>CM077117.1:15224199-16424199 GCA_039645545.1 Dendrolimus houi | reverse complement strand
AAGATTACTACCCATGCTAATATAGTACATAGTGTATCATCTATGTATAGTATTTTCACGTGTTCCCTTGATAGTTGGCTTTACTGTACCTATGCTTTAGCTGGGACTAGTGTCTATACTTCGTAAGTTTATGTAATATCTGTAGGAATTTATTTAGTTCTGATATACAGTTCAGAATAGAATATTCTTTATTGCACACAAGAAAGCATTATACTTCAGAATTACCAATATTTCAATTACTAAAATTAGCGATCTTATCGCTGGTAGCGATTTCTTCCAGACAATCATCTGGAGATAAAGTTTACAGCTTTAAAACACGTGAAATTAGAGATCAAGTACTAAGACTGTCTGACGGCGTCATTTATTCATGAAATACTAGTACTTATGTATTTTTTTACTGAGCGATTGACTCAACTTTCATCTTCCATGATGTAACAACTCACAGGAATAAACGCTTGATTTTGTCGTAGATCTTTTTAAGGCAACACGTTACCGGCTTTTTACTTTGCTTTTATTTTAATAATGGTCACCAAGGAATTTTATCTCTATCGAAAATAATATCGATAGGATGGCAGGAAGCGATTTATTAAAATTCGATCGCTTGATCTTAGAATAAGATTACAAAAAAATAATTTAAAGTCTGTCTGCTAGTTGTAGTTTCGATAGATTTTACTTTCAGGCTTATTAATCTATATTAATATAGAAATGTGAAAGTGATTGTTTGTTCTTTTTTATGGCCTCGAGATTCGAGAATGAAATGAGTTTTATGAAATTTGGTAAACATGTGCCTACTTTTGGGTTGAACATAAAATACTTTTTGTCTTGGAAAATAGGTTAATTTTTATGGAATACGGTTAATATAGACATCTAAAGAAACTTATTTTTTCACATTCACATGAAAATTATGTCTGCTATACTAATAATATATAATTATTATATATCTACTATACTAATAATTATATACTATACTAATAATATATAATTATTAGTATAATAGCGAGAATCATACCCCTAGACCAACGAGCCGCCTGCGTAGTAGACTCAACTAAATCATTTAATGAAAAATATCTTTTGGCTCTGTTTGTAAACTGCTTACCTATGGAGATATTATGGCATTAGTAGAGAAGATGTAATTTGTATCGACACATAAATAACTTGAATTTGAATTTTGCTGTCTGGAGTCAGTCGAAGACCTAACAACTTCTCTGAGGCGTAGTTTTATGAAATAAATTGTTGAATTTCATATAAGACTTGAGTGACAGATCTTTTCTAACAAGCTATAAAATCAGTATAAAATTAAAGCGGGTTTATTTTATTTATATAGGTTAAGTAAATGGTTGAGTAATTTAGGTGTGTAAAGGTTCACAAAACCGGAGACAAATATGGCGCATTTTATATCGGAAATATTGTATTTTTCCGTGGCACATAATGCTAAAGGTTACATAAGTGAAATTGCGGGAAAAAGCTTTCCGTTTTCCCTTTCCCTGCCATTCCGCAGGAACAGCTAAATATTTCGTTATAAAATATATCCTATGGGGTACATGGCTACCAAATTTCACGAATATCGGTTCATATGTGAGCAAGTTGTGGAACGAACTTCCAGACGTCCATTCCGCGGTTTTTCCGAAGCGATAGAATATAAGGCTCCAGCACGTAAGCAGAAGTCCTTATCTGCTTATTTTTTTTTTGTTAGCGCTGGGGGATTTTTTGGGATTTTTTAGATTGGATGAGTTCAGCAGATAGGCAGACGGCCCCACCTGATGGAAATCGGTTAGTATCGCCTATGGACATTTGCAACACCAAAAGTGCTACAAATGCGCTGCTGCTCTCTCAAGGCAGACTAGAGCCTGGCCACTAATGCCGAAACGCAACTTAAGGTTGTTATGGCGGCATACTTTAGACCAGGGGTGGTAACCAGCCAGAGGGGCAAGAATGGGTGATGCGTTCAACAAGGGGTATGTGGGACTCCCGGCTGGCGCTGTTGCACATAAGCTTCATATAAGAGCTTGCAAGCATCGACCGCTAGACTAAACCTTCCAGCGTCACTCCGCATTATAATAAAGCGTCACGGGACCGTAATTATAGGTTTGACTACCGTGACACTTCGATGCAAGCCAACAAGGCGGCGTGTCCCTGGGCCCAGTACACCCCACGGTACTGAGTGTGACTCGTCAGGAAGGTTGACGACCCGACCTCCAGTCCAACTACGGTATCGGGAGGAGATGAGCAAAGCGCCGCCTGCGAACCCTTCTTAGCCGTCTGCCACAGGGGTAATCTGCTTATGCCCTGAAGCCTCATATTCTGTTGTCTGCTACTTAGCAGACAACACATCGACTCTTCTAATGTTGCAGATGTCCATGGACGATATTAAGTGCTTATCATCAGTTAGTTTTAAAATAAAGAAATATACAAGGCCGAGAAAGTGTCAAATAAGCCTACAAGGAGAAAGTAACTACCATGTTAATAATAATGGTTATGTTCTTTGACAACTAGCAGCTTTATGACCGCAAGGCACAAAAGGATTCCATAAGAAAGAAAGTGTATAAAATAATTCAATCAAGGCACTGACTCTATAAATATAATTGTCATCTCTAATCCTTTCTTTACGGTCCTACCAAAGGGATGCGGCGTGAAGGAACCTGTTACATAACAAAACACGTGGAATTAAATCCAATTTTAATCTTATTAATAGACATGTAAATACTGGATACGTTTCAACAACCAAAAATGGGGTTGCCGTACTCCGACCACTTTTGAACCACATCCCAACTGCTACTTACCAGTGCGGTGGCAGCCGTACTTGAGGCAAATGATGAAAAAATGCTTCGTTCAAACTACCTCGCTTAAAGAATGTTTCGACTCTGTCATGGATTCACTGCATAAATTTACAATGTAATAGGGCTTGGGCTCTCAGTAACAGTCTTGAACCTGCCAAATTTTCATCTCGGCATTTTCTGCGTACCACACGTGTTACATTTTATGAATCATTCTAAAGCACGAATGAGTACTAACTTATCAATTGGTACATAATTAATTGCTCTTAACATAAATCGAATACATGTCATATTTTTGAGATCAAAAAGGAAGGTGGCAGAGATACCATAGATATTCCCCTGGTATGTAATAATATTATTACGTAAAGTAGTTCTTTCTGTTTACAGGTAAGTAAAACTCCCTGGGTATCTGCCACAACAAGGGAGCCGATGAGCTATCTACCTCATTGAGATTCTAACTAATCTGTTTACGCTCTTTTTGCACAGCGCCATAATTATTATACTGCCCTGTGAAAACCACAAGAAAGAGCTCATTTTACAATTTGAGTAAATAGCTGTGGCTGTCGCGTGTTTCAAAAGCGGTCCGTCTGCATTGATCAGAATAAAACATTTTTCTTTCGATTGTCGTGTACCTTAGATAAGTATAATGTATAGGTAATTAGGCTGTAATATATTGAGCATCGATGTTTTCTTTCGCTCATTAATGGAACATTACTCTTGCTTTACGGAATATTTATCTACTATTTATTATTACCGTGTAATATTGTAGAGATAAAACCGAAATACACTTGTGTTGTAATGAATTACGCCTAACTGTTAAATGTCACCTTTTGGTTGCAAACATATGACTATTGTGGGAAACTAAGTTACACTGTATTACAAAGGCAAAAGTACTTATTAACAGAATAGAAAAGAATATTATATAATACTCGGCACTTAAACACATACATTGTAGATCCGCACGCTAAGTAAACTAGGCCTGTATTATGGGTAACGGACTACTCTGGGGTCGGTACCAGACATCCAGAGCACACCAAAATAACAGAAAGTTCGTTTATGATATTTAGCATGTTAGGAATCAACAAACCCGGAGCTTTTACTGGTCTAGCACCCCTCTGCGTTCCAGAGAAGCAGACCGGCAGAGGTTTAGCCGATTTAAAAACAGGCCGTCAATAGGCAAAATATATTGTATTATGTATTCCTACACCATAAAAATACACACCATACGCCTGTATTTTTTTAAAAAGAGGTAAGTATTAACAGACAGTAGAACGTGCGGTTTTACTGCTAATACTTTTTATTATCCTCAAAGTTAAAGGAATGATAGGTTAGTGATGTGTTGTCGTCGTATCTCGCATTATTGTTATATCCCATTTAGAAGTAAAAACATTGAGAAACATTTTAAAAAGAAATTTAGATAACGCTAAGCGCTGGCCTAATCCGAGTAGAAGATGCTTTGATATATCTACATGGAAATTGATGCCAAAAAGACAAAGTTATTAAACTGGGTGTAAAAATTAATATAGATAAATTAGCTTCGTGACGTTTTTGCGTTTGTAGTAGTATTTGTATATTTACAAGAATTCGAAACTTGAAATTTAAAATTCCTTGTACAATCAGCAAAAAGAGGTGCTTTACGTTTTGAAGAAGGGATATATTTATAATCAAAAGTCATTGGTAAAGTCAAATAAATAATAATTATTTACATTGCTAATTGTTGTGAGGTCTGACTATTTGGTTTTAGTTTGATAATTAATTAATGTGAATTAATTGATTTTATTTGTGGTTCATTCTTGTTATTTATTGTCTAGTGTTATTATTTGTTGCTAATTGTTGTTATTTGATATTAAAGTTGTTAATTAAAAATGGTTCCGATGTTGAAACGTGGTCCAAGTAAGCCTTTCTTTGACTGTCCAAACTAAAGAAGTTTTGTATAATTTATACAAATATTTCGAAAATGAGTGCAATAGTAATCAGAGCAGTATTATAATAACTCCCATTCAATTAGTTGCTAAATGAGCCGGAATTTCATTGACTTCCATCAGAAAAGTGCTATTAGAAAGCAAATGTCATCTTTCAGAACAGGGACCAACAATTTAGTATTAGTAATTATGTATAATGTAATAATATTTATTATTTTAATATCGTTTAATATTAT
This sequence comes from Dendrolimus houi, assembly GCA_039645545.1. NCBI lineage: Eukaryota > Metazoa > Arthropoda > Insecta > Lepidoptera > Lasiocampidae > Dendrolimus > Dendrolimus houi. The sequence goes on along the minus strand of CM077117.1, from coordinate 16,419,267 downwards.
TAGTTTCATATTAAGTAAATAATAAAACTATATAAGTATTAGTTTATTTATTTATGTGCTGACACTACTACAAATGTATAAACGTCTCGAAGTTAATTTATCTGTACTAACAACGTTAACATAGGACAGATTTAATTTCGGTGTGTAATATATGATAATTTTAGATTTTAATGTAATTAGTGTTGGAATCCCTCGTTTAACAATTGTGATAAAAACAGGGCTCGTCCGGGATTTGAACCCGGGACCTCTCGCACCCAAAGCGAGAATCATACCCCTAGACCAACGAGCCGCTTAGAAGTGTACACAAAAACAAACTTTTGCTTCGAGTTTAACGGTGAAAGGCACCGCGAATCGTGAATATATGACGTCATAGCGACGACTCTACCACATAACAACATGCGATATGAACCATCTGTATACAAAGATTTGATTCTAATAAAATAATATGACTGCAGAAGATTATTACGAATCGCAATAGCTTAGTAAAAACGTAACTGTAAAGCTTTTAAATCTTACATAACTAGATGGTACCACAAACGCATGTTGTGGCTTTCTTTTCTCTTTTTTATGTTTTATTATTAAAAACATATTTTTTTTATTATCTAATTTATTTAGGGGTTTTTAGTGATGATGTCGCCATGTCAGCCTCATCTTACCCTAATCATACAATTACACAAATTTATATAAATGGTTTCACTATTTTATAAATTAAAAGAGCCGCAGCCGATTGTGGCCGCGACAAAATACTCTGGAAAACACCCACTCCATCAAATTAATTCCCAGAGCATCCACCAGCCCCTTCCTGCCGTCTCTGGTCCGAACACATTCCACTAACAAATTCTGTACGTCTTCCACTATGTTGCATTGCAGACAATTGGAGTATTGCTCCTTCCCACAAGATGATAGAATTTATTTAGTGGAATGTGACCTGAGCGCAATCTATGAGCTAGGACACAAACCAGTCTTTCATAGCTTGTATTAGCAAACCAGGGAATACGAGGAGACTCGCTTTGCAATGTTCTGTACCATATGCCCTTTTCTCTTGACGCAAAATCAAAGTACTCTTTCCATTCCTTATAAATACTCTCTTTATATTTTGACAAACATTCAAAACTACTTGCTTGTATATTTACTTCAGTTCCCTCGACGATAGATGCCTTGGCTAAGCGGTCTGCTTCCTCGTTCCCTGGTAAGCCTATATGCACTGGAACCCATTGCAATACAACAGCAACAACAACAACATATTTTTAATCAGTCAAAAATAAAATAGAAACTTGTTATGACTATCAATTTGAACCGATTTGGTCGACTACAACTAATTACTAATTATTTCATGTTTATGAAATAATGCTGTCTGTTGAGAATGTATTAACATTTTCAATATTATTCTGCTTTTTTGGTATGTTATATTTGATCCATATACGTTTATATTAATTATTTCTTCCTGCTATTTCCATGAATCGCATGACTTGTCATTGTGTGCTTTAGGAGGTAGGCACTGAAAATCAGCGTTGTGTCGGCCTACGTTTCGACACTAAAAATACTGAGTGCCAACCTCATTTCTCAAATTGCGACGTACAAATTTTTTACAATGTTCTTATTCTGCTATGTTTTGCGTGTGTCGCATTTAGAAACAAATATTTTCTTTGTTTCTACAAACATATCTGTTAAAGAATAGGCTTGTAGCGCTATATAGGATTATATCGCCAAGTAGGACTGAAAAGCTTTGAGAGTTAGGTACATTTCTTTACTGGGAAATTTTCGCTCCTGGTATTCTTTGTACTCCTGGTACTCCTGGCATTCTGGTATGACAATATGCACGCGCAAACCGATGCTTAAGATAATATCGAGGTGTTAAAAGTTATCTGATACCACTATGACATCGTTTTCTTATAACAATGTTAAATTAATTATTTCTATTTCTTCTTTCACTACCCAAATTAAAATCATTAAATCACTATTAAGAATATGACGTCCAATTCATAGAGAGCTGTTTGTATTGAATCAATTGTTGTTATATCGGACAATAATACTTGGTTATGTTGTTTTCCTATTAAAGGTTATTGCATCACATTTGGATGAAAGCCATGCTAATGCTTTTGATACTTAAACGCCAACCTGTTAAACCAAAATGTAATTTAACTTCAAGACATAAAGTTCAAAATTGAAAAGTCTAAGTGTCGAGACTAGAGTAAACCTTTTTAAAATTCAGCCTCCAGGAAGCCTTTACAGTCCTTTAAATTGTCGAAGTCAGTTTTATGTTAGGACCAGTGATACAGAGAACTAATTTGAAATTTAGTTCCCGATTAAAATGCATATTTTGTTAACGAAAAATTAGAATAATAATTATGTACATTTACTCATTAAAATAAAATTCAAATATTAAATATGTTATTTGTGTGAAATATCATTTGTATTCCAATAACAAAGACCAAATTGGCAGAGTGCATGCCAGTCTAGAACCAGGAAGGGGTTCCGTAGAGAAAATTAATCTCCTGTTTTGTCATTTGGCTACGAAACTAAAAAACTCATAAAACTAATTTAAAATACTTTATATCACAAAAATTATTCAACAGATCTTATTGTCATGGTTGTTGACCAATTTTGGTTGAAAGTATTTTACCTCGAATATTTCAAAATATCTATCCAGTACCCAAGTTACAACAAGCACACATATGATTTTGGAATTGAATATCTCACCTTCTATTGGATTATTATAATTATTTTTTAAATGCATTATTTTTGGAAACCTGTCAACTACACCGCACATGTATATATATATATGTATGTAGTATTGAATTCCATGAATATTTGCTTCTTTTAAAATATTTTTTTACAATTTCACTACACTACTGTGTAGCGTTGTAAAGAACGGACTATTCTGCTAAACGTTTATAAATAGACTCGAAAGTATTGGGGAATAATAGCTGAGACATATGTTGTACATATTGTACATATAATAAGACAGGACATGCCGATTGTACAAGAGTTCAGTTTTTGCCAAAAGAGCTACGGGACCCCAAAAATCTAATTAAAATGCCTTCTTTTGTTATGGCGTTTTATTATATGAACCGTTTCAATATTCATCTTCTCCATTTGTGAAAACTCTATTAATGTACCATCGAGAACTTATTATGTATACCAGATTTAACCTTTTACTTAATGACCATGAAATTAATTTATGTTATTGCCTATATAATTCGGATATTCAAATGAAGGTTTTTCACATGGTTTCAAAAGTTTTAATCAAGAACTTTCGTTCTTAATCCGAGATTAACCTAAGCATCGATAGTTGGTGCCGTCGGCTCTCAGTGGGGTTAAGACGGCAATTTTGGCAACGATCTTACTGCAAATACATTGCACATGCATGCTGACTGCCGACGAAACCCCAAATTGCTCACCGAAACGTCGTTGGTTGCTATAACTCATACTTCTCTAGCACATCTTGTGAAATGGGCTATATGCGTTTAGTTGCTGTAAAAGAATTTTTTTAGACATTCTTTAAAGTTTTATATTTAAAATCACTATTCAATAGTGGCTACCTATTTTATTTATTCTATTTATTTATTTATTATTTAGGCTATTTCAATGAAGTGGATTCTAATTCTGGCTGGAAAGTGTACAACGCTTAGGCAGTTTTATAACCTAATGTGGATATTGTTATAATAACCATGTGCCAATCAACGGTTGAAAAAAACATCTTTTTAAAACGCGACGTCCTTCTAACCGATGTGTGAAACATACCAATTCGCCTTGAACAAATAGTTCTGGTATTTTTCGAGTAAATATTGTATATTCATAAAATAGGCAAATTACACTTGTGTTACGGATAACATAGAACGGAATACTCAGGTCAAATTCGGAGCAAAAACGGAAATGATCGTTTTCGATATTTTCTTTACCAGGTATCAAACCCAGCAGAGTAGTCGGAAGGCTGGGTTAAATAGAATTTTATTGTGTAAATGAATGAATGAATGAATGAAAACACTTTATTGTTCACCAAAAATTAAAACTAAGTTCTTAAAACTAGGTACAGTAAATGTTGAACAAAGGGCGGCCTTATCGCTTAAAGCGATCTCTTCCAGACAACCCTCTAAATTAAGGAAAATATTAAATCAACAGTGGCGGTGAAGACAATAAATAATACGAAACATTCTAAGAATAAATGAAAAATAATGAATAATATACTTTATATACTATAGAAAAACACAATATATCATACTGTATATAAAATCAGTAGCATGTTTTAAACTTGTGAGGACCAAAGATATTTAGTAACCATCAGTTTAAAAGACAATATGGATTTAGCTTGTCTGATTTTGAGTGGCAGTGAGTTCCATAAACGGACAGCCTGTACCGTGAAAGAGTTATCAACGAAGGAAGAAGTGTGTACAGGTGTCATTAAGGAGAGATTATTACTAGAGCGCAAATAACGGGAATGAGAAAGATATAGGAAATCAAAACGTTCCTTTAAATACGGAGGGGTACGAGGATCAAAAAGGATATTGTACAAAAGAGAGAGTAAGTGAACATTCCGGCGAAGGCGAATAGGTAACCATTTAAGCTTCTTGCGATATTCGGAAACATGGTCATATTTGTGCAACCCAAATATGAACCGTATACAGACATTTTGAAGTCGTTCGAGCTTGTTAAGTTGTTCTTGTGTTAAGTCGATATAACTGGCATCAGCATAATCAAGTATGGGTAGTAACAGAGATTGAGCAAGCATTACTTTAGTAGCAGTAGGGAGGAAATTTTTAAGTCTTCTAAGCGAAGCTGCCGATGCAAAGATTCTTCGGCTGAGATTGGTCAAGTGAGGCCTCCAAGACAGCTCTCTGTCAATAACAATCCCAAGATTTTTTACAGTTTCACTGATATCAACTACCACGCCATCAAATTTAATCTGAGGAAGATTACACCAGTCTATCTTGGAGATTAGCCTGGAACTGCCAACTATTATAACTTTTGTCTTTTGAGGATTTATAGATAAACCATAAGCTTTACTCCATTCAACTATTTTAGAAAAGTCTCGGTTAGTAGTTGCAATTGCTTTATGCAGACCATCTAAATTAGCCTGGGTGTAGATTTGTAGATCATCTGCATAGAGGTGGTATGACGAAGAAAGGTTATTGGATATTGAATTAATGAAAATAGCAAATAAAAGAGGAGATAAAACGCCGCCCTGAGGGACACCAGCAGACAAGTCACACCACGATGAGTAAACATCATCAATACGAATTCGCTGCCGGCGTCCAAACAGGTAACTACGAAACCAGTCAATAGACGTCGGAGATATGTTAAGAGAGCATAAAATCCCGAGTAGAATGTCAAAATCGACATTATTAAAGGCACTGCTAAAGTCGAGAAGCGACAGTATAGTTAGCAGACCGTTTCCCATACCGTAACGAATATCGTCAGTGATCTTTACCAATGCAGAAGTAGTACTATAACCAGGACGAAAACCGGATTGGAGAGGATTGATTAGGAGTTTGTATTAAGGAAGATGCTGAACTGCTGATAAACAAGACGTTCGAACACCTTGGATAGGAAAGGAAGAATGGAAATGGGACGATATTCGGAAAACAGGACAGGATTAACTTTTTTTGGTAATGGAATCACTTGTGCTAGTTTCCAGGTGTCAGGAAATGTGCTAGAGTTTATAGAACAATTAAAAACGTGAGAGATCACTGGAATGATAACGTCCAATATGGAACTATCATATTTCGACTGATACTGTCGCAACCCACAGCATTGGAACTGATGGACAGAATGCTCTTCCTAACATCACGATCAGAAAATTGACTAAAAACAAACGTAGGATAAACAGGAGTCGGCAAGTTTGAAAGACAGCGTAAGGTGTTCAACTTTGATTGCCTATCAAATCTGGCGGAAGATGAGAAGTACTGATTTAACAGTTCGATATTTAAGTCTTTAGGAACGGAATTGTTAGAAGGTTTGCCAACTCCCAGAGATTTAAGAAACTTCCACATCTTAGTGGAATCGTCAATATCAAGAGATTTGTGGATATAACGGCGTTGTGCGTCTCTACACACCCTATTGCAGAGATTACGAATTTTCGTAAATTTGGAGCGGTTTTCTTCTGTGGGCTTAAGTTTGTACCTAGTCCGGGCAGAACATTTCTTTTTTTGCAATAATTTTATGTCCTCAGTAAGCCACGGAGCAGGTAGGTGTTTAATCTTTATAGGACGTATAGGTGCATGGGAGTCATACAACTTAATTAGAGCTGTATTGAATACATGCACCTTTTCATCAACAGAAACCGCGCTGTAGACTTCAGACCAATTAATTTCCTTGGCATCTCTAATAAGATTTTCCACTACTATCTTACTAAAGTTACGCTGCATGATAACTTTGGTTTTAGACTTCGGCGGACGCAGTTTATAAGAGATGTAGATCAAATCATGATAAGAAAAAGCAACCGCTGAGCATTGGCCGAAAGTGGAAACAAAAGAAGGAGAAGACACTAAAATTAAGTCAAGAAGAGATGGGGCACAATTGGGGAAATGGTGAGTCGCAGAGAGCGGAAGAATTGTAAGATTGCAAGAATTAGTAATATTTTCAAGAAGTAAAGAACGAGAGTCACGTTTTAGTAAACACGTATTGAAATCACCCAGAATGATAATGTGCTCATAAGATAAGGAGAAATTCTCTAATAATAGTTCAAAAGAAGCGAAAAAATTTACTCGGAGGGAGGGACTATAGTATACACCAAGAAGTATGCGGTTATGTCCTAGAACAGCTTCTACAAATAGATATTCCCCTGAATTTGTTGGACATGGTTGAGGTGACATTTTTATTATTGTATAGGGAATCTGGTGTAATGTAAAGTATTTTTAATACAACTAAAGACACAGCATAAGCTTTTTAAAATCGAGCACAAGTAATCTCATATATAGGTAATTACATTAAGTACATTACAATATTTAACAACTAATATAATTGTAATTTCACGGTATTATTTATTTGTTTCCACAAAAGAATCAGTAAAGGTTCAATTTACATTCATATTAAATAATTACTCTCACAAAAAGATGACAAAGGTCTAGACATTTTTCAAATTACTGTGTTTGGGAATGTTACAACGACTAGCACATTTTCCGTATATTTCCCGGGTAATTGTCGTAGACTCAATATAGGCGGATTTTATTGCCCATATCAAGTTTGGTTTCGCATTGTTAATGTGTATTATGTTGTATGCACATTTGGAACTTAAATGTAGCTATAATTCTGATATTGTTCATAGGCTATGACATGTTATGACTACTTTCTATCGATCGTGTTCGTATGCCGAGTTTCTAGATCTTACTATTATTTTACCTTATCATTGGTAAGTATCAGTTGTAAGGTAAGCGAATGAATAGATATAGAAGTGACTAGTTATGAATTATAGGTGTTAATTATCTTATTTTATAAATTTCTCGTTTATAATTTTCGGATAATTTTTGCGGTCGCCTTGTTACCATGGATAGATCGTGGGTCCACCAATTCGATCCTGAAACTAAGAGACAAAGCATGTCTGGAAATGACCATTCTCTCCATCCATTAAGAAATTTCGAATTGCTCCTACCGCTGGCAAAGTTCTCAGTGTTTTGGGATACTGAAGGAATCCTTTTCATTGATTACATGCCAAAAGGCCAGACGATTATTGGACCCTATTATGCAAATTTAATTCCGAAAGTGCGTGAAACGATTAAAGAAAAACGTCGTGGAAAACGATAATGCTCCCACTCATCGATCGGAAGTTGCGGTCAACGCAATCCGTTGTGCTGGCTTCAATCTCCTGGACTACCCACCATATTCTCTGGACTTAGCCTCAAGCGATTTTCACTTATTTCCAAAATTAAAAGAGGTAATTCGTGGAAGTAAAATTCACGATAATGTCGTGGTTATGGTTGCCGTAGAGGAGTTTTTCGAGAGTCAAGGAAAACATTTTTTTCGCAAGGAATAAGGAAGTTAGAAACGCGTTATTTTAAATGCACTGCATTGGAAGGAGATTATATAGAAAAATAAAATATTGTTGATAACATTTTTGTATTTTTCAATATTGATTCCAAGAACTTTTCTTGTCTTGTCGCCGTCGGCGATATCTTCTAGACTACCTTCACAATTACACACAATAACTGCAAATGGACATTGTATCTATAGTGTATTAATTTTTTGATTCAGTGCATATATTTTTAGGAATTCGGTCATTTCATGATTTTAACCTTTATTTGCACCAAATTATAAATTCAATATTGAAGTATAAAAAATTCACTTCATAGTATGTAATCTCTAAATAAATTTTGTTTAATTATCACTAAGAATCGACTACTTCATACCAAATGTAACCATATGTCTGACAGTGTGAAACGAAAGGCGGAATAATTAAAATTATATGCAAGACATTGCCTAAGAGTTTTATAAGTCAATTTCGTAATTAATATCCCGAATAAATTCATGTTGTTATGTTTATTAGGTGTAACTTAGTTGCTTTTATCTAGGGCTGCTATCTGTTCGGGCATTCAGAATTCTGATCAGCTTAAAAGACATTGTCAGACCTGACGTAATAGGTTGGGGAAAAAGTCTTTTCGCATTTAGTATGTATGAACTTGTTATAAGATCTCTTTGGCTATACCGTTTGTATCTGGCTGGTTTTGGTATCATTAAAAAGTTTTAATTTTAAAGAAGACAATTCCAAATTCAAATTAGGAAAATGTGTGATTTTCATTTGTTTTTTTATTGTTAAAATGAGTGAATCTAATGAAGAAATTCGATACATTTTAAAATTTTACTACAAAAAAGGTAAAAATGCAACACAAGCCGCGAAAAAAATTTGTGATGTTTATGGACCTAATGCAGTATCTGTGAGAGTAGCGCAAATTTGGTTTAATCGTTTTCAATCCGGAAATTTTTAATATCAAAGATGCACGTCGCTCTGGGCACCCTGTTACGGACAAAATTAATGCCATTTTTGAAAAAGTGGAGCAAGATCGGCATATTAGTAGTTACGATGTAGCTCGAGAACTGAGAATTGACCACAAAACGGTTTTGGCGAATTGAAAAAAGCTGGGTACACAAAAAAAGCTCGATATTTGTGTGCCTCATGAGCTCACTGAAAGAAACCTAATGAACCGTGTACTCATTTGTGATTCTTTATTACGACGTAATGAAACCGAACCATTTTTGAAGAAGCTGATAACTGGTGATGAAAAGTGGATCACGTACGACAAAAACGTGCGAAAAAGATCGTGGTCAAAAGCCGGTCAGGCTTCACAGACTGTGGCGAAACCCGGGTTAACTCGCAACAAGGTGATGCTGTGTGTATGGTGGGATTGGAAGGGCATTATTCATTATGAGCTGTTACCGCCAGGCAGAACCATCAATTCTGAACTGTACTGCGAACAACTGATGAGATTAAAGCAAAAAGTTGGGAGAAAGCGGCCGGAATTAATCAACAGAAAGGGTGTGGTTTTTCACAATAATAATGCTAGACCTCACACATCTTGAGCCACTCAGCAAAAATTACGAGAGTTTGGCTGGGAGGTGTTAATGCATCCGCCGTATAGTCCTAACCTTGCACCTTCAGATTTTCACCAGTTTCGTTCTCTGCAGAATTTCTTAGGCAGTGTCAGGTTAACATCACGAGAGGACTGTCACAACCACTTGTCGCAGTTTTTTGATCAGAAGCCCCAAAATTTTTATAGCAAGGGTATCACGTCCATACCTACAAGATGGCAAAAAGTTACCCAACAAAATGGCACCTACATACTTTAGTCAAATGTAAATAAACTTTATAAAAAAACCTTTTGAATTGATTCGTTCTTTCGATTTATCATCATAGTTACCTCTATAACTGAGACAGCGAGTGAATTTTAAATGCATAGACCTCTGTAACTGAGATAACATCGTTTTGTTTGTTTTTACTTACTTATTCTTATTCTACCCGCAAATTCCGCACTTAACTACGTAAGTAATTTTGAGCTTCAATGACCTCCAGTTTTAGTTTCATTTTACTATCATACGGGTGTTTATTTGAAAAATGTCACAACGAACATTTGTATGATTACCTTTATTATTATTTTTTAAATTAAAACTCATTTATAATGTTTACATAACTCGTTATTTTATTTAATAATCGCACCTCTATAACTGAAATAACCTGTATTCTGACCTCTATTAATGGAACCCTCTGTAAATGAGACAGATGTTTATTTATACCTGGATATCTGAGACACTGGGTAAGTAGAATACCTCTATAAGTGAAACCACATTGTAGGTCCCTTGATGTCTCACTTAACCAGGTTTCGCTGTATTTAAGTCAAAACGCTAGTACACTAATCTATATAAGTACTTAATCTTACTGACTGACTGACTGACGTATCAACGCACAGCCCGAGGTACTGGGAATAAAACCGTGCAACTGTGTGTGCTCTTTTTATACTGTAGGCGCACAATAAGAAATTTTGAAAATTCAACTCAAAGAGGGTGAAAAAGGGGATCAAAGTTTGTATGAAAATCCGTCCTTTTCAAAGTAAGAAGTATAAAATTTTATATACCTGTTTTTGGTTAGAAATAAATATACACGTATATCAGCGTTTTTGGAAGTTCAACCCTAAGAGGGGGAAAAAGAGCATGAAAGTTTGCTTAAATTAATGACTATTTCTAACCTACGCGAGCGAGCAACAGCTAGTATAATGTGTTGGCATCCTAAAATATATGGCAGCTAAAATATATTTATAGATATCATGAAAGTATAGTTGTATTAATTACTCGCAAAATAATGGCATAAGTTATTAGATTATATGAAACTATGTAAGTAATTGTATATGATGTATAACTTTGACAGTTGTGATAATAAGTAGTTGTATTTTTATAAAAACTTTGTTCCCTCGAACATTTGTTGTTTAAAGATGGTGCCACTTGAGACAACAACTGTTTATTGAAGTCTGTGGGTGGTGGTTTTTTGCACAAAAATATAAAAACGGCTAGTGTTTGTTGGAATCGGGTTATTCAACTATGATTCGTGAATTTGTAAAGGTTAAAGTGTAGTATAAAGTTGATGATTGAAATTATTGTGTTTAGATGTGGAAAATAAAATAAAGTGTCGGAATCGTGGAATTTTTCTGAAGTTCTGCGTCCAAAAATGTAAAGCTAGTTATATCAGACATGGCAACCCTATTATTACTCGACTTATGCGGACATTGTAAAATTTGTGGCGCCATTGCATTAATAAGATCACCTCTTCACGTTAATGTGTCTGATTTGAATTATAAAAGTCAATTGCTACCATTATACTCATTAGAGATTTCATTGGTAATCAATTAAGTTTTTCGGTTAGGGCGATGATAAGGCAGCACAGACTATGTCATCATGAATTTGGATCTTACTTAGTTGGAATAAGACCGATAATTATACGTACCGCTGCAGAGTGGAACTCTTTACTATCATCTGTTTTTCCTGAAACATACAATTTGGGTGTCATCAAGTCTCGCGTGATCAGATATCTGCCATGTAAGCGTGCTCCACCTTAGACTGCATTTCCATCTGACATCAGGTGCAATGCCGGTCAAACGCGAACATATGGTATAATATAATAAAAAAACGATTTTAAATTCATTCGCATTTAGGTTGCCGACATGCGCCCTTGTCACTCAAGAGAGGAAGCTTCGATTTACATGGCAATTTGAGAATAGCCTGCCCTCTGTACTACGACATAAGAAAGTTGCATGGGTCTTGGCGTTGGCTAAGCTATTGTCTCACGTCCCTGGTTTAAGGTGATGGATGAACACATGATTTCAGTGGTAGCCACGAGTCTCAAAGTACTTAATTATTTGTTTTCGAGTAACGAGGTATCTTTGCATAAAGTTATTCTACCTCGCAACAAAAATGTTCTAGATTACAATTTTGTTAATCAATGAAATCTTTGCAAAACCTACCCTTAATTACATGAGCTTAAATAAAAACTGCAAAAATAAATGGAAACGCCAAAATTTTGTATGGAGATAAAGTAATAAGAATAGTTAAGTTGTCTCGCAGATGTAGCAAAGGGTTTAATGCGTTATTCGATGCGACATTGTTAATGACGTTAAACATTGACACATAAATTATATATTATACTAATATAGCTACTCGCTAACGCATTGTTTCTTAGCGCTATAAGTAAGAGGCATTTGGTAACACTAACGCAGGTAGAGCAGGGGCATAAGAATTGTAACATGTAATTCAAATGTTATATGTCATTCAAATAATTTTAACAGTTTAATAGTGTGTTATCTGTGACAAATCCATTTTCAAGCATCGAATAATTAACTTAAATTAAGGAAAACATTACTTCTAATGCATTCAGTTAATAAATACAACTTCCTAGTTTCCCAATTAATATGTATATTGTTATTCAAATGCAATAAAAATTTAAAAGTCAAAATAATAATAAAATATTATATGCCTTTTTGTGCGTGGTGACGTCTTTATTTAATGGCGTCATTTTATCGCTTCGGGTTTTTACTTCGTGATGGCGCATATATAATACGATTAGCAGCATGTTCACTAAAGTGAGCCTCGAGAATGTGAGGTCACATTGTTTTCTATATTCAAAGTATTCACCACAGTAAAACGGCAACCAGCTTTGCTCTTTGATGCCGAGAAGTATTATTCCCGGTTCGGCACATACAATTTACAATTTGCCTCAAAGCACAAGCCTTGTTCCTAATTACAGAGTCAAAGGTATATCCTACTTGTTTTAAATTCCAAAGCCATATTTTAAACTAACACATCAAATTTACTGTTTACTTATTACCTCTCTTTAGTTTCTGTTTTCATAAAAATTGTAAAATACTGAAGGCTAATAAATATTTACTATTTTAAAATAATAACATAAACATTAACATTTATAGGGAAACGGATAGTATACCAGCCACGCCTGTCCAAGGTGTATTGGCGGGTTTTACACCTCGGTTATCTCGATTAGGTCTCGGTTAGTACATGGTAATTGTAACAATATGAACATTGGAGTCAGGAAACCACCTAAGTGGTGCATGCTTTCCAGCCAGGATTCGAACCCGTGCTCTTTGAATTTAGGACGCGAATGCGCTTACCACTAAGCTACCACGGCACATACAAAGTGTCTATTATATTCATTTTTATTGAATGAATTAATTAAAATTTATTTTAACTAATACTAATATGGGAATGAAATAATACTTAGCGTAACGATATTCTATTCCCATACATTTTCTATTCTATTCGTTTAGCGATAGTGACACTTGTTTACAGGGTCTGATATTTTGGAAGGCTTCAACGGGGACCTCAGCAAAGGCACTTATCAAGGCGTCTTAGGCGGCTTCAATCGACCCAAGACTCCTTTCCGGGCCGATGTAATATTAGGTTGGGGAAAAAGTTTCTTGGCACTTTATATAAAAATTCAAAAGGTTTTTTTATAAAGTTTATTTACATTTGACTAAAGTATGTAGGTGCCATTTTGTTGGATAACTTTTTGCCATCTTGTAGGTAGGGACGTGATTCCATTACTATAAAAATGTTAGGGCTTCTGATCAAAAAACTGCGACAAATGGTTTTGGCAGTCCTCTCGTGATGTTAACTTGACACTCACTAAGGAATTCTGCAGAAACCGAAACAGGTGAAAATCTGAAGGTGCAAGGTCAGGACTATGCGGTGGATGCATTAACATCTCCCAGCCAAACTCTCGTAATTTTTGCTGAGTGGCTAAAGATGTGTGAGGTCTAGCGTTATCATGGTGAAAAACTACACCCCTTCTGTTGATTAATTCCGGCCGCTTTCTCTCAACTTTTTGCTTTAATCTCATCAGTTGTTCGCAGTACAGTTCAGAATCGATGGTCCTGCCTGGCGGTAACAGCTCATAATGAGCAATGCCTTTCCAATCCCACCATACACATAGCATCACCTTGTTGCGAGTTAACCCGGATTTCGCCACAGTCTGTGAAGCCTGACCGGCCTTTGACCACGACCTTTTTTGCACGTTCTTGTCGTACGTGATCCACTTTTCATCACCAGTTATCAGCTTCTTCAAAAATGGTTCGCTTTCATTACGTCGTAATAAAGAATCACAAATGAGTACACGGTTCATTAGGTTTTTTCAGTGAGCTCATGAGGCACCCAAATATCGAGCTTTTTTCAAATGCGCCAAAACCGTTTTGTGGTCAATTCCCAGTTCTCCAGTTACATGGTAACTAATAATATGCCGATCATGCTCCACTTTTTCAAAAATGGCATCTATTTTGTCCGTAACAGAGCGACCAGGGCGACGTGCATCTTTGATATCAAAATTTCCGGATTGAAAACACTTAAACCAAATTTGCGCTACTCTCACAGATACTGCATGAGGTCCATAAACATCACAATTTCTTTTCGCGCCTTGTGTTGCATTTTCCTTTTTTTGTAGTAAAATTTTAAAATGAAATCGAATTTCTACATTAGATTCACTCATTTTAACAATAAGAAAAACAAATGAAAATCACGCATTTCCCTAATTTGAATTTGGAATTGTATTCTTTAAAATTAAAACTTTTTAATGATACCAAAACCAGCCAGATGCAAAGGGTATAGCCAAAGAGATCTTATTACAAGTTCATACATACTATATGCGAAAAGACTTTTTCCCCAACCTATTATTTATCATGAAGTTTTTCTTCACTATCACCATGTGGTAATTATAAGTATAACAATATTAGCTGTTATAATGAGCAGTAGTTAGTTTTACACAAATTTTGTTGGCAGTTACGGCATTGGAAATATAGAAATGGTAAAATAAGTTACAGTGTCTCTGGTAAATATCATTGTATAGACGAATTTTAATTTAACGTAATGGGAAGTATACGGAGCCTACGGCGGTTATTGAGTTGAGTCCGCGCTAGGTATTTATGACCCCAAGAATTATTTGCTTAACAGAGTAAACTGTTGAATGTTATACTTAAGTCGCAATATACTGAATAAGAAAATATAGACGAATTGTATTGATAGTTTATGTTCTAAGCATTTATATGACTAACGATGTGGATATTGATTTTTATAGTATAAATAAATATTTCAAAAAGCCTTCCAGTGTATAACTATATATATGGTGTATAAGGAATCAATTTAATGTATTATAGTTTAAATATTAAAATAAAAATCAATCAAATATATTGCGCTTTTATAAGTTTATTAATTTTATTGGACTTAGACTAGACAACCTTTGAATGGACAATTGGCTTAAAAAGTCTTCGTTTTCTTTCCTTTTAAATGATGGATACTAATTACTTGATTCTTCTTGACAGATCTTATGGTCTTATTCATATTGAGTTAGAGTAAGTTCATAAGCTTCTTTAAGGTTCTTAAACAAACCTACAAATTTACTCTAACTCAATATGAATAAGACCGTTATAATTTAGCAGTCTCAGTAAATAGTGAATCGATTAAACTCGATGAGCACTAAAAAGATCTACCTCTTTTAAATAATGCAGTGGTATATTTTACCAGCTTTTGAAGTGAAACTTCTTTAGAATCGTTGTGATTTGAAACTCGATGAAACGAAAAAGTGACACTAAAAAGAGATAAAAACATAAATCTATAGGACTAAGCCTGCGAGAGAATGAGATAGAATACATTATATTTAATAATTTAAACACTATGCTCATACAGATAGCGTTAGAAATGTTTGAAGTTTTTCGTTAATACTTCAAATTTCGTGTTTTAAAGGTTAAATATATTATAACGATATAATATATGAAATGTTACGTCACGAAATTTAAAATCCTCTCACCCCTTGTCACACTTTGTTTTACTTCTACTGCATGCGAACTGCACACGCACACAATCTGGTGTTCAGTATTATCAGCAACATCCCAGCGTTGATCCCAATAAGACGATATAATATAATCCTACTAGATATAATATCGACAAGAATATAAACTGCATGAAAGTACAATATAACTTCTAAACCAAATCTAGTCACTTATCATATAAACTTTTTGATTTATTGCAATGAAATAATAAAAACTAGCGCTTTATTGTATCGGAGAATTAATTTCTTAAGTCTAGATTAAGTTTAAAGTGTTAATTTAGTATTTTTTAGATTATAACGATAGATTTGAGATTGAAGTAGAAACAGTTTGTAAATATTATTTACTTGAATTTTATTTTGTACTTTGATAAGCAGTTTATGTGACCATCAATGTAGCATATTTCTATGGCGGTTATTTTTCTAAAAATTAGATGTTACTTGTGCTTAAGTAGTTTTAATTTTTTGTAATTTTACGACGGAATTATTCCTTATTATTTGTAGCTCGATCGTAAAAGTCAAGCATGTAAGGAGATTACGATCTTACATTTATTATAGATAAAAAGTTACTAGCTTCCAATTAGTCGACGTTGACCGGTTTCTTATCAGTATGTCGATGGATCAGATGTGTTTTGATAAAATTGATTGTATAATTATGCGTTAATTCGAAATAATTTGGGATTTTTGTATGATATGAACTCAAATTCGAGACCCTACTAGTTTTAATGTAATTAATCTTGTTTAAACGCTCTTTAAATATAAGTATTGACTTTCTTTTAAAGGTTTACAGAACTGAATAACTAACTAATCTTGATTTATAGAGTGTGTATAAGGAATACATCTAAAAAAATCCTCATAATTTTATATCTCTACTTTACCTCCTTCGGGAATGATCTTGCACAAATACTGAAACACGATTCCTTTATTTCTTATTGTTTTATGAAATGGCTACGAAAACTTAAACAGAATACGGATATTCGTCCCTAGAATCGTGAGTAGTTAATGTATTGAATTTATATAAAAGTTCCATAGTTCCACCATTTCTTGCGGTGGCGCTGGATTTGTGATAAGCGAACTATGTCAATTTTACAGGATAAGAAGTGTTCGGCAATTTAGGTGGGAATTTGAGAATGAGCACGCACGTACCTGGTTAAGGGGTATAAAATGCAGCTACTCCTCTGCTCTTCAATACAGTATCCGCCCTACCATGACATACGCGAATGTGGTATTCGGCCATGCCAAGCCTTCCCTTTTAAAGAAACTGCAAATCGTTCATAATAAATTCATGCGCAGAGCCGCGTCGGTGCTCCCCTCTATATGCGTAACGTCGACATCCACCACGATCTGGAGCTTCCCTCCATCAAAAACTACATTACGTCGCTGTCGCGTAAGTATTTCGATCTAGCGCCGTACCATCGAAATCCCCTCATCGTGTCCGCGTCCGATTATAAGCCTCGACGAAAGGCTCTCGTGCGACGACCGCGTAACATCCTCACGGACAAGGTCGACGATATCACAAAACGGCTGGCTCGGATCAGCCCGCCCGCGGTTAGGACGGCAGGCTGGCAGGCACCGACAGACAGACACAGACGGCGGCGTCGACGCCGCCAATCACGATCTCTCCACGTCCCCGCTAGGGACGCCAGGAGACACAGCCCCCCCATAGGATAGACTAGGCGTGGTGCTGGGAAGTTTCTTTCGCCGTTTCTTCTCTCCCAGCCATAACACGTTGCGAAACGGCAGTAAGATAGCATAGGCCACCGCGAACCGCCGATCCCGGTCCGCCGGGATCCTTCCTCTCGGGCTTTATATTACCCGTCGCCCGCTCTCAATTAGTGCATTGTGTCGCCCTATGGTGGGCATCATTAGATTCATCCCCCTCTCATGGCAACAGTCCAGCCGAGGTGAAACTCCTAGGAGCCCCTCGAGCAAGTTGCCCCCCGGGCTCGAGCGCCTTCGCTTCGCAAAGGCACTCGCCCCGAAAACCCCGGTAAAGTTGTGAGGTCTTCGGACCAACAACATAAAGTCAAGTCCAACAAAAAAAATCCTCAATACACTTCACTTCACTTCTGTTATTGTAATTTTATATTTATAGTATTTTATTTGATGTGTACGTATTTATTGTATTTTATATTATATATGTTTAGTGTATTTTATAATTGCGATGCGGAACGGGTTATTTACATAATATACACATTTATGTGTTGCGGGCGCGGTATATTTTATGTTATGTTATTTTATTTAAAATGTACAATTTGCACGTTTAGTTATTCTAAAAATTTTCAACCGTTTTCAAGTGATGCCGTTAGCAACTAACGTAATTTTATTTTTTTATATAGATGGATTATCTAAACAATGTCTTTTAAATTATTTCGACTACACAAAAAATAGAACGATTGCTATATTGTATTAAAATCACAAAGCACACAAAGATTATGACACACAAAAATAGGTAGAAGCTATATCCAACAATAGCAACTGTTAATAAATTCATTAAATCATTTGGTCGAGTGTCAATCAAACGGTTTTATTTGACGATATTAACACGTCCATATGTCGAGTGCAATAACGACGACCAATAGCTGTCAGCTTAAATCAATCACACTACCCATGATTGTAATGTTATAAAGTGGGCAACAGTTTTGTTGTTTGTTTTTATATTTAATTTTAAATGTTACTGGTTATCGAAAATTGTAATGACATTTGTACACAATAAAAAACACGAAATTTAAATTGCCTAAATTGCTGAAGTTCTTAATATTGTAATCGTTGTTTTGTTATTAGTGATACTATTGCTATAAAAATGGCACGGACTTTTGGAGGGCTTGCGTGGGGCTCTAGGAAGGCCAACACCTAGAGGCTCCTTGACAAATTTAATGTAAATGTGGCGTGACACTGACCGAGGTTTATTCCTATGTACACCATATAAAAATGCACCCAGGGACAAGGTGTAAGACTATTGTAGGGAATGAGAACAAAAGGTACCGGGCTATGGGGATGAACTTCTAATGGAACTAGGGATCTGGGACTATGAGGACTATGGCGCCTGCCGGTCGAGATGTTCGGGAAACATGGAAAAATGGGCAGACGGTGACTCGCCACTCACTGCATGGGCCCCTAAAAATGCCGTGCAAGATTGGCGAGGTTTGATTGCAACAAGGGTGTGAGTGGCTAAGGGGTGTGGAGGGGTAGGCTGCAGGTTAAGTGGTACTTATTATTATGATATTTATGACTATTACAAAAATATTATTCACAACTTTATTAGAAAGATACAATTATACAAAAATATTAATGAAAGTGACATAGTTTGTCACTTCTTAACTGCTTTGGGAAAGTATCGTGAAATATTTCATTACGTGTGTATTTCGATAACAAGAACGAAAGAAAATAAGATATTTTACATTTCAAAAAGTGGGTTAGTTTTCTTGAGATATACGAAGGAAACCGATTCAAAAAAATAATCTTGTCTAATATATATATATATAATATTTTCTTAAGTTTTCGCGACTAGTATACATAATAGTAAGACTACGTTTTAACGGTTTTAAGCGCGGTAATTTATAGGATTTTTATTATTCCGACGTTTCCGACACATTTCAGTAGTCGTGATCACGGAAGATAAATATGTCATGTGTCAATAAGTATTGTTAAATATTTATTTAGTCTACTGCCAACTTGTTTTTTTTCATTATTTACTTTTAATTTGGTTAATGGTTACTATTTACTATATTGGAGCCTATTCTAATTTACCACCGCTTCGCAACATGTTGTCGCTTGAAGAGAAGAAGCGGCGCAAGATGTCACTGCTACTGAAAAGTCGAAAAGGCCGAAACGTCGGAATAATAAAAATCTAATAAATTACCGCGCTTAAAACCGTTAATATGTAGTTTTATTAAAATAAACATAATTAAAAACTATAACATATCTATTAATTAAATAAAATTAAAACTGTCACCTAAGTTAGTTTCCAATCGAGTATGTTAAATAGTAGGAAATTCCTAAGATACCAAGCGGCTAACTAGCTAATGTGTGATTTCTCCAAACCAATATTTCATTGGGTGGTCAAGTCATAAAATTCCATATGCTCAATAATACACCATTACCAATGTAGATACATAGGCGGCATCCAGCCGGTGTTAACTAAAAAAAGAATCTACCTGCAGCCAGAACACCTTCCGAGAATGTGAAATTGTTAAATCAAACAAGCCAGTCAGTAGTTTGTTCTACGGTTCTACCAGCTTGAGTGAACTACACCGAGTCACTTAGGAATAATGTATTATATCTATTTATCACTTTAAATTGCTACCTAGTTTGTACAAACTTGTTAATACATATATATTTATCGTTAAATTGAAAGTACTCGGCAATTAGTGTCTGAGTTTGAATATAAATTTTACAGCAAGTTAAATATTTATTTAGTTATACTCGTTGATCGACAATTCTTGTGTACGGTCAAAGTAATAAACTGAGTAATACTAAACTGTTACTTTTAAGTAACATATTTGAACACTAGGTATTTATTGTACTTCTTAACAACTGGATCATTATATTATGGCATTGCCTTTGATAACTTTTTCGCCGTTTTCCAATCGAAATTTACTGCTGTATACGAGTACATGTATGGTTACCGCCACATATTTCGGTGCTCTGCTTTTCTTATCCAGTCTCCACCAGCGACCGCGCGCAACTCATATTTGGATAAGGTTGGGATCCTACTGACTCTTAAATATTTGCTGTCTGGTATCTTGTCAGATAAAACAGTAGCAGTCATTTTAGGCGAAAAAATTTAAGTTTCTTAATAGAATTGCTTTTTAATACCTCATTCGATCTTGGGCGTCTTTTTCATTTTTAATTGTTGCAAATTTGACACTACATTTTTGTGCGCGTAAGACTTCAATCCTATGGCAAATCTTTAGCAAGCTTTAGTAATGCCTAAGATATAATCAGCTGTAACATACAAACAGACGGACATCGTATTGTGGCCATAGTAGTTTCTTTTTTCTTTTAAGTGTCAGGATCCTATTATATGACACTCAAGGTAAACTATATCTGTCTTTTACAGTGTGACGGCCGGTTTTTTTATTATCACACTTTTTAAGATTGTTTTTTCAGTGTTAATTCCTAGTTACCGGTTCGAGGTCCAATATCTGCTACGCATCCTTTCCATGTTTCTTCTTTTTCTTCCAGGCCCCCGCTATTTTAAATTCATTCTTTTCTGTCATATTTTTTTCTATCTTGTCATGTGATATATAAAAACGAATGTTTGTCTGTATATCCTTTATAGAATCGTAAACTATGCATTTGATCATGTGATGATCTTTAGCAAAGTTGTTGTGCATGAGCCAAAGAAAGTTTCTGAGTTGGTTCACAATTGGACCCGGTAGGTGGCGCTGCTGTCGGCATATCGATTGAAGCTTTTCCGAGCAGGACGACGTCTTCCGGGACAGCTAGTGTTATATAAAACTAGCAGGCAGGTGCCCACTTCGCTGGGCGTATTGACAATATTATTAATCAAAATCAAATATAGTCTATGTCACTCAGGAATAATATAACTTTCTACTGCTGAAAGAATTTTTAAACTGGGTTTAGTAGTTCAAGAGATTTATACCTACAAACAAACTCACAAACTTTACCTCTTTATAGTATTAGTATAGATAGGTGTATTGTCTTAACAAAGAATTGTCTTATAATATATTGTAATAATCACATTCACTTACTTCGAAGCAAAGCTTAAAACAGTTACGACAGTAACAGCTACTTTTAATGCGGTAAGAATTTTTCAGATCTCAATCGTGATCCGAATCTCATCAATGAGCTTTTGTTCCAACCTTTCACGTTATATTGTTCATGTCTTCGAGCTTTGTGTAGGCGGTTGTGTAAACGTGTCATGTGACGTCACAGACATTAATCCCCACGATTGCACCGTTGGGACGCAACAAAGCGCCCGAGGGATTTGTCGGCGACGTGCGAAAAGTAGGATTAACGGTAGGTAAGAGTTTTTGTCAACTTGAATGAGTTGACTTTTCATTCATAGGTGTTAGGTTGCTAAGTGAATAAAAATAAGATTTATTAAAAAGGTTTATGGTGATATTGGTGGTCCCGCCGCTTTGTCCTTTTTATTGGGTTCCATTGATAATTATTTTTTTCAATTGATAATTTTTCGACATTAAAAAACAAATAAAGGGGTTGTCTGGAAGAGATCGCTTTTTAGCGATAAGACCGCCGTTTGTACACAACTAGATATAATTTTAGTTTTTAAGTTCATTTTTGTATTGGTGTATAATAAAGTGTTATCTATCTATCAAATAATTTCGAACGAAAACTGCATACATAACGTGCCTTATCTACTAAAGTTGGTACGAAATATATTTGCTCCCAATAATTTGTATCTAAACTTAATTTGCTATTTTAAGCTTTTATCTATATATATATAATTCTTCTGTACGTGTGTTGACAGTGAACTCCTCCTAAACGGCTGGACCGATTTTGATGATATTTGTTTTGTGTGTTTGAGTGGGTTCCCGGATGGTTTAGATGCACAATTAGAACCGGTAGGTGGCGCTGAGATCGGGTTCTAGAATTCTCCTAATCACCTAGACCGATTTTGGTGTTTTTGTTTTTATGTCATGAAACAAAGTCTTTTAGGAAGTCAGAAAATATGGCGGTACGAACTTCGCCGGATCAGCTAGTCAAATGTATAATAACAGCCCATAAATGTCCCACTCCTGGGATCGTCTCTCGTCGACGCCTCGTTTTCTGGAAACATAACACTGTAAAATAGGTGACAACTAGAATGGATACATTTAATGTAATTCTTATAAACAGGCTAGTCTATTATTCTGAGCGTAAGTTGATTTGTATGGGTCTAGCTTAAACGGTGCTTTAGGTAGGGGGTAGGGAGTACATCCCAGTCAATGGAAAGTGTGTCGGCGTCCGAGCCACAGCGACGCCTCTGTCAAGCTATTTCTGCTAACTCATTCAGATATAGGTTGGTACATTTGTAGTTTTATATGAAAAATCGAATTACACATATTATTAACTAGGGTTTTTCGCACGCCTTCGCCTCACGAAAATCTCTACTGAATAACCCTTCTTAATTTAGATAGCAGGCATTCGAAAAGCTATTTGGTTCTGGAAAATTCCAACTATCGCAATAAATAAACTAAGCATCCCATTTTTCGTAATAAAATTTATCCTACGTACATTTTCGATATTGACCCTAAACAAATAGCAAACATGGTCGTGTAGTTTTTTTTTGTGAATGCTTACCAGAGTTATTTCGAGTTATAATATTAACAGGGTTAGGAATTGTAATACATATAGAGAATATAAATAAATATTTCCTTATTTCTAGAATACAGCAGACAATCAAAAGGCCCACCTCATGGAAAGTGGTCGTCGTCGCCTATGAAGCTTTGCAATATATGCTGCCAACGTATCGTGGCCCTGAAGGAAAATTACTATAACTTTTGTAAAAATTTCAAGTCTGTTTTATTGTTTAGGATCTTCTTTATAGTGAATATAAATAAGTATTGTTGTCTCGTGAGATACTACTTTTTATTTTAGATTCAATACTTATTTTTTCGGCTATATTTAAATATGGTTTTGCTTTATTTGTATAATATCTAGCAAATATCAAGTATATAGAAACATGCAAATTTAATGATAATCTTTAAGCAAAACGAATCTAGGTGTAAAATAGAACCATGTAAGCCTAATCCCTTATTATGTTAGCACTGGAACACATATCACTTTTACGAATTGTTTCTCAATCATGGCCTTAAGAATGAATTGATTATCCTGAAATTTGGTTTATGTGTACTTTGGAGAACTTCCCCAGTTGAGTATATGAAGTTTATGTAAATAAAACTGAGATAATAGCTCCTGTAATGTCCCTGCTCCAACTAGAATAATGTTATAGTTAGTGTGGCCAAAAGCGTCATGCTTAAAGCGTTGAAAATAACTCAGTTAATAATTAGCTACATTATTGGATATACATATGTTATCTATCAATGTTTAACGTTTACAATTAATAACAATATCGCATCACAAATAAGGCATTAAACCCATCGCTACCTCTGCGTGAAACAGTCGCTATTACTAACATTATCAAAGACGTAGCAGTAACATATAGAATAATCCTCCGAAAATAAAAGAGATCATGTATTAAGGCTAAATGGAAAATGTTATTAAGAAGAAAATACCCTTGTAAGATTTGCGTCAGCCTGTATAACAAGTTTCAGGAGACTCCCACGCGGCTTCTCGGGTAAATACATCCACAGAGTATTAATACAGCTTAGTCACTGAGTATGAGGGAGGCAGGCGCCGAGACAGCGGCCTTGTGATGTACCGCCATAGACTAGTTCGCATAGTAGGTAGGTTAGGCAGAATTGTCATGGTGTCATAGATAATTCAAGTTTTGTTATTATAAGGTGTTGAGATTGAGTACGACTGTAGTTTTGTTGTTGGAAGGCTCGAGAATTAAATTGCGTAAAGTTCACAAATAATACTAAGAGCAGCCGCAAGCTACATTGAAACCTTGGTGGATATGT
Organism: Dendrolimus houi; assembly: GCA_039645545.1. Classification (NCBI taxonomy): domain Eukaryota; kingdom Metazoa; phylum Arthropoda; class Insecta; order Lepidoptera; family Lasiocampidae; genus Dendrolimus; species Dendrolimus houi. Next base: position 16,394,916 of record CM077117.1, on the reverse strand, counting down.
AGGTTTAATTCGCACTACAAAATTATTAACTTTGGTACTCTGTGTTATTAAAATATTTTTAATTACTAGATGCCATCTACGTGGGTTCCTCACGGTAAAATTGGATTGTTGTATCATAGTTCGTTATAAAATGTAGGCTGTAAAGTTAGAACAAGAAACATTCAAACAAATTCATGTACAATAAGTTTAGGAGCTTTTTATATTTACGGTTTGTACTGGAAGATTGTCATTTCTACTTAATATTCTGCTTTTATGGTAATATTATGAATTATCTGACTCGAGTATATTACAACATATTATGAAAAAGTATCCATTTCTACTACATATTTTTCGATCTCAGTAACCTAATTTTCTTACTACATGAATAGTCCACTTCTCGCAATTTATAGGTATACTGTGTTATTTACGAAAAAATCATTTTCTACTGTATAATAACTTTGAATAATTTGTTTTGGTGATTTATTATGAATATTAATGCTACTGCTAAATCATAAATCGTACGCATCTGTGTCGGTATTCCGTACATTATTAGAGAAATTATTCTTGTTGGTATTTTATTATACAATGAACATTTTATTTATCTTAGTACTTATTTGCGGTTATATTATGTATGTCTACAATATTTTCACTGTGCTGTTATTATTTTCAATATGCTTGTCTGTAGATTTATTGTTTTGTTTTGAGCTATGTTTAACTCGACATTTATGTATATCATAACATTTCTATTATCGGTATTATGGAAAACATATCGTTATTTTAACAATAAAATTTTAATATAGGGGTATAATATAATTTCAGACTATTTATCAGATCATTGCTAAAGGAAAGTGTCCAGAAAGCCGATTGCTTTGTCGAGCTAGTTGGCATGTTGTTGCTTTGTGTGAAATATGAATTAGCTCTCTGGTCACTGGTAGAATCAAATAGATTCGAGCAATTTGATTCGAAGAATTTTATTGTCGATAGTTCCTTAGGACCTAATGTTTCAAGTGCAAAAGAGCACAAGAATTATAATAACCAGTTCGCGCATAGTAATTATTTTTTAGGGTTGCAATACCGAAAGAAAAAGTACCTTAATACAGGTCTGTCTGTGTGTCATAGCTGACTATCTTAGGCTAGATATACGGCTCATATACATATATAGACGTCTTGAGAGTTTACAGTAATATAAAGACTAGAAAGAAAGAATAGAAAATTTAAAAATTGCTTATCTACTTTTCTAGTAACGTAGATCTAGTAATATATCAAAGATCTATATTCGTCACTTTTGTATTTACAAAATATACAAAACGAATTGTCCCTTTTGTCTTCGAAGTTTACTAATGGAAAATTAAAAAAAAAAACATTGATCGTTTGCTTGTTGCTATTTAGATGTAATACGCTCTAATTAGATGACACATTATTGTTTTATAATAACATGTTTTAGAAACCTGAATGCAGAAAAAATAAAAATTAAAAAATTTAACAGTATAGATTGAACAGATCAAGTGAATTAATATGAACAATCAAATAAGTTGAAATGTTGTATCAAGTCAGAGCGAACTACAACTAGCAAACCGCCATGAGTTGTTTTATAAATGAGACATTTTCAGAGATATTCAAGTAATTTGTTGTAATAAAATTTTAGTAATAAATAAGTTATATAAGAAAAGAAACATTGCCAAACCAAATCTACCCACTAACCTATACGTACTACATATTTTTGCAAAAGCGGATTACGCCATAAAATGTTTTCTTACATTAATTCTGTCACCCTTAACCTTTTCAACATTTCTTTTTAGTGTAGGGACACATTGTTGTGATTGTGTAGATTTAAAAATGTTTCAAATAAACCCATATATATTTAAGTAGATATACGAAAATTGAAGTATTAACTAAAATCTTCAAAACATTTCCAACTCTATCTGTATGAGTATTGTGTTTAAATGATTAAATATAATGTATTCTATCTCTTTCTCTCGCAGACTTAGTCTTATAGATTTATATGTTTATCTCTTTTTAGTATCACTTTTTCTACGAGCGATTCTGAAGAAATTTTCCTTCAATATGTTTTAAATAATAAAACGTTACAATTAAAGCGAAAGGAAAATAAACGTTGTGCTTATCTAATCACGTAGAATTTAGGTAATTTTTAGTTTTGTATTTTTCTCTGAGAAATTCTATCCCTTTTTTTATTGTATGAGTTCAGCAGACAGGCAGACGGCCCACTTGATGGCAAGTGGTTACCATCGCCTGTGGACATTTGTAACATCAAAAGCGCTACCAATGTGCTGCTGCTCTCTAAAGGAGAACTGGAACCTGGCCACCAATGCTGGAACACAACTCAAGGTTGTTATGGCGGTATACTCTAGACCAGGGTTTGTAGCCATCCAGACGGACATATACACTACCTGGCTGTGGGTTATTTTGTAGCCTCTTACGACTGGCCGCCCGGCCTCAGGAAATTGTATTCTTTCTCCGTTCCTACCCGGATTATTTCCTAGTATTTTATCCATAGTTATGGTGAGGTTACAGCGTGTCTCTACACTTATTCCAAAAACGTGCCCACGCACTGGGTCTGGTGTTTCCGAACTTTGGCTGCCTTCCAGATCCGAGATTTCCATTCATACTTTCTACTATATACGTTTAGTATTCTGAAAAGCGTAGGTGGTGAGTTATCGGTGATATTTTCTATACTGAATGAAAATTGTATTGATTGATTGCACCATTGATGGATCGAGTTCGGTGGTTTTATTTTGCTTGCGGCTTTGTTGTTGTAGCGATTAATTAAGAAGGAAGAGAATCATTAATATTCTAACCAACATTGATCGGTGTTCTAGTTTATTGATTAATTTTAATATTATAGTAATTTTATTGTTGTGACATTTCAAATAATCAATATATAATGTATAAGTCGTGGTAGCTTAATGGCTGGCGCACTCGTCGTAGTCTCAAAGGGCGCGGGTTCGAATCCTGGCCGGAACGCATGCACGACTTAGGCAGTTTTCTGACCTAATGTGCATATTGTTACGTTTACCACATGGTAACAACGGTAAAGGAAAATATCGTGATGAAACCTGCACATCGAGATAACCAATATGTCAAACCTGCCAAGCCGCCTTGGACAGGTGTGGCGGGTCCGTTCTCCTATAGTGGGAGGCCCGAGCCCAGCAGTGGGACGTTTATGGGCTGTTATTATTTATTATAGTGTATGGGTCACGCTCTGCTGTTGTAGTTTGGTTGTTTCAAGTTAAACATGCAAGTCTGCTGAATATGTAGTTTAATGAGTTCAAAGATGTTAATGCACGTCGGAATGCGTTTGCAAACTGATTTGATATAGCACTAAAAATAATGTGCTTATAATAATAGTGCTGATAAAAAATGTGCGGTAACAGACCGAATATATAGATATCTACTTATAATTTCAGTTCTCGTAAAAGACGAACCATTCTTTTGAACAAAAGCAATAACAATATTGATACTTCCTATTTAAAGTTTTAAAGGTGTTAACAGTAATAATATATTGATTATCTGGTTACAAATACAAAATAATAATTATAATAAGAATAATTCATAGTTTTATTTCTTAATTTTATTGAATTTGAATTGGTTTGTCCCTGATTGATAATTTAAAATATGTGTTGCTTAAATTGCTATGTTAAAATGGTATAGAATAATAAACTAAATTACCTTCCATAAAGTCAAGGTGAAGGAGAAATATACAAAATCACTTTCTGTTTCTATTTTATTGTAAGTATAAAGAAGATACACTCACTCAAGTCTCCTAACACGCGCAGATAAGCCGCTAATAAATGGTTCATTTCTCTTTAAATTTGTATGAATCAACCAAAATGATTCATGTATACACAAATTTGAATGATTTAATTAATATCATTGAATACGGCCGTGACCTTTCAATTGTGTGCTTTTCAACCAAATGGATTCGATTTGGTTGATCCATGTAATTTTAGCAAAAGAGGTCAAAGTACATAATAACATAAAAAATAGAGGAAGACAAATGAAGTATAGGTACTATTATACATAGGTACCTTAAAGAAAAGAAGTACCTGGGCTTCGGGCTCAAAACATCCGGAACAAAAGAATGTCTTGAGAATGAGTTCAAATATTCAAAACAATAATATTTTGTGTGTTGTAAAAAATAATATTTGAGCGTCATTAGAAACGCAAACAACTATCGGAAGCTTTCAATTAAGTCTTTGAAAAGTGTGTTAATGTCACCGAGCCCATAACAATTGCTTATGGCCACCAGCTTAGTATAAACTTGGTACACACCCTTGTGTTTAACGGCTATTATTGTTAGAAATCGAGTTGATTCGGTATTTGTGTTACAATGCAAATCACTATTACGCATAGACATCTCTAGCTTCTCTCACAAAATGTCTTCTTAGATGTACTGTGTTCAAGGTGCAATAATTAAATGTCATATACTAATTGAACAACTTGTAATACAAGAATATATTTAATTGTTCCGTAATCAACGGACCTCAAATCATCAATTATAAGAAAGACGTTGTAGATAGCTTAACAACTAATGGAAGAAGAATATTAGGAATGAACTGCAAATGCATGGTCAAAAACGTAGCTTCGAGACATACAGTACATAACTATGTAATAAATAAATTGCGGAAAAGAATGTTTCCGCGATTTATTTAAAATAATGATAATATTTTTTATATCAAAACAGTCTAAATTTGAAGAGATATTTATTAAAGCGATCTAAACTCTTAAACAATCTCCGCCTCTTTTAATTAACACGTTATGCAAAGATACAATCACACTTAAAAAATTCAAGATAACTTTAAGGAAACTTTAATGACCTTAATGAAACCATATTTATTGGTTCATGATCATGCCCCAGACTAAAAACAATTTGGCTTTTTTTGGGCCACATCCCACAATTTTGGCCGAATGCCAGTAGCTCTGACGTCAGTACTCAGCGTCTCATTGATTATTTATTTTCGTCTCAAATATAATTTAAGATGATTTTACAAAGACATAAAATATTCAAATAATTATTTAACGTTGAATCTCTGCCTTGAAATGCTATACGTACATTTCACGTCTGAGTTGATTGATCCGGAGGAATGAAAATTTCTCTTAATTATATAACTATACTAGGATATGCCTGTGACTTCGTCCACGCTTGACTTGAAATTCCCGCTGGGTTCTCGCGACACAGCATTTAAAAACGAATGTAAGCTATCGTTTTAGTGAAAACTGTGTCGGAAAAAGCTAATTTTTATGCACCCGAACTACTACAAACCGCACCTGGGAAAATACCCGCCAGATTCCTGACATAAAAAGTAGCGCAGATTTTAAACTTATAATTTAGCTATCGATCAGCAAAAACCGCAACGAAATTGGTCCTGCAGTTTTTAAGTAAATCCCGAACAAACAGACAAATCGACAAAAATCTAAAAAAATTGCATCGTGTTCTCCATTGTTTATATAGTCTATACATAGTCTGTTCTAGTTGTTTTTTTTTAAATGTCTTTAATGTACAGACACGACATATTTAGAATTTTATAATAATATAGTTTATTGCTTCAATTAATTACAATTTAAAAAGTATTTGCTTTATTTACTACTTTAATAGTAATCGACCACGAGTTTGTCGGCGCTATTTTTATTTTCCTTAACAGGAACTTCTTACCAAAATGTCTAAATATCATTTTTCACATCCCTAGCCTGAGGTATTATGGGTTTACCATTTATATTTTCCTCCCCTATTTTTCCCTTTTAGGGTGGCAGGATCTCCTGTCACAACGTTGACTATAGTTCAATGTCGTGTAGATTTAGCAAGAAATTAGATCCGAGCTATAGGTATTAAAAATAGTCAAGGAAAACAAAAGACCAAGAAATTTTACCTTAAAACATCATTCATTGTGTGACGGCGAGTTTTTATAAAAAAAAGCAATTTAATGTTTATATTTCTGTGTTTGAATAGTTACGACGATAACAAATCGGTCAGTAAATAACTAACACACCATTTAATTCTTATGTTCGAATTGTAATTGGCGTTAAATTCTAGTTATCCGTGCAGGAACGGAGAAAGAATACAATTTCCTGCGGCCGAGCGGCCTGTCGTAAGAGGCGGCAAAACAACCCACATCCAGGTGGTAGGGTATTTGCCCGACTGGATGGCTACCACCCCTGGTCTAGAGTATGCCGCCATAACAACCTAGATTTGTTTTCCGGCATTAGTGACCAGGTTCCAGTCTCCCTTAAGAGAGCAGCAGCGCATTTGTAGCACCATTGGTGTTGCAAATGTCCATAGGCGATGGTAATGGCGATGGCCGTCTGCCTGTCAGCTGAACTCATGCAATAAAAAAATTAAAAAAAGTTACAAAAGGTAAAAAATGACGGGTGTCCTCAGGGACATGCCCGCCCCCATTGACTGTATGCCTTATCTAGCAGAGTCGCAGAAATTAGTTTCTGATAGAGCATTTATAGTTTTTTGGACAATCTCCACCAGACTACCACCAAATGTTTACAGACAGTTTGAAAGATACTAATCAGACTTGAAACTTAACTTTAAGCGCTATGCCAGTAGAAACATACAAAACACAAATCTAAAAATAACAGGAAAACTTACCCGACAAGATAGTGCTATAACAGTTAGGTAATGCCTGAAGTTGGTACACCCAGGCTCGTTTCCCCCGAAAAACAGGAAGGGGTGGGTGCAGAAAGTATGGGAAAACACGTCGCGAGAACAATGGTAAAATTTCACAAAATCGAATCACATGCGCCATAAACTGATTTGTCTGGAAATCTGGGAACGTCGCACCTGAATTTGTTCCATTCTCATGTTGTTACGCAAGTGTTATTTTTATCCACGTCTTTAGATTTTTTTCACATTCCAAATTTGAATAACGCGTAATTGAATTGTTTTGTTTTGCCATTGTCTTTGTTGTTGTTTTTTATTGGACATGGTTTAACTTTTACTCTAAAACTTATTTAATGAAATTGTTGTTTAAGTATTGGCACTAAAATTTATGGGGTGTGGGAAATTTGAGATGTTGTTTTTTTATGTCGAAGTTGAATCTTAATGACTCGTTCGGCTTTATAATAAACGTATTTTTCTGAAGAAAATGTACGTACTGATAATATAGAATAACTAGGATATGCTCGCGACTTCGCCCAAGCTTGACTTGAAATTCTCGCGGGATTCTCGAGATAAAAAATGTCACACATTTTATTATATAAGATTTGCTATCGATCAGTAGAAAAATCGCATTCGAATACGATTATTTTCAATCTGGCCATTTTAAATAATTCCCAGGAAATTTCCCGCGGGGTTCCCGGGATAAAAAGTAGCGCAGATTTTAAGTCTAAGAATTTGCTATCGATCAGCGAAAACCGCATCGAAATCAGCCCACTAGTTTCTACGTGAATCTCAAACAAACGACAGACAAACCGACAAACACAAAAAATAAAAAAAATTGCATCGTGTTCTTCATCGTTTATATAGTTTATTCCATTTTTTTTAATAGATCAAATGTTCTGTACATATGATCTATTAAAAAAAACTGGATTTTTTTAATTTTATAATATTATAAATGATTAAAATTTAATGACTTGGTAGTGGCTGAGTGTAATTTAGACCTAGAAGTCTGCATTCTGTATACTTCAATACATAAGAAAAGCTCAATTTAATTTTACGATAGCAAAATGAAACTAAACGGTGCTTTACAGATGTGAGATCTCGCTTAGCACTGAAGAAATAAAGGGATGTTATTAGCATATTAAATTTATTGAAATATAAAATTGCTCCTTGTTACTTTTACAAACAATTTATTTTCAATTTTAAGTATTCAGCTTAAAATAATTGTTCAGTGAACTTTGAATTGTTCAAAGCTGAAAGAGTAATGACGATCTGCTATATACTGAACAGAATCTTTTTAACGGCTGTGTAGTTAGTTAGGAAACACCAGTTTTTAACCTAACGCTTTTATTAACTTAAACAGCCATACGTGATTCCTCTCCGTAGGTTTGCCCCTACACGCACAACTAACGACGCACTGTCCCAACGATGTCTCACTGATAGTACCGTCGCCGATATTGCGTAGACCACTTCCTGCTACTGCAGTGCTCACCTCCGAATTTACCGCGTGTAGCTCGCTTTTGGATCTTCTCTTAAACGACGCTACACTCCTTCACTGAACTGTCCACTAAACTTTTCACTAAATTCACCACTAAACTCGTCACTGTCTTCTATTAAACTTCTCTTCCAACTCTTTCGTATCGCACTTGTCGCTTCGCTGACTTGAACTGAACTCTCTGGTAGGAGCGCCTTACGCTGCTTATATATCCGGAAGAATCTTCTAGAACCCATAATTTCGATCTTCTTTTCGTTATTCTTTTATTTACTATCAATCCCTTTCTAAACATCTATCTATCTTTTTCTTTTCCTTCCCGAACCTTCTATTCTAGAACTTTCGTTCATCATCTATCCCTTTCTAACATCTATCTATTTCTGTCTTTTCTTTCCCGAACCCTCTATTCTAGAACTTTCGCTCATCATCTATCTAAAATGTATCTGTCCTTGTCTTTTCCTTCCAGAATCTTCTACCTTTTTCTAAAACTTAGTCATCTAGTTGTATCTAAGTTGTATCTAGTGTCTAAGTTGGTTTAACTAACTAGATTGTTCCACCATCACTCGCCACAATATTATGCATTTTTTTTTACTGACAAATTGGCAAACAGGCAGACATGGCCCATTTAATGAAAAGTGGTTACCGTCGCCTATAGGCTTTAGCTACACCAGGGGCGAAGCCAACGCATTGTTAGATTTTAGGATGGGATAGGAAGGATGGAATAGTAGAGATGAGTTAAAGATAATGGAATAGGAGAGGAGGGTTAGAGGGACCAGACAGGTGGAACGGATAGGGGAGATGGGATTGGGGAATGGAATATGGATCCCATGAACTTTCCTCCTGTCGGTGCCTTTCCTCGGGAGAGCCCTAAGTGAGAGCCAGATGTAGGGGTGTTACGAGTGTTATTACTTATGGTTTACTTTCTGTGATACCCCATAAAAGCGTATAGGGCAGGGTAGGTTAGGTTAGGTTTAGTGAATAGTCTGACGGCCGACCGTCCCCCGTCCCGCCGCCCTGAGGTCACGGTGGGCATACGGCCGATCAGGAATCCTACAAATCCTTCGGTGTAAATCGTTCCCCCAGGTCCGAGAATGGTGTCACAAGAAATAAAATTCCCCTACGTCATCAAAAAAAGGGGAAAGGAATAGGGGAGGAGGAAGTGAGCCATCGGAACTCTCACAAATCGCACGAAACATGATTAACTTAGGCTAACCGTTTCACGCTGATAGTCTGTGAGAACGCGGTATGACACCGATCGAATCGGCCCTAATAGCTGTAATCAAATAATGATTTACGGCCTCTAACACGTAGGATAGAGAATAATATTACAGCTAAGAAATGTTTCCACCAACCTAAGATAGTACTCGTAAAGCTTTATTCTTGACTACATTAGTTTCGGCATCCCAAAACTTTGATAGGAGCCAATAAATTTGAAAAGTTCAAGCCATGTAATGGCACCAACATAAAATATTATTTTTACAGTCCCCTGAAACACTTAGTGAATGTATTTTTGCGCTGACGGTGTTGAAAATACCTATATTTCCACGTGAATTATGATCGGGATTCCGTGTTTGTAACACTGAGTTTGTTTATCACCCTCCCCTACTAGGATATAGTTTCTCATCTTATTCTCGAACGAAGGTGAGAAAGTTTATATGAGCCACTCGTCTGTAATCTAGTTCTATGATATTGCTACTATTGAATAATTATGCTATGATTGAATATTTGGTACATATTAGGTCGGGGAAAAAGTTTTTTCGCATTATATATAAAAATTCAAAAGGTTTTTTTATAAAGTTCATTTACATTTGACTAAAGTATGTAGGTGCCATTTTGTTGGATAACTTTTTGCCATCTTGTAGGTAGGGACGTGATCCCATTGCTATAAAAAAATTTGGGGCTTCTGATCAAAAAACTGCGACAAGTGGTTTTGGCAGTCCTCTCGTGATGTTAACCTGACACTGCCTAAGGAATTTTGCAGAGACCGAAACAGGTGAAAATCTGAAGGTGCAAGGTCAGGACTATCAGGCGGATGCATTAACACCTCCCAGCCAAACTCTCGTCATTTTTGTTGAATGACTAAATTTGTGTGAGGTCTAGCGTTATCACGGTGATAAACCACACCCCTTCTGTTGTTTAATTCCGGCCGCTTTCTCTCAACTTTTTGCTTTAATCTCATCCCACTCATGCCATTGGAAGGGCAAGGGAATAATGCCCTTCCAATCCCACCATACACACAGCATCACCTTGTTGCGAGTTAACCAAGGTTTCGTCACAGTCTGTGAAGCCTGACCGGCCTTTGACCACGATCTTTTTCGCAGATTCTTGTCGTACGTGATCCACTTTTCATCACCAGTTGTCAGCTTCCTCAAAAATTATTCGATTTCATTATGTCGTAATAAAGAATCACAAATGAGTACACGGTTCATTAGGTTTCTTTCAGTGAGCTCATGAGGCACCCAAATATCGAGCTTTTTTGTGTACCCAGCTTTTATCAAATGCGCCAAAACCATTTTGTAGTCAATTCCCAGTTCTCCAGCTACATCGTAACTGCTAATATGCCGATCCTGCTCCACTTTTTCAAAAATGGCATCAATTTTGTCCGTAACAGGGCGACCAGAGCGACGTGCACCTTTGATATCAAAATTTCCGGATTGTAAACGCTTAAACCAAATTTGCGCTACTCTGACAGATACTGCATTAGGTCCATAAACATCACAATTTTTTTCGCGGCTTGTGTTGCATTTTTACCTTTTTTGTAGTAAAATTTTAAAATGTATCAAATTTCTTCCTTAGATTCACTCATTTTAACAATAAAAAAACAAATGAAAATCAGACATTTTCCTTATTTGAATTTGGAATTATCTTCTTTAAAATTAAAACTTTTTAATAATACCAAAACAAGCCAGATAGAAATGGTTTAGCCAAAGAGATCTTCTTACAAGTTCATACATACTATATGCGAAAAGACTTTTTCCCCAACCTATTATGTACATTATGTGTCAATGTTAATTTTATTAACTCTAGTTAGTTTTCACATTATCCTAGATGGAGCAGAGACATTTGTAAAATTCAACAAACTATACATTGTTTCTAAACCATTACTACTTATACATGCTTTGAAGATGTAGGTAGGTATAGATAATAACGCGATCTGTTTATGTCCTACGGTGATACTACGTAAGGTGGTCTAGAAGTTAGGAAACAAATTAAAGTTTTCGCTGCGTATTGCGACTTTTATGTTTCAATATATGTTTGTAAGTTGTGAAAGTGCATTTTATTGCAAATGATACGAGTGAAGTTTTCAAATTACAACGTTTTTGAATTCACCCCATTACATTTTGAAAATATGTTTATGAGTATTTTATATATAATATACCTTATACATTTGTGCATCTAGCTTGGAGAATTAATAAGTTTATCCTTAACGTCAGAATGATAAGTATAAACTTTGAAACTTTGGGAGACGGTGAAGAAAAATATCGCGAGGAAACTTCGAGCTCGAGATAACCATTCAATCCACCTAGAATAAGCGTGCTGGTTATACTGCCGTTCTCCTGGGATCTCAAAGCTAGCAGTAGTGCGTTATTGGGCTGAAGTTAGAATACATAGACGTATTGTCTAATTCTTATTGAAGGTTTAATTTACATCACATTTTTCTTGCTTTTGTATATTAATAAAAAAATTGAAATATAAATCTGTGGTTTAAAAATAAATACTATAATTTAAACTGAACCTGTTATAACCTAATCATAATTGATCGTTTTTAGAATTTTTATGTTTATGTATGTGAAAGTTGATCTCGAGTACGCGCCGTAAAAGGATTTACAGATTGTAACGAAAATTTTAAGAATTATAACAACGGTTTATTTTAAATTTCCATGTGTTTACGAGTATTTCGATATATTGAAGAGTTCAAATGATACAAATTTTATATAAAAAATCTTATATATGAATCGTAGAAATGTATGTACGAGCATAACTTGAGAACGACTTTCCGATTTTGATGATATTTTTTTGTGTGTTTGAATGGGTCCCCGGATGGTTTAGATTTACAATTGGAACCGGTAGATGGCGCTGAGATCGGGTCTAGAATCCTCCTAATCACCTGGACCGATTTTGGCGATTTTGTTTTTGTGTGTTTGAGTGGTTTCCCCGATGGTTTAGATTCGCAATTAGAACCGGTAGGTGGCGCTGAGATCGGGTTGTAGAATCCTCCTAATCACCTGGACCGATTTTGGTGTTTTTGTTTTTGTGTCATGAAACAAAGTTTTTAGGAATTCAGAAAATATGGCGGTACGAAGTTCGCCGGGTCAGCTAGTATATTTTAAATTAAAATTTAATTTTAATATTTTGACATGTATTCAACATAACATGTCTAATAAGGCAAAATGTATTGATATTAACGTATATTATATATCACGTCTTGTGTAATGTACATTTCATAAATAAATCATTCGTTCATAATTATTATTCACTTCTAGTTGGTATCATGTATTGGTATACACCGCACCAAAGCTGTTGAAGTAGAAAATTCTCAAGGACTAACAGCATCATTTTATCTAACCTATTTTGCTACATTTTTATCAAAATTTTGTACTTGTTGTTACGTTTTTTAGGGTACAATAAAATAAATATTATTGACCCAAGATCCGTGCGAAGTCGTAGGCACAGTTAATTTAAAGTATAAATTATGTATGTCTCCTACAATAGACAACAATCTCTAGACAGCCTTTGAAATGTCCGAACATCGCGGTATATTGAGATATCGACACTGATTCTCAATCTCACGATTGATATAGACATATTTCTTTTTAAATTACATGTTATTTTTACCATAGAATATAAATTTTTCGTAAATAATAGACCATTATACAAAACACCATGTGTAACCTAGATTCTTATTTCTCACATTAAAAAATATAAAAATGTTAATCAAGATTTATGGACATTGATTCTATTAGATAAGACATTATGTTATTTAACATTTAAACATTTTTCTCTACGGAAGTAATCTTTTTTGTTTCTCTCCAGGTGTTATTTTGACGTGCAGATCTGCATATGAAATTTTTTAATATACTTCAAAATCTCCTTATTATTATGTTCATTTATGTTTTCATGCGTTGTTGGTGTTTCAGTTAAAATTAATAATAGCAGCACTATTAAATTGTTATTTTAGTATGAAAAATTCTATAAGCGAAACTGAATCACATCTTATTATACATTATCTTGTTATTACCCTTATCATATAGAAATTCATCTGTTCTAGAAAGTTTATGGAATACCCTCAAAGATACACACTTTTTTGATGTACAACACATTTTTATGTAATTAACATTTTGTGTTCTTTTGAACTTATCAAAATATTTGTGTATCCTCATCTTCATTCGACCAAATTTAAATTTAGTGAAGAATATCACAAAATAGGTCGTTAACTTCACTTACAGAAGCTGTCGTCAAATTTTGAAATCAGTGACTACCTCTTATTGCAATCATTCGAATTTGTGAACTTTTTAAAAAATATGGCCAATATTTAATGTATTAGAGTTTGATTTTGCGCTTACTATGATTCTGGGCTACATGGCCCGAAGGATTATTTTACTGGTTATCAAGCGATAAAGTGTTGTATAAGTTGTTTTATCTGGTAAAATGTATTCTAAATCTTTCCATAAAAAGTAACAGAAGCGTATTTAATTAGAGGTAATGTGGATTAATAAAAAGTTTGTACTATGATCTTTGCTAATGGAAATCATAAGTTACTAATTGGAATCGTAAAGTCGGAGATAAAGTATGACAGATTGGTTAATAACCAACAAAATGTAAATTATTTCTATTTTTAAGTTTTGAAAATAATAAATGAAATAAATATTGGTGCTTTCAACTACTTTATATCACAGATACTTTAGAACGTTTTTATTGCGAAGCTGCCAAATGAGCATTAGGTCCATCTAATAGAAACTGGTTATTGACGCCTATAGGCGCTTGCGCGTCGTACAATGCCAGGTTGGAGTTAGGTACGGAGATAATGCAGGATAACATCCGTGTGTTGATGACAAAGAAGTTTGTCGAAGGATTCTTGTGATTTTGCGTTAAAATTACACAACAAGTAGTCAACAGAAACAAAAGTATATAATATATGTTACTTGTACGTATGTAGTTATATATAAAGTAAACATAGTTTTAAATAGCACTAAGAATAAAAACCATTTCAACATTAGGATTGAAAATAGATAGGTACGCTAAGTAGAAACAATAAGGTTATAATTAAGATTTTTTTATCGCAGGGGTTTAGCAGACAGGCAAACGGCCCACTTGATGGAAAGTGGTTACCATCGCCTATGGACATTTGCAACACCAAAGGTGCTACAAAGGCGCTGCTGCTCTCTTAAGAGAGACTGGAACCTGGTCACTAATGCTGAAACGCAACTCAGGGTTTTTATGGCGGCATACTGTAGACCAGGGGTGGTAGCCATCCAGTCAGGCAAAAACCCTACCACTTGGCTGTTGGTTGTTTTGTCGCCTTTTACGACAAGGCCGCCCGACCGCAGGAAATTGTATTCTTTCTTCGTTCCTGCACGGATAATGTAATATATATATGTGTGTTTATATAAATAATATGCATGTAAAAAGTTAGCATATAGGAGCTCTGACCACAGAGACAGAGGATGGAGAGAATAGATATAAAAGAAAACCAAGACTAACGCGTTGCCAGCCTATGAAATGGGATTAAGGGATGGGATAGGCGTGATGGAATGATGATGAGTTAAAGGTATCAGACAGGAAGAATAGGACAGAGACTATAGGATAAGGGGGAGAGAAGTGGGCTATCAAATCTCTCACTCATCGTATGAAACAAGAACTTTAGGGAAATTTGGATCACTTTTCTGATTTATTTAACACATCTCCAATGTGTCATCTATTAAACATTGTGGACGTAGTAGTACATACATCTTCTATTTTTTTTTTACTAAACTTGATCAAATTTTTACGACGTATAAAAATTTATAAAGACAAGGTAAATAAGTTTCATAGAATTGAGATACCCGTTAATGATATTCATTGAAACGCCACACAAAGAGGTTAAGGGATTAACAAGTTAACGATTAAAATGTCCGTAGTAACTTATTACATATTCATTGTTATTTAAATTATTATCGAAGTAACATTATTAGATTAATGATTAAACCGAAATCACATTTCTTTGGAAAATGTTAATTCTGGTTGAAGTTTTTATGTTCTTTCTAGTGGAGCATGGCTTTTAGTCTTAATCCAATGATTACAAACAATTTCTAATCAATATTCATTGCACTTGTTACGTAATTATAAGGAAATGTTTAGAGTCGTAAAATAATGTGACCTTCGAATAGTTAATCTATAGATTAACTAAATATTAATGATTAGACATCAATGCTACTCTAATACGTTTTGACTGTTGGATATATCATCTGTATGAAGTTGCGGTAGCTTAATAGCTGACGCACTAATAGCAGATTCCCATACCTTAATATTCATTACCTTGCCTTATCATTGATAGGAGTTTGATATTACTTGTATGGGGCTTATGACTTTTAACTAGTACTAAGACAAATGAATGGGGTTAGTAAGATAGAGGAATCGGCAACGAGACTACTAAGTCTTATTTGATTACCGTGAACATTTCGATGTTTGTCTCTTTGAATTTAAAATTTATCTCGAATAGAGTCCGAAATGATTCAATGGATTTCAGAGAAAATGTGAAGAATTAAAAGAGGATATTTGTTTTAATTTTATGTGGAGGTATTATTTCGAATTATTGCAGGATTCAAAATAAAGTAAGAGTAAAGTAAAATCCTTAGTTAGAACTTTACTATCTTTTTGCTGCCACTTTGTTAACATAGGACTAGTCACATGTTAACAAATTAGCGACAAAAGGTAGTCACGATTGAAATTGATATATTGTTTTAGAGACAATATATTAAAGATTTTCATCCCTAGAAAGACAATAGCAATCTCGGGATATGGAATGGAAAATACACTTATCAAGTGTATTTTCTATAGGGAGAGACTGTCATACTTAAAAGACTTTTAGATAAAAATCCGTCGTTAGCCTCCAATCGAGTATAGCTATTTATTAACTACATTAAAGGAGCCGCATGCGTCCGTCCGTCGGTTTAGTGCGCCAGTCTTGATGCCACTGATTGATGTCCAGTTAACTCGACGCGTTAAATTTTTATGTCACCGATCAATCAATTTTAATGCTTTACTAGGAGCTGATGAAACGGTTCATTCTCACTAATAGCGCGTAGATTTGTTCGGAGAAATGTCCAATATGAGAGTGTTTCAATTACGGTTAGTTTATATTGTTATGACATTTCGTATAGTGTAACTACCTATATTCTAATACATTTTGGTTGATCTTAAAATTTAAATTAGTTATTTTATGACTTTATTTGCTTATGTTCGGTATATAAGCTATAATAATAATCATTGTGACAGGTTTTATCAGAATCTGTTCAGTACTCACTGAACGATGCACAAACAGACAAAAGTTGTGCATACTTTTAGCATCTAATGAAACTTGAATATAAGAACATATATATTTTTAAAATATGTTATATTAAAGTATTAACTAGAATCACCTATATCATTTCCTCCACACCGCTTGTAGCATAATCACTGCAACCAATAAAGTAATTAAAAACCTAATAAGTAATATTAAATGTTACAACATAGACAGAGTATTTTTATATTATAAAAAAATCGGTATTAAATCGAGCTAGAGACATAACATAACAATATAAAAGAAATAAATCTTTTTATGAGAGCTAAATATTTTTCTGCTGGTAATAATACAAAGGTGACTTCGAATTTACAGGCTGAAGTTGTCTGAAAGTGTTAATTTTCTCTGAAACGCCTTTCGTCGAATCAAACAAAAAATTCGACGACATTGGATAAAAATACGAACGACTAAAAGCGTTTGAGAGTTGCTACGTAAACGAGATCCCACGAAATATTTGAACATTGTTGTATCACATTTTTATGTCCGTTTACTAATGAAATAAAGCACAACGTTATACATTCCTTTGAGAATAAGATATAAAAATCAATACCATGGAACATTTACATTGTGGTATCGATTGCATAATGAGATGTAAACATTGGACGAGATTTTATAATAGTTATCAAGTTTTATATCTAACAATTTATGAAATATAAGTTACATTAATTTTTTGTTTCAATTTAGTTTATGTAATACGACAAAAAATTATCGTTATGCAAGAATCTAGTGATTTAAGCATAAAGATGTTTTTATATATTAGTTAGTCCAAAGCCGAAAAATTGAATTATAATCCCTACTACAATAATATATCATTGCGGAAGTAACTTCGTTTGTTTGATATTGCCTTTTCTGCCTACGCGGCAGGGCGTATATTACCCATTTGTTGAACTTATCGTCCTTGATATAAGACGCGAATACAGACACACCACAGCCGCTACAACAATCTTCTTTTTAATCTGGAAAGGTTTTTAAGAGGCTGACTATTTATAAATATTACTCAAGTTACGAAACGGTTCTCTTAGTAACCTTAGGTTGACATGGGCTTCATACTTATTCCTAATTGTAAATATTTGAGTAGAAACTCTGCTTTATTACCTAATCGCTATAAATTTGTATCTACATTAGTGTTTGATTTAGAAGTATTTTTTATTTCAATTTAACATTCGTATGTTATTTATATGTTTAAAGTAAGGAATAATTAAAACTATAAATATTACCCACTAAACAATATAAACATTTTCTTTTAGAACAAATGTAATCAAATCACCACTTATATATTTGGCGTGTCATGACAAACAATATTCGAAATTAATTCTTGTGTTAATATCGTCATGGAATTTATGCCTACGTCATTCAAGTGACAATAAAATCGAGTTGGGCAATAATTTTATCAACCTCGAAAACGGATTTGACAAATTGTCAAACCGCCAGCGACGGACGCCGCTTGATTTACAACTCGAATTGATGTATAAACGTTTGTTTATAGCTTTTAATAATGTAATCATTGTGTCTTTATTGCTTCCAATATCAACTGTTGATTCAGCATGCCTTTGCATATTGAAAATGGACTTTTTCAAGTTTGTTGTTGCGAGATTGAAATGTTTTAGCATACCCGATTGGGGACTCGCGTTTTCCAACTTCTTTATTCGACTTCCTTCTATCATCCCAAGGAAGGCATGTGAGACAACAGCTTTGCTATCTGCACGACACTGGCAGGTGTAGGCCCCTTTTATATTGCCGAGGAGGATAAGGCCCACCAGGGAATTTGCTCTCACTTATAGAGCAAGAAGTGTGCATGCAGAACGCTTATGTGCTCCTGTCTCGGCTGCCCTGGAGTCAGTGCCGGCAGATGTTATTCGATGTTTGTTAAACGAAAACATTACTCCTGCTTAAAAGCTGCACCTTCCACGAAAATGTAGGTTTTACTAAACAGTTGAGATTTTCAACACAATTGCACCGTTATTTATTTAAAAAAATTACTATACTACAGCTATTGTTTACTCTTATAAACATAACAAAAACCGATAAAAAGCTCAAATAGAGCTGGACAGGCCATATGATGAAAAATTCGACTTCAAAATGGACAATCGCTGTAACGGAATGATATCCACGCGTAGGGAAAGGGAAACAAGTAGAGGCAGACCGCCAAAAATATAGGTAAACGATCTAAAAGTGATCGCGGGGCATCTGGTCGAGGCTCGCAAAAAAATAGAGAAGAGTGGAAATAGCTGGAGGAGGACAAGCTGGTGATCACAAACAAATTATAAATAAAGAATTATCTGTAAAAAAAAAATTTAATCAGCAATAAAGACTTTATTATTTATGTATGTATATGTCTCAAGACCACGGGCCATGAACATGGCCCGGACTACACCGTATAAAAATGCCTATCTACACCATATAAAAATGCACCCCAGGACAAGCCCCAGTAAGTGTAGAACTATTGTAGGGAATGAGAACAAAAGGTACTGGGCTATTGGAATGAACTGCTAGTGGAACTACGGATAGGGGCTATGGGGAGTATGGCTACTGCCCATGGAAATTTTTATTATTATTGTTATTCACTCTTACTCTTAACCAATATTAACACACAGTGAAACACCATCAAGTTCCCATCAACTTGCTATAAGCTGTATTTTAAGCTCTTAAAAACTGTCTCTGTTGATTTGACTGTCAACCAACTTATTGTCGTGAATATATGTTATGTACTCTGAAACGGAACAAAGAATGAATTGTAATTTCCCCTCTTATCGAATAAAATACAAATTTTAAAGTGCTATAAAGATATTTGCATAATAGACGAAATTTATTTATGGTGCTATATTTATGACTATACATCGATAAGAAAGCGTGATTTATGAGTGACTTTAACTATTTGAGCATATTTTATAGTTATTTATTGTAAACAGCAGCGGTTATCTTTAAATAATTTGTGGAAATACAAAGTAATATAAAAAACACATCCCATAGTTTTCTGAATAATCATTTAAATAAAATAATATTTTAATTATGTATCTTAAAATATATTACTGAGCGTATCACTTTAGACGTCTGTTTTATGAATTAAGCTACTGTTTTTAATGATTTATCGCCATTAAAATTACCTTTATTCGAATCACGGTAATAATATAATAATAATAATCGGCATTTTTCCATGTTCCCCGAACATTGCGACGGGCAGACGCCATAGTCCCTATATTCCCAGACCCCTAGTACCACTAGCAGTTCACTCCAAAAGCCCGGTACTTTTTTTTCTCATATCTCACAATAGTTCTACACTGGCCGGGGCTTGTCCTTGTGTGCATTTTTATATGGTGTAGACAGGGACACTCGCCGGTCAGTGTCACGCCACATTTAGATTAAATTTGTCAAGGGGCCTCTACGTGTTGGCCTTCCCATGGCCCCACGCAAGTCCTCCAAAAGTCCGGGTCATTTTATGGCCCGTGGTTTGCAGAGACATACATGTATAATAATCGGCAGACAAACACACACATTAGAATAGAATAAAGAATAGAAAACACTTTATTGTTCACCAAATAAACAATTATAGAATAAATAATTACAATAATTTAACGGCAAAACAAAAGGCGGCCTTATCGCTTAAAGCGATCTTTTCCAGGCAACCTGACTGAGAGGATACTTTTAACAACTTATGTCTAGGTATAATTAAATTAAAAAGAAGTAAAAATAAAAAAAAGGAAGAACAGCACAATGTGGGCAGTAAACAGCTAAGTTAAGAAGAATAGAAAAATATATATTTAATTATAAATTAAGGTAATGGTTTTTGACAGATTTTTTAAATATGGCAAGTGATTTAGCTTTTCTGACAACTACGGGTAAAGAGTTCCAAAGGCAAACAGCCTGCACAGCACAGGATTTGGAGTAAAATGTTAAAGAATGTGCAGGTGCATTTAACAGGAGATTATTAGCGGAGCGCAAATCGAAGGTGTGTGATGTATGAAGGAAGTTGAAACATTCCTTAAGGTAAGGAGGAGTGTAGGGTATAAATAGTGTACGATATAATAAATGTAGAAGATGAGCATTTCGGCGAAGTGAGATTGGCAGTCACTTGAGTTTTTTGCGATATTCAGAAATGTGGTCATATTTTTTTAATCCAAATATGAATCTAATACAAACATTTTAGACGCTCAAGTTTGATAAGGTGCTCTTGGGTAATATTAAGATAACAGGCATCCGCATAGTCAAGGATGGGTAGTAAAATTGCTTGAACAAGCGAAATCTTAGTGGCGGTTGGAAGAATTTTTTTTAGTCTTCTGAGTGAGACATAGGACGCAAAGATCCTGCGACTTAGCTCGATAATGTGGGGTCGCCAATACAGTTCCTTGTCGATGATTACGCCGAGATTCTTGACTTGGTCACTAATAGGCATATACGAATTATGAAACATTACATCGGGGAGTAAGACATTGTTCGAGAGCTACCGATAATGATAGCCCGAGTCTTACCAGGATTAACGCTAAGTCCGTGAGAAGTACTCCAGTTGTGTATACGACTCAAGTCATCATTAAGAATATTAATAGCATCATGTAAGGTTTTCTTCGGAGCCTGGGTATAAATCTGCAAATCGTCTGCATAGAGATGGTAGGAAGAAGATAGATTTTTGGAGATGGTATGTATAAAAATAGAAAATTAAAGAGGAGATAAAACGCCGCCCTGAGGAACGCCAGCAGATAGATCTTATCATGTTGAAAACATGTCATTTATACGAACACGCTGCCGGCGTTCGACCAGGTAACTGTGAAACCAATCAATTGCAGTTGGAGATATGTTGAGAGAGCGGAGAATTTCGATAAGTATATTAAAATCCACATTGTTAAATGCACTGCTAAAGTCGAGCAGTAACAGAACACTCACTAAGCCTTTGTCCATACCATGACGGATGTCATCAGTAATTTTAACTAGTGCAGTTGTTGTGCTGTGGCCTGGTCGAAACCCAGACTGAAAAGGATTCATGAGTGATTGTGTGTAGAGGAATATACTTAGTTGATCATGAACCAAACCTTCCAGGATTTTAGAGAGAAAAGGTAGGATAGATATAGGGCGGAACTCTGAGAAGGATAAGGGATTAGGTTTCTTGGGTAAGGGAATAACTTGAGCTTCTTTCCATACAGCAGAAAATATACCAGTGGATATGGAGTCATTAAGGATTTGGGAAATGGTAGGACTGATGATGTCAAGAATGGGGAGTATCATGTTTCGACTAATTCCGTCACTGCCAACTGCGTTAGAAGTGATTGATTTTATAGCTTTCACAACATCACATATTGAAAATTGATTGAGACAAAAGGGAGAACACTGAGGAGTAGGAAGAGAAGAAATGGAATTAAGCGTTTCTGACTTAACTGTCAGATTAAAAGTTGACGTGGTAGCAAAGTGCTGATTCAGAAGATCTATGTTTAAGTTTTTAGAATTAGATATAGGTGTAGTTTTACCAACTCCCAGTGATTTAAGAAATTTCCAAACTTTTCTAGGATTATTGATATATACTGACTCGTGAATATACCGGCGTTGTGCATCCCTACATGCTCTATTGCAGCGATTGCATGCTTGTATAAAAGCTTGTTTGTTAATTTCAGTAGGACGACGTTTATACTTAGATTTTGCTTTACACTTTTGTTTCATAAGGCCCTTAATCTCATTAGTAAGCCAAGGTGCAGGAAGATGTTTAAGTTTTATTTGACGCATAGGTGCATGTAAATCATACAACCGTAGAAGGTTAGCATTAAATACATGCACCTTTTCATCGACAGAAACTGCATTGACGACTCCAGACCAATCCAATTCGTTTGCATCATTTCGTAACTCTTCTTCATCAACTTTTCGTAGCACATTGTACATTCCCAAGTTAAGCAAGTTACGCTTGTATTATGGGTAATTTACAACGGACCACTCTGAGGCCGATCCCAGACACCCAGGCTACAATGAATAACAGAAAGTTCGTTTCGGTAACTTACCATGCGAGGAACTGAACCCGGAGCCTCTGTGTTGTAGTAAGTTCGGCCGGCAAAGGCTAAGCAGCTTAACCATAGAGGCCGTCAAATCAATTTAATGTGTTTAATTTGAAAATTATTAAAGTATATAATAAGTATAGTACATAACAAAGCTTTTCTCGCCATTTCATTCGAGTTCGAATTCATAGCGTGCGAAAACTATTTCAGCTTGCGGGATAAAACAATATCTCATGACAGTCAGTTCCTTTAATCACAATCTCATTGAATTCGGCAAAGTAGGAACAAAAATATTTAAAAACTTTCATATCTATAGATACGGATAGTTTTAATATTTTATCGTATAATTTAAAACAGTTTAGTACAATGACTTTATAAACTTATACAAAAAGAAAACTTAACTTATTTATAAGGTATTCTACCCGTAGTCTCTCAAATTAGTATTACTTAGAGTTACGGATAGTTAATGACAAGTAACATTGTACATTAATATATAAACACATTTTGTTGGAATTTTTGGTATATTTGTATGTTTTAGGTGGTAAAACAGGGAATAGAAATTTGTACGGGCTTCATTCAGGAAATTAAAAAATGTGGACGAAGCATCATGTAATATGCCTATATTTTTATATTCAAGGCTGATTTATAGTTAAGATTTTAAATATAAATAATTTATTAGCATACTAAATAAGTAATAATCAATCAAAATAACTGTTAGATGTCAAGGAAGGCAATGATCCAGTTTGTTAGCTCGTTATTTTTTTGCCTATCGTTTTTTGTTCATTCTTACTATCTGTACTACATTTTTTTTATTCACGATCATACTTAATGATACTGAAATAATAGCTTATTAGTTTTTTGCGAGGACTGTGGTTTAGTTTCCTCAATTTCCAGACCTTGTTTTGGCCAGATGTTCAAATATATAGAGCTAAGATGTATTTTTTTTAGAATGGACTTTTAATAAGATCCACGCGAATTTCAAAACATTTTGGTTTCTAGGGAATACGATTTTGTAAAAAATGAATGCCTTTATATATTTTGAAAAACTATTTCATGTTCATTGGTAAGAATTTGTATGAGAAAGTTGTATATAACACGCGTGACTTATTAAAACTGTAGCAAAGGGGCCATAAAATAAAACTGAGACTCCATTAACAATTTAATATAAAGGATACTGATAATTTAAAATCCTGTAAAAAGTTAGTGAGGGTATTTGTAGAAGAATTAATAAATAAATAATCAGCAGACAAACACACACGTTGTACATCCCCAAGATAAGCAAGTTATGCTTGTGTTATGGGTAATATACAATGGACCACTCTAGGGACAATCCCAGACACCTA
The DNA here is from genome assembly GCA_039645545.1 of Dendrolimus houi. Taxonomy (NCBI): domain Eukaryota; kingdom Metazoa; phylum Arthropoda; class Insecta; order Lepidoptera; family Lasiocampidae; genus Dendrolimus; species Dendrolimus houi. Next base: position 16,370,972 of record CM077117.1, on the reverse strand, counting down.
GATTATTGTAAATATCGGAAAATTCGTTTACGAAATGTACTATACCCGGAATCCAACCCGGAGGCTCTGCGCTGTAGTAGTAAGGTGGGCCGGCAAAGGCTTAACCTACTCAACTATAGACGCTGTAGAGCAGTGTTTTCAATCTGTGGGTCGTGACCCCTAGGGGAGTCGCAGAGCCTTGCTCGGGGGGTCGCCGGCAAAAGGGAAAAGGCAATTTAAGTTTATACCTCATACTTAACGTAGTTTCTAAGCTCAGCAGCTTTTTGCAGAGTATAGGCCGTAATAATGAATATAGGTAACAAAATAGAGAAAGACATAAACGTAGTCATTTAAATTACTAACTATTGTCTGTCTTCGACCCAAGGGGGTCGCCCAAAATTTTTCAACCTGTAAAGGGGTCACGTATTCAAAAACATTGAAAAGCACTGCCGTAGAGAACCACAGAGGAGAGAGAGAGAGAGAGAGAGAGAGAGAGAGAGAGAGAGAGAGAGAGAGAGAATTTACTGGTTGGATATTACGGCGGCTCTTTTAAAGGTTTTTCCCTCAGTTTATGTTTATTTATGATATTAAAATCTTCCCCTCGAATACTTGTACTTATATATGTTCAAGGAACTATTGTGGTTGAAAATAAGTATTATCGTTATTACATAATAAGATGAATATAAAAACGTATAATAACCTAATCATCAAAGTTAATTGAAATATATACTTACAAAAATATAAGAGTAAACAAAAAGCTTTTAGGTGTGCTTATAAAATATTCTAGCAGATAGCATGTCAGTGGTGAGTGTTTATTGTATCTCTCTCTTTTCATCTTATTTACTTAGTTTTTTTGTGCTCCATATTTTGACAAATCATAATATTTTGACGTGGCATAAATTGGCTGCTGACCGTTACGTATTTTTGACGCAATGTCTAGACATAATACTCGTTTGTACTAGACACAAGGTCCTGTCTTATTGCTTTTGTAACTCTACATCGTGCTAACTGGATTAGCTGATCAAAGCGGCACGCTGTCTGGTAAATTTAATTTATATCGCGTACGGAATATAATATGCGACATTTTTTGCCACATAATCACACAATGTGACAGAGGATTCTTCAAGAGGTGACTCGAGACACACAATGCGGATAATTAATTATCTTTCTTTAGTACGGGTTTTTGCTCGAACAAATGGTCGTCGAGTGATTTGATGAAACGGTTGCTAGCTCACCGCTTTTTATTGTTTGTTTCTCAATAATTAACATTGTAACTAAACGTTGCTATTCTGAAGATCATAAAGTTTTTGCTGGTTTCTATGTTTTGTTATGAATAGGCTATTAAATATAAATGTTTGAGGATTTTTTTATTTTTTGGTGTAATATCTTGTTTGAACAAAACGTCACTAGTACTACGTCAGTACATTTGTATGTACTACTGTAATTTGATAGAAGCGATTAAATACATTTCCCGGTTATTGCCATACTGCTTCAATTATGGCCAAATCTACTTATTAGTGGCGTTTGTAACTTATCTTGTGACTATTTATTCATTACAAATATAATACCCATGGTTCTTTTAAATTCCATCCCATGATTGAATTTCATCGTTGGTTTTGTAAAGTCTTTTTATGTGTAGCTAACATTACACAGAAAAAGACTTAAAAGTGTTGTACTTAAATGAATATTGTAATATTTATCGTAGAAATATTTCCTCGAAGATTTTAATGAAAAATATGAATTATATATATATATATATATATATATATATACTATACACCAATGGCTGTAACCGAATTCTATTCCGACAATATTATTGTGAAGATGACTTTTTATCGATATATAGTTAGAATTCTGAACTGAATTAGAAGAAAAGCTGTTGCGAAGTCACCGATTAGTCAATTTGGACAGTGGGTCACAATCTACGGTCAATGTGTCCAATAGCTAATTAGCTGTTAACTGTGTGTTTGATGATCGTAGGCGGCGTCCCATGAGCTGTGTGAACAAAAAACTTTTCATATCATTAGGTTTACTGCCGGTGTTGCATATTGCTTTATTGCATTTTTAATACATGTAGCTGTCAACTTATAGTACTTGTATCCATATAAATATAGAAATGAGAAAATAATTGTATTTATTTATTACCTTTTCACCAATAAGCACCTAAACAGATCTTAATGTAAATTTGCAAAGAGATAGATTGTCCTGAAGAAAGACAGGTGACTTTTGTCCCAAAATTCAATTTTGAAAGGGGTGAAATAGAAAATTTCAATTTAATCACCAAATTTCCTCACGTGTCACAACTAGTAATATGTATAATGTATGTACAATTGAAAGACATGTAATAGGGTCTAATCAACTTGATACTATTATTACATACATATATTTAATATATATTCATTCGTAATCAGCGATGAGATATTTTATTAATTCAAATATTTTTCAATTACTCCAATTTTGTTAAAACTAAAATCAGAATAGCTTATTACTAATGCCACGTGTTTTATATTCCTGGCCGGGGAACATGCTTGAACATTACTTATAATAATAATATGTATTTACGTATTTTTTTACCAAATGTACAATGAGCATATTACAATTAACACCTATGGATGGATGCGTTAAATCTGCCAATCCGCCTTGGACAACCGCAGTTGATACACCGTCCGTTCCCCAAACCTAGCAATGGGGCGCTTATAGGCTAATATTATTATTTAATCATCATCATCATAAATATCAAGCCAGAAATGACATTTAACGAATGCCAAAATCAAAAATAAGCTCAGCACATTAATTTGACCACAATTTTATTGTGAAATATAGTCGCTTTGACACCTATTGTCCCCAACATAAGACTAATGCGATTTATTTCCATTGTATACCTAAGAAACGGACACGTGGCCAAAATATCCCTATACAAATTCAACTAGCAGATGGTGAAAGCTGGTTTGATATAAGTATTTAATTTCGCTTTTGTGCCTTCTCCATTTACAACTGCTGACGGCAGATAAGTCTTGCAGTAATTGCTTTACACCCTATTGCCATTAAAGAGGGCTCAGATTTTATAATACTATTCTATTATGATAATTATGATAACATTTATTTCGTGAAAATCGGTGATTTACAAGGTCATGAAGAAGTAAGAAACAAATATTCAACCATATTCGTATTTATAACGAACCTCTTCTTATTTTAAATATGGTTTGTGCAAATATTTTTTTACCCTTTATGAATTTCTATTAATAGTGTGTCTTTAATATAGTGTCTTTTTAATAATGTTCATAGAATAATATAATATATAGGTATACAGTGTAAACTCTATATAACGACACTGAAGGGAGGGTACATTTTATGGCGTTATAGAGAGTTGTCCTTAAATGTAGAGAAGTCTGTTATTTTTGTCTGACGTCTTTTGCTGCACCAGTAATTTTGTTGTATTTGTTTACTTATTTTAATTATATCTTGCGATATTGAGGCATCTTGATGATAAAATAAGTACTTAGAAATTTCGGTATTTCGAAATTTCTTAGAAATTTCGGTATGCATGATGCCGACAATCGAGTTTATTACGGGCTAGGATAATAAAACCATAAAATAATGCACACAGCTGCGCAGTTTTTACTAATTTTGGCAATTTAAAAGGTACTTTTTATTACTTAATTGTTGTCATTATTGAGAGTGGGTGTAATATTACATAGAGTGTATCATTGTATGAAAGACAAGCTAAATCAACCAAAGCCAAGTGATTTCGACGCTTAAGGGAATTTGTCGTTAAATCGAGTGACGTTACATAGAGTTTATACTGTATATAAGTATATATCTATTTAATATATATTGCATTTATATATTTTTTACTAGAACATAAGTAATCGTACTATGTATTATGTGTGTGTTATACATAATATAGCCATTATAATCTCAATTCATTCCTGGGGTTGTGCATAATTAGACGTAGTTTTAATCTGTAAGTTCGTTTTTGTATTGAAGTACAATAAAGAGTTATGGCTTGATTGAAATAATTATCGTAGTAGTGTTCAATAGTTTTACATTAAGTTTATCGTCAGTAAATGTAATTGCTAATGAAAATTAATTAGCATCACAGTTAATTAAGATATTAATCCGCGTGGTAAAATGTCTGTGAGAAATATTCTTTGTCGGAAACATCTTCGGCATTCTTTGTCATCTGCAGAATGTGATTGAAGAAATTTTGAGTGAAACATTTGCATAATTTTCCTATAATTAACAAATATTATGTTAATACTTCAAAATCGTATGGCGATGTCGTCAAACGAATTATCGGTGTTTGTGATCGCATATTGGATTTTATAACTGAATGTGAGCTATTGATATAAAATTTTAAGTACGAGTAAAATTCTTTATAGGAATATTCAAGTAACAGACATACGAATATTTGCATTTGTATTAGTTTTTTCTATGAGATGTTTTTATTCAACATCTTTTATGAAACTCGTAAAGAGACTCTTGGAAAAATAAGTTCTTGAGTTAAACACAAATCTTCAAAGTCGACAATGCGTTCGCAACGCCTCTGATGTTGCAAACATCCACAGACGGCGATGCCCACTTTCCATTAGGTGGGCCGTTTGCCTATTTTCCTACTTTTGGGCAATAAAAAATGATAATTCTACAGTGTAGTTTTTAACAACAAGTTTTCTTTTATAATATAATAATAGTAACAGCCCATAAATGTCCCACGGCTGGGCTCGGGTTTCCCATTAGGGAATGGACAGTACACCCGCCACGTTTGTCCAAGGTGGTTTGGCAGGTTTGACATATCGGTTATTTCGATGTGCAGGTTGCATTACGATGTTTTCCTTTACCGTTGTTGGTACGTGGTAATTGTAACAATATACACATTAGATCAGGAAACTGCCTAAGTGGTGCATGCGTTTCGGCCAGTATCGAACCCGCACCCTTTAAGCTTGGGACCCGTGCGCTAGCCATTACGCTACCACCACGTTTTCTTTAAAGAAATATATTTGTCTTTTATGTTTCGTGTATCCTATGCTTTCATTAGGAATATCTGTGTTTTGTAGTATGTATGAGGATGTTTTGGTATCCAGTTTTTAATCTAGCATTTATTCGATGTAGTCCTTACCCTCCTAGTATTTTCGATGCATTTATCAGGCTTGTATAAGAAAATAGACCTTGTTATTTTTTAATATAATAATAATAAATAATAATAATAATTACTTTTATTGGCCCCCACCTCCGTGCTAGCCTTAGCCAGCCGGCACGGAGTGGAGATCGCTAGAGCTAAAACTCAAGCTCCAAGGGTGAAAGTGATAAATGGCATAACGTCAGAAGTAGCTTCGGTGAACCTGCAGCCCATCTCTCGACACCCCTTAGCCACTCACACCCATGTTGCCCATCGCCACTCTTGTGTGGCATTTTTGGAGGCCCATGCAGTGAGTGGAGAGTCACCGTCTACCCATTTTTCCATGTTCCTTGAACATTGCTACGGGCAGACGCCATAGTCCCCAATCCGTAGTTCCACTAGCAGTTCATCCCAACAGCCCGGTACTTTTTGTTCTCATTTCCTACAATAGTCCTACATTGACCGGGGCTTGTCCTTGGTGCCTTTTTTATATGGTGTAGACAGGGATAATCGCCGATCAGTGTCACGCCACATTTAGATTAAACTTGTCTAAGAGGCCTCTACGTGTGGCCATCCCATGGCCCCATGCAAGGCCTCCAAAAGTCCGGGCCATTTTCATGGCCCGTGGTCTGCAGAGACATACAATAATTTTATTGAACTGAAAAATATTACAAATGATACTTGTTGTTACAATACTACTTAACTTGAACAAAACATTACAACATACACATAAACATAAAACAATATATATTTTTTTTCTTTCTTAAGTTTTCGCGACTTAAAACCGTTAAAACGTAGTTTTATTATAAAATAACTACATGTATGTATGTATGATTGTTTACATATTAGTACCTATTTAAAACGACATGAACAATTTAGAATCAGTTCTTTATTATTCTATATTAATATAAGGTATAAAGTGTACGTACAGTCGAGTGTGGACCGCATCTATCCCATGACGAATTGAGTCGTCAGTTTAGTGCGGAAATAGAGCAATTTATCCGTGAATTTATATACCGTTTTAGGGTTGGTCATTAATCGGGTGTCTGGTCGCTAAAGGGGGTGGGTGATGAATACGACGATGATGTAGGTAAATCGATTACCGACGTATCAATTAGTTTTCGATTCGAAAATTGTCCCCTCCTTAATAAATTTCTTCCTATTTTATTCGGTTTTGTTAATAATGGTTTAATAGTATACAAATTCTGCAAATTCAGAGGGTGCACTAATTTGATAATTTATTATGCTATTGTTATATTGTATAGTGTATAGGTAGACCAAAGAAAAGATGGATGGATTGTGTGAAGGATGATATGATGATATGTGGTGTGACAGAAGACGTATGTCAGAGTAGAGGAGTGTGGAAGGAAAAGACATATTGTGCCGACCCCAAATAATTGGGATATGGTGAAAGAAAAGAGAGAGATATTGTATAGTGACCGAAACTACGTATGGGAAATTTGCGAATTTGATTTTATATATAATATTATTAAAAAAAACGCTGAAATCATTATGATGACGCGGACAGATTTTGAAAAATCTACATCTGAATAATGTTTTTTCTTATGACCATTTTATCTAAATCAATATGTGGATAGTTATTTGCTTAGAAAATCGTGAAAATGGTAAACCCCATCTAACTCTTCAATAATGAAGTGAAAATTTCTGAATAAATAACAATAATTTCAAGTTCTAAGTCATAGAACTTGAAATTAATTTTCAACGTAAATAAGATCCGTTGATTAGCTTCTAAGACATGGAGTATTTTAATTTTTTTTTTTGTATTCAAATAACAAAAATAGTTGTCACTTCTGTGGAGACCTTTAGTCTTTAAATAAAAAAATCGATTTGAACTATTTCCAAGAAATTAATATAATTGCAAAATTATAAACAACATAATCATTATTTAGGACGTAGTTATGCAAGCCAGCACCAAATACCAAGTATTTCAAAATTGAGTTAAAATTTAACTAAATAGAACTGATCACAAATGCTTATTTTGTATATGCTATAAATATCCAACATATTTATTTATCTTTGATGTTTATTATCTAATACATTTTTAGAAAATTTGTTTTCTTGATTGTGCTACACAAGTTTTTATGAATAATCTTGATTATCTTAAAATTGTAATTATCAAACCCTACTTTTAATAAAGAGAAAATAAAACTATCGTCCTGGTGGTCAGTTCTAATTTTGCATAACTACATCCATTTATGGCACCTCTTTTGAATAAAACGATTTATGATAATCCTTAGATAATGTTTTTAGGTCATTGGCAAATAATAATGAAATTATTGCATGCTTGACATGGTTCTTAATCTATTGAAGTTATTTTCCAAGAGTGATCCGAGGAATTGAATCCTTGGTTTAACGTCAGTTATCCTATTTTTAGTAATATTATAATTATACATATATATGTGTACGTATGGATACATATCTTTGAGGCTTTTAATGTCTAAACTCTAGAACTATGGGAGACCTATACGATATAGCTGCTATAGATGATAGAAGTCTCATGTGACGGACGACCTGTTATTGGGGTAACGTATAAAAGCGGCCTACATTTTGGTAACGTTCCCACCGATTGCGATTTTGGACTCGTGTTTTATTAACAATTTTATTTATTATCTTGCAGTAACTTACATAATTTATATGTCTCACGTGACCACAACACTGGTCTATACCGCGGATAACGCATTAGCGTTGCCATTCAGCTAGGTAATGTAACCAGTCTTTTGGGCACGTTTCCAACTGACAGCGGTCTGGCCCTAGATTTTGTAGTTTCATTTTAATTTGTATATATATAGTTTTATTTAGTTTATTTGTATAATTAAAGTACCAAATATGACTAAAAAAATATTAATATTAAACATAATTTTTAATTCTAAATTTCAAGGAAACTTAAATTTCAAATTTTAATGTAATTTATCAATTAATACTTTGTTATATAATTTAGTAATTATGAAAAAAACTATGTAATTTAGTTTACTTCATTGTGGATTAAAATGCGTAACAATGAACCGGCATTAAATTCAGTGCTATGCTGGGTGAGACTGAAGCACATTATACTTAGTTGTTAACATATTTTAATTTTGACGTCGCATTCCGAACAAACACTTATTTATTTCAATTCTTCAAGTTTACTAATTCTAAACATTTTTATTATTAAAAACATATTTTAATTTAGTTAAAAATTGAAAAGAATTCTATTATTAAGCCCTGGTAAACTTTGACGGGCAGAGCATTTCCTCGGAGATGCTATTACCAGTCCAACGCAGCGAATCCCAGACGCTCTTATCGAGTTTCTGCCGCGGTGGGCAGCACTTAAACCGATTTTCCCTCGACAAAGGAAAACCTACCTTAATAGTGTATACTCAGGATTCACGTCAATAGAAAATGCGCACGAGCCTAGGACTACAACTGAAATGCCTTTACTTCAAAACATTATTTCACTCGTAATAATTATTGTAATATAGGTAAATGCGTCAATAAATTGCATAATAAATTAACACCCTAATCTTCAACTTTAAGTACATATAAGGCCTCAATTATGTTTAGATTATAGGATAATTATTATTATGATAAGAATCGTCTAAGAGTTATTTATTTACAACATAATAATAAAATACTTAAGAAAATATCTAATAAATATTGGAGTAATCAGCAATTTTTATTATTTTTAGGGAATCCCCTTGATTTCGTAACACGCTAATTATGTATTTTTAATAACAAAGATCCATGCAACGCTCGCTTAATAATCTTCTGTGATATTGAATAATAGTAAAGGCACAGTGTCTACTTTAACAATGTTTCAAAATGCGAGTGAGTTGCATAGGAGCATCATTTGATCTCATTTCATGAGAAGAGAGATACATATACCTCTATCTCGTCTCACATCTTATATTGCCTATATACAGCATATATATATACAGTCCATTTCTTATCAAATTAAGGTCCAATTTGTCTTTTATCAAACAAAAATTATGTAAACCAAATTATATCACAACTGAATGAAAATGAATGTATTTATTTCAAAATGGAATCTTATAGATTACTTATAGAAAGTCCCGAGTCTATCACCGCTTTCACGGCAATTTCAATGACTGTTTTTTAACAGTCATTAAAATTACAGTAGAAGCAGAACGAAGCAAAAAGTAGAAAATCTTCTCAAAAGATAAGTCTCATTGAGAAGAAGCGGTTCCACAAACTCCGCAGCAACATATTATTATCTTTACGTCAATATTATTGTGAATGAAGACTATAAAAGTGAAACAATTGACCTATCATTTTTGTATCCAACAAATAGATACTACAAGTTTGAATGCAGCATTAAAAGCACCTATTGTTGTGACGTCATAAGAAAGTTTTAGAAGCTGTTGTTACCTGCGACGGATATCCTTATGATGTTTTTTCCTATGGCTTTGTTATTTCAGGATGCGACTTATAGTCCTGTAATAATCACCTGAACTTCTGTGTTAGTCTTACAAAACAAGGTAATTTCTTTTCATGAGATCCTTTAGCACGTAAAAATATGTATACTTTGTGACTCACGAGTATTGGAAATAGAGAATAAAAACTGAGAATATAATATATAAAATACCTATTTATATAATATAGTAAATAAAAAATACATGTAAAATTTTAGGCTTGTAAGCTATAGTAATAAATATAAAGTAATTTTGTTAAGATGTATTATATGTATTATTATTTGTTGTTGATTTCCTAAGGCCTTGAACATCGATTATAATGAAATTTGACACAGATATATCTACATATACTTACTCTTCACGAAGAGAAAGAACCTGGAGACTTTTTATCGCGAAAAAATCCTATTGGAGGTTCCATAGTTTTTTCGAGTAAATGTACATGAAAAGCCTTAATAAATAATAAACATTAATTTATTTCAAAGTTCAAATGTACACTTATTACACTACCTACACTACCCTATGATGATGATGTATTTTGGAGATCAAAAACACACTTTCGATTGCAAAATTTTAATGAGCTATTAAGCGTAACATGTTTGTTTGTGTTTCCTACACTCAGGTGTAACTTGAACGTATTTTTCTATTGCGGTTATAATTGCGATGTTTATTTGGGTGTTGAGTGTTCTTTTATATTGAGTCACTTACCAATTTTCAATTGACATTGGTAATTATGTTTGAATGTTATATAAATATCCTGTCATAATTTGTATTGAATAACAAGTGCGTGATGTGCAAAACAGAAGTATTTAAAAACACTTTATAGTGGATATAACTTGTTTATAACGTTATAAGTGGTTGTTAAATAGGTATTTCAAATTTATCAAACTACTAGTAGTTAGCAAGTTTAAGTGCAGACGAGGAGACGAGTCCTGGAGTGAAGACCATGTCTTGGTAAACGTAGAATTGAGCGTCCTTCTGCCTGATGGACTGACGACTTGCGCGAGGTCGCCAGTAGGTGCTGGATGAGGAAGGTGGAGGACCGGGATGAGTGGTGCCGACTTGCGGAGGCCTATGTCCAGCAGTGGACAGTGATTGACTGACGACAACTAGTCGTTATGCCTTGAAAAAATATCTAAGCCCGATGTCAGAGCCACCGACAAGATCCAATTGTGAATCTAAACCATACCAAGATCCTTTTTTACAAGGGGAAATCCGATTGAGGGCCATCAGCCGTGCGTAGGGAGAAAATTGCGACCAGTGTGTGGGATTCGCCAGGTTAAGGTGGGACTAGCACCTCTAGCCAGAACTAGAAGTGCTATTGTCACACCATAGTCATAGAATTGTATTATTCTTCGCATGTAAATATAAGGTTGGGGAAAAAGTTTCTTCGCATTTTATATAAAAATTAAAAGGTTTTTATAAAGTTTATTTACATTTGACTAAAGTATGTAGGTGCCATTTTGTTGGATAACTTTTTGCCATCTTGTAGGTAGGGACGTGATCCCATTGCTATAAAAATTTTGGGGCTTCTGATCAAAAAACTGCGACAAGTGGTTTTGGCAGTCATCTCGTGATGTTAACCTGACACTGCCTAAAGAATTCTGTAGAGACCGAAACAGGTGAAAATCTGAAGGTGCAAGATCAGGACTATACGGCGGATGTATTAACACCTCCCAGCCAAACTCTCGTAATTTTTGCTGAGTGGCTAAAGATGTGTGAGGTCTAGCGTTATCATGGTGAAAAACCACACCCCTTCTGTTGATTAATTCTGGCCGCTTTCTCTCAACTTTTTGCTTTAATCTTATCAGTTGTTCGCAGTACAATTCAGAATCGATGGTCCTGCCTGGCGGTAACAGCTCATAATGAATAATGCCCTTCCAATCCCACCATACACACAGCATCACCTTGTTGCTAGTTAACCCGGGTATCGCCACAGTCTGTGAAGCCTGACCGGCCTTTGACCACGATCTTTTTCGCATGTTCTTGTCGTACGTGATACACTTTTCATCACCAGTTATCAGCTTCTTCAAAAATGGTTCGGTTTCATTACGTCGTAATAAAGAATCACAAATGAGTACACGGTTCATTAGGTTTCTTTCAGTGAGCTCATGAGGCACCCAAATATCGAGCTTTTTTGTGTACCCAGCTTTTTTCAAATGCGCCGAAACCGTTTTGTGGTCAATTCCGAGTTCTCCAGCTATATCGTAACTACTAATATGCCGATCTTGCTCCACTTTTTCAACAATGGCATCAATTTTGTCCGTAACAGGGCGACCAGAGCGACGTGCATCTTTGATATCAAAATTTCCGGATTGAAAACGTTTAAACCAAATTTGCGCTACTCTCACAGAAACTGCATTAGGTCCATAAACATCACAAATTTTTTTCGCGGCTTATGTTGCATTTTTACCTTTATTATAGTAAACTTTTTAAATGTATCGAATTTCTTCATTAGATTCAATAATTTTAACAATAAGAAAAACAAATGAAAATCACACATTTTCCTAATTTGAATTTGGAGTTGTCTTCTTTAAAATTAAAACTTTTTAATGATACCAAAACCAGCCAGATACAAATGGTATAGCCAAAGAGATCTTATTACAAGTTCATACATACTATATGCGAAAAGACTTTTTCCCCAACCTATTATATGTAATTTATATTATTATAATCTATATTTAATTATGTATATGTATATCTATTTATGTATATGTTTATTATTATGTTTGTTTTTTCTTTAATTATGATTAGTTTTAATTTAGTTAAACCACCAAATATTATTTAATTTTTCTAGTAATGTCTCCTTCGACAAAGGGTTGTCTGGAAGAGATCGCTATAAGCGATAAGGCCGCCCATTGTTCTAATGGAAATGTCTTTATATTAAATGTCTAGGTTTAAGTTATGGTGAACAATAAAGAGTTTTCATTCATTCATTCACAGTTAGGAATACTCACTAAAACTCCTCGGTGTTCCGTGCTTCGCCCTTAGTGCCAGAGTCACGGTTATATGGCCTAGCCCCTCCCCTGCCGCTGGCAGGTGGTGGCCCAACGGCCTTATCCACTGCCGGGAACTTCTTTTGACCCCGGCATCTTCAGATTCTCATTGCGTGGGGCGGTCTGTAACGCGCCCCACGGGAGGAGAGGTGAGCGTGCCAGGAACTCGGCGCGCCCGCATTTCATTGGCATAACGGCGGGTGAGAACCCTTTTCCTAGGACAGCCGCCCGCGCCACCCGCTCAGGGCGACTGAAGGTCGAAGCTGGCCCTCCGGTGCCGAAGCGTCCTTTTTACCATCTCAAGACCTACTGTAACACGCGCAAAAATTTCATCAAAATTCTGTAACCCGATTGCAGCGACACCTACCGGATCCAATTTTGAATCTAAACCACCGGTCAAGCCAAGTTTTGAGTTTTAGTCAAATTATATAAGAAGACGAACCGCCTTCAGATCTGGTGATACATGATTTATTTAAAGTGTAAAAAGCATAATATTATAAAACAATGTTATTTTATTTAATTCTTATTAACTAACATGGTTGCTCTCATCTGACCCGCTTAAACATAGGCTATTTGTATTCAGGCTTAAGAGCTTCTTGCAATAAAAAATATTAATTTCTTCGTCAAAAATGCAAAGCGATGTCACATTAATTGTGAATCTGACTTTTGACATTCGATCGATGATATTTCCTTCATGTTTGATTAGTTTTTAAACATATCATTTTAAGATCTTAGTTCGTGCGTCATAGTTCATAAAGATATTAGTGGGCAGGTTCTCGTGTCTAGCTTATTATAGGACAAAAAATGCTGAATCGTTGTGATATCAAGTTTATTGTAAATAATTGTCCTAATGTATAAGAATGTATCCGTGAGATGTGTTGTGGATTGTCTATATAGTGCTAGCGTAATTTTTCATGTGAAGTATGTGAGTGGTCTAATTTCGAGTAAGTAAAACATTTAATGCATTTTATTTAATGCGATAATGGGTACACACATAGATATTAAAATAGAACACAGTGCTCTATATTCTGCTTCTCGGCACGTTTATATTTATTATACAAGTGTTTTCTACTAAATTTACTTTCAATCGTCCCATCTCATACCAACTTCAAAGGAAAGGACAGTGGTATGCCCACCCCGCTTAGCCAAAGCGAATTGGGGGACATGGGGCGGGGCTTGCAATTGGGTAATCTTGATATGCAGATTTCCTTACGATGTTTTCTTATTTGAAGTTGGTGCAATATGTCTTTTCCTTCCACACTCCTCTATTCTGACATACGTCCTCTTTCACACTATAAATCATCATATCCTTCACGCAATCCATTCATCTCTTTTTTTGTTTACCTTTACATTTGGACCCACCAATCTTCCAGTTTACAATCTTTTCGTCACTTGATTTTCATCCCCTCGCATTACATGCCCATACCATCTTAATCTTCTTTATCTCAATTGTTCAGTCCATGCAGAGCGGTATGAGAAGAAAATAATTTGAAAGCTACAGTCCTAACCGTAAAAAATTGACATAAAGAGGGAAGGAGAATTTCTTTTTGTATATGTTTAGGTGCGTACTAGCATGGAAGAAGAATACAGATAACTTCTCAAGCTTCATTATATCGGATCAGTACTTGTTTTCCCTGCAATTTATAGTTGTTATCGGAGTGTTTGGCGGGAACTGAAAGGAGTTGTTGTGCTGTACAATTTTATTTTCTAAAAATGTGTAAAATTACTCTATAATTAACAATAGTTATAGGATATTGATAATTTTTGAGTAGTAATTATTTGTTTTGTGAGAAATGTGAACTGTATAGTCGAATGTGGCCTTTTGAGTTGTCACAAGAACTCGTTGAATGGCACCAGCTGATAACCTACAGTTCAGCTGTGCTACACATAGGCTTAAGAAAATGAAGAAACTACATTATAAACATAATCTAAGATCTGGCTTAAAGGCCTAGCTGCCAAGCCATAAGCCTAAATAAAAAAAAATAATAGTTTTTATCATTCGACTATTGAATCAAAGAAAATAGAATAAAGGAATAATACTCTGGTGCTGGGGCTTCATATACGTTAGTGTTAAAGATTTATATACTTATTCATATAGAGTTAGCGTAAGTTTGAAAGCTTCTTTTTTGACATAAATCTCAAATATTTTAATTTATTTTAGTTGACAATGTCCTCAAATTATTATTGTATTTAAAAAAAAGTTAGTTTAATCATGATGGTATTTTTGCATACCCTAACTCTATAGTAGAAAGTACTGTGCTTTAAAATTGAATAACATCAGAATCTGTTGAAAACTACATTATGGCAAATAAAGTTACCGAATTGAATTAAATTCTTTAAGGTTCTTAAAGAAGCATACAAACTAATTCTAATTCAATATGAATGGGTACGACCGCTAGGCTTTGGCCGAATGCATCTTATTTAAAACGTTTAAAAATATCGTCGTTAACGCATAGCCACATTAGTGTATGTACATACGTTATCTGTCAATATTTAACGTCATTAACAATGTCGCGTCTCAAATAACGCATGAAACCCATCGCCATATCAGCGTGAAACGGCCTAAATCTTTAACACTCACGCAGATTAAGCCCCAAGATGACAATAGTTAATTGTTTCAGTAACACGTTTTACAGCTTTGGTCACATTTTGGTGTCGGTCGGATGATGAATAGTTTCTGATGACTACGCAGCCGAGTCCAATTAGTAAAGCCGCCGTGACAATAATTCTACACCATACAATTTACTGTACCTACTTTCCAAATAACTATGTATACGTCATCAACATTTATGGGTTCCAATGCTGCCAGATCTTGGAAAAAAAAATCGCAAGCATTTATTTAAAAACCTGAACTAACCGACTTATTTGTATTAAACAGCGCCAGCGTATGCAAATGTAAACCTAATAAATAAATACATAGGTATTAATTACTTCAGTTAGTTTTGTGAAGTTAAAATATAGATTTATTAGAACTGGACTAATTGGAACGAACTTCCTTATGCACGCTACTCGGCGGATAGGAGTTCGACGAAAAAAAGTGTATCGAAATGAAAAGTGCTGACGAAAAATTAAATAAGATCTAAAATAAAGTAATATCCATCAGTGTAGTATACGGTGTTTTGAAATTGGAAGGTCTTGTAATTGCCTTTATTACTATACAATTTCTTCGATGGTCTACGAAACTTCGTTCCAACCAGGAGTCCCAACGGCACGTCAATAGTTTTTTACATATTAAACAATATTTTATGGCTTTTTTTTTCAAATAATTTATGTATATATGTTACACTCACACCTCAGGTATGACATAAAGTCTTAGTGAAAGTCCAAATAAATTACGTTTTGTCTGGCTTCGACTAACGAATTTATGTCTAACCTAGGAGAAACTAATTTATACAGTCATTAAACATTTAACAAGTGCATTACGAATCGACATTTGACCGAGTCTGCCTTAAACGTTTCTAGGGTCGACTAGGCAAAGCCCGAAACAGATTATTTTAGGTTTGACTAAAAAGTTAGGTACTTCTAGGTTTGACTAAAAATACTTTAGTCAAAGGTCGAAATCGGAATTGATTTTGGGTTCTGTCGAAAGGCCTTGGTCAAACCTAGGACAAACCGGTCATTCCAGTGAAGATACTCCATGTCAACCTTTGACTATAACATATACATAATTAAAACAATTTTTAGTAGACGAGTTCACAGAATAACTCGGCTGTCGTCAAGAAGTCAAACAAATCAAAGTGAAATTGATAATTGTTGATAAATAAGGCACCTATCTAAATTACATATTCAGAAACAGTAGCTAGTTATAAATCTCTGCATTATAGATGTAGTAATTCTTTTCTTTTAAAAGTCTAGAATATAATGATTTACGGTTCTTTCTTCTTATTTTATAAAACTACTGCTTATTTAATTTTAAATATTCTAATATTTTTTTGTAAATTTTCTTCTTAGTACTTACTAACTACAATATCACTAAGTAGTCGCTCAGTGGTTTAAATATAGGTATATATGTATTACTTGTTTGTGGCAAATGTTTTTGTTTGTACTAAAATGTTGTAATCGATACAATTATTATTACGTGTAATTGTATATACTCTTCTATATGTATATATAGGTATATATTATACAAATGTTGCTTCTTCGACAGATTAAAACATGAGTCTGACATCCACATTTAGGGAATAAACTTTGTCATACTTTTATCTTTAATAATAAACGAATCGCAATTTCTATGCATCTAGCAACATTGACGAACACCGCCTTAGGGGCCCAATTTTCGCATTTATGTGGTAATTGTTCAAAATACCAACAAGTTGTGGATGACAATGCGACGTGGGCATAAACAAACATTTATTTTTAACCTGACTGTGCCTTTTCACCAAAGGCAATGCCGTGGGATGAAAGTCGCTTGTATTTATTCACAATGATTGCTATGAGCACAAAGGCGTTTAGTGTATGTATGCAACAAGTTTAGAAATGTATTTGTTAAATTTTAAGTCTATTATTATTATATTTCTTTGAAAAAATATTCTGTATACTGAGCCAGTTAAAATGAAAGTCAATTTCACATAACTTAAAATGTTCTTTTGACTATTAATATGAAAAGGAATATAAACCTCTTAGAACTGAACTAGTATGGACCTTAATATTTAAGGAGAGAAGCATAAATTTATACGAAATAAAAGTCCAAAAAATTTCTTCGAGGTCTACCGCGCGTTGGTAACTCCTCCGGTGTTGCAAATATCCATAGGCAACTGTAACAACTTCCTATCAGGTAGGCCATCAGCTTGTCTGCAGAACCCCTAAAACAAAAACACCAACAGCAGATTAAAATCCTAGCAGTAATATAAATTAATGCTAATCACTGGAATCAGACGTGTGCAAATCTTCTAGATATAATTAGAATAATTAAAAAAAAATGTGTTTCGGCTTATTTTCCAAAGTTTTATAATTAAATCTATAAATACGTATCAAAATTGTGATAGTTATAAGATTTTTGTAAAGAAAAAAGAACAAAAAAAAGAGACGCCTACACTTATCTTCCTAAAAAAATATATATAAAAGAGACTAAAAGTAAAAAAAATCTTGTATCATAACAGAGGTGGCGAAAAAAAACTCTTCTTCGATGATTATACTATCAAGATTTTCAACGGTAGAAATTCCCTATTCACAAACACAAACACAGCACAACTCTTGTATATTATTTTATAAATGGCACGCCTCTATAGTTCAAGTGGCATGCGCTTGTATGAATACGTGTGAGTATGTTAAGCGACGCACTTGACATTCCCGGGCGGCTAGATAAGGGCGTTTTCAGCGAAACTGCCTGACTACATGCCAATTCTGATAACCTTGGAGGGTATAATTGAAAATGAGAAAAGCCATGGATAGCGTTAGGGAAACACGAAGAGTATAATTAAAGTGAGTTCAGCAAACTGATAGACATGCCACCTGATAGAAAGGGGTTACCATTGCCTATGAGTATCGTTGCAAATATCCAAAGGCGATGATAACAGATGCGTTGCCAACGTGCGGTCGGCCTCGAAGAAATTTAATGACGTCTTTCTTGAAAAACCCTCGTATCCATTGCGCCGTTTCAGAGCCTATTCCAGACAAACTTTCAGACCAAAAGACAGCCAATCATTTTGGATTAGACATCGTGTAAATAGCAGATTTCACTAAAGTTTTGCTACTTTTCATTTTGAAGCTACAGACTCAAAATTCAATTTTACATGTGTAAAAACAATTTTTGTTTAGTTTTTTATTTTAAGCAAAGAAACTTGCGTAAACCATAGAAACTATGTTTGAGTCACCAAATGAAAGTTCCATACAGTCTCCATGCCTTTGGTCTAGCTAATCATTAGCAGCACAGCATTATTTAACCTACCGTCTTTTGATTATTATATCAACAATTTTTATTACTATACTCGCAAGTGTTTACCGTATTTCAGAGAAAAGATTTCTTAAAACTTCTTTAATTATATGTGATAATAAATTAAGGTTATTATTTTTAAAGTAGTTTAAAAATCCAGCCTAAGGTGTTGATATTTATTTTTGTATACTGAATGAACTTAAATCGTTTTCGTAACTCATCTATTTTATTTCTAGGTAGATGTGCGATGGATTATTGTTTTTTAAAATCAGTTACTGGGCAGCGTTTTGCTCGTAATCGGGGCCCATTCTTAGCTTTGACGACAGTTTAGAGGAAACAACTGAAACAATACAACTTGAAAGTAAAACCAAAGTTAGCAGAATTAATTTATTAATTTTACCTATTTATTAATTATACCTCGCTTAATTTATAAATAGTTTTATAATTACCTATTTCCAATGTTTAAAATGGTTTATAGTAAATAAATATAACATTTCATAGGTGTTCTTAATTAGTTAGAAATTTGACGTTTAAGGTCACATTCGCTTTACAAAATTAAAATAAGTAGATATATTAAATGTTAAACTATATAATACTGTAAAGAAAAATTACTGGCAAAAATCACTTGTTCGAAACCAAAAGTTTTGACAACACGTAGTCAAACATACGTTACCATGTAAAAATATCCTCAAACCTTGATTATTATACTAATATTGACTACAAATGCAGTATGAATGTTCAGAGGATCGAGTAAAACAAATATTTAACCAAAATTTTACCTTCATAGGTCATTGTTATCCGCACATTGAAAACATCAAGACAATATGTCAAGGCTTTGGCAGTAAAATGAAGTATTTTTAACCTATTAAATGAAACCTATCTATAATCGCCAGCGAAATTATTTGGAAATACTCGTATTTCAAAATTAGGAACTTCGGGTTTCTTATCATCGAAAAGTGTCTAAACTTTAATTTATAAATCATATATTATTATCGGTTTTTTACTCCAAATAAAGTTTCTACACTTGTGAAAACCAGACACGGAAATATAACTACTCTTGTACACAACAACGTGCAACACGCTGACGTGTTTATTAAATGTATAATGCCTAATTAAGCAAGCACACACAGGGTATACCAGAGGGGTTGGTTTTATTCAGATTGAGATTAAAGCCGAAAATTCATTTCTGAGATTAAGAAATGATACACATTACATCGAGCTGACAACAAGCCGAGGCATAATTATATATATTAATAATTTGTTTGTTTTCTATTAAGCCGTTTACACTACACCATACTGATAAAGTATGATACCAAAAGCTCTTTACCTGGGATCGATGACTGCAAATGTGTAAAAAATTAAACTCAGGTCCATAGGCAAGACAAGAGGCTATCGCCCAGATTGCCGTTCAATAATGTCACCACTGACTGGTGCAAATAATGTACTTCAGCCCAAACCCCGCTTTCTAAATGTAATAGTTTTCTTTATTCAATTTTATCAGGTAACTGTGTAAAAAAGTTACAAGTGTTTCTGTCGAGGCGTATAAACAATCGAATGTCAACACTTGAAGGAGCGATGACTCGGTGCACCGGCGCAGCTGTCTCGTAGTTACTTCAAACCAATCCCACTAATACTGCTTATAGTAATTTTTAGATATTAAAGAGAAAACAACTCTGTTATAAAGTATAGTATTACTTGAACACTTCATAAAATGTAAGTGAATTTTATTGTGAAGTTAATTGAATAAATATAAGAAACATAATGAAATATACTTTGCCGTCAATAAGGAATTACTATCATATCTTCTGAATAGTATTTTATCTAAAAAATATCAATTTATGAATTAAAATTTTTGACGAGTCAAAGATAAATTAATTTTATTAGATAATCCCTTAGTAGAGGAATAACATGTAAAGATTACGCCTGGGAAAGCATAGAAATATTTCACGAGATAAATATTGTATAAACAAATGTATATACAATATTTATATGAATAAAAAGGTTTCAAGCAAATTACGTATTTATAGAAAAGTTATGTGGGCTTCTTTCTGTACATCGAATGATAATACTCTTGTAATCACCAGATTACGGTCGCCCACCCGGCATCCCATAGAGTTTTACTTTATACGCTATAACAGATACAGAAATTATATGCACTTTGGAATGTTTAGACATGGACATCTGATTCGATATTTGAATGTGATGTTGCCCACTGATTACGGGATTCCAGTTTAAATTCTATATTAAGTTTTCAACCCGTACTGTCGCACTCAGAGATTTTGAGGAATGCTATACTTTAATAACTATTTTTTTTTGTATTGAAATATTCACATTTTAATTGCTTAATTTTAATAATATTGGCAACAAATAATAGCGACAATTGATCATCGTCTAACTCTGAGTGCCGCATTAAAACTTGAACAACATAAAATTAAACCTCGACTAGGTACCCAAATAGTACTTGTCGGGAATTCAGGAGAACTATTAAATAATGACGTCATAATGTCTGTTGATTTTTGGCCACCTATGGGCGATATACCCACGAAAATATTATGCTAAATTAACAGGTAATTACTTTTAATACGATTTTGTTATCAATTATAGCTGTTAATGGACTTGATAAACGAAGTAAGTTGGACCATTTGAATTTCTAGACATCTGCCTATTCATAATTACGCTACCATTAGGAAATGCAAATTTGGTAACAATTTATTTTGTCTTTTAACTACTTGCTCGAATGAACATATAGATTATAGCTTTCTTTTTATTTTCACTGGCGAATTATAGCTTATTCTCACTTCTGTAATCTCGTTATTAAAATACAATACAAAATTACTAATTTTAACGTGGTTAATGAAAAAACCGTTAGTTTTGAGCTAATCGTGTTTCATGCGTTGAGTGAGAGTTACGATCGCACAATTCCTTCTTCTCCCCTATTCCGATCCCCAATCCCATCCCCTCTATCCAATTCCTCCTGTCTAATCCCTCTAAACTTCTTCTACTCCAGTCTTTTTATCCCACCCCTCTTATCCCATGCTAAAAGGCTGGCAATGCATTAATTACACAGACGTCTACACCCTGGTGTTGCAGACGACTATAGGCGACGGCAATCACTTTTCATTAAATGGGCCGTCTACCTGCTGCCACCTTCGCATTTAACAAAAACATCCATTTATAAGAAACCAATTTTCAATGGCAATATTAATTGTTCGCAACTCTATGGCGGAACGACAGTCGGTATTGAATAAATTATTATCAATAAGTTTTTATATTGTTTTATTGGTATGAAAGCTCGTGAGTTTTCGATATTACCATTATATGGGCAACTCGTTCGTTTGTTGCGCAACACGCATGTTTTATGTGTCGCGATAGTGGGCCGAGTGTCGCGCCTCTAATGATAATGGTGCATAGACGCGTACGCGCACGTGATGCTATTAACATTAATTTTATAATAAAATATCGTGAAGATCCAACAGATAACAACATTTTTTAATAAATTCAGTAAAAGATGTTGATAAAGTTTTAAAATCATGTACGAGTGCGTTTTTATTAGCTGTCTTAACACGTATTTCAATATCATTTTTATCTTTTAACAGATTTTACAATATATTCTTGATATCGATTGATACTTAAACACGTGAACTGTAGATATAACGGTTTTATTTCGAATGAGGAATACGGAATATAATAATGTAGATTAAAATATTTTTGATGTTTTTGTAATTAATATTGTTCAGGATAATTTCTAAATGGATAATTAGATATTTTTTAGACTTTGTCTATGCCCAACGAGCGAAGCGGAAGCGCACCGGAAGCAATACAATATACAAGCATAATTCGGAGCTATTTTGTGGCCTTAAAATGGCTACTTTAAAAATATTGCTATAAATCTGATGCATATCTATATATATCGGAAGTTGTAAGCATGCGAAGAAGTTGTAAGAGTTAGACATAGAATTCAGAGGTGTTTTCAAACTTAGCAGATTCTTAGTAGTATTCAGTGAAAGTGGCCACACTGAAAAGCGGTAGTAAGTATGTGATGTAGCAGTTTCACATAAATCCCACCGCTTCCGATTATGTACTTTACATTTCTTTTCAGCCCTTGTGTATGTACAATCTATACTTATAACACTTAGCAACATTAGTCAACATAAATAGTAGTGTTTTATGAGAATTTAAAGGATGTTTTCTTGTACAATTTTAAAACGCTAATTTTGAAACACTATATAAATGTTGTTAAAATTAACGATAGTTGTAATGTATGTTGATTATTTTTAAACAAAATTGTCTGTTTGTGTGGTAAATCTAATGTTTAGCGTAAAGTAGGTTTTTGGGTTACCGTTATAATTCAAAAATGATTTGGCTGAATTCGAGATTGGTTACAGAAATGCTATGTCTGATGAAAGAAGAAAAGATACATAGTTGTAGTAAATCTACTTGCTATCAAATAACATTTTATACCAAAGAGAAGCTCTACGAAGGTTTGCTTCCATGAATATTCTTTATGTCTTCATGGGGCTTAAGCTACGTACCAAGGCGCCACATCAAAATCGATGGTGACCCCTCGTTTTATGTTAATTCGACCATGTTAATACCAATTAAAATGTTAACAATGGAATTGTAGTAAAGTCTTATGGCTTCATTCAGAACAGACCAGTTTGGCACATATCCTCCTCGTTTTATATCTTCATTGAGAATCCTCGGCGAAGTACACTTCAATTGTGCATTTATATATTTTAAAAAGCTTCTATATTGTTGCAATGCTAATTCGGGACAGGGGAGGATGGGGTGAATCATTAAATATTTTCATTGCACGTGTTAGACGTTAGATTGGGTAGTATTTAATGTTTAATATCTATATATACTGGCAAAGCATTTTATCCAGTTCACAACAACGAAAGATATTTCATGGATATTTTACTTCAACTTAGATATTTCTATCAGCAAGTGAAACGAAAAAGGTTGTAATTACATTCATTATTTCATAGAACATGAAAACTGTCCAAACTAACAAGAACATAATAAGAAACTGGTACTGGATGATAGTACGAAGGTTATGTATATAAGATACATAACCTTCGTACTATCATCCAGTACCAGCAGTCACAATAACTACCGCTTGACTATATTGAACACAGCTTCAACTTCACTCTGTTCGACAGACGAACATAGAATGTCCCGTATTATTTTTGTGCAGGATCCAGCTCAATAGCCACAGATGGCTGCTTCAGATTTATTAAGTACCTAACAATATAAATCTTATCTTATACTAATATATACACCTAAAGAGTTTGTTTGTTTTATTGAACGCGCTAATCTCAAGAATTGCTAGTCTGATTTGAAAAATTCTTTCAATGTTAGATAGCCCATTTATCGAGGAAGGCTATATATATATATCATCACGCTAAGACCAATAGGAGCGGAGCACCAATGAAGAATGTTTCAAAATCGGGGGTTATTGAAAACAAATTCCACGCGGACGACGTCGCGGGCACAGATAGTATTACCATATAAATACAGCCTAGTTTTTATTAAAGTAAAACACACTACTCACTCAATAAATCAAGTGTAGGTATTATAAGTAAAACAAAAGTACCTTCAATAGAAAGTCACAATGTGTCTGAGCACGGTAAATATATAACTTCATTTATTAAATATTTCTATATAATTTATCACACGTTATGATACAGGTCGCTATAAAAGGTAGTTACGAAAATCGTAGATAGATAGATAACACTTTATTGTACACCATTACAAAAAACTTACGAATTAGTCTCATTCGAATTATGTACAAGGGGCGGATTTATATTTTTTTTTCTTGTATATATATATATATATATATAACCATCAAGCAGACACGATCATTACCTTCTTTTAACAGATTAGTTAAAGATTACTACCTCAAGCTATAGTGTTATTGTTTACTTTTGTATGTATATAATATAATATGTGTATTTATTTATGTACATTATTGTATATATATTATCATATATATTACTTCTTATTCATTAATAAACTAAATTATTGTACGAATGCTGGTTTAGCAACTACCGATTTTTGTTGTCCTTCCTATACTCCATCCAAAGGTTGTCTGGAAGAAATCGCTATGGGCGATAAGACCGCCGATTGTACTTTTATATTAATGTTTTTGATTTTATGTAGCATTTTTGTACAATAAAGTATATTCTATTCTATTCTATATATATATATATATATACAAGATATAGTAATAAAATGCAACTATTTAAACATAATAAACATATAGCTAGCTTTAGGAATATATTACTAATTACATAAAATGACATATCATTATATTGCAGATAGTATTTCTCGATCATTTTTTTAAATGTTAATAGGGATTTTACTTATCTGACAGCAACAGGCAATGTATTCCAAAGTTGGACAGCCTTATCATATGTTATCATTAAATGAAACAATAATTAAATTTTCTACAGATAATCGTTTTATATCCTATATTGAAATCGAATTTTATGAATGGAAGAGACGCATAGATGGTGTCGATTGTGTATGTCAACCTTTACAGTTACAAGTATCTCGGTCACATTTGATATTGATTTTTATCGCGGTTTCATTGATAGTTTTTAGCATTATACAGACTACATCTTCCTGTCTAATCACAGCTATATACCCATTCGTTTCTAAGAAACTGGACGATCTCATCAGGGTTCTGTTTATGCCAAAATGGCCAAGTAACTCTAGGTTGATAGTCAAATTAATTGAGACATCTTTTATCATGCAACGACGCTTTTATGCAAGATTACTGTAAAATATTTATTTTATGTGTATGTGGTGAACAATAAAGAGCTTTCTATCTATCTAAGACTCAACCTCCATAATTTTGTAAGAGTTTGTAGCACATTATGACGTCAAATTCTAACCGTTCAAAAATATCTTATTATTTTAACACTAATAAATTATAATTATTTTTAACATGTATTTAAAGCTAATAAGGCAAGATAACGAGGAGGGATGAAAATAATGGTAAAAGAGAGATTGTTGCTACAAGTAAGATAAAGCGAACAATTTGTTTCCAATTGCAGACACCTAGACCAGAGTAAATGGATGAAGAATAATATGAAGATTTGTGGCGTAACAGACTATATGCCAGGAGGTATCCCATAAAGATGTATGAACGAAAAAGACAACTCTGCCGACTTACGACGATTGGGAAAATGTAAAACGAAACATTCACCAAGGTACTGCAACTCCACCTTTTTGTATATAAATATTTGGTTTTATATTTAACTAGCGGCCCGTCCCAGCTTCGCACGGGCGGTTTATGGTTAATTTTTTAACACATTGGGTTACGTTATTGAAGTTTTAGTAGAGATTTCTAATTATTTCTAGTAAGAAATATAGTCTAGTTACTCAAGAATAATGTAGCATTCTAACTGTGAAAGAATTTTTGAAATCGGTCCAGTAGTTTTTGAGTTCATTCGTTACAAACATACAAAAATACAAATCTTTCCTCTTTATAATATTAGTATAGATTATTTTAAAATTTGACATAATCATAATATACCTAATCCTAAAACAGACTGCAAAAATGTTAAATAAAATATTTATAATGTTCCTTTTCAATCAAACTGTTTTCGTACAATGAAAATAGCACAATGAGGGTTGAAACATCAATCAAAAAGAATTCAAAAGTAACACCCTATTGCGGTGACAGCGGGGAATCGATATAGATAGTGTGGGGAGGAAATAAAAACCAGGATCACTTCCTACCTCACCCTCTGGCTTCCGAAATGAGCGTAACGAGTTTTTTTTCCATAGAAATGAGTTTGTAACAATTACACGGTTGGAACTTGGACTGCTATTGAAAAGGTATGATTTATGCTAAAGTGTATGACACGATCAAACTGAAAGCGGAAGCGGATAGCGGAACAGTATGTTAGAAATAAGTATGTAAATTGCAATATAGTTCTTGGCACTAGATATGGCCCGTCGGGAAGAAGAGTGAAATGTACTAAGATCAACAGACTGACAATGTATTTTGTGACAGAGTCAGCACTCTATAGAACTAAATATGTACATCTTAGATTTAACTCTATATTCTTACAGTCTTATTCATATTGTGTTTGAGTAAGTTTGTTCGCAGGGCTCTACATTCCGAGGTCCTATATTATGAGGCGCTATATCAAGTGTCGAGTACAGTACGTGGGTATAGGATATTAGAGTTACCAAATTAACCATTTTTTGTTACATTAGTCTTGTTGTACTATAGCAAACTCGACAAGACAGGACTAAACTACCGATAACTAACGATATTTTTAAAGTGATATATATTTATTTTTATTCATCGTCTATAATGACAATTAAAAATAAATGGAAACACGTCACTTCTATTAAATTATTATCAATGATAATTGATAATAGTTTTTCATTTCTCTCAAAGTAGTTTTTTAAAATAACATTTTTGTTACAAAATTAAATAACAACTACATGATTTTGCACCTAAGCTATTTCAATATAGAGGCGGAAGTTATTATTCTCATCCCATTTTATTGCACGTAGGATTACATAGATACTGGTGTCACATTTAATTATTGTTATCAATATCAAGGGTTCTATATTCTGTTTATGTTTTTAAAAAGGTATATGTCAGCCTGTTAAACAGACAAAATGACAAACTTTCGTTTTTGGCAAAATTATTAGGAAGTTCTAAAAAGAAATGTGTATGTTGTGTGAAGAAAATAAAACAGTTTGTTATTTAATACCTATTCGAAGAAAGACTATACTATAATAATATAACAAAACCAATAAAGTCGAGCCTTGATATCATTTTCACAATCAATTAATTAGTACAGAATGCGTGGTAAATAAATTCGTACATCGATTTATTAATTTCAAAACGAATTTTAAAAACACGATATTAATTATGATACATGATCATAATCTTGAGCTTTTAAAATTCTGCAATGTTAATTAGTTTTCTGTTTAAACGATCTTCGGTAGCGATGTGTTTTTGTTATTTTTAAAGGTATTGAATTCATCTGATATTGATCTATAATTAATTAAAATACACCGATATAATCTCACAAAGTGTAATTGCAAGTTTTTAAAGAAAACCTGCTAAGATAAATTATATCAACAACGATTATATTGTAGGTATTATTGTGTTGTTGTTTGTTTTATTTAATTTAATCATTAGAGCTTTGGGGTCTGTTTTTGTTGAGTATGAAATCATCATTTTAGCTATTGACCTTGAAATTCCTATTACCTATTCTTCTTCCATGAACTGCTTGAACGTGCATATGTCTCAACGATCGAGACGTTGACAAAATTTAGTCCCCTAAATGTTGATGGATTGACTGTTGTGCCCTGGTAAAATCCCGAATTTTACCATTGGTTATGTTTCGTGTGAAATGTAAAGAACAATTCAAGTACAAAGTGAATTTTTTTTATAAATAATATTTTATATTTCCGAAAGACGTCCAACATCGGATGGGTAATGATATAAACAACGCAAATATTTTTCATAAATAAACATTATGTTCCTAAAGAGAATAATGGTAGTGGTTCTTAAAAATAAACGCACAACATTTTTCTATCAATTAGTATCAAAAACGGGAGCTACAGTCATGAAAGTTATATAACAAATTATTCATAATGAAATAACAAATCACACGTGCTTACAGATCGATTCGGTTTGCATCGCCAATATGATAGATGGGTCGGCGCACGCGGCGACGCGCATCAACCCCTTCTATACATTGCCATCGAGGGATTTAGGGCGTGAAGGGTAAATTAATATATTTATCCGAGGCCTTAGAAATCGAAGCACAGGCAGCAGCTGTTACCGTGTTTGAATTTGTAATAGGACTCAATATGAACAACACTAAATTCGGCTTCGAAATTCGTTTTACAATATGTGTCCAAATGTTTGTCGACACGTTTTATTAACTTTAAAAAAGACGGTTTTAGCGTAATTGGGGATTGAAAGGCTTGTAAATTATAAAAAATAATCAGGTTTTTATCAGCAATCTCGTGGTTTAAGTAGCCGTCGTAGGCAAAAGTATCGGATTTCTGTTTATAACTGCAGACAGTAGCAATCTAAGACATTTTATATATGTATAGACGCGTCATACTCCAACAGTAGTACACTAAAATATTAACATTTAATAATATCTGTTAGAAAAAGATAAATATAAATTTTAAATCAACAACGAGGGCAAAACGGATGATGCTCAATTTAATTGTATTGTAACAGTAGGTAAGAGTATAACTAAGAACTAAATTTTGTAAGTTCTTATATCAATGGGGGTTGCCTGGAAGAGATCGCTTTAAGCGATAAGGCCGGCCTTAGTTCAACATTTATTGTACCTAGTTTTTAAGAAGGTTAATTTTGGTGAACAATAAAGTGTTTTCATTTATTCATCATTATTGCAAAACACCAATAAATAGTAGTCGTATAATATTTTACAACCAAAGAAAAGTATTTTATTCATAAATATACAATAACTATGCTTTTTAAAACGACGTGTATGTAGCTGCGATAATAGTTGATGCGTGATTAAGTAAATGTCAGGTAATTACCGTAGTTTTATATCTCTAAAATATAACGCGGCAGAACCTATCTACAGGTAAAGATATCTTAGATAGCAAAGCAGAAAACGCGAGAAGTGAGTTGTCTGTTAGATCGAGATAGATTAACGATAACGCATATTTCCAATTCAAGTTTGTCATGCAAACTGGTAGCTGCAGCGTCGGTAAGTTTTAACTAATATCGCCAATAAGTTAAATAATACATGGCCGTCGGATATGCTAACACTTGCGGCGCTTGTTTTATTAATGCACTTGCGTATTATGACTGTGTATTTGCAATTTCTCTTGCGGCTACCTTATAATTTAGTCGTATATTTACATTTATAAGATAATAAACATTTCAATTGAATCTTCAATATTCTTGTGTTTTGTAAACACATATGAGTATTATTGCATATTTGTTTCATCCATACAATCTATAATTGTAAGGTATATTGTAAATGGTAAAGTGATTTTCTTTGTTGGTTTCTGATTCACAGGCTTAGGAATGAACATATTATGACAAAGTTTGTTATATATATAATATCTACTGTCAATAACAATAATCAATATGATTTTGTATTCAGGAAATTTTAGAGAACTCTCGCTGGATATACGTAACCCAGATATATTTATACTAATTGAGTGAACCCGCGTAGTATACAAGTTTTCATTTATACAGCATAGCTCATTAACATACATCAAAACATGGAATATTTACAAATGTTCACTTTACTGTAAGCTAGTATTTTAAAGTCCGCTTTAATCTGTACGACTTCTTCAAAATGTATAGAAACCTATGTACCTGATCTGTATTGTGTAATTTTACAGAGTGTCAATTGAATAGTCATTTGCTACTTCCAAATAAGAACAGGCATAAAGTTTGCGTGGTTTGTATTGCATTTTAACACTATTTTTACTATCGTCAATCAATTACAATGATTTGCTGGTCGCAGGCCTCCTAGACTTTGCTCTACAAATGCCAGTCTACCGCTTTCTTGAACAGCCGACGGCCCTACGCTGCACATCGGTCCTCCAGGCCGAAGGACGTCAGAACATAATAAATTAAAGTACAATGGAATATTTAGTACCTAGTGACATGGATCTCGATCATTAAAATTATTAGTAGTGGAGTTATAGAATGTGCAGATACACGATATGATATTTAGACATTAAGAACCCCGAACTTGTTATGGAAAGTAGTATTTGACAATTATATAATATATCGAGGAAGTTAGTATTAATCTTTATTATGCAGTCTGACTACATTCAATAGTTTGTTGGGTGATATTCTGATATAATACGACCTACGCTACGATTATCAAGACAGTCTCCACTCCAGAACTTGTCTGCTCCATCGGCCATCGCTTCTGCGAAAGACATGACTGGCATACTCCATTACATTATGTACTCAAATGTACTCACATTATTAATTTGTAAAGATCAGATTAATACTATAATATTTAAAGACGTCAAGCAAACGAAAGCTTAATCAATTTTGCAGTCATCAATACATTATTCCCTAAGTTAATAAATATTCATATGTTGAAGTCTTTGAAATATTAGGTTGGGGAAAAAGTTTCTTCGCATTTTATATAAAAATTCAAACGGTTTTTTTATAAAGTTTATTTACATTTGACTAAAGTATGTAGGTGCCATTTTATTGGATAACTTTTTGCCATCTTGTAGGTAGGGACGTGATCCCATAGGTATAAAAATTTTGAGGCTTCTGGTCAAAAAACTGCGACAAGTGGCTTTGGCCGTCTTCTCGTGATGTTAACCTGACACTGCCTAAGGAATTCTGCAGAGACCGAAACAAGTGAAATTCTGAAAGTGCAAGGTCAGTACTATACGGCGGATGCATTAACACCTCGCAGCCAAACTCTCGTAATTTTTGCTGAGTGGCTAAAGATGTATGAGGTCTAGCGTTATCATGGTGAAAAACCACACCCCTTCTGTTGATTAATTCCGGCCGCTTTCTCTCAACTTTTTGCTTTAATCTCATCAGTTGTTCGCAGTACAGTTCAGAATCGATGGTCCTGCCTGGCGGTAACAGCTCATAATGAATAATGCCCTTCCAATCCCACCATACACACAGCATCACCTTGTTGCGAGTTAACCCGGGTTTCGCCACAGCTTGTGAAGCCTGACCGGCCTTTGACCACGATCTTTTTCGCACGTTCTTGTCGTACGTGATCCATTTTTCATCACCAGTTATCAGCTTCTTCAAAAATGGTTCGGTTTCATTACGTCGTAATAAAGAATCACAAATGAGTACACGGTTTATTAGGTTTCGTTCAGTGAGCTCATGAGGCACCCAAATATCGAGCTTTTTTGTGTACCCAGCTTTTTTCAAATGCGCCAAAACTGTTTTGTGGTGAATTCCCAGTTCTCTAGTTACATCGTAACTACTAATATGCCGATCTTGCTCCACTTTTTCAAAAATGGCATCAATTTTGTCCGTAACAGGGCGACCAGAGCGACGTGCATCTTTGATATCAAAATTTCCGGATTGAAAACGCCTAAACCAAATTTGCGCTACTCTCACAGATACTGCATTAGGTCCATAAACATCACAAATTCTTTTCGCAGGCTGTGTTGCATTTTTACCTTTTTTGTAGTAAAATTTAAAATGTATCGAATTTCTTCATTAGATTCACTCATTTTAACAATAAGAAAAACAAATGAATATCACACATTTTCCTAATTTGAATTTGGAATTGTTTTCTTTAAAATTAAAACTTTTTAATAATACCAAAATCAGCCAGATACAAATGGTATAGCCAAAGAGATCTTATTACAAGTTCATACATACTATATGCGAAAAGACTTTTTCCCCAACCTATTATAACGTTGTTATTTGAAATTATCGGTCAAGTGCGTATCTTTTCCCACAGAGTTAAAGATTTTGTACAGGTGTTGTTATACACTGAAATATAATTATCTTGATCAAATAATATTTTCTTGAAAGTATATTTTTAAGTTTACCACCTCAATGTAAACTATTTTTATTTATTTATTTACAAGCATTTGATTTGATGCAATTCTGGTTTTAAAATAAATGACGTGAATTTTCTCGGTTGACGTAGGCATATTATGCATCTTCTTGACGGAAGCTAGGTTTCTATATCTCACTATTATCTTCACCTCTTTCATTTGCCTCACTTATTAGTTGCAATTTGATATAAACATCTTACAAGTAATGTAAATTTTTCACCAATGGTAAGTTAATGGTAAGATTGCATAGTAAGATATAGAATCCGATGTAAATCGTTGCGTCACTCCTTAGTTAAATATAAGTACTCCTATTTTGAAGTGAAACTTCTTTAGAATCGTTGTGATTTGAAACTAGATGAAACGATAAAGCGACACTAAAAAAAAAAATTAAATTGATCCACAATTTACGGAGAAATTGCGTAACATGGATATAAAAAAAATATGCGCCTGTAAAAAATGTAATAGCTATACACGTATACAAGCTTTTCTTCAAGAATTTAGGCGCACGACATTCTTTAATAAGTAATGGTTACTCTCGATTTGCCTGGAATCCACTCACCAGATCCTGACTTGCTAACAATGGCATCACTTTGGGAGTATAGATTTACGAGTAAAGAAAAAAATTGAAAATTGATTTAGAATTAACGGAGATGTCGTGTTACGAAGTCTGTTTGTTTGTTAAATTTTCGTAGGTTTCTCTAATTTTTTAGAATTTTCTCTTCAGATCCTTACATGGTGACAATGGGAGCAATTCGGGAGTATAAGCTTTCGATTAAAAGAAAGAAATTGAAAATTAGTTCACAATTGATGGAAAAATCGAGTAATGAACATATAAAAAAACAACATACAGACGAATTGAGAATCTCCTCCTTTTTGAAGGCGGTTAAATAGAAATAAAAATATAAATCTATAGGACTAAGCTTACAAGAGAATGAGATAGAATACATTATATCTAACAATTTAAACACTATGCTCATACAGATAGAGTTGAAAATGTTTTGAAGATTTTCATTAATTCTTCAAATTACGTGTTTTAAAGCTTAAATATATTATAACGATATAATGTATGAAATGTGACGTCACGAAATTTAGAGTCCTTCCCCCCACCCCTTGTCACACTTTGTTCCACTTCTACTGCGTGCGAAATGCACACACACACATTTTTTTTTAAATTTTATTGCATTTGATTGGACAAATGTATGGTTCTTAGCAAATATTTTATATGCAGTTTCTTTAAATATTTTCTGCGTAAAATACATGAGTCGTGAATAGACAGATACCCACACGATGGAATCATAAGGATTTTTTCAATGACTACGGAAACTTAAAAGTCAACACCAAATACTAAATAATGCTTGAACAGTTAATGGTAATGTGTTAGATGCTATAGAAGCGTTTAGTTATATCTTACAGTGATAAGTGCTACTACTGTTAAGCCGTTTTTTATCTAATACTCACATTCCACTAGAGCGAATTTACATAAATACTCACTGTTTTTAAAGTTTAGCAATAAATTTATTCGTATTTATGTATCT
This sequence comes from Dendrolimus houi, assembly GCA_039645545.1. Taxonomy (NCBI): domain Eukaryota; kingdom Metazoa; phylum Arthropoda; class Insecta; order Lepidoptera; family Lasiocampidae; genus Dendrolimus; species Dendrolimus houi. The sequence continues at coordinate 16,337,502 of CM077117.1, read as the reverse complement.
ATGTAAACAGTTCTTGTTTCTTGGGTAGTCTTGCATTGCGTATCGAATAGCAAATTTTTATATTGAGATCTATTAGTTGCTACTGCAGCTGTTTGCTAATAAACGTGATTATTATTAACATTGCTAAGTAACTTTCACTATAAACGAAGAATATTAGGAATACTACATAAAAGAAAAAGAAGAAAGAAAAATGTTTATTTATAGTTGATAGAATAGACTAGTAGATTTAATACTAAATAGACTTTAACTCTGCAAATACTGGTCGACAACAACCAAACCTTATCGTCCGTTATAAGAGTCATGGTAGCACATTAAAAAAAACTAAATAGAGAAAGATAAAGAAGATAATGCCAGGAGTACCAAACTTTAAATAGCTGCTAAATTCTAGAAGTTGTGATAATGACGGACATGAGAATCTATTTACATTACGAAAATGAAAACAAAAAACAAACATTCTATCAAATAAATTTTCACATTTACGTATTAATATGGATGAAATCTATATTTAAAATTTCACCCTTTCTTGCTTTTTGAAGTTTTATTTAAACATTTTTATTACGGCAAGTCAAACAAAAATAGTGTTTCTTTTTAATTTTCTCTGATTATGAATGAAAACAATGAAACGTCAAAAAAACATCTAGCAAAAAGGAATCGACTTCAAGAGTAAATAAAAAGTAAAAAAAAACCTACAATATATTGAAATCAGTTCGAAGTAAAACAATATGGTTAAAAAACGATCTCAAGTCATAGGAGTTATTCAAGTTTTTTATCTGGTGATAGTCCTAACAATCTTAAACTCCTAAAAATGCTAGTACGCAATATGAATGTCAGCTTCTACTCATGTTATGATTGTTATATGTTGACCTTTAATAACTACTAATTATTACTTGTGGCGTAACTAAATCCTCACGTGGCCTAAATTACTGTTATATTGGATGAATCTCAATCGAACTACCACAAACCAACAACCTACCGGGATTCTCACGAACACTCTAAAGCGAGTGACCCCAATCCAAGCATTATAGGCAAAGCCCATAAACAACGTTCTGACAGCGACAACAGAACAATTGTAAACAATTCCATTGAAGTTGCTCTGGGTGTTCTACTCCTGGCGCTTCCTGTAGCGTTCAACGATCCTTACAACTTTGGACGCAACTGGGTTATGACTTCTGATAATTCTACTCTACCTATATTTATAAATATGATTATATCACCTATCAATATTATAACATATTAAAAATGCCGTTTCTGTACATTGAAGCTTTTAAAAATAACAACTGAAATACACTATATAAGCGATGGAGAACCCGATGCAATTTTTTTAGATTTCTTGTCTGTTTGTTCGAGATTCATGTTAAAATTACTAGGTAGATTTCGATGCGGTTTTCGTTGATCGACAACAAGTTCTTAGACTTAAAATCTGCGCTACTTTTTATCCTGAGAATCCCGCGGGAATATTCCCGGGAGCGGTTTGTAGTGGTTCGGGTGAATGAAAATTTGCTTATTCCGACACAGTTTTCACTAAAACGATTTTTTTTAATGCTTTCGGTCACGGGATTCCCGCGGGAATTTCAAGTCAAGCGTGGATGAAGTCGCGGGCATATCCTGGTAAATAATTATAATCCAATAGATGATTAAAGAGTATTTCTTTTGGCGTGATTCTTGTATCCGTGAACGTCCCATTGCTGCGATGGGCGTTCCCGTTTTTATGGAACGGTTAGTATACCCGCCACGCTTGCCTAAGGCGGATTTGCGAGTTACATGCATCTTTAATTTCATGTGCACGTTTACGTACGATATTTTAGCAACACCTAGTAATTGTAACTAATTGATTTATTTAATTAATTATCCGATAATATTACTGGTTCAAACAGACAGAATCCTAATGCAGCTATTAAAATCTGTCTGTGATTTGAGAATAAATGTAAAAATTTAGGTGTAACTGTTTTCTGCGATGCTTAATCATCAAGTGATGGATTTTAAAACTTTTGTCCGTCTGTCTGAAATTTGGCTGGCATACTTTCTGAAAGGTCTCGACGAATTTGAATGAAAATGTTCATAATGGAGGAAACAAGATTTTTCCGAAATTTTGGTGTAATTTTCATTTTATTATTTTTTTGATTTAAAAGTGTTCATCTAGCATATGATGACTAACAAGCTAGGTTTGTTCAAGTTTTGCTCGAACGAAGACGTGGCATATCTAGTATTGAATTAATATTTAAATGATTGTATTTGAAACATGTTAACGTTGTAAATCACCAAAACAGGAGGTTGCATATTTTGTAAAGAAATCGGGTAAATCCGCTAAGTAACATCTCCATAAATGGTTTTGTTTATAAAATTGCCGATGTTTTCCTCATCTTAAATTAGTCACAGCAAAATGCGGTTTGCGGTTTGTTTATGTCAATTATTTATTAAAATATCTATGAATTAAGTTTATGAGGTAATCTGCTCTAGTCTCTATGGAAATAATAATTTTGGCGCCATATTTTAACCTAGTTATGAAAATGATTTTGTAGGGGCCAATATAAACTGTATTATATGACTAATCGTAAGTTTTTTTTTCTTTATTAACTTTAAGTGTAATGTTGAAATATAAGTTCACATACTAGGACTTTCTGAGAAGTCCTTTGCCTGATACTGTAAACGATATTAAAATGATCCCATTTTCTGAATTAAAAAAAAACATGTTCAACTCTATTATTAAAAGAATATGTATATCAAATGTCTTAAAATTCAGTTAATTCCCGGGCTGTGTAGTAGCAACAAACAAATTTACTATTGCATCTATATGTTAGTATAGACTCGCATTATCTTTTATATACAAACGACCAAATGCTTACCATTTTCTTGTGATTCTTTAGTAGGAAAATATTTCTCTATGCTACAAACTTCATACTTGATCCACTCGAAAAGAATTCTATATTTTTTTAAATATTAAAGCAAACTATAATCTCTAGAAACCGGTAACAGGCCCGAGTAAAAAACAGCACATTAGTTTGCAAATTATAATCAATTAAAAAGCAATAATTATAAAATAGAATATTTATATGCCCAACAAAGTGTGAATTGATAAGCAAATTAGAGTTTGCATAATGGTGCGGCTTCTCGGATAAAGTTAAAGGTATAGGCCGTTTCACGCAGATGTGGCGATGCGCAATTTGAGATGTGACATTGTTAATGACGTTAAATATTGACAGATAACGTATGTGTACATACGCTAAGTTAGCTATGCGTTAACGACGTTATTTTTTAACGCTTTAAACAAGACGCATTCGGTCACAGCTCAAATCTTTAAAACGAATGCAAATGAAGCCCCAGTATTAAAAAAATATTAACATTATTAAATATGGAGAAGTGTCAGTATTCCTGGATGCGTCACCGGTCGCCGGAGCTGTAGGGCGACCGGTCGGGGCGAAAGTCGTATCTGGCCACACAGTTGGACCGCCGCGGTACCTCACCACAGTCTCATCTAAGCCACAGCTATGCGAGCATCCTCCCCAATATAGCCGAAATTCCACACTTGAGTCCCGGAGTCACGCGAGCCGACGCGACGCGAAACTTAACGATTATAATTTGAATTCGCGAATAAATTCGAAAATTTATAAATCGAACTTACTCAAAAAAGTCGACTATATAGAATAAAGTTGCGGGGGTTCTCACTTCAAACGGTAAAGTTTTGTGTTTGGTGTGCGTAAAAGTGTTTTATGTAACTTTTTTGAGGCTTTCTTAAGATTTTTTTGCGATTTATTATATGTGCTTTAATCATTGTGCCTAAAGATTTTGTTGGTGTGAAGTGTAATGTATATTTATTTTGTGCACATTTTGATTTTGGATTTTTTTGCTCCGGAATTTTTTGGGTTGGTTATTTTTTATTTGCCTTTATATATTTCTTTTAATTTTTTATTTATTGTATATTGTTAAGGTACTAGGTTAAGCTAAGTTAGCTTTGCTGTAAAAAAATATTGCGGAAAATTGTTGGGAAATACGTCGGTACATTTCTCCGTGCTACTGCATTCGGCACGCTGATTGAGAGTTGACACGATGGCGTAGTAATTAAATTTTAGCGTTGGAGCTGAGATTTTTTCTAGAATTTTCTATTTGACTTATTTATACAGTTGCATTTTTTATTTTGTTTAACCATTGCATTAAGACGTTACGTTCTCAAAAGATGTACATTATATTTTTACTACGACGGCGACGTTCATTTTATCTTCTTTAAAATACTTTACGTATCATTTTATAGGGTAGAATTTTCTGGTAATTAAGTAGTATGCATGCATGCCATGCAGTTACAGTTATTGTTCGACGACTTTAAAGTTGTCACCGTTTTATTACTTTTTAATCATGTACAGCTATCGCGAAATTCAAATCCTGTGCTACCAAAATTTTAATATTTAAATTAACATTAGGAGAATAATGTTGAATTTTTGAACTCGGTGGGTTCAAACTATAAAAGGGGTAACTTTGAAGGGTGAGTTTAGGCGGACTGGAATAATTTAGTTACCTTAATGAAGTACTTATAGTCTCTTTCTACGAACTGATTAAAGCAATGATATTGTATTTTTAGGATTTATAATTATACTATATATTACACGAGTATAATTAAATTTTGACAGTTTGTAAAAGTACTTGAAATGACTATTTTTTACTATTCAGTATACATATTATTGTGTAGTCACAAGGTAAGTAAGTTTGTGGGACAACCGTAAAGTCAATCTTATTAACACCCAAACAAACTAAATATTAGTTCGTCTTCGATATTTGCCGTGCCGGGAATCGAATCCAGAAACCTTTGTGTGAGAAAAGCGGCATACGTCAAAATTACTATAGACTGTCAGAAAAAATATTATACATACTTAACCTATTATTGTGTAATTATTTGACTATAAAATTATTCCAAAACCGTCATAAAGTTTAGATATTTGATTTTTTTCACTGTTAGTGAAATCAAAAGTACACCTATATTTTAAGATTTGCAGACAAATTGTAATATCGATGATCTTTCTTCTTGACTATAGAACCATTCACTATGTCTCTCTAAGATTTAATTATTTCGTAGCAATTTTTGAACAAAAACGCAACCCTTAAAAAATTATTATGTCAGTATGTCCTTGGTTTTATTGGTTTACTAGCTGACCGGGAAAACGTGGTTTTGCCATTTATATTATTTCTGGTAATTTTAAGTAAGTTACATTATTAACATACTAATATCTCTATTAAAAAATAGGGGTTGATCGTAGAAGGGTGAAAATTTGAAGGTGTATGTATTTTTCAATGTAAACATAATAAAATATAAATAAGAAATTTTGACAAAAAAATAATTAAAAATATATTTAGAGGTGGGTCACCCTTATCATTTCGGGGTATGAAAAATAGATGTTGGTCGATTCTCAGACCTACCCGATATGCACACAAAATTTCATACAAATCGGTTCAGCCGTTTCGGAGGAGTTTGGTAACAAACACCGCGACACGAGAATTTTATATATTACTAGAATGTATTTTTTCAAAAACTACTTACTGAATTTATTGGGATGAAAATTAACAAGAAAATTATATTTTGAGTGCCTCTGTTCAATAGTGTAGTGAAATCACAAAAAATAAAGGCGGCAGATATACACGATGGCTACCACCCCTGGTCTAGAGTATGCCGCTATAAAAAACCTTGAGTTGTGTTTCGGCATTAGTGGCCAGGTTCCAGTTCCCTTAAGAGAGCAGCTGTGCATTTGTAGCACTTTTGGTGTTGCAAATGTCCATAGGAGATGGTAATCCCTTTCCATCAGGTGGGCCCTATGCCTGTCTGCTGAACTCATACAATAAAATAAAACCGAGGGATGAAAAGTAAAGATTCACCACACATAAGCGTTTGATATGTTACATACAAATACATGGCAAGCTCCATGTTTACACAGGTTTTCTAAAAAACATATCGATGTTTTTTTAATTGTTTGTATTGGATTGAATATTAATTGAGAGAGGCGTCTGGTCTTTTAACAATTTTCGACTAACTTTAAAAATATGAAATAAAAAAATCAAACTTCGATTTTCGAAGAATTAGAATCGAAGAGATTCGGTTCAGTAGCCTTCCATCGCCAGTACGGAACCCTTCACTATGCATGAATCGCAAACGCACTTGGCTGCTGTTTTTTAATTATTTTCATTGCCTTTGTCTCTTGATAATAAATGATCGGTCATCAATTCTCCACACACGTTACCTTACATTAACGGGTTACTAGCTTAAATATTATTTAATGCCACCGGCTCTGCGGGCATTGGTGATTAATTTTCGATACTATACTTCGAACAATCTGTTCTCATAGTAAAATTAATATTTTAATCGCTTACAAGATCTGATACTGATAACAGTTGTTTATGATGGTAACGGCACCTTTTTAGATGTAACTACTTATGTATATACATATGTCATCTAATGTTACAAAAAATGTCGTTGTAGTTTATCGGGACTACTTGTATCTCATTGCTATGATGTGCATTCGTATACTAACCAGAGAAAACAAGCAGTTTTCTATATTAATATCCAACGTTTGAAACCTGTAAATCTGTTTTGGAAAATTGTTACGGGTATACCGTCCGTTCTCATGAAAGTCTCTACTTCACAGCTCAGTAATGGGACATCTATAGGCTGCTATTATTACTGTGTAAGATATTGGGTACATAAATGAAAGATCAGATCAGATATCTCTTTCGATTAGAATGAAGTGAAGAGAAGATTAGAATAGATTAGATTGTGGTTTATAGGGTGTCGCAGCTTTGCCTAAAACCTTATAATCGGTCACGTTCTTCCGTCACATATTTCAGACTCATTTTTATTCAAAAATTCTCATTGTTTATGAATTAAATTTGGAAATATGGAAATTAGGTTTTGATTTTAATTTGAAGTCATGAAGAAGTACCCGTAAGGAACCCCCGAATTCGCGGAAGCCTTAACATCCAAATTTAAAAGAGGTACTTACGTTAGTACAGCCGTGTTTTACAGTAACCAACTAATTATATGGGGATCAAATGTTTAGTTGCATCGTTTCCGCCAAATCCCGGTAAAAAAAATAGGCCCAAGAAACGCTGAATTCATGTCGTCAAGGACGACCGACATACGTGCCAAAGATCCTCACAATGAGGAGAAGAAAAAGTAGGATAGCGGATCCCGGGCTCCGAAGAGAAAGTTCTGAATGCAACCGGGATTTAACGTTCAGATAATATGACCGATTAATAAATAATATTAGAAATGTTTGAAACTGTACATATTTCTTGAACTGCCGTGACTAAGGTTTCGGGTAGGTAGTTTAATTTCATCAATAAGGTATGTTTGATTTAGCCTCGATAATTTATAAATTGATGGTTGCGTGTAGAATGTTAACCTAAATGTTTATTTTACTAAAGACTCACTGTAGCACACAGAATTATATAATGGTCCATTAAACTTAAGTAAAGGAGATTGAATTTTTCGATCCATTATTTTATTTAAGTAATTTAGTTAAATATTTAAAATAGTAGCAAGGTCTCTACATTAGAGATTAATTTCCCCAAAAACTTTTGTCTGAGGAGGAAATTTTTGGATAGGTATTTTATTTCTAGGATATAAAATATTCGAGGCAAGCACTAAAATATATCTAATAATGACGTCGGTCTGAATGTTCTGATACTAGTGGCGTAATAAATTCATCAAATAGGGAAATTTCCAAAACTCAATCAGAAGACTTTGTAAGTTCCAATATAATACAAGCAGGGCGCAGTTGCAAGGTGTGCAACGTCGTGTTCTCGTCGCACAGAATTACGAACGTATGGCAACCCGAGCCATCTCTCTAAATCTTCTTCTTCTCTTATATAAATATATAAAAATCAATTGAAATTCGTTAGTCTAGCTAAAACTCAAAAACGGCTTGAACAATTTTGATAAAATTTTGTGTATGTGTTTGCATGGTTACCGGTATAGTTTAGATTTACAATTGGATACAGTAGGTGGCGCTGAAATCGTGTTTAGGTTTTTATTTTATCAGGGAAGAATACGACTGCCGGGCCTGCTAGTCTTAAATAAAAGAGATAGAATTTTAGATATTAAAAAACAGGAATAGGAATAGGATGGATGGATACAAATGTAAAGGGAGACCAAAAAAAAGATGGATGGATTCTGTGAAGGATGATATGATGATTTATTGTGTGACAGAAGATGTATGTCAGAATAGAGGAGTGTGGAAGGAAAAGACATATTGTGTCGACCCAAATTAATTGGGATATGGTAAAAGAAAAGACAGATTAAAAAACAGGAATATACGTAATTTTGAAAATTTCCATAATAATACAAGCAGAACGCACCTGCAAGATGTGTCCTCGTCGCTCAGAATTACGAACGTATGGCAACCCTAGCCATCCCCCTAAATTCTAAATAAATTCTTCCGTATTCACGCATCAACGTATCAAATTAACAAATTCACCCGAATCTACAACTAAATGACATAGTATTTTATCGACATCGAAATATCTTTTGCACTTCGCGAAGCAATATCTGTATAATAAAATCACGTAACATATTTATATCTACCATTTGTTCTAATGTCACTAATAACGCATGCCATTCGCATCGTGTGAATTATTAGTACGGGTATTCTAAGCGTGTATTTCGAACAAATTACTGCAGAACCAGTCCTTAACAGACTGTAATAGTCTAAACGACAACTGTATCGCCGTAGAAATTAGTATCCGTTGACATTTAAGACTTTATCACTTACTGGATTAAGACAAGTATTACGTGTAGTGTAGAGGCTCATGCGAAAATCAACTCTTGAGATGATACTTTGACTAAATTAAAAGTGCTTTTAGTGCTAAAGGTGTTTCAAAGTATTGTGACATTTTAATTTTATCGTTTATCCATTTCAAGCATTGGTTTAGTGTTGAGTATTGTAGGATTCTTGACTCTTACAATAGTAAGGCTTGAGAATATGCTAGTAAGACTAGAACTATTTATTTTACGTATTTGCCACCAAGATTGAAGTTTATTTTTCACCTGCGACTTCGCCCATTTTTCACAATATCTAAGGATTGCATGTAATGAATGCCTCATAATTTTAATACCCTGATGTTAATTAAAGGAAGAAATTTTGATGTGCGTATAAGATCTGCTTTGCTTGCAAAATTTACAAGATCATTAGCAGAGTGCCTAAGGCGTTTTATTTGTAGGTAAAGTGCTCAGAAGGCTGCCAATATTATCAGCATTTTTTTATTACGGCGTATTTACATTTGCAGTTATTTTCTACTATAGCTCTTGTATTAGTGGTAAATAGTAAATACAAAAGACACATTTTACCTGCAACATATTTTTTCTTCAACAATGTTCCTATAAAAGAGAGAGAGTGTTAAAATACCTCGCTATTTTACATTTAAATTGAACTTATTATGATAAATACTACTGTTTAAACAATTTTTATTAATATGAGTACGTCATTTGACTTCTTTGAATTATGAGGACATTGCTCGCTACGCTTTCACAAAATTTAAAAGGCTGCAATGTTTTATAAGACTATAAGAGATATCTCGATTTTAAACAAGCCTATTATCATGAGAATAGACATAAATATCGCTTTCATAAAATGGCCAATATCTGAAACTGATACATAATATATTATGATTCAATAAAGTATCACCTAATCTAATTGTGGTATTGGAAATAGTAAGTGATGAAGGCAACCTGATAAAAAACTATGTATATTGCCCATTTTCACAACGATTACCAATTAAAACATAACTCTTCGTTCACTGATACCTTAAATACTCAAAAGTCGTCCAGATTACATAAATTTTACATTACAAAGTAAATTAATACTCCGTGAATGTATCATTTCAATAAATTCAATGTATTCTTATAAATTATATGTAATAACTTCTCATAAAGTTCAGTCAGGTGAAACGAGGTTTTCCTAGACTTGCAATATACGTACCGAGCAAAGCTGAAAACAACATTATTACACACAAAAGTGGAGTCACTGAAATTAATTTTAGAAGTTATGTTGCAGAGTTCGTACATTATAACTATATCGGGTGACGATATTTGTACTTTAAGCAGCGTCAATAGTGTTTCAAACTGTTTTTCTGAACAATGATGAATAATTATTCCTACATATTTTTTAAACTTAATAATTACTTACGAATTGTTACATAATTTTTTAAATATTTGGTCTTATTCAGTTTTTAGAGGACGAATAATAAAAAAAATACACTTGAATTACTAAATTCTAAACATTATACTCCGTAGACTGGCCTTAATAAAAAAATAAGAATGAAAGATTGATGGATAACTATGGATGGATTTATTGTAAATACATCAAAGCATACGCAAAAGAACATTTATAAATCGTGCAACTTGAAGTATTATCGCTAAAAAAAATCCTTCCAGACAACTCTAGTTTGGATTAAATATAACACTTTGATTGAATATCCCTAATAATATATTACATTTCGTCTAAAATTATTAACATTATGGTTAAAAGAATGTATCATATCATTTAAAATTAACGAATAAAGGTCCGCTGTGGGCCTAATAACTGGCAGTGTTGGAGAGTAAAAGATACTGAAAAGATAATAAGGCTACGAATACACAAATTTTATAGTGCCTTGAACTGTAATTAATGTATTCGGAGTTTTACTGTACTCATAACTAATGATAAATATTAGTGGGATTAAAATTATAAAACAAATATTTTAATATAATTGTACGACATGTACAATATTATAAATAAGTGGACAATATGAATTTGAATATTTGTGGTCTCTCATCTCTGTCGATGGTAGTTGCGTTTATTGATCGAGATTTATTATTACTCTTATGTGTTTTAACTATTAGATACGCTTTATTATTAACTATAGCTTTCAACGTGACTTCGCTCGTATTGACCTCAAATCGGTTTCCTTTAGAAACTACTTCTAATTGTATTTTATGTTTTCACTATTTTTGAAAATGTAACAACTATCTAATTCTGAAGACAGTGAAAAATGAACAAATAAACTGACACACACTGGTGCACATTTATTTATATTATTATATGTATAGAGCAGCGACTGACAGACGGTTTGTGACTATAAAAGCACTTCCTTGATCTCAACCAGTCGCTAAGTTGCCGACGACACTCTTCCAATGTGCAATGGTCCTTAACATATTATCTCATATTTCAAAGCAATAGTGTTATTGACTTCACGAGAACAAGTTTCCCAATAACAATTGAAGATGCAACTGCACTTCTGGAACGTATCTTTAAAATTACTTCTGAGTCGGTAACTTAAGCGTATTTAAACATTGTACGACGTTTTATTTCCAACATTATTTACGCTAGGGATGCGACTCGGTGGTTGTTTTAACGAAAACATCGCACGAAATTTTGCAAGAGTTAATATTTTACGTAGTTGTTTAGTATAGAGACCTTATAATGTTTAAATACGATAACACTAATACTTGGGTTGCTGTGTAGTCTTCCTAATATATCAAATAGTTTGTATTGCCGTAAAATTGTTAGTATTGGTGAACTATTATTATTCAATGGCAGTAATCATGTTACTAGCTTAATCTATATTTCTATATACGAATGTGAAATTAAGTTTGCATTTGGTTGTTTATTCTTCTGGGCTTCTAATATAAGCTTGTTTTCATGAAATTTGATGTAGGTACATATAAGTATGAAACATAGGACTTTAGTTTGGATCCATTTGTTAACGTACAAACAAAGTGTAGGAAGGAACACTAAGAAAACTCTATCGTAACGAAAGTTGCACTATTTTTTGGGTATGATAAAAAAACAAACGTAATTATAATCAAGTATAAGGTCAACAGAGGTGCTGTATTAATCCCAGACTAATGGAAAAATTACTTATGATCAGGTGAAATGGAGAGAGTCAATGACGTAAATAGAGGTTAGCAACATTGACTGCGATAGAATCGTAAACTCGCATATGCCAGACGAGTGATTCGAAATACGACTGTCGAGTAAACATAGCATCAGACTCACATCACTATATCTGGTGAAATAAAAAGTTATTCCATTACACCTACTCTATAAATATCATGTTCAGAATAATTCTCATGTTCATGTTTACTTCTGTACGTCAAGATATCTAAATCTTAAGATGGCAAGTTTGTTATTGAAATATTTAAAAACATGATTTTTAGACTCTGTTGATTAAAACTGCTTTCTCATTAAATACCTGAACGTATTTAGTATTTTCTTAGAACTCTCCAACTCTATGTTGTGCCTCAAATTTGTATTAAATTCTAAAAGAGTGTCCATTGCCATAATTATTAACTTATCAATTTTCTTATTTGTTTATTCAAATTCAATAAATGAATTTGTTTGAGTAATTTTATTACTATCAAGATTTTAGTACTAAATATGAAATGTTTATTATATCTATTGATAATATAAATAAGAAATGAATTTTGCTAAGTGATTGTAGCTAGGTATTTAAATATTTTATAAAAATATATAGCACGTAACTTTTAGACGTTTTTTACATTTAACGTGCATATTGTTAGCATTGATGGTTGTAATGGCGAAGAAAAACTTCGCGAGGAAACCTGCATTTCAAGATGAGCGATCTGTGAACCCCACCTTGGTTATCCACGGTAGGGATAGTCTCTGTTTCCCTGAAATGAACTCGACTGATTCTTGTGTGACATTTATGGGCTAATATAATTTTATAGGTCCTGAGCTATTTGCAAAAACAGTATACGTCACATCTATGGAACCTTTCATATATTAACCTAGGGCTATTTGAAAGAGATCGTTTTTAGCGATAAGCCCATCCTTTATACCATTTGATTCGTTGCCTATGGTTTATCTATTATTTAGTATACAATAAAGAGTTATCTATCTGTTAGGTCATTTGAAAACTGATTATATCGTTAAGTTAGTCCAAGTAGCCATTAAAAACAAATTTTTATTATATTTAGTAAATTTAAACGCAATTGTTAATTGCCTTGTAAAATTTTAAATGTTGCTTCTTAAACTAGAGTCTACTAAAGTAAGCCTCGAACTGAACATATAAATATTTCGCACGTTAATTTAACGGAACTGTAATGTGTTAGGTGCCGCATCGTCTTTTAGTATCGCACGAACATAAAGTTGGTAATAATGTAACTAATCAATAGTAATTACTGTGAGCGTCTTAATAAGCTAAACTTTCCTTTTTCTTATTGCAAAATTTCGCTGGGCGTCTAAGAAAGAAATGATTGAGTGTTGTAATGCAGGATATGCCCGTTAATGGACTGATAACTGAGAATGTTAAATATTGGGCAAAATACAGAGTAGTAGTAGTAGTAGTTGTCGTGGTAGTATTAGTAGTAGTAATAGTGGTAGTAGATAGGAAGACAGATCCCAGTAATCAGCAAGTCAGTAAGTCAATATTAATAATTGCCAGCCATAAAATTCTAAGGTGGGTAAAGTACAGAAGGTTAATTGCCAAATAGCAGAATCGTGATCTGATATCCTCCTGGACTTTAGCTAAATTTACTTTCCAAGACGACTAACACGACAGAACTGTATGTTTTTTTTTATTGCTATCAATCATAATTTGATCAATTACGGGAGGTCTTGGTCTTTGCTCCATAATCATGCTTAATCTAATAGATAATTTAAAAATGTTATGCAAGTGAAATTAAGAAGTACATCGTCCACAGTAAACAATGGAAAGTTCGTTTTATAATATTCCCTGTCAGGAATCAAACACGGTTCCATCACTTTGTTAAACCAGGTTAACCAAGGCTTGCTCCCGTCTGCCAGGGCCTGCGGAGCGCCTAGGCCATTTTACCGTGGCCCTGGCATTAAAGGCGAAGGACGGAATACCGAGGGGTCTTAGTGGGTATCCCTAACTGTGGTGTGGCAATAGCATCCTTAGTTCTGGCTAGAGGTGCTAGTGCTCCCCGACCTGGCGAATCCCACACACCGGCCACGATTTTCTTCTTTGTTCTTTCCCCCCCTATGCGCGGCTGATGGATCTCAATCGGGTTTTCCCTCGTTGAAAAAAAAGGTTAACCAACGCTTATATCGTTCCACTACAAAGGTCGTTAGAACTATTAACATACGAGTATATTAGAAATTCACGTAAACCACAAGTAACATAAGGCGTTCTACAACTATTCTCCTTAAAATGAAGAAAATGTCAAGAATTTGAATATGAAATGATAGAAATTTTAATCGATTAAATAATTATAGATACTATTGCAACTTTGTTTATAATAAGAAGTATTAAATTCCGAGAGTTATAATTTACGTTTAATATTTGCGAAAAGATTTCAACTTTAGCGAAAAACATTTTTATGGTCAGACCTTGAGACAGCTGAAAATATTACAACGAAGTTCGTCGAAAATGATCTTACTTGAAGGGTGGCAAAGCGTGAGAAAATTACCTACTCTTATTTTAGGATTTCAGTGAAATAAAATCCAAATTAATTTCGCCAAGTTCCGACTTTATATAACAAAGTTGCTTAGTAAATGATCTTTTTATTTGCACTAGTGTTCTTAGTACTGCCTTTATCGGGGTTTTAACTGCTTTTCTTACTGTTATTGTGTTTTATTTATCGTCTTTAATATTATAAAAGATGTTGTATTAATATTTTTTCTATCAGTCAGTAAACGACCGCCTGACCTTAATTATTGTCATTTCAATTCCTTATTTTACTTTAATGTAAAAAATGTTGAAAAATTCAATTTTAATTAAAACTCAATAAAGCATTTAAAAGAAACATTTTAAAAATGTTTTCTATAACTCTGCAAGTGTCATGTATATGTAAGTAAGAAGAACCTTAGATGATATGCAACTTTTTAAAATAAATTGTTGATTTAATAAACAAATTAATTTCGTAATTTAATTTTTTTTTAAGTGAATTTAATTTTTTTATATTCGTTTTGATTTGTCTACTAAGCGTTGTGGATATAATTATGTTTACCTGTATATTCTCTGAAGTTGCACTTCTACTGTGTGTGAAGTGCACACACATACATTTAGTTATTTATATTAATTCAATAACAAAAATATTTTGTGTCTGAATATAAATACGTAGTATATAAGTCTCTAATAATTATTTAAAAAAGTCCATAATTACCATTATAAGAAATGACAAATTTACAATAAATATTATTCATTTTACAAAATATTATGACAATAAAAAGGCATTTTTATATAATCATATTAATATTTAAGAACAAAAATAATCATCAACTGAATAATATAATTAATTATAATTTTAATTTTTATATAACATATAGTTTATTTTAAGTGTGTAATATATAAAAGTTGTGGTAGCGTAATAGCTAGCGTACGCCTCCCAAACTAGAAGGGCGCGGGTTCGATCCTGGCCGGAATGCATATACTACTTAGGCAGTTTTCTAACCTAATGTGCATATTTATACATACATAGACTGCATAGTTAGACAGATGAACAGACGGACAAACATATAAGCTTTATAAGACTTTCTTTTTTAAGTATAATCTATGGAACCTTAAAAATGAGAAACCCAAGATGATACGATACAAATGCTATGCCATACTTAGACAACATAACTTATCGTTTTAGTACGCCGTACTCGGTAACAGACAATATGTCAACAAACAAACGAAAATACTTTTCCGAAATATTGTCTCCGCTACTCTCCGATATTAAGTATTTCGATATTTCACTCAGCGTTTCAGTGTAGACAAATGGCGTTTCGACATTATACATCGTAGTAAACATAAACCGATCGCGTTCGTATCGACAACAGTCATCCATCTGCAACTGGGGATACCATATCGAAAATTAAATTCCTGAAAAATCTGAACAATCGAGGACATTTTGGTGTTTCTTATTTATCATATGTAATTTGCTATCCTTGCATCGATAATTATTATAGCGAAGTGTTTGGCTATTACGTTAATTTTTATTAAAATATTCATTTTTTTGACGATAAATGATTGATTGATCTACAACTTGGCTTGTCTGGTTCACTTGAACGCAGAAGTCTCAAGTTTGACCAACAGCGAGGTTCATTTTATAAATAAACTTTACCTTATTTAAGTTCTCTCGTCCGGATGTCTGGTATCATTCTCGGTGGTTTATGTCGTATATTACCCATAACAAAACTGCAACTTGGTTATTTTGATATTCCTGAATAATGTGTATGTTTTATGACAAATTATTATTTAGATAATACCTACATAATAAAAATTTGCATAATTTAATTTTTCCATGCGCATGTCAAATAGAGAACTAATCTATTGAATAGCTTCAGGAAATTTCGGACGTACGACAACCCTATCTGTGATGGCGAGTCACCGTCGCGTCGCAGTCACCGTGCAAATAAATCCAACGTCTATAAATCACATGAAATTTCTCAATCGACATTTTATACCGAAACGAACGGAAGTTGGAAGTTATTTTGACGCTTGTTTACTACGCCTGAAATATTTACTATCATTTCTCACTTTCTTCTCGAACTTTGAATCTGTAACACGTATATTTAATAAGCATGTAACAGTTTTATAGATGCTTGAATGAAGGATGTATTACACCGTCCGTTGTTTATTATTATATTTAAGAAGAATGCCATGAAAATATAAAAAAATAATGTGAAACGTACATTGTTTTAAAACAACTTTAAAGTAATACTTAGAAGATTTCAATGACCAAATTGTTTTATATTAATGGTGGGTTATACAAACTCTTTACAAAACTTGAGTATAGGAAAAGAATGAATAATTTTATTGGACATACACGAAAATAGCAAAGATTATACTATATTACTTTTCGTAATATATTTTACATTCTTGGTATCTTTAGATTATACTTAAATAATAATGTCTGTAATTCATTCTGACTAATAATAATTTGTTTTTACATAATATTTACTTGGCAACTTGAAAATGTAAACATTTTACATTCGTACAGTACAAAATAAAAAGTCAAAAGAATAAGATTATGAAATGTTTACTATTTTACTAAATGACATTACTCTTTAAGATTTTATTTTTCTTTAAAATTACTGATAATTAAAAATATAAGTAAATACATAATTGTATTTTAATATAAAATTATTATAAAAATACTGCATTTATATTGTAATATCTGTTATACAGTAAACAGGTTACATTATATACACATGAAACATGGATTTAACAAATAAAATGAACTTAAAAATATATGTAAAATATAAAAAAAATATCTAAAATAAAATTGATCCAGCCCACCAGGTTATATGAAGAAATAGTGACTACGAATACCATAGTAGTGCTCGAGAAAGTATTTCCTCGATACGCACATAACGTAAGTAACGTTCTTACGAATTGGCAACTTTGCGTCGTAGACTACCGCTGAAAGAGAGCAATGAACTATTTAACTGTCGCAAAGACGATTTAACGCATCTAAAATGCACGTAAAATGCATTACTTATGAATATTTGAAAGATTTACTTGATTTATTTACGGGATGGACTTTATGGTTATTTACATATTGATTTACACAATTATACTTAAAGGTTTGATCTTGAAGCCTCAATTTCATGTTTGCTGGTATATAGGATACTACAAATGACTTGATATCTGCTTCAAAGAATATTTATATGTAGTAGTTTATGAAATCCTTCCATATAAATCAATTTTATCCGTGCAGGAACGGAGAAAGAATACAATTTCCTGCGGCCGGGCGGCCTGTCATAAGAGGCGACAAAAGAACCCACAGCCAGGTGGTAGGGTATTTGGCCGACTGGATGGCTACCATCCCTGGTCTAGAGTATACCGCCATAACAGCCTTGAGTTGTGTTCCGGCATTAGTGTCCAGGTTCCAGTCTCCTTTAAGAGAGCAGCAGCACATTTATAGCACCTTTGGTGTTGCAAATGTCCATAGGCGATGGTAACCGCTTTCTATGAAATGGGCCGTCTGCCTATCTGCTGAACTCCTGCAATAAAAAATAAAAAAATCAATTTAAACATATTTTATGTGAAACTGATTTTTTTAGATCTTTATTTCTTATGTATGTCCGTGGATATGAATGGGTTTGAATGAAAATTGTATTATAAATATATGTATGAATGAATGAATAATGTAACTTCCTTAAAGGAACATGTAAGAAAAAAGCAATTTATATTACAAAAGATATTTAATCTTTTTAATTAGTAATTGGTAACTTATGTTACTTTTTTATAGTGTTTCAACATAAATAAATATTTAACTAATTGAGCTCGTCTTTAAAAAAGTAGGTATGGCAATAAATTCTGGTTTGTAGTTCCTACTTTTCAGGTTTTATTTTATGTTATATGACGTTAAAGGAAGTACTTATCGATTTGATGTCATACTTAATTCCGTTTAAAGCGACTATTTGCCAATTTATTGGTTGTGATGTAAGCAAACCTTACAAGGCAATGTACTCTACGTTCAAGTTTTACGAACTCAGCAAATATTTCAGAAAATATAAATATTGAGAATATGTTGTTGTTTTCGCACTCATGTTACGCGATTATGCATATACTAATGGCGTTGTTATTGTTTTGATTATTCTTTTTATGAGAAAGAATTGCGTCAATTATGTCTGTTGGTACTTTTGATTGTTACACGTGATTGATATCAGGTTTTGTTTTTGAAAATACCAATATAGGGTTACTCAAAGATACGGTGGAAACTCTTTGATTTTACGTTATATAATTGTAAATAATATATTTTATTACAGTTTTTCCCCGAGTATGTCACGGCTCAAACCCTAGGAAGTAGCTCTATTTTACTTACATATAGATTTAATTAGGTTTTTTATATACATAAAACTTTAGTGAAAAAATATCTAACTGATGGTGAAAACCGCTTAAAAATCAGTTGCGTGGTTTAGGAGGAGTAAGCGGATATACAGATAGACGCGAAAAGCGACTTTGTAATATACTATGTAAAGATATGTATGTGGTAAACAATAAAAAAAACGATTTGTTTATATATAACTACAGGGCTACTTCGTATATTGCAAAGAGCTGCTAATTGCGTTGCATTTCAGTGTACATTTGCAACCACCATAATTTCATCCATACAGACTTATTGGTTTCTTACAGTGATATATGTACACAGACATAAGATTAACAATAGATAAGAATACTTAACATATTGGCCTAGTGTGTGCAATCACACATTCACATTCGGACAGTGAAGGGTTCTATAAGTATAAGTGGAAGATGGCCAATATTTTCATTATTTGGCTACAAAATCTTAGAATAATGTAATTCCAGAAAACAACAGTTCTCGAAAACTAGTCAACGAATTTTGTACAAGTTATTTTTTTATGTTGCAACTTAAAAGTTAGTAAAGGGACACGCACCTTTTATAAATTTGGAAATATTACCGCATCACCTATTGACTAAAAGACAAAAAACTTAGGGAATATGACATTTTAGAAGACTTGTCTAATATATATAATATCCTACACTGGAAAAAACTTCATTCACTTACATACATGATTGCCACCACTAATATTCAGATTATTCGAGATTTTATTATTGTATATGGCAGTATATAAAAGGTTTATTTATATGAATAAAATTCAACATGAAAAATGAGCCATAAGAAAAATGGCTGTCACATACGTGTATGATCCCATAAATGTATGAAAACATTTATGGGCTCCTTATTATAGAGTTTTTGTGGTTTGTAAGGAATATTGATTTATCCATATAATATGTTTTTGTGTTTATTGTGTGTCATGGAAGAGAATACTAAAACTTACATGCATGTCGTTTCAATATATCTATGAAAGCTTTCTATGTTATTATTTTTTATATAATTGTCACTTATTTTTCTTTTTGCTATGCAAATGTGGAAGTTTATTTATGAAAGAGGGTAAAAGCTTTTAATGGGGATAAAATATCATTATGTAATTATTGTTCTCTTTATTTACAATGGAATATGTTTGTATTTTACATACCAATATGCATGCGGTTTAACGACCCCTCCATTCTTCTCAGTCCAAGGCTGTCTCCCGCACGTTAATGAAACGTACTATTATAAGCCTCATAAGAAAGATTTTTGCAGCTTTTCCTAGTTCTAATTCATACCGATGAAATACCGAAGATGTTTGACGTCAATGCTGTACTTTCAAACGTGATTGGTTAATTTATGTCTTTGTTAATTAGTGATATTCAAACAAACAAGCACATATACTACATTCATGCATATTATGCGCATTTGCGCACACATATAATGCACACGTGTCAAATCGCCCTTTAGCATTCTTATTCAAACAATAATAAAAATGTTTTTACATAAATATACTAAAGACTGTATCGATATGAGTGGTCTGTTCTTAAATTTACACCTAGCTTAAGTCTCATTTTTAGTCTATTACAATGAAAATTTAATAATTAAGATATTTCTCAGGTTTTATATTTTTTAAAGGTAACAAAAACTCGTACTTAAGCTACGTTATATTTCTAATTTTACATATAAAGTTGATATTTTACACATAAGCACAACATTTTGGCTTAAAAACAATATCTTGTAATAATTTTTATCCGTGCAGGAATGGATAAAGAATACAATTTCCTGCGGCCGGGCCGGCCTGTCGTAAGAGGCGACAAAACAACCCACAGCCAGGTGGTAAGGTATTTGCCCGACTGGATGGCTACCACCCCTGGTCTAAAGTATGTCGCCATAGCAACCTTGAGTTATATTCCGGCATTAGTGACCAGGTTCCAGTCTCTTCCTTAAGAGAGCAGCAGCGCATTTGTAGCACCTTTGGTGTTGCATATGCTTTGGTGGTGGTAACCGCTTTCCATCAAGTGGGCCGTCTGTCTGTCTGCTGAACTCCTGCAATAAAAAAAATTTAACACAAAAGATGTTCTTACCAAAACTTAAATTCATATTTTTTCAATAATACTTTACACACCTCTTTGAAATAATTTTATATATACATAGTCAGTTCCAAACATTCGGATTTAATAGTTTAATTTAATAAACGTTGCAAAAACTGGGGAAAATATGAATGGACTTATTGTTTTTATTTTTTCATACTTTTATAATAAAATACAAGCGTGATACACAGATCTCTTATAACTTTATCTAAACATATCCTGTGCATTTATTTATTATGATCAAGATATAGTGTAGATACATATATTTCAACTTTTGTGCGCAATTTCAGAAGTTGCTACCATAACAGTATTGTATTAACGAAGTGAATTCAATTTAGCTTCCCAGTGGCCCCGTGATTAATAGCGCCGAGGTTTATAGCTCGCTGACGAATGCGTTCTGGTCCCGATTGTAACGGAGGGATAATTTTATTTTGTCAGTCGTTATGTTTTGTTGAATTCACATTAATATATAGACGTGAAAGTGTGGTGCTCTTTTGTTCTTTTTCATTAAAAAATGTACTGATTAATATATAAATACATACGGAGATTTAACTTAGGACACTTATTACGACATGAGATAGCTGCCGTGGGATAGATAGATAGATAGATAACACTTTATTGCTCACCAAAATAAACAAATACAGAAACAAAATGCATAATTACAAAACTTCTTGGCAAAACAACAGGCGCCCTTATCGCTAAAAGCGATCTCTTCCAGGCAACCTAGCTTAAAAGATTATTCTTAACTAATCTGGCGATGTAGGTGGAGCAGAAAAAAGATAGGACTGTACAATTTAAATATACATACTTACACTAATTTATAAATTGAATACATACATCAATATAATAGTAAAATATTTACGAATTTACAAAAAAAAAAAAAAAAAAATTACTTGTTAACATTATATGTGACAAGCATTTTATATTAACATATATTACAATAGATAAATAAGTAAATGTTTAATATATTACACATATTTATTTAAAGACAAATAGTACTTTCTAAGGGAGTTCCGAAAAGTAGGTAATGTTTTGGCCTCTTTGACAGTAAGAGGCAACGCATTCCATAGTTTGACAGCCTGCACTGTAAAAGAGTTATCATAAAAGGATGAAGTGTGTGCAGGTGTCAGGAGTCTACGATATGTATCTGAGCGCAAATTGTGAGAAGTGGAGAGGCAAAGGAAATTAAAACGTACCTTAAGGTAAGGAGGACTATTAGGATTAAATAGTATATTATAAAGGAGAGTTAGAATGTGAGTATTCCGGCGAAAACGAATAGGAAGCCACTTGAGCTTCATACGTAATTCAGAAACATGGTCATATTTTCGCAAACCTAATATGAACCTGATACAGAAATTCTGAAGTCTCTCAAGTTTATTTAGCTGTTCTGAGGTTAAGTCTAGATAGCAGGCGTCAGCATAATCAAATATGGGAAGTAGGAGGGACTCTGCAAGCATAATTTTGGTGGCAGTGGGAAAAAAGTTTCTCAGCCTTCTAAGAGACCTAGACGATAGAAAAACTCTACGACTCAATTCGGATATGTGAGGCCTCCAAGACAGTTCACTATCGATGACTATTCCTAAGTTTTTAACTGTTTCGCTCAAAGGTATAGAAGTGCCGTCAAAAACAGCCTTCGGTAAAGCTGACCAGTTTACTTTAGCTCTCATTCTTGGACTACCGATGACTATCACTTGAGACTTTTGAGGGTTTACTGCAAGACCAAACTTTGTACTTCAATGACGTAAGTATTTCGAATCTAAATTAATTTGATCAAAAACATTAGTTAGGTCATCTGCCTCAGCTTGGGTGTAGATTTGTAAGTCGTCTGCATAGAGGTGATAGGATGAAGTCAAATGATCGCAAATGGAGTTAATGTACACAGAAAACAAAAGAGGAGATAAAACGCCGCCCTACGGGATGCCGGCAGTTAAATCGCACCATGACGAAAAATCGTCATCAACACGAACTCGCTGCCGGCGTCCATGCAGGTAACTGTGAAACCAGTCTATTACTGTTGGAGATATGTTAAAACTGCGAAAAATTCCGAGCAAGATGTCATAGTCAACATTATTGAAGGCACTGCTAAAGTCTTTCAGCGATAGTATAGTCAACTTACCATTCTCCATCCCATAACGGATGTCATCAGTAATTTTTAATAAAGCTGTTACTGTGCTGTGCCCTGCACGGAACTCGGATTGATAAGGATTTAATAATAAATTTTGACCAAGGAAGGTACTTAATTGTTTATGGAGTACGCGCTCTAAAGCTTTAGACAGGAATGGAAGAATGGAAATTGGACGGAATTCTGAGAAGGATGTAGGGTACGTTTTTTAGGGAGAGGAATAACCTGTGCCTCTTTCCATGCTGTTGGA
This sequence comes from Dendrolimus houi, assembly GCA_039645545.1. Lineage (NCBI taxonomy): Eukaryota > Metazoa > Arthropoda > Insecta > Lepidoptera > Lasiocampidae > Dendrolimus > Dendrolimus houi. The sequence goes on along the minus strand of CM077117.1, from coordinate 16,314,274 downwards.
AAGATTCCACTGGTTAATGAGGAATTAAATATATGGATGATAATAGAATTGATGATATCTAGGATGGGGATAATCATATTACGACTAATACCATCGCTACCAACTGCATTTGTAGAAATAGACTTAATAGCGATCTTAACATCACAATCAGATAATGGACTAAGAAAAAAAGAAGAATGAGAAGGAGTTGGAATAGAAGAAAGATTTTTCAGTGTATTTGACTTTATAGTATTGTCAAAGTTTGAAACGGATGAGAAATGTTGATTAAGGTAATCAATGTTGAAGTTTTTTGGGACAGAATTTTGCACTGACTTTCCAACTCCCAACGATTTTAAAAATTTCCATATCTTAGACGGATTATCATTGTCAACTGATTTATGAATATACCGGCGTCGTGCATCCCTACACACTCTATAACAGCGATTACGAATAGTTATAAAAGCCAATTTGCTGTCGGTGGAATGACTTTATATTTGGTCTTAGCCAGAGATTTTTTGTGAATACGTTTCTTGATGTCATCGGTAAGCCACGGTGCAGGAAGGTGCTTAATTTTAACTCTTCGCGCTAACTCGTGGGATACGAATCTAATATATAAACGTAGCAAAATCTCCAGTAATGTGTTTCATATTGGTTCAAAATAACATCAGTTTTATGAAATATATCATCTCGCATAGATAATTGTATATTATTATCACATTAATCTTTATAACTTTAATAATCGGCTCTGCAACTCGACGGACGTGGCCATAGCACAGTCGTTTCGTTAGTTCAACTAGTGCGTACATAGTACAAAGAACACAATAGTATTCCTAACTTTCGGTGGCTCTTCTTCATGTATATCGAGTATTTTTCAAGAGACCAGGGAAAAATTTCTAATTATCGAGAGATTCAAATTAACCAGTCTCAAATTATCAAGAGTCGACTGTATTTTTATATAATGTTTCTTACTTAGAATAGTTAAATAATTTCATAAAGTGATATCATTCGTGGCGATGTTGTTGATTTCATACCCAGGTGTCCTGGGCAGACAGCCAGTCTCTTAAATACTTCGAGGATTAATCATAGATTAATTGCATATCTAATCTAATAGGAATTGTCTTCGTGCCTAATTGCAGCATTTTTGTCTAGACGCAAGTATCTTACTTAGAATATAAATTGCAATAATTGATGTTTAAAATTCATGTGGTGTCATTAAATACTTAGGATAACATCACGTGTTTATGAATATGAGGGATCTTAGACGACGGATAATGTGTATAGGATTTTATCACGGATTCCTTATAGTTGTATTCAATATGTAGTGTGTCATAACGATTTTAATTGTATAATTAATTTTATAAGTGATTTTTGTTGAATTAACTTCAATTATATGTAACTTGTTGCGTTTGTTATGTTTATATATTACCAATGTTGTTAAATAGCTGTGCACCCATTGTATTGTTATTGATCAAATTATACACATTAATAACTATTACTAAAAAAGATCCACATCAAGAACACAGAGATTTTTTTACTTGAAAATCCATTAATGTCTCAAACAATGTCTCTCTGAATATATAAGATTAGATCACAGTTTTTGGCCGGAATTTGAAAAGTGATGTTTTATTTAATAGTTGTATTTTACTAATAAGTATAAATTACAAAAAAAATGTTGTAGGATATAAATGATTATAAATTAAATATTGTATCTGGGTAAAAATGTGTGTTTTGTGGAAAATCTGAACTGCCGACGCGACGTTGCCAGTGTCGATTTTTGAGTTACTATAAAAGCTATATTGTTTGGTGTCAGTCAAAGCTCTGGAATTTGGATGAGGCTGGGATGGGAGTTATAGAGACCGCCCTTTCATCTAGTGCCTGATTGCTTGGAGATTATTCTAAATCTTGAATATTCACTTTTTTTCGACACTAGTACAATTAGCTAGGTGCGGAAACCGAGCAATAAAACAAATTCTAATAATAATATGAAGATCGGATCAAAATGTCGTCATAACAAAACTAGATATGGTGACGTTGTACGAAACTCGAAATACCTGGCTACACTAAATAAACGTGTATAATATTCTCAAGCAACTCGAACCGACGTAAAATTGGACCACCCGTATTACGTTTACCGCCTTGCAAATCCAATTATCTTGGCCATAAAAAGGTTTTGTGAGTTAGAATTCATTTAAAATATATGTGCGATATATTCAATTTGATGTAGAATGCATGTTGAATTTTGACGACTCGTTATCACGCTGATTAGGGTAGTTGTCGTGCATCGATGTGAGTTTATGTTCAATTCCCGTTAAATTAAGTACGTAGGTAACATTTGTATAACTGGCAAATATAATTGGTTTCCGATTCTTGCATCCGTCATAATTATATGCAAAGAGTTTACGAGCATTTTGAAATAACTGAAATTATTTTACCATCATTCTAACGTTAGGTTCAGGATGCGTTCGGAATTAGGAATACAATTCTCTACTTTTTTCCTACTTCCCGTGATCTTCTGTATCCTTACTTGTGACATAATTGCCACGCATTACATCCCTCACCACGTTAAGATAGCATGACGTGGGCCTACCTATTTCCCGGGACTTGGCTTCAATTAGCTTAATATTTGTTTCCCATTTAACTTGCCGGTTTCTGTAATCGCCATACAGGCGATATTGACACTCTCGTAGTTCATGTATTATGTCACAGATATGAAGGCTGTCCCAGGTGTGAAAAGGGAGGAAACTTCTGTAAGGAAACAATTTTAGAAGATAATTCAATCAATAAGTGATACACAAGCACAATGATATTTCACTTTTATTGACTTTAAAAAAGAGGCCCTAAAAACACCACGTGACACTATATCAAAAATTAAAAACTGTATTTAGATACAGTTTTTAGTTTTTTATATAGTGTAGTATTTGACATAGTAAATGTTTATTAGAGTACTGTGATTTTAGAATCACAGTACTCTAATAAGCACTTGCTATAAATAACTCATTAGATTCAAGAAATATTGAAAGTAAAGAAATATATATTACCTACAGGGAAAACATGTCAACGAGCAAATTTTAATACTCATATAGGTTGTAGGTTTCTACGCGTTTGAATCTAATAGTTTGGTAGACACAGCCTTGGTGTACGGTGCGGTCTCAACCACACAATATGTTGGTAATGCATCCATGGATTTAGAAAGCACTAGAAATGCCCGTTTTATATTTTCATAATAAGTTCTCTTCCAAAAATGCATTTTGAAGTGAATAAGTATTTTATCTAAGCGTATTCCAATTTAGACCTTATCTTTACCTAAAACTATACGGTATAGTGCTCGCGTACGAATCCATAAAATGATAACAATTCTAACATTTAAGGAATGATTTAGAGGTATAAATAATTTTTTGATCAATTTTGTAATATCTAATATATGATATTCGTGTTTATAGTAAGTACACTTCGAGCAAACTAAGATTAAATATGTGGACTGAATAGTTTTGAATTTCATTAGATATGATAAATGTTGTCACATCCAGTAGAGCGAATTTGTCAATATCCTGAAATATAAAGTACCTGGAATTCGCACACAAGGCCTTCACCTTTATTTATGTACACTCAGACAGAAATCACCCTTTGCGTCGCCCGCTCGACGCATGGGAACCAAGAAAGCATTCAAAATGATTTATTGTAAATGGCTTTCTACTTTGTTGGCTAAAATAATAAGTTCAACTCACAGATTGCTATTCTTAATTTGATATTCTGTTGTTATTTTTATTTTAAACTGCAGAATCAGTTTTAACTCTTAAAGAAGCTAGTAGCTATATTATTATGTCTGATTGAGTTAGCTTAATGACAGTTACAGCCGGCAAACGTTATTGAATAGAAAACGGTAACATTTTAACCAAAGCTGTAAAAGTAGCCGGAGATGGTTAGACTGAATGAGATGTACACAATGAAAATAATAAAAACGTTAAAGGTGCAGTAGGAATTGCGGGTGGTTTTGTCCCTTCACAATAGCTACGTCCGTCGGGAGATTGACGCTTTAAGTCTGAAGGTGTTATGTGAATTAGTGGGCTATTATTGCTCCATAGAAATCGCTATGGTCAAGCAGTAAGCAGATAACAATAATTAACTCGGACGCAACAAAAAGTGACATAAATCCCGCATAATAAGTTGCTCAGGATGAAAAAAACTCGGTAACAGTTTACCTGGACTTTCGGTTTTTTTCGGAATGACTTGTAGCAAACGTGGCCCGATATAATAAACACCTCAATTCCCGGCAAAGGCATTGTTTAATGATTTTCTGTTGTGATGTTGCACAATTCTCGGCCAACTTGCTTTTTTTACCTTGCCTTGCGAGAAAACTATTTTTTACATATGTCTTGGTAGCATTTAAACAAAAGGGACCCGAGGCTTGTGTGAAGGTGTGATTTATTTACGACTTTACCTTTAAAAGCCCTCACTTGACCGACTTTGGGTGGTTTCAAATATTTTGTACGATTAATTTGACCCTTGTGTTTATAAATCGATCTATGTCTATTAATATATTAATATTTTAATTCTTTTGTTGCAGGAACATTATGAAAATGACGTCGATCGACAAGCTATTAGGAGATTGTTAATTGGATTTTTATAAATACAAAGGCGATTTTTAAAACCGTCTGAAAAATAAAGATGCTGGGGTTGGCTCTCAGAAGAGTTACCTTAGTATTCGCCTCATTCCCACCAAAAGCCGTTATCTTTAGCTCGGCTGACGACAGCCGGTGCTTAGATAAGTAGATTATTTAAGAACACTCCTTAATTCGGCTCCAAATATTCACGAATTATAATTCGAACGACAATCGATAAAACGAAATCTGAAACCTAAACTAGTCAAATAAAATAGTAAGAGAACATAATAAATAGCAATAGTAAGTTACCAATCGACGGAATAGATAGTGTATAAAAAGCAATAGCACGTGTTTGAATCGCCACTGCGGTGGTATGCTCTATATTGCATCTTGGATCGACTGTGCGCTGACAGGTCGCTACGTCACGTGGCTTCCGGGCGCGCGACTTCAGTGCTGGATGCTACTAACTGTATACACGTGAGTACCTAACCTTCATTAGTTCTAATTATAAATACAAATATTTACGTCACATCTTCATTTGCGTTTGTTTAAGTCACAGTCAATGAATAAGACAATGTCAGTACAATAGAAATGTACAAAAGGATTTTATCTTCACTAACCGCAAGTCTATTTTTCTAGAGAAATATATTTCAGAACCTTGTAAATTTTAAATCAAAACAAAATCGGTTTTGAATCCGAATTTAATGTTTCAGTAATGAATGCTATTAGCGAGTTTTCAAGGTGTTTGTATTTCACGCTTACCTTTTTTAGGTCATTTTCTTTTTGCTGCTAAATAAAATATAGCTAAATTTGGTTCATTTTTAACTTTTAGAACATGGAAAAAATAGTTACGTGAAAAATAATTTATTTACAATGTAATGCGAGCGCGATGTTTATGGTAGTTACAAATGTGGAATACATCGCGTCGCATAACTTGTTGAGGCCCTACGACCTCTTTTACTTAACGCTCATCAATGTAAAGGACATAAAACTTGTCTATACGTTCCGTTAAACTCTTCGGACGCGACAGTGGGAGTGGCTAGTTACTTGCGCCATTCGATTTACGACGTAGTTTTCATTACTCGCCTTATGTATTTTACATTTGTACGGAACTCTTCAATGGGAGAACGCTCTTTTCTTATTACTGTCATTACAGCGTTCGGTTTTGTCCGGGATTGTATACGCTTATACAAGAATTTTCATAACAATGCAAGCATAAAATGTATATTTTTCTCACACAATGCATTAACGTTTTTGGAAAAACCATTATTCATTTTTAAGTGTTGGAGTAAATTGTGGCTAGCGTGTGTGATAAATGTTTGGTTAAACATTATGTTTATTCAAATAGTTGTACTTAATACAGTATAATCGTCAAAAGAAATTCGATTAAAGTTTACTCGACTAAATATTTTGAATAATTTTGAATACCGGTTGGTTTGGTTCTTGATAAGTGTGTCTCCAGTCCTTAGCACGAGAATAAATTCTCATCGACAGATTAGTGTAAGTGCTCCTTGATAAGGGCAGATAAAGTTCGTTCACATAGTTAAGAGTTAAGCCCACAAGAATTGTACTTCCGACTGTTTTAATGTGAACTTATACGTAGTAATGTTATTTAAGAGACTTGCATATAAGTGTTAATTGAAAACAAAGTCTCATGAGTTGAAATGATCGGGTCTCGAAGACATTGTATTTAATGTTCTAAATTTGACAATCATCATCATTCTATCATCATCATCATCATAGTATTTAGGAGCGGTCGGTGGAGCCTCTTCCAATCCTCTCTACTCTCGGCCAGCTCTTTTACTTCTTTATACGACACGACATCTATCCTTTCCTTTCTTTGCGTCGTCCTAGGTCTTCCCTTTCTACTACTTTGTCTTTGTCTATTATTATCTTACACAAAAGGGTGTCGTGTCGTAGTGAACGTCCAAACATTCTTCTTCTCCTTTCCTCTATGGTTTTTATAATTAAACCCCTCTCTTTGACTATGGTCAACACCTCTTCATTGGTATTTTTCTCCTTCCAGCTTATTCCTTCGATATGTCTTCAACACCACATTTCGAAAGCTTCTAGCCTTTCTTGATCTCTTTTTGTCATCGTCCATGCTTCAGATTGGTACAAGACGATACTCCAAATTTAAGTTTTTATTAATATTTTTTTGCAGATTGTGATATTTTCTATGGATATAAATAATTTTTACTAATAAAAATCCATTTTGCAATTGTTATTCGAGCTATTATGTCCGCTGTGCATTGAGAATCTGACGTGATAAGACTGCCTAAATATGTGAATGTGAACATTCCAATCTTTTAAATTTATCGTAAGGGATGTTTGCGTGTTTCTGGATATTGTCATTGTTTTAGTTTTTTTCTAAATTAGATTGAGACATATTTCTTCAGAAACAGAATCCAAATCTTTTGTATTAGTTTTTGTAATTTGCCCGGATTACAGAATTTGGCACAAAATCAGTTTGTGTTAAATTCTATAATTCGGCCAAAATTTTAGTTCCATTCTTAGTTAGCAACAGAAGACAGATAGTTATATTTAACTAAACGTATACCTACCTATAAGTAGGATAGGTTTAGAACCAATGCCATTTGAATGGGACGTCACCCTCACCGTGAGCAATTGGTAATTGTTATTTTATAAAGGAAAAACTGATCTAGTGATACATATGAACAGCCAGGATTTTAATCTACGCCTTTGTAATGAGTTGCAGGTTTAATAGGCAGTGAAATAGTACAAGTTAGGACTAGTTTCTATAGTTTACTATCCTTTCATTCTCCTAAGAAGTAGAAGTAAAGGCAATTTTCCAACAATTGTAACGTAAAAGATAAGTTAGTAAGATACAGAAAGTTTTTATTGAACAATAATTATAATTACTAAATTACAAATATTATTCTATATAATAAATTTTACTCCAAAAGTAAATCATTACTTGTCGAAGAAAGATATAATAACAAATATAGGTAAATTAGCTTCGAGAAGTTTTTGCGTTTGCAATAGTATTTGTATATTTACAGGAATTCTAAACTTGAAATTTAAATTTCCTTATATAATCAGCAAAAAAAGGTCCGATACATTTTCAAGAAAAATATATATTTACAATCAAAAGTCAATGGTGAAAGTCAAATAAATAATAATTATTTACATTGCTAATTGTTGTAAGGTTTTAGTTTGATAATTAATATATCAATTGATTAACTGATTCTGAAAAATAAGGCGAGATTTGTAGACTATAAGATAGACGAAATATGACAGCACGGTCATACTGTGCTCCGTTTGCCGCCATATCACCTTCAGTGTAATCCAATTGAAAATATGTGGGGGATAGAGAAAACTTATGTCGCAACAAATGTCTATAATGAATAATGAATCTTATAATGGCATTAGCTGAGAAAAAATTAAATAGCAGAACTGTAGAGGAATAGATTTTTTTGTCGACATGCTATTGAAGAGGAAAAGAAATCTCAGGGTAGGGGTGAGGCTTTAGATATAATATCAGAACGAATTAAAATTAACACAAATGACTCATCGAATAACAATGAGGATGAAGATGATTACGAAATGTCTGGAGTTGAAGAAATTTAGTATTAAAAATTATGTTTAATATTTATTATTTTAATATAGTTTAATGTTATTAGTTTCATATTAAGTACCTGCCCATAAAAATATATAAAAAGTATTAGATTATTTATGTGCTAACCGTACTCGAAGCTAATTTATCTGTACTTAACCAACTCGTTTAGTAAGACACTACAATATCAATGTAAGCCTTATGTGATAATTTTTAAAATAATAAAGTGTACTTAATATATTCGGTGACAACATGAAATGTTTGCTAATGTCGTTTGTCGAAAATGTCACAACAATGTGTCAAATTGGATGGAATGTCACATTATTTGATGTTAAACAGATAATTTGTTATTAAGATATTAATAATTTACATGTAACGGACTTTTAATGGTTATTTTTATTATTTTATGTTATTTTCGTAATTACATTATCTCGTCATAAGAAATAATTATGTAGTTTATTGTATTGCGTTTACCTAATAGAAAGTGGCAGATCTCGCTGCCCGCTTGCAAGATCACCAACGCGTTATCTATACCGAATATATTTTATTTATAGGGCCACTTTATTTATTTTTCATAATAAAGTGGCCCTATATTATATTATCCATGAAAATATTGTCTCTTAATTTCATATAATGAACGTTTTTGGAGATACTAACTTTATAAAATAACACACATTTTAAATATTTTGTATATTTAAAATGTGTTTGCAGTATATTTTTTGCAACTCTGACGTACAATAATATAACCAAACAAATTTAGGGCATCGGATCAGCGTTGCCATACAACATGGAAATGCGGTCAGCATTTTGGGAACGCTCCCCACTGACGCGATTTGGACTACATTTTTTACCTGTAAATATATCTTTTTTTATGTATTTAATTTTTAAGTTTTTTATAGTGGAATCCTAATAAGTTTTTTTTCAGTATCGTATTGAAACTATATGAGACCAGACATATAAATTTAATCCAAGATTAACATTAAAATTGTCATAATATCAAAAGCTTTAGAAATATGTATTAACGCAGCTAGTGACAGGATTAGGAAGCGATAAAAATCATATTTACCTTAAAAGTTAATACCGCCGCCCACAAAAAAGCTTAGAGAAGTAAATCATGAAAAATTGAAAAGTCAAGTCTACAACACAAATCGTATTTCCATAACGAAGTAATTTAATCCTACCCAGAAGAACAAATTCATAATTGTATTTATGTTATTGCTTTTTTCGCCAAAATTTAAATATTTTTTCCCAATAAACATCCTTATATGTGAAGACCGTGTTAGACCTGCATATTAAAATTGGCAAGTGCGCCACAATCCACAAACCGTGAAGGGTCTCGTAGAGGTAATAACCCTAATCTGTTTCTGTCATTTGGCTAAGGAACTATAAAAAATAATTGAATTGAAAATATCATATATTTATTTCAAATATTAATTACTAAACATATTTTATTCAAATTAATTTTTGTTAAAAGTATTATTAAATTTTACTAGCTTAATTTTTCAGAATTTTCCAGTTAATCATTAGCGGGGACAACATTTTTACGACTTTGTAAAAGTTATCTCACTATCTATTGACTTTAAAAATATAGATGATTAGAGTTTAGCCCGCATCTGCGCCGGGGGTCAACCTCCAGTGCGTGCCTCTTGATTAAAGAGGTTACAACACAGGTTACATTGTATTAAATTTTTATGTTACTGCTATTTGCCCCGGAAAATTCACTTCATTTTATATTGCAAAGTATCCCATCTCCCGGATGAAAAGTATGCCAATTTTCGGTATTAAAACTACATATGTACACCAAAATGACCAAAACGACCACATCGACCACACCGACCAAATCAACAACATGGACCACACCGACCACACCGATCACATCGACCATATCGACCATATCGACCACATCGACCACATCGACCACATCGACCACATCGACCACATCGACCACATCGACAACATCGACCACACCGACCACATCGACCACATCGACCACACCGACCACACCGACCAAATCGACAACATGGACCACACCGACCACACCGACCACATCGACCACATCGACCACATCGACCACATCGACCACATCGACCACATCGACCACATCGACCACATCGACCACATCGACCACATCGACCACATCGACCACATCGACCACATCGACCACATCGACCACATCGACCACATCGACCACATCGACCACATCGACCACACCGACCACACCGACCACATCGACCATATCGACCACATCGACCATATCGACCACATCGACCATATCGACCATATCGACCACATCGACCAAATCGACCAAAATGACCAAATTAACCAAAATGACGAAAATAGCAAATCACAAAATAAAAACTTATCCTACTTTCTGGGATAAAATTTATATAAATCTATCCCCAAACTTATCCCATTATCCAGGATGAAGAAGTGTATCCCTTGTCCACCCTCGGTATTAAAATTACGTATATACCGAATTTCAGCCAAATCGGCCCAGTAGTGTTTCCATAAAAGCGTAACAAACAGAGAAACAAATATATTTTTATCCCGAAAACTATCCCATTCTTCGAGATAAAAAGTATCCTATGTTCATTCTCTGCATCGAAAATATATATATATACTGAGTTTCAGCCAAATCGGTCCAGCAGTTTTTCCATGAAAACGGAACAGACAGACAGACAGACTGAGTTACTTTCGCATTTATAATATTAATAAGACTTTTTAAAATTTCACTAACATTGCCTCATAAGACTATTGAAAAAAACTCTCTATTACGTAATATTTATGGTAGCCGCCCCCAAAATTTAGCTTTTTCAAGGCCATCGAAGTATAAAAACTACACCTGGTTTTTTTCATCAATAGAGACCTATTAGTTTTCTAGAAAAATCACTGTGACATATAAACAGACAGAAAGACCATTATAATTCGCTGATCGTTCCGTTGTTCCCAAATTGGTACGGAACCCCAAACATAATACACGTCAAAAATGGCGTGTATGAGTTATATTTTGGTCAACGTCTACTTTAAAGGTCAAAAAGATTTTTACAAACGAATATTACCCTTGAAAGATGGGTTCCGCCCACTATGTATATTCAGATTGTTCCTAAAACGGATACAATAGCCTAATTAATAACAACATTTGTTTGGGACGATGCATAACTAATGGAGACGTTCGCAAAGTCACGCGTTTGACGTAACACGGTAGGCACTTTGTTATGTAAATATATTTAGAATATAATATAAGGCATTTGTCTTGTAGATAGATGATGGCGGATTATAATAGTAGATTGTAACATGAGAGGTGAAAGTGACGTACGTAGGCACGAGATGGTTTAGCGCACGAGCGTAGCGAGGGTGCTAATAATTCGAGTGCCTAAATAGGCCTTTCACCCGAGGTTAACACTGCTTTTCATTTCGAATATGAGGAAAGTAAATAAAATCAGGCGTTAAATCCATATCTAAATTTGATGAAACGTCATCACGCCGTACATCACATATGAAACGTTAAATAATTTTTTTCCTGTGCCATTCTACCAGCCAGTATTTTATTGTCACTGATGATATGTAGCTCAAATTTATGTAAAATAAATAATAATTTAGTGAAAAGTAATTTATAAGTATAAAGTGAGGTTAAAATTGTTGATATTTTTTATTAAAATTTATGCCGCGATTTAACAGTGGCTGTAAAAGAAGTGTGACCATGAGTCGCATGTAATTATCTATGGTTTGTATAGTTTTTTAAATTTTTTGACAGCAGGGGGAATCGTTTCCCAGGGACGAAAAGTGCTGTTTTCATCCCTGTGATCCTAATCACAGGGATGAAAACAGCAAGTACGCTTGAAGTTGCCTACAACTTCAAGCGTACTTTCAGAATATGAGAAATGAAAAAGTTTTTTTAGTTCTTCGAAGATTACTTGGATTAAAATCTATACTTTATTTTATTTTACCAGGTTATAAAAGTTAATTTCTATTTGTATGAATGAATTTTGTCATTAGCTTTCAGAGAAAATTCTAATTGAGTTTTGATTCATATGTTTATGCACGCTGTTCTTTTTTTTATTGCATGAGTTTAGCAGACAGGCAGACGGCCCACGTTGTGGAAAGCGGATACCATAACTTATGGACATTTGTAACATCAAAGGTGTTACCAATGTCCTGCTGCTCTTTATAGGGAGACTGGAACCTGGCCACTAATGCCGGAACACAACACAAGGTTATTTCATAACGGCATACTCTAGATCAGGAGGGGTAACCATCCAGGCGGGCAATTATCCTACCATCTGGTATGGGGTGTTTTTGTCGCATCTTACGACAAGCCGCTCGGCCGTAGGAAATTGTATTCTTTCTCCGTTCCTGCGAGGTTAAAATTCACAGGGTTTCGTATCTATTTTGACAAAAAATTGCCCCTTGTCAGTGGACATGCCGTCCACCTACTAATTTTTATTTATTATTTTCTTTTATTTTATTTGGGGGCTAACATTTATAATTAATAAAAACCAGAAATAAGCTAGATTAAGAGAAGCTATTAATATTTCTCAAACACAACTGTGGTTAAAGCGTGAAAAAAACTAAAATTTACAAGTGAACATCATACATGCAAATTGATGGATATAAATTCTTTGCAGTGTTGTAACCTAAATCATAGGCGCGTGGAGGTTCATTACATAGGTTTTTTATTGCTGAAGCAGAGCAGATAGGCTGACGGCTCAACTGTGATGGAAAGTGGTTACCGTGGGCTGTGGACATTAGCAACACTAGGGGTGCTGCCAATGTGGTACCGCCTTCCAAGACAACTCAAAGTTATTATGGCGATATAATCTAGACTAGGGGTGGTAGCCATCCAGTCGCGCAAATGCCTTACCACCTGGCATTAGGTCTTAAAAATCAGTAATAATATTTTCTGTTTATATGTATTTAAATGTGTCTCTTTCCTGACTTTAGAATTATAAGGTAAAAAAATTCTCAAAGAATCAAGAAGTTTAAAAATGATTTTAATAAAAAGTAATTTAAACAAAGACTATTTTAGAGGGAGACAAAATTTTCAATTATATTATTTTTAGGGTTCTGTAGCTAAATCTTAAAAATGAACTTGGCTAGAAAAACTATATTTAGCCACCTCTGTGGGAATTTTTAATAGTGCCTCAACTTCCATATACTTCTATAATCTTGGGCAAATATTTATTGTTTGATACTTGTAAAATTGTTTATTCACTTATTCAGAGCATTGCTGAATGAAATGAAAATTAAGGTTTATTAGGTTCAAGTAGGTAACGGAACGTCAAGTAACCTCAATATAAGAAACTATGATTTTAAATCAAATATATTTTTTAAAATATGAACCGCTAATCGCTTCTAGTGAGGAAAACGCTTTTAAAGGAATTTGAGAATTTAAAGGATATGAATTTGCATACATAATATGATTTTTAACAAGCCAATTTGTCTAATTAGAATTTTGTCATTTGAATAATAGTCCTATGTTGTTAGAAACATCTGTTATGAATTGATTGAGCAGTTCCTTTTTAATACATTTGTTAAAATATTGTAGATAATTGAATTTTGAATATTCAGGAAGGAAATAAAAAAGAATAGTTCGAAAATAAATCATGTTCTATATCTATGTAGACCTAATAATAATATTGTAGTATTATCATAGTATGCATAGCATCATTATAGTATGCATAAATTCCGTTGAATAAGCTCTCAAACGGCTTTATAGATATTAAGAAAACTTTAGGGATTGAAGTAGGAAATTTATTTTAAATTTTCATCTTGCCGGGTTCAAGTCCCACGTAACAGATGTCGGGGGGTACAGTTAGTTTAAATAATAAATCTGAATACAAACTCGTTATTATTGACTTTCATACTAGGGGTGAGTGAACCCTCTAATATTTTAGCGCGTATTTGGAACATTAACCCCTATAAAAGGAAATGGCACTCGGAGAAAACATATTTGAACAAATATACAATTCTATTGAATAGCCAAGTTTGTTTTCTACAATGCTTCTAACTAACAAAAGATAGTGAAGTTTGAAATGGTTCGTTTTGTTAGCATGCATGATTCTTTGGCAATTCTGTTGTAAATAGATTTGCTTGTCATTTCCTGGTTTCAAAATTATTAAAAATGTTTATTACTTTCTAAAGAGAATCTTAAGTAATCTACGTAAATCGTTTTTCATAACTGTTATCTTTGACACATGTAGTGAAAAATTACCCAAATAAATTCGTAAATTCATAATCTTAAACTGCATGCAACTATTGCTTGTATTATAAAAGCACAGGCTGCCATTAAATACATATTGTTACAACTTAGTCTTCGACAAAGACAAGTTCCATGTACAGTCTGTAAACGCACATTTTATTAGCTGTCGGTATTTGAACTAATTGTAATCCTTTTATGATCGTCTTCTTTTGTTTACTTATTTATTGGCATACGTTTCTAATATTGTGGAGAACAGCCTATTGTTCTATTTTACACGTTTACGGCCGCTTACAGGCTGCATCATTAGCCAGGTGTTACGGATTATAAATACAAGCTGATTCTAGGAACTTATGTCAACGTTGCCGGGGGGCACATTTGTGCAGTATAAAACGATGGCCTGATGGTGAGAGGAGGCAATTGAGCGACAACTACGATCAAGTCGTGACGTGTGTACATTCGGAAATCTAATATTGACGGACTTTGCTCGTTTTATTGAATTACGACCTTCTGCATTACGTTTGGATTTGTTGTGTTCAGTTATATTTGTACCTGTGTTTTACGTGTTTGTATAGTTCTAATAAAGTCTATATTCATTCTAACGGAATTTTAATTCGAGTCCCGCTAACTCGTAACAATATTTTAGAAAACAACGCTATAGCATAGTCTTTCTAGCTTAACTAGCATTTCTGCATACAGTAAAAAGAAATATGTTCATTATATGAAACATAAAGAGATATTAAGGTTTATCAGAACTGTTGATAAACCAAAGATTTCATTTGCGAAATCACCTGCTTTAGTCCATACCGGGTTTCTTCAGTATAAGTAGTCTGACCGGAATTTAAAAATCATTAATTAATTATGTATGGTACATAACGTTTGCAAAATGAGCGTCTTCAAATATCACATGCATTCCTTAGCTGTTTATAATTGTATAATTTGCAAGCTAGAACACGTTGTATTTGCACAACCAATATTATCGCGCTTCAAAACAAACATCTAGAACATAAAATTCCATGTAGGAATTTAAATTTTAAGCAAAATGCTAGTAACGATTTCCTAGTTTTTACGTTTGATAGTTTAACAAAACTTTTAGCCCGTGGTATATACATCGATCTAGTCTGTTGGGATAA
This sequence comes from Dendrolimus houi, assembly GCA_039645545.1. NCBI lineage: Eukaryota > Metazoa > Arthropoda > Insecta > Lepidoptera > Lasiocampidae > Dendrolimus > Dendrolimus houi. Next base: position 16,298,788 of record CM077117.1, on the reverse strand, counting down.
ATTACTGAATTCTAAACGTAGCTGTTTACACTTTGATGTATTCATCGTTCTACATTGTCCGATTGATAATGGACGTAGAAAATAATGCAGCCACGTCTATTTATATAAGCAACTAAGATATGCCGGCGACTTCATCCATATTTGACTTGAAATTCTCGCGGGATTCCCGGACATGAAGTATCGCAGCATTAAAAAAAATAATATAAGCTATCGTATCAGTGGAAACTGTATCGGAATAAGCTAATTTTTATGCATCTGAACTACTTCAAACCACCCCCGGGAAAATTCCCGCCGGTCTACCGGGATAAAAAAACATGCACTCATTTTATTACTTTAAATTTACTATCGATCAGTAAAAAAATCACATAGGAATTCAATTTTTTTTAATATGGCCATTTTAAATCATTCCCAGAATAATTTCCGCGGGATAAAAAGGAGCGCAAATTTTAAGTCTAAGAATATGCTGTCGATCAACGAAAACCGCATCGAAATGGGCCAAGCAGTTTTTACGTGAATCCCGAACAAACCGAAATCTAAGAAAAATTGCATCGTAGTCTCCATCCTTTATATAGTGTATATTCCATTTGTTTTTTGAAATAACGTATAATACTCATAAAAAACGAGATATTTGCAAAAAAATTTAAAAATCGATCTTTGTGACCTTTGACGCCTGTCTTTAAAACTTGCGACCATCCAATTATATGTTATTATGAGAACAGTTTTAGGATGCCAAAATACAAGTTTTTACGTGGTAATATACTGGGTAAGTCGATATTCCTAAATGAACCCCCTATAATGATTGGTCTAAAAGTGTAAACGCTGGTGGAACAATTAAAACTGGCTTAATGTATTGCAAAAAATATAGTACAACTGCATAGTAGGAATTAGTCGTCATAGTAGTGTCCTAATATATAATCATAATCATAATTCTTTATGCAGGTTATTGCTTACTTAAGTCACAACATTTCAGGTAATTGCGGGACAGAAAATTTTGTAAATTAATTGGATGTTTTTAAATATTTTCTTGTTTTACATAAACATTAATGTTTATGTCCGTCAATTAATGAATCAATGTGGTCATCAAATATATTGGGAAAAATATTTTTAAAGTTCCAAATAATTTGCAGATTACATTAATCTCATAAGCCGATTAAAGATCTCTGCGTTAAGAATTCGTGTCCTTTATTTTATTTCAAAACTGTCAAACTAAATGCAAAATATAGGTATAGTATTTTTATTTTACTGACCGTAACGTCAGATCGTGTCGGACCACACAGAAAAAAGAAAACTTAGTCCAGATCAAAACAGATATACTGAAGTCATTTGATTTGGCGGTATGTATACGATTAATTTAATAAGTTACCACAGTTAGAAACGAGTATCAAAGAGAATTGTTTTTGGCGGCAGCTCGGCCACGACCTTAGGCTTAGCGACGGGCAACGACTCATGGCGAGCTTCATGCATCTTAACATTTGCTTCTGTGGCACATTGGTGACAAGTTCGTGGCAAGGCCGTAAACCAGCCATCGACTTATCTTCGACGTTATATAGTTATATTGTTGTTTGATAAATATAACTGTATGTATCATAAATGCAATGATCATGCCCCAATGAGAACATGCCATATTTCACTAGGGCCGAGTTTTGTCGCAAACTTTACTGGTGGCCAAGTTTTATTATAACGTTTTATTTAAACAATATAAAATATTAGTAAAACATTAACAACAGATGAAAAATATTCATGGTTTTCAAACAATAATTGTATATTTGTGTGAAAGACGTCAACTTATAACTAAAATGCGATGTTTGTCGTCAAAGACTAATGACTGAAATTCAAAAGAATTAATATTTATAACATTTGTTCAAAGGCTCTGTAACTAGAATTAGAAGTAATTTTATGTCATCATTACGCAGAGACAGCTCCCTGTCTCAAAATATACATCAGAATAGAAGTGTTGCGATTAATAATTATAAATTCTTTGATTCCGTTCCTCATATAACACAATTCTAACCAAGCACTGCCAAAATCATTTTGTATAATTCAAGCATAATCTTTATCAGATTACAAATATGTCACTCATAATTCCTCATGCCACCCAAATAGCACCTTAACTTGACTTTAGAATCCAAATTCAGACCATGACCGGAATTGCCCTCTTTATTTGCCAATCAAGAAATATTACGATTATGATGTATATAGTATCTACCAGTGGGGAAGTTCTCTTTAGATATATTAAACTTATATTTTTATGTTATCAATATCACACTACTTAGTGACTTACAAATACAGAATTACATACAAACACACACTCACAAATCCAGGTAAATTTTTCAAGTATGCCTCCATTGTCAAATCTGAAACTCTAAACAGCGAAAAATTCTTAAAGGATTCTCGGGGCGGATTTGATGAAAACGAAGACCTTACAAGCTACATAAATTTGGTGGTATACAGCATGTGCTTTATTTTCAAATTCAGCCGACCGACTCCTGATCAGGAGATAATTGATTTTTCAAAAATCGAATGATACCAATTTAGTTTTAAAAAACTAGACTAAAATCGTTCCCTAGATTCCTTCAACTATTTTTCGCTATATCTTATAGTTTCGGATTTGGCCATGGAGGCACATTTAAAAAAGTTCACCTGTGTACACGTAAGTAGAAGTATTGAATTATAAACATACAAAACTTTAGACAGCATCAATCATAAAGAGCACGGTATATAATTATTGTTAGCATTAAATTGTTACATCACACAGATAATGCACAGAACCTGGCAGTTGTATGTAACATTGAGATGTTACTGGCCTTATACCCCTTGATTGTATATAATCCAATTGGAGATGTCCAACTGTAAATGGAACGCTACTTCTTATTAGAACGAGATTGTAATATACAGCAGGATGCAACTGATTATCAGTATGTAGTGTAATTGGAAACCTGGTTATGTAAGTTCATCCTAAAAATAAACCTGGTTTTGAAGTAAAACTTTTTTAGAATTATTGTGATTTGAAATTCGATTAAACCAAAAAGCGACATTAAAAATAGATAAACATATAAATCTATAGGAATAAGCCTGCGAGACAATGAGATAGAATACATTATATCTAATAATTTAAACACTATGCTCATATAGATATAGTTGGGAATGTTTTGAAGTTTTTCGTTAATACTTCAAATTTCATGTTTTAAAGTCTAAATATATTATAACGATATAATATATAAAATGTGATGTTACGAAATTTAGAATCTCCCTCATCCCTTATTTTGTTTGTTCACTTTGTATCACGTCTACTGGGTGTGAATTGCACTCACACACAATTTTTTTTTCATCTTATTTCTTTTTTAATTTTAAATATATTCTAGAGTATATATTATGGAGCATGTTATATATAAGGAGTGTTGGTCCTATGCATTGTATGCTGTTGTTGTACTATTTTCAAGACACTGTGTCTTATAAGCGTAACATCATCTCGAATCACCGTGTGGGCAGCGACACATTGTTTAAATTCATTCTGGGCCCGTTACAACACGTCTAGACGTATTGAAAGGTAGACATTTTTTACTTTGACCGCTACTTGTACGCTGTGGGCGGGTTTTTAAAAGAGTATTAATCATGTTCGGACGTTTTTAGGCCTGTATCATAACACCGTTTGTGCGGTGCTTTGGATTTGACGTCGCAGGTGATTTTACTGTGAGCTCAGCATAAAAATAATGAGTATTCTTTAAAATTTTGAAATATAAACTTTCTTTTCTTGTATGCTTGTCTTTTACTTTCGTGGGAAAATATTTTCAATGTATTATGTTAATAGATATGTCGTGAAGCGGTCAATTCCGTTTTCAATTTCATTTTTTTTGACGTTTCATTAAAAAGCTGAGTTCTTTATTTTATTATATTCTAGCGAACCTCATAAATTGTGAATATATTTTATAAATACATATATTTCGGCATTTTATTTAAACTAGCAATCGCCCAGTGGTCAAAAATAGACATACGGTCAAATCGAACACATAAGGGTTCTAATTTTCCAAAAAGGCAAACGCTAAACAATAAAAATGTGTAAAAAAAGGTTAAAAATAAAAAAGTGGTTGTAAAGTATTTATTGCTTTAAGTAAGAATATGTTTTTATATCGAAAATGTAAACTGCTATATTTAAGTTCTACAAGAATTACATTCCTTTTGCGCCTGTCAAAGACCTACTATTTGCACATTAATATTCTCAGTTTCAACACATAAGTTCATAAAATGAAAGATAATGGTACTTAACTCGAAATATCAATTCAGATAAGTACGTTGGAAGTAATTTTTCAGTGTATCAAATTATTTAAAGTTTGCAATCGTCGTTTCAGTTATTGAGGTATACATATGTATGTCAATAAATGTCGTTTTCTTTTTACAACAACCAATCGGTGGCATGTATCTGTCAATTAACAATTCAGATGTCTCTAGCTTGAACACGCTCTGTCTAAATTTGGCTGTCTTTGAGACGACTCCCGTCTATTTAATTAAATGGGGGTTCAAAAACAACGTTTTATAGCCGGTTTCCCATTATTCGTGGTAGAGGGCCACTGTTTACGGGGGTATCGGTGGAATCACTTCTACTCTATGAAATGGTACGGCCTTGCTTTCCGGGACTTAGTACCAAATCGGCGCACTAGGATGTCAGTTGAGCTTAACTACGTTAGAAATTACGTACAATCTAGATATACGCCCATAGGGACCCAGGTAGATTTAGTGGGTAGTTTGTTCGGCCTTCTTCTTGGAGGAGATACCGTTTGCCGTTTGTCACAAGAGTCCCACACACACACGAAGTACGCAGCATTAGGCGGTGCTTGTGGTCTTCCCCTGTATCCAGGACCTGCGTGTGTGTCGCAAGAAAAGACATTCACCCTGAGTTAACAAACAAAAGCCTGTTTAATGTATGTCTAATGATTAACTGTTTTAATTTATCTAAGCCTTCATCTACCCCTATACCATCATTTGATCATTGTGCGTTGCATGATCGCGTATTTTAAAGTATAGGCGAAATGGATATAACTCCGGTTGCTATATCTTACCGACCGTTCTTTGCCTTACTATCGATTAACAAGTTGACACAAGCTCCACACATGCAATGTCAAAATTCAATCAATGGTTGGGCAAGTGAATGTATAGTAAGATGTAGAAATCGCCCAATAGACGGGACGTTCAGTGTTCACCCTCATTTCGAGTTATCTATAATAACGTTTATTTTACGTACAATGGCAACCTGAAGGGAACTTCACGCCAGGGTTTTTCCTCTGCCCTACAACATAAAGAAGGGGTCATAAATTATTTTTGAGTCCGGTAATCATTGGGTTACTCCGGTTACTGTCTGCCTATTTTTATTTCCCTGCTTCAAGCAGGAAAATAAAAATTAGCTCATGTACTTCTTTCGTCTTGATCTGCTTAGGATGCTTTTAACAGAATGATCATGGTTCAGTGACTGAGAACTTAACACTAGTGTGTTACGTTCTCAGTCACTGGACCGTAAAGAAAACGGAGAACATACCACCTTTACTTCTGTGACGTATCCTGCGAGGAAAGAATTCGTGAATAATAATAATATAAAATACACATGCTCAAAATAGATCATCGCAAGAACAGTCTTTCAGCACTCCAAAGCTTCTCAAAGCTAGATAGATTCGTAAGGTGTTGATTCCAGGATATACATACACAGCATACTTATACACCTCTTTAATTATGTTAAATAAATATGTCTTTATCCAAGAAACCATTTCAAAGTCCATCTAAGAAATTCTAGGTATTCTAAGAACCACCTAAACCGTCATCATTCGCTTATTTTACAAGTATTTTATTCGATTTACGTGATTACTTTACGCATTTTCCTTATTACATTAATAACCTAAATACATACGTAAGCATCATATTAATTCTTTGAATTCTCGAAAAATACTTGAAACGTCGAAGAACGTCATTAGGAAGCTTATAACATCAAAATTATTGCCAGTTCTTCATTATTTATGTAACAAAGCCGTCGCTGAGGAAATTGCTATTAATTTTATTTAATTCTCATTATTAACGTTTAGGACAGGAAGTTCTAAATTTGAGTCGTCGTTAAATAAAAAATTTCAGCATTTTTTGAAGGGGGTTTTTTTAAAGTAGGACAAAAGGTATTTAATAATATGTCTATTACATAATACAGTATGTACATTTATATTATCGATGAGTATTCATCCACTAAGGCCAGCGACGCATAGGAACCACACACCACACGGACGTAACATCTGCTCCGCCACATCAGAAAAATATATAATCTCACGCTTACCTTGAAAAATCTTAGCTTATGACAATAGTTATAATTGCTAGTTTCCCATGAAAATCTGTTATTTACTATACTTTCACAGTCGTAGCCACATGATGATAATTATGTCCGGTATGCGGCCTGATTGACAAATATTCTAGTTGCAAATATTTTTATCTCATATAAAAATATGTTTTATTATTTGTTTCATATAAAACAATGAATATGAATGATTTGCATAGTCAAAAAAATCGAATCCAAACCAAAAGATCGTTCATTGATGGAAAAATAATATTAATCCTATAACAATAAATAAATATTGAAAGCCTTAAAAAAGACAGGCAATCGAAGATACAATAGACATTATTTGAATACGAAGAAGAAATCGCATATTTACATACAAATAATTTATATACGCGCCTATAAAAATTATCATTTATAAATAGAACACGTAATAAGTTTCGCTCTTTTTTATTACAATTATGACAGCTTTATGTTTATAACATTTATATACAAATCATGTATGGATTTTATTTCAAACGATCGATGACAGAATATGAAATTGGTATCGATTGAACGTAAGTCATAAAAATCGAAGCGTCCGCCGCCCACATTCTGTACTTTTGTTTGGTATTCATAATAGAAGCTTAATTAAATAGTAGTGATGTATTTAATTACGATTTGTTTAACTAATAGGTGGTCTAGTGGGCAGACGTTTAATGTCTTTATTACAAGTATTGTAGATGAAACGTGATAGGAAATAGGCATGTGTTAACAGCATTCCGATGCTATGTACAGACTATTTCATTATGAATACTATTCGATATTTTACGATTGTGAACAAGTATTGTTTCACAATTAATGCGATTTGAGTATACGATTTCTTTAAATCCAGATTGTAGCAATAAGTATAGGTATGTAATGTTTCTCTGTTCTCTTTCATATCCTCCGAATTACTTGGGGTCGGCACAAAATTATGTTTTTTCCTTCCATATTCCTTCTGCACCACAAATCATCATGTCGTCGTTCACACAATCCATCTATCTCTTTTTTGATCTACCTTTACATTTGAACCCGTCAATCTTGTAATTTAACATTCTTTTCGTCACGTGATTTTCATCCCTCCTTATTACATTCCCATACATACCACCCTGGTCTTCTTCTTCTCAACTTTTCAGTCACGGGTGCATCTTTCAAAGATCCCCCCTTATGTAAACATTTTTCTTACCTTATCCATTCTTGTAACACACAACCACATCAACATTCTCATCTTAGCTGAGTGGAGACGATTTGTGGTCTATCACTTTAGTGGATGTTACGTTTCTATCCGCAGTTATATAATATTTTTTTTTAAATAAATTGAAACTCTTTATAGCAAGATTAGAAGTATAGGGATTATATATATATATATATATATATATGTATATATATATATATATATATATATATATATATATATATATATATATATATATATATATAGTTCTTGTATGTTATATATATATACAACATACAAGAACTATTTATATTATTTTTTAATACGATAAGTATTTACGGACGCAAAGGATGTTTGAATATTCGTTACGATTAAAGTTATTACATACAGCACTCACTTTTGCCACGTTTCTATATTTTCCCGTCTAATAATAATAATAATGTAGTGCGCCGCATGAGATGGACTCAAGAGTTGAATGAGTGCGTCATGCGTGCGTACTTTGAGGCGACAGAGGGAGGAACTAACCTCACTTCGTATCGTGGCCGTTTGCTAAAAGCCTCCATCGTCATCTAGAGAGACTTTCGCTGGGAAGCTGGATGAAGGGCCAGATAGAGAAGGCAGCACTCTTGGACACGGCACGAATTGTGAGGAGGTATTTGGTGGTGGTTTTTGATGTATTTTTATAAAAGAATAATGTTATCTATTTTTTTTATAAAAAAATGTCTTTATATATCTTTTAAAAAAATGTAAATTTTTGAGAACAAATAAATACAGTTAATAAATCGGCAGATAAGCACACACACTGTATATCCCCAAATTAAGCAAGTTACGCTTGTGTTATGGGTAATATACAACGGATCATTCTGGGGCTGATCCCAGACACCCAGACCATAGTAAATAACGGAGAAAATACGTTTCCGAAATTTACTATACCAGGAATGGAACCCGGAGCCTCTGCGTTGCAGTGAGGTAAGTCGGCAAAGGCTTAGCCCGCTCAACCACAGAGGCCGTCAAAATGTATCTTATTACTAGTTAAAATATGACGTAAACCCTATTGTTAGTTTATGTTTTATTCATTGTATTAAATAATATATTTTAATGTTATATAATTTTTAAATAATTTGTAACTCCTATTTATGTAAGAAAATAAGAAAGTTTTGTTGACTGTCCATATTATCATTGCGTTTGGGGATCAACTTTTACTCCGGGCGCTGCGTGGGCGCAATTTTACGGTATAAGGAGGTCTCCGTTCGAGATCTTTTCTCAAAAAACTACAGTAATTTTTATGATGCATAGCTTTGTATTTATTTAATTCTTGAAATGCTACATGTTTCTCTTATGTGTGATAAATGTTCCACTATGAATTTTATTCGTAATAATAAAAACATAGAATGATAAATGTATTGTTTGACCATTATAGTAACTTTTACGAATGTTATTATATGTATTGTAACTGACAGTACTAACACATATTAGCATTAATATAACTGATATTTATTTAAAATATTAACCAGAGATGTTTATGGAATAAATTATTAGAAGTTAAGGTGTTATTCAAAGTATTAATAACCGTTCTGCAGTACTGTAAAACAATGGGATCTTTTTTACAGTTACGAGTATTAAGCCAGTTGAACCATGAAGTGAACATCTTTCTCTCGGATTCAATTTGAAAGGTAACTTGCCTAATCTTTATACGTATGATGGTGGTTACCTAGCAACGCACCCACAATAACGCAATACACCACGTTACTGGCGTAGCACTCCTGCAGAAGTACAATTGTTATCCGAGTCCGAGATACCCACTAAAACCCCTCAGTGCTCCGTCCTTCGCCTGCTATCCCGCAGGCCCTGGCAGGCGGCAGCCTATTGGCCTCATCTTTTATCGGGGGGAACCAATTAAAGTTCTGAATGACTCCTAAGTCAGCTGGGAATAAAAAAATCATTTTTCATGAAACGCATAACCTTAGACAAATTTTATTTTTTACTAGCTGTCCCGACAGACGTCGTCCTGCCCGGAAAAGCTTCAATCGATATGCCGACAGCAGCGCTACCTACCGGGTCCAATTGTGAACCAACTCAGAAACCTTCTTTGGCTCATGCACACCAACTTTGCTAAAGATCATCACATGATCAAATGTATAGTTTACGATTCTATAAAGGACATACATGTCTTTACATGTATGTCCTTTATAGAATCAACATTCATTTTTATATATCAAGAAGATGATGATTTAAATACTAAGATAACTAACTCTGCTCTCAGACAGTATGACAAGCTTGACCCTCTTCCATTCAAAGATTGAATACAACATAATAAACATCCGTGTATAGCTCACAAAAGGTGCATAATGAAGGGTACGTGACAATAAATTAATTAGCATGCCCCTGCGATTTCTTCACATTAATTTTTTGTATAGACCATGTGCACTGAATACTGTTTAAGTTTAATCGCATACTAAATTCAAATTCCTACCTACACGTATAACATATACGTATGTAAATGTTCATTACAGAAATATAACTTCATTTTAACCGTTGTTTATATTTATCGTTGGTTTTGCTTTAACTCAATTTCAGTTTAAAATGAGTTTTCGTTCACTTTTCGGCGGTTGAGATCACATAATGAATCAGGTGTCAAAAAGTAATATTTTAATTTTGATCTACATTCAACTTATTATATTTTACTTTTTTAGTTCGGTTACTGTAGAGTAACTAATAACTATAAAAAAATATTGAACGTAAAATAAGTTGAAGGTACACAAAGGTGACTTTAATATTTATACAATATCATCTTAGTCACTCTTTTACTTCTTGAAAATTCAAAAATAAATAAAAAATCGTGCTTTATAGCAGATACGTTGTTCAATTGTGTCTAACAATCGCAAAAATGTTGGTAATATTAACATTTCATAACTTTATATACAGGTTGATGTTCCAATTTACAGTAGTAGATACCTAGGAGTAGTACTTTTAAATAATCTATAATATTATAAAATTCACAACAGGCCGTGTCTGTACATTAAAGCTATTTAAAAACACAACTGGAATACACTATATAAACGATGGAGAAGACGATATATTTTTTAACAACACTTCTAAATGGAGGAGGAGATTCTCAATTTATCTATATGTTTTTTTTGTTTGTACGTTAAACGATTTTTCCTTCAATCGTGGACCGATTTTCAAAATTTTTCTTTTAATCGAAAGGTTATACTCCCGAATTGGTACATCGTCACCATGTCAGGATTTAATGAGTGGATTCTAAGGATTTAGAGAAATATATGAAAATTAATAACAGATTTCTTCGTAACACTATATCTCCGTCAATTTTAAACAGATTTTCAATTTTTTTATTTTACTCGTAAGTCTATACTCCCAAGGTGGTGCAATGGTCACCAAGTCAGGATCTGGTGAGTGGATTCCAGGGCAATCGAGAGTAACCATTACTTATTAAAGAACGCCGTAAGTCTAAATTCTAGGAAAAAAGCTTCTGTACGCGTGTAGGTATTATATTTTCTACAGTCGCTTAATTGATTAAACACATGTTACGAGATTTCTCCGTCAATTGAGGATTCATTTTGAAATTTCTTTCTTTATTCGTAAGTGTGTATACTCCCGAGTCAGTTCCATGGTCACCAAGTTAGGATCTTTGAGTGGATCCCAGAGAAATCGAGAGTAACGCTTATTAAAAAACGCTGAGGGCCTACATTTTTCTACAAAAAATCTTGTATACGCGTGCTAGTATTACACTTTCTACAGGCGCTTATTTTTTTGTAGGCATCTTACGCGATTTCTCCGTCAATTGTGGACCGATTTTCAAATTGTTTTTTAACTCTCAAGATAGTCCCATAGTCACCAAGTCAATCTGTGGATCACAAGGAAATCGAGAGCAACCCTTTTTGAACAGCATATACAGCGAAGAGTGAGATGACAAATTTGTATACGCATGCCAGTTGTAAATTTTTTACAGGCGCTTAATATATTATTTCTAAAGCTATTGAAGTATTAGCTGAACTAAAAAGTAAAAAATACTTTTTTTTAACAAAAACAAACCAACTTCACACTTAAAACCAAAAAAATAAATATTCAACCGACTTCTTTCCATAATATCTCGAAGTCGGTGTGAAGTAAAACATAAAAATTATTATATTATGTAAATTTGTTGTTGTTATTTTATGTTTTACTTGGCACCGACTTCGAGATATTGTAGAAAGAAGTCGGTTAATTATTTATTTTTTGGTTTTTAGTGTGAAGTCGGTTTTGTATTTGTAAATTTTTTTATAGATATTTTTATGTTTGAGATTTACTACTTAAAAATTACTGGGCCGATTTGGATGCGATTTTCTTTGATCGACAGAAAATTCTTAGACTTAAAATCTGCGCTACTTTTTATCTTGGGGATCCCGCGGGAAATTTTCTGGGAATGATTTAAAATAGCCAGATTAGAAAAAATCGAATTTCAAAGTGATTGTTTCACTGATCAATAGCAAATTTTATGTAAAAAATGTGTGATATTTTTGGTCTCAGGAATGCCGCGGCATTGTTCCCGGGAGTTTAAATTAGTTATTCTGACAAAGTTTTCATTAAAACTGACTTGGGTTGTATAGTTTTCGTGAAAATCGTTACAGCTCTCCTAAGTACATAGATATAATACGAAACGTAACCAAGCTGAGTTTCATCTTCGAATGCACATAATTATGATAATGCTTCTTATATTCTATATGAAGCGGACTTCTGCACCTCTTCCTGTTTGTAATATTGGCTTAGAGGGTTCATACTGTGCTGTTAGGTCAGGTGCACTTTATTCACTGAAGAGGGAAAACCGAGAGCGGCGTATTATGAGTTATCAGATTTAATAAAGGGTGCAGTAGGAACGGAAGGAAGTATTGAGATTGTTGCATTGATTATATTGTTGTTGCATTGATTTACTGTTAGGTATGACTTTCATCTTGCCAATGTTATCAAAAGTGAGAAATATTATGACTATTTGTGGTGATATAATTGTGCTATAATCTTTGCGACTGTAGAATGCTTCATTGTGCTTGGTCAGACGTACACTAGGTCTATTTTTTTAATTTTGAATTCGATTATCAGATAATTTTTAAACTGGTTCTATCGTTACAATGACTAACTTCTGTGTGTATTTTAAATGTTGATTAAAAATTGGATTTTAATTCATTATGTTAACAGCATAATATAAATACATTTATAGACGTATTCCATTACTGAGATCGATCCTTTACATTTCAAAGGAATTGGTAGCAGATGAATGAATACCAGCCAAACTTGTTCAAGGCGTGTTGGTGGGTTTTTCTTATCGGTATACAGATTATATAATGAATTTATCTTTCACCGTCAGTGCATGGTAATAGTTAAAATTTGGATACTGGGTCGGTCAGGTAACTTGACTAAACAATGCATGCACTCAAACCAGGATTGAATCCAATTCATTGCAATAAGCTACAGGTGTCCTAATACTTTTGTCCAATAACCACGACTAACAGTGCTTAAAAATATAAAGTCTAGTAATTTAGAAAAACGTATTTACTCTATCTTAGCTGACAGTGTCACATAGCATTAGGTAAGATAGCGGTGAAAGGCAAAGAAAATTTTAAAATATTCTAGCCATTTATGAACTTACGCTTTCTATGAAGTTTCATTAAATTATATTTATAGCAAAATGTTTTTCATTTTAATTCTGTGTGCGCGTGATAATAGCTGTGCCGTGTCGGTGTTTTTGATCTGATCGGCCAATATGCGTAATTGTGGGTTTAGTGTTTCAAACTCTGATCCATTTGACAAGAGAGAGGCGTTTGAAAAACATTTTATAAGATTTGTGTATATTTAAAGTTTAAAATTGGTATATTCTAAACAACTATCACCTTTCTTATTTCGTTGCATTCATCACATGCATGTGAAAATTTTATTTAATCGTTTATTTACTATTATTTTGTGCCTATACATTTTATCAAGTTGCGATAAATAGTAAAGTGCAACACGAAGTGTCAATTTTGATTGACACTATAACCTAGCACATTGCAATTATGTATATTGAGATTCTATCCCATTTCCGACATTGAACATACGCACTTGACCGATAATTTCAAATAACAACGTTATAATAGGTTGGGGAAAAAGTCTTTTCGCATATAGTATGTATGAACTTGTAATAAGATTTGTTTGGCTATACCATTTGTATCTAGCTGGTTTTGATATCATTAAAAAGTTTTAATTTTAAAGAAGACAGTTCCAAATTCAAAATAGGAAAATGTGTGATTTTCATTTGTTTTTCTTATTGTTAAAATGAGTGAAACTAATGAAGAAATTCGATTTATTTTAAAATTTTACTACAGAAAAGATAAAAATGCAACACAAGCCGCGAAAAAATTTGTGATATTTATGGACCGAATGCAGTTCTGTGAGAGTAGCGCAAATTTGGTTTCAGCGTTTTCAATCCGGAAATTTTGATATCAAAGATGCACGTCGCTCTGGTCGCCCCGTTACGGACAAAATAGATGCCATTTTTTAAAAAGTGGAACAAGATCGGCATATTAGTAGTTGCGATGTAGCTGGAGAACTGGGAATTGACCACAAAACGGTTTTGGCGCATTTGAAAAAAGCTGGGTACACAAAAAAGCTCGATATTTGGGTGCCTCACGAGCTCACTGAAAGAAACCTAATGAACCGTGTACTCATTTGTGATTATTTATTACGACGTAATGAAACCGAACCATTTTTGAAGAAGCTGATAACTGGTGATGAAAAGTGGATCACGTACGACAAGAACGTGTGAAAAAGATCGTGGTCAAAGGCCGGTCAGGCTTCACAGACTGTGGCGAAACCCGGGTTAACTCGCAAAAAGGTGATGCTGTGTGTATGGTGGGATTGGAAGGGCATTATTCATTATGAGCTATTACCGCCAGGCAGGACCATCGATTCTAAACTGTATTACAAACAACTGATGAGATTAAAGCAAAAAGTTGAGAGAAAGCGGCCGGAATTAATCAACAGAAGGGGTGTGGTTTTTCACCACGATAACGCTAGACCTCACACATTTTCAGCAACTCATCAAAAATTACGAGAGTTTGGCTGGGAGGTGTTAATGCATCCGCCGCATAGTCCTGACCTTGCACCTTCACATTTTCACCTGTTTCGGTCTCTGCAGAATTCCTTAGGCAGTTTCAGGTTAACATCACGAGAGGACTGCCAAAATCACTTGTCGCAGTTTTTTGATCAGTACCCCCAAAATTTTTATAGCAATGGGATCACGTCCCTACCTACAAAATGGCGAAAAGTTATCCAACAAAATGGCACCTACATACTTTAGTCAAATGTAAATAAACTTTATAAAAAAACCTTTTGAATTTTTATATAAAATGCGAAGAAACTTTTTCCCCAACCTACTAATAAATGTATATTATTTAATTTTGTCCCAAGATATTATATATATTTATTCTATTCTCCTGAGAAATAAACTTCAATCTATATGAAATTCTTAAAACGCATATTTAATGTTTGTGAAATACGTATAAAAAATATTTACATGATACTTAAATACGTGTAATATTGGAGTAATTTTTATTTACTAGTTGTGGTTGTGAATGTAAAGAACTCTTCTTGATATCAAATATCGCTTTAGTTTTTTAACTTGATCCAAATGTGACTACCCTTTTTTACATGACGCAAGTGTTTTTAATAAATATGTATTATATTATTAACTCGGAGGCTGAATTTTGTACCATAAGCCGCTGATGTCTTATTACCGGTGGCCATCAAAGCCATGTTTCGATTAATCGTGAAATATATTCAGTGTTAAAGTTCTTAATTATAAGGTTTTTTAAAGTTTCGGTTATAAATTCGTAGACAGTTAGAAATTCTTGTAACAGTTTAGATATATTTGATAAATTAAGGACATTGGATCTAACTAAATATTATGTTTTATATTAAATCTATAGCTTCTAAAAATTATAATAGTAACAGCCCATAAACGTCCCACTGCTGGGCTCGGGCCTCCCACTATAGGGTTATGGACAGTTATACCCGCCACGCTTGTCCAAGGCGGCTTGGCAGGTTTGGCACATCGGTTATCTCGATGTGCAGGTTTCATCACGATGTTTTCCTTCACCGCTGTTAGCACGTGGTAATTGTAACAATACGCACGTTAGGTCAGAAAACTGCCTAAGTGGTGCATGCGTTCCGGCCAGGATCGAACCCGTGCCCTTTGAGTTTGGGACTCGTTCGATAGCCATTACGCTACCACGACTTCAAAACAAAAATTATTAAAAGAATATTAATTCTAGGTACTTAAACTTTGGATCATCCATACTTATACCATGGTCCGAAGTAAACACCAGACCACCTGAGAAGTGGAACAAACACTATATAAGCCTAAGTAATGTATATGCTTGATTGTCTGAACAAGAAACGGCAAAAATATGTTACCTTTCCATTACGAATTAAATATTTTTTTATTTAAAATACAGTTCTACACGCAAAACTTAAATGCGTTTCGAGAGAAATTATCGTCACTTTGCGCAGATACATTTGTATGTTAACTTTTATTATAGCTAACAATGTTAAGTCTTTAAAAAAATACCACGCGAGTCCGGAAAGCAGCCGAATAAGAGTTTGACACTTCTCTTTTTAGCTATGTATATCCCACCTCGTTAGGCTTATTAAATTTAATATGTACTACGCAATGATGGTTATGCGCATGAACTTCAAGGACGCATTCAAGTTTTGCTTGCACTATACGTATTTAAATTTGATCTAATGATATTTATTTCAAATTAGCTTCACATTTTTCACTTTACTCTTTAAAGTACAAATTACCTATGTGTTTTCATAAGTAAAATATAAAAACCAGAGTTCACCGATTTGTGTTAATTCAAAACGAACAAATGTTTTCATTCCCAATCCAATATATCAATAAACTGATTTCAAGATCTCTTATCCTTTTGTATTTTTTGTTCACGTGTTGTATGTTTACATTTTTATTGATAAAACTCCACACAATAGTAGGTCCAATAAAAAGCATTGATCGATTGAGTGGTGCGCCCGCGCATCCGCTCTAATATAAAAACCGCTCCGTTTATGCATATTAATTTAAACGCCCGTTTTTATCGCATTGGGCGTTGAGGATTCTATATATAAATTACCTTCCGATTAAAGCAACACGTTATTAACTGTTAGAAAATTGTTGGAAACGAGAAAAATATTTTGAGAAAAAAAGACCGTAGATAATTAAAGTTAATTACAATCATTTCGGGTGTTTAGTAAAACCACCGTTTTACTTAGTGAAAGCGGTCCGAGTAATACAATAATTATTACGTATAGTTTATCACCACTTGGTATGTTAGAAATGATTTTTATTGCTTCTTAGTTTACTCGATTGATCGTTAAACTTAAACTCATTGAGAGTGGCTAAATCTTTTTTTTAGATAAACAGAGTATATAAATGCCACTTAAAACCTTAAAATCGATATCACCATAATGATGGGTCGAGTTGTAACAGTCACAGCGTGTCTTTAATTTTATTTTAATAAATTAGATATCTGTGGGATTTCTTTCTATAAATGATAGTTCGTTGCATCTATTAAAAACGTAATATTAAGTGCATCATATATATTTTAAAACCTAATTTACATATCAGTCCTAGTACCTCTCTACGTTATTTTCGGATCAATATCTTCATCTTCCTTACTACACACATCAACTAACGGTAAACGGTACTTACCATGAAAGCTATAACTACTAAAACTGACAATTACCTGATAGCACGAAAGGTTGTTTTTGCTTTTTGACGTTGTGTTATTGTTATAGATGTTTTGTGTTTTTTAAAGCAATTCAGTCAAAATTTTTCTCTAATACATGGGTGAAATCAAATTTGAAAACGTTTGAGCCCTAGCCCAACCAGTAAACAACAGACAAACATAAAAAAACTAGTTAACTACTATTTTCAATTTTTCACTGTTTTAGTCAAAAAATATTATTATCAGTTTCATTTTGGTCTAAATTGGACTTATATTTAATCATCGGTCTTATTGATTCTCTGATCTGTGCTGCAGCATAGATTAGAGAGTCAATGTAAAACTCGTATCTCATTCTCTCGCAGGCTTAGTCCTATAGATTTCGTTTCATCGAGGTTCAAATCATAATAATTCTAAAGAAGTTTCACTTCAAAAACGTATTAATCAAACTCAATCTATTAAGAAGACAATGGTCTCAATACAAGGGATGCTGAAGACTACGCGAAGTGTAGAAGAAAATGTAGGAAAACGGGCTACAGACGTCTCAAAGCGAGGGCTTCGAACGCAACGGAGAGGAATCTTCTCCTACAATTTGTATCCAAGTAACATAGTCAACAATTTAGCGACTTTTTCGCTAGCTTAGATGTTTGATACTTTCCTAAATATTGGATGTATATAGTTGGAACCAAGATAAAATCCTGAATGTACCGAGTGTCTTACTAGTAAATTGACACCGTTGACTGCTAAGATCACGAAAAAGGAACAATAATAATACACTTTCAAATGCACATATTAAAATCGATATGAATTTACATTTATATACTTAATACTTATATGAATAATAAAAAATTCTTTTAATTAATATTTTGTAGGTAGCATTACCTCAGTTGTTCAATGTTATCGCTGTTTATGTGACCTTATAGGAAAATTCGTACTAATAAATTAAACACGGGCGTACGTGCCTGTTCTGTGTGTTTGGTATCAGACACAAAACTAAGGCATTCAATTACTTACCTGTCGGTATCGGGTATTAGGCGCATGTCCTTAAACACGACCTTACAACGCGTGTAGATCAAAAAACATTTTACGATTATTAAACCCAACGATTGACAACCGGGAAGACATTCTCGTCGTTCCCATATTTTTATTGCGTGTAAAGCCGTCGGCGCTTTTTTATATCATCTCTTTTAAGTGACATAAATTCTAATACAAAGTCCATTTGTGTATCTCGGACGTCTTAAAAGGTATAGGGATAATCGTTTTTCTGCTTTTTACAAGGAACTCATTTCAATTATCGGTCGATTTGATGGGTATAAAACGCGATGGTATGTGTCGTGAGGACGGCGCCCTACAGCGGCCGGTAGGACGCCCCTTCTGTTCTTTCCCATTTTTGAGTTTCGAAGATGCTAATTTAATTATGGAATACACATATTTTTTCAACATCTCACGCAGCTGTACCTTTTCCGTGTTCAATAATTTTTAATACACAATGTAACGGTTTACAAGATTTTTTCATGTAACCGTTTTAATGAGGAATTTGTTGATAATTTATTCGGCATGTAGTAGC
Source organism: Dendrolimus houi (assembly GCA_039645545.1). Lineage (NCBI taxonomy): Eukaryota > Metazoa > Arthropoda > Insecta > Lepidoptera > Lasiocampidae > Dendrolimus > Dendrolimus houi. Next base: position 16,279,976 of record CM077117.1, on the reverse strand, counting down.
TTAATCCTGGAATTAATTAATTTCATATTTCTATATTTACGATTGTGATCTAAAGTAGGAGTGAAGTTATTTTTATTCGAGTACATCGCCATGTATCAAATGCGTTTATCTTCATATTGTAATCGATGAATTTTTATTTACATTTATACGACTGTAGGCGTTTTCTAGTGTTGTGGCATGAAAATAACGTTAGTAAAGGATTATTTCTCAGAACTAATTTTTTGTTTTTTTAGAAAGGCACATCGATTAGTTTCATTCAAATAATTACGACAGACACTCACGACAGATACTCAGATGTACTGATATACTTTTAGTCCTTGTATTAATATTTTTTATTGTCTTAGCAGGCGTAATTCAACAGTCCGGTTAAAAAATGTACTTAAACGTCCCGTGTCAAAACTTTGTAGAACTTATTCTTAATTCAAATTAAAAATATCCAATTCGATATATCACTGGTGGTTTTAACATCGAATTAGACCCCCAATCGCCGTTGCGTCCGCACCACGCGACGTAAAGACAGATGGGTGCTGGTTATAACAAGGTGGCTACAGCGATTCATCAAGTGTATGTCAATTATTATTCTAGTAGCGAACGTGGTCACCGTACCCAGTGGTCGACTTAATTAGAATTTATTCGATGCGAACCAAGAAGTCTTTCACACCTCCATGTCGTGGTTTAGATTTCTCAGTTGAGATAGCTGTGGATTTAGATTTCCGCGTACAATGGTTTTAATAACAATATGAAGAGTGTTATTGATTGTTATGACAAGTGTAGTAAGTGTAGCATGTTTATGATATCACCGGAGCACCAGAAAATCTGTCCGAGCTCAAACTATCAGAACATCTACTATTATAACACAACAGTACCCTTTTTTAATATGAAAGTCAAAATTATAGTGTTACAACTTAAGTTCCAACAAAAACAAAATTCACCTGCATATCTATAAAAATATATTTTATTATCTGTCGGAATTTGAACTAATTGTAATTCTTTTATGTTTGTCTCCTTTTGTTTACTTATTTACTGGTTATTATGGAGAACAGCCTATTGTATTCGTTTATGGCCGTTTGCAGGCATAATTACCCAGGCATGTTTATTACGATTTCTAGGAAATTGCGTCGACGCTTGCCGGGCAGACATATTTGCGTTTGTGCAGTATAAAGCAATGGCCCGATTGAGGAAGAGTTATTCGAGCGAGAACCAGGAGCGAAGCGAGACGTGTGTTCTACAATCGGGAATCTAATACGTGACTGACTTTGCGCGTTTTATTAAGTTACAACCTTCTGCATTATATTTGAACTTGTTGTGTTCGGTTATATTTGTACCTGTGTTATATGTGTTTGTATAGTTCTAATAAACTGTATAGTAATTCCAACGACATTTTAATACTAGTCCTGCAACTAGTACAAATAATATTACTAGCTGAAACGTTTATTTTTTCCTCGTCAAAAGCCTACACTATAGGATAAGAATGTATATACATTGTTTTTCTATAATATAGGCTTTTGATATATGCAATACACGATTTTTGGAATTAAATTCAATATTTAATTATGTTTAAATGTCTTAGTTAACTTAAGGAACATTTAAAATTGGTTATTGAAGTAAAAAATGTTTTAAATTAACCATATAAATTTTACTCTAATTAATAAACAAGACACTGTAAATTAAATTATACTAAAAATAAAATTATAAGCTAACTAAAGATTATGTACAATATTACACAAGTGTCTTCTGGTCTTCTCTGGATAGATTGATGCAGGTTGAGGTTTCGAGCGAAAGCTCTTTATACCGGCTTCCACGCCTCGGGCTACAGCCCGGATGTAGCGGGAGTGTGAGGCTGGACCTACGTCCATGTCTGTGGGGTCACAACGGCTCTCATTTACCTATCTTCGGCTTCCGGTGGCCTTCGAGGGTTTCGCTTTGGTACCTTCTACGGCTTGGTCGGCCTTCAATAGCGTCCGGTAGCCATCGCGGGCTTTCGTTGGCCTTCTGTGGCTTCTGTTGGCGTCTCTGCGGCTTTAGTTCTTCGCATCCTCTTTGTATCATCATGCTAATCTGGCTGTACGAGGTCGCGGAGTGTCGGTTGGCAAGGGCCTTTGTAGTTCCGATCGATAGTGCGATCCCGTGGGAGTGTGTGTGGCGGCCATTATCATCGCAGTCAAACATCCGATGCGCCGACATCGCCACAAATTTCTCCTCACGGGGCACACCTAGATCGCAGGCGATGTATAATATCGCTGCAACAGCGAAGCGTGCCCAGAAGGTTGGCTTAGTGTATTTTGAGGATTTATACTTATTGCCTATTTGAGGAATTCAGCCGATGAAACAGCGTTGCCATATATAGCACCATTTAAATAGACAAATTACCTCAAATGTTATTCAAGAATTACATTTTAGAAATTGTTTCCAGTACACTTCTACTACGACTGACTAGTATGAAGAAATAAGACTCAAATCTAGATGACTGTTGTCGGTTTGAGTCACGTCCTAAAACAATTAGGCTCGATATACACTGTGATACCGTTCACGGTTCAAAACGAACCGGTACCGACGCGATATCGGATCGGAACAAGAGTGATACGATAGTAATTATTCTCTGCTTCTTTCTTGTTTAAGAATATTTGACCGGATGTGGACGAATCGAGACCGGAGCGAGATTGAACCGTGAACGGCATCATAGTGTGTATTGAGCCTAATTGTTTTATGACGTGATTCAAACTGACAACAGTCTTCTTGATTTGAGGTGTATTTCTTGATACTAGATTCACACTATTAGTGTGAAACTGTGAATCGAGCCTTAACAGTCAAACTTTTTTTTCTCCCAATTTTAGTATAAAAGCTAACATAGATAAACAAACACAACTTTCTCCTTGATGATATCACTACATGTCGCAGTTCACAGTTGTAAACCGTTTACCAATAACTCGACATACGAGTAAAGCTCTTCCTGGTTCAATCTTAATTAAATTAAGCATATCACACCTAACTTCAATTACTTTACATCCATTAAATTAATAGCCTGCACTATATACCCTATTACGTGTTGTTCTAACACTTTCATAACCACTACTTCGTAATACTGTGTCGATGTTTCGACACAGCCCGTTGTAAATATAGTAAGTAAAAATATTGGAATCTCAATAAGAATTTTTCATATAAGTTTTGAAGGTATAGCTTTAAAATATCGACTATAGAATTAATATTAAGCTTGTTAAGTGATTATGTGTAGTTGACACCTTGGAAATTTTAACTAAAAATATTTTATTAACAAATAACTAGGGTTTCACATGCGGCTTTGCTTGCCTATACTTCAGATCACTGACCTGAGGAATCTCACATTACATCCAGTTGAAAGTTATTTGTGAGAAAGGAACAAGCAACCGAACTAATTTTCACATTTGTGTATTAGTAGGTATAGGTATTGCGTTGCTGTTAGAAAAATCTATACATATAATAAAACTGTAGAGGTCGAATTTCTGTACAATGAAAAAAAGTGCTAAAAACCGAGTTACGGGGATGTAAGAAGTGAAATAGAACTAATTTAGATTTTTTCAAATATTTTGTTTGTCTGTCTGTTTGTACCGGCTAATCTCCGAATCGGCGGGACCGGTTTAAATGGAATTTTGCATGGTGGAAGCTTATATCCCTGGTCAACATATAGGGTACTTTTGATCCCGCAAAATTAAAGAGTTCCCGTGGGATAGTTAAAAAAACTTTCCACGTGGACGAATTCGCAGGCAGAAACTAGTAAATAATAATAATAATAATAATAAATAAATATAACTTGTAAATAGAGAAAACAAACATGATAATTATTTTGTTCTTAGTTTAAAATGAAATCGCATTCTAAAGTGTTTTTTTTAGGGTCAAAAAGGGATCTATTTCCAAATTATATATTAATAAAATAATAATTTATCTATAAACTTGTTTCTAAGAATCAGTATATAGTTATTTACAACTTTGACGTCAGAACTTACTTAGATTTTTTGGCGATGGATGCTGCACATGACTGGGTCTGTATTACAGCAGTCAATAACAAATTGTTATGTATAATTTGTTATTTATTTCATATTGTTATTTATTTTATTTAATTATTTCAAGCCGCCTTAGACAAGCGTGGCGAGTATACTGTCCGTTCCCCTATAGTGGGGGGCCCGAGCCCAGCAGTGGGACATTTATGGGCTGCTATTATAATTTGTTATTTTGTACCATCATTTTTTGAAAAAATATTACATACCTTAAAGTATGTAATATTTTACAATGAAAAAATGAAATAATAATTTAACACAGTTCATGTGGCCTCGTTAACTAAGTTTAGACAACTATTATTGTTACGAGTACATTTTTAGACTCGTATATAAAAATAGCAGTCATTCAATTTGTCTGTTCATAATTACACCTGGTTACCATTTGCTCTTATACCAACCAGTATGAGCGATGTAGTAGGTACTACATGTTATAGTTATCAATATTTATTACCGTAAAATCGTCTGTAGCTTTGTTAATTTAAATTAATCACTATATAATTACTATGTAAGGTGGTTGTACATGATTTACTTGTCGCTTATTGTATGATTTAAATGTCGGTTTGAAATATCGTTAATCAAGTATTAATTTTGGAGTATAGTGCTTTAAAAGTTGAGGAATTATTCAAATACCTGGCGGTGTTGTTAAAGTGATATGTTGACAGGTAATAACTAGTAATGCTCGGGGTATTATTGTTATATATTTATAAACTGGTTATACCAATAACATCTTTCGCAACGGACTTGGACTTTATGTCTTTTATAATTTACAGGGTCAAAATATAAAAAAAAAAATACAAGAAAGTTTAAAACAAATTTCCCGTTGTAATTACTAAAAAAATCATTAAAGTAGTTCAATCATTTTTTTTTTGTACATTGATAAACAAAAATAATAAAAACAGTACAGTAACCACTAGCAACCAGCAAACAGTAACAGAGGACAGAGGGCTTACTCTCAAACGTCTTTCGTCGTTCGTTTTCGTGATAGAACTTTTTTTTGTTCCTTTTTATATTTAAGTGCATTTTCGATTGTATGTTTCATTTATTTTTAACCGACTTTAAAAAGGAGGAGGTTCTTTGAACTTGATTGGTACTTTTTTTCTTTTTTTTATGGATGTACACCGATTACGCTGAGTTTTATGATCCGATATACGTCATTCTTTATTTTGATGCGGAATAGTTGCCATTTAGTCCCCTAAAAATTTAACATAGTTTGGCTCAGTAGTTTTCATTTTATGAAAATTTTCCGTTCCCGTTTCTTGGGACCTATATTTTTTAAGGTGCGCGGCACCTTTCGTAGGCCTACCCATAGATAGACACTAAAAAGTAATAAATAAAAAAACTTCATTTAAAAAAACCGACCTCAAAAACTAAAATGGTTTACTTGGCACCAACTTCAAGATATAGAAAATTTTATTTTGTCTCTTTATAAAGTAAATAAATTCATAGTCAAAATTTTTATTAAGTTATCTTATACTATTTAGTTTTTAAAGTCGCTTTTTTTGTGTTATATGGACTATATTATTGTAGTTTTAAAGAAATATTTATTTCTTGTATCTAAAATTTCATTAAATCTTTCGGGCTGATCGGACGAATACGAACGGTGAATGGGGTTTGAGAGTAAGGGCTCAGTATCGTAAATATGAAAAGATATTTATAAAAAATAAATATTAAAATCTTGTAGAGAAGACATTTTTTATAGGTATATTAAAAGGTTTCTTGCTCTTTGGTGTGTAAAAATTAATATGAATCTTGACTCAAGTGGTTGCCAATTTGTTTTTGCCGGAATACTCATATTCTTTGTTGTTTATCCCCACAACTCCGTATTATTTGAAAGAATGCTTTGAATTAATTTCTTCCTCTTACAATTTACGACCTTCTAATCTTAGACTTAATACTCCCGAACATTATTCATCTTTTTTTAATATTTATTTCACTGTACAGATTATTCGACTCTGGAATGCGCTGCCTGTTACTGTTAGACAAGCTAAATCACTAACAATATTTAAGAACATGACAAAAAAGCACTACCTGCAACATGGTGATGTTTGATATTTTTATTTATATTTATGTGTATGTATATATTTATGTATGTAATATCAATAGGTGTATTTATATGTGTCTATTAAGTATAATTCTTACATATATAATATTATAGATACTTATATGTTTATTATTGAATAAAATATAGTGTAAGTAACTGCATATTGTATGTATGTATGTATACCACCTTTGACAAATTGATTCTGTTTTATTAACCGACTTCAAAAAGGAGGAGGTTCTCAATTTGATTGGTATTTTTTTGAAATGTATGTACACCGATTACGCTGAGATTTATGATCCGATTTACGTGATTCTTTTTTTGTTTGATGCGGAATAGTTGCCATTTGGTTCTCTAAAAATTTAACATAGTTTGGCTCAGTAGTTTTCATTTTATGAATTATTTTTCTGTTCCCGTTTCTTCAGACCTATATTTTTTAAGGCACCCGGCACCTTTCGTAGGCCTAACCATAGCTAGAAACTAAAAATTAACAAGTAAAAAAAAACTTCATTTAAAAAAACCGACTTCAAAAACTAAAAAACATAAAATACTATTTTTAATTATAATATCTTATTTTTAATATATATTATCTAAAACATCTAGAAGTCGGTGTGAAGTAAAACATAAAAATTACTATATTTTGAAAATTACTATATTATGAAAATTTCTAAGCACCGACTTTAAGATGTTTTAGATAATATATATTAAAAATAAGATATTATAATTAAAAATAGCTTTAGAAATAAGTTATTTTATACTTTTTAGTTTTTGAAGTCGGTTTTTTTCCTGCCACGTGTTGTCTAAAAGAGATCGCTTCTTAACGATAAAACCGCCCATTGGGTACATCTAGAATATTTTTCGGCTATAAGTTTTTCTGTGTTTTCTGTAATGGTGTACAATAAAGTGTTATCTCTCTCTCGTAATCTATGAATTTCTGCGTATGTCATAAAACCATGACCCGTTTTCAGGGCTTAGTTTCCGTTTTATCTTGATTTCAAATCTAAGCTAGACTTATATCGGGGTAAGAATCTCTTAGGGTTTACGTAACTACTTCAAGTTCAGGCCGATCTTTATCGATTTTGTTGGCAAGCTAAGGTCATTCGACTTTTTATCGTTTGATCGTTTGTAATATTAAGATCCGGTATCACCAAATCGAAGATAGATAGATAACTATTTACTGTACACCATTATATAAAACTTCAAGCTAGTATTATTCTAATTATGCACAATGGTCATGTTGCTGAAGAATTCATGAGACGACCTGTGACAGGAACAGAACAGATTAGAAATGGTGATGCTGGTATAGATATTAAATTAGAAGATGGGCGCAAAGAACTTTTATTCAAAGTTATATATGAGTATAAGTGAAACAAAACGTTATAGGTTTTTATTGTATCAGACAAATCACAAGATAACACTGACAAGTGGTTCTTATAATTAAAACTATGTTTTAACGGTTTTTAAGCGCGGTATTTTATTTGATTTTTATTTCGACTACTTTTCAGCAGTCGTGATTATGGAAGGCAAAGATGTCAAACGTCAATGAATAACGGTAAAGTTATTATTTAGCCTACCCCCAAACTGTTAATTTTAAATATTTAATATGAATTTTTGTTTATATTATTTACACTATAGGAACATAATCTAATTTACCACCGCCTCGCAACATGTTGTGGCTTGAAAAGTGGTTTTTAATCGTAATTTGCTTTTAATTTTTCTACTAAATTAAAAACAACATCCATAACATTTACTTATTTGAAAGTAAGACCAATTAAATTCTCACTAGTTTAAAACAACACATTGATTTATTAACAAGGAATGTGTATATTTCAAATATAAAACGGAGAAGAAGAAAGGTATACGGGACGCTTTGTTGTCTTACTGAAGACAACAGACTATGTGATTTCATAAATAAATTACAGTTATGACATAACATATCTTCGCCTAATCTGGATCTTGATGGACAAGTCCGCTTAAAATGCCGTAACAGGCCGATCAAATATAGGCAAATTTATTTTCCCTCACTAGAGAAAAATAAATATTCAATGAAGTGAAATGAATAACTTTATTGCACATACATTAAAGTACAATGGGCGGTCTTATCGCCAAAGGCGATCTTCTCCAGACTACCTTATACAATTATTATCGACACCGACTACATTATTTCCTGACTTCATAATTATTAAATGGAATATTACATCTATTTGGATTCCTCGTAATTATATTATTAAATTTATCATTATTATCATAGTCATTAATTTATTATTATTACAACAGTAATATATTTATATTTTATATATGTCACACATTCTACATTACTGCATTTAGTGGATATATGTAAAATATAACAGTAACATCTCAAAAGTTGGGTGGTCAGAGACGCTGTCTAGTATTACTTTCGTCAGGAATCTCCCTCAATAAACCCTCAATCAAAAGCATTAAAGAAAACCAATACAACACCCCACTTGTAAAGGGTGACTAATCTATTGAATCCTTATTTGAAAATAATCTTGCATTTCCCTTTGAAGCCCTACATTAAGCCCAGTAATACGAATAAGACATGCACTTGCGTGTCACAAGTCTATTTAAATAATTATCAGGATCAATCGCCACAATAAACGTGTCCTGTAAAATTTAAATGTTTACTTATGCTACAAACTTACTATGTAATATATATATGTTATTTATATTACAGGTTTCGCTGATAGACCTTAGAAATGTTTAAGCTGGAAGAATAGATACAGCTGTAGTAAAAATCTCCAATTTTATTATGATTTTGTTCAAATATTGTCTATTACACAAGTTAAGTTTTCATTGTTCATGTAATTAAGCCCTGGTAAAATGGTGGTTAGAGCAACTGTGCTTCATTTTTATTCTGATACATGGATTCGAATAATTGATGGTAAGCATGCACTACTTATGGCCAGTTCCTATATCTTACTAACCTTTCATTTGGCTTACTAGGGGAATCCACAAAGTACGTCACATGAATTTCAAGGTTTTTTGAAAGTTTTTATGTATGATAGACTGGCCAGTTATAATCTATTTTGAAAATATGATTATTTATAACTAAAAATAGGTATGTTCCAATTTCAAATTTTCCCTCCACATTGTTTATGAACTAATTTAAATTATCGTGTCTCATTGAAAAATGGATCTGCGCCGGGAACATTTTCGCGCTATGATTTTTTACGATTTCCAGTGTCGCTTGAAACCGGACAAATCATACGATAGACTTCAAACGGCATTCATGGATGAAGGCCCTTTGAAGGCAACCGTGTATCGTTAGTACAACTAATTCAAGCGCTGTCGACTAACTTTGGGGGATGAAAAAAAAAGTGGTCGCTCCTTGACAGCTGTTACGGAAGAAAACGTGGTAGCAGTGAAAAATTTTATCCAAGATTATAGGCGAGTTACGTATCAAGAGATTCAGCACGTACTGCAGATTGGATCCGGAAGCCTTCACGAAATTCTATATGTGCATCTTCGCGTGAGTAGGATAGATTCAGGCTGGGTGCCGCACAACCTCACCGATGCTCAGAAGCTGGCCCGGGTGGAATTGTGCCGTGTTATGATAAACAAATTTGAAGCAGGCTTATCTCGGCGTGTTTACGGCATTATTACAGGCGATGAGACCTGGATTTATCAAGACGTTTCAAAACGAATCAACGCCTACCAAAGTGAAGGGATCTAGAAGTGGGGTGAAGATTTTGATCGCGAGTTTTTTCAATTTGACTGGCTACTTGGTGTCAATTCCTTTACGGAACCAAAGAAGCATCAACGCCGAATAATATACTACCAAATGCTGGGTAGAAGTTTCCTCTGTTGTGAGCAACAAGCGACCAAACACCGGGCTCCGCAGGCTACTGCTCCACCGCAACAACGCGCCCGCCCATACCGCGCTCAAAACGAGGGACTTCCTGGATAGCATGCCGGTCAAACTCCTGGGTCACGCTCCTTACAGCGCTAGGGATAGAATTTTAGTCGCCGCAAGATGCGCTGTCAGCATTCGAGCAAGCTGTAAACGAGGTGTCTGCGGCAGACTGGAAAAAGTGTTTCGAAAACTTGTTCAGACGCATAAAACTTTGTATAGCGGCTGGTAGAGAGTACTTTGAAAAGATTTAATAAAATAATATTTAACTATAGAATTTTTTATTTTTATTTTCGCAAAACTTTCTGAGTGTCCCCACGTACAATAATATGCTACATTCGGAAATGACAGTCAATATGACATGAGCGTCATATAGTATGCTTTTAAAAGAGATACATATGGAAAAATGTGTATATATTTGCATCTTATTTAACCTGTAAAACTAGTGACCAATTAGCAAGTTGTATGTCCGCAGCTCAATGATGTTATAAAGCCGTATAGGGTAGTATATTTCCATATGTATCTTTTGAAAGGCATTTTCAGTAATTAACCAATTAAGAACTTCCCTTATTGACACGTGAATTGTTAAGTTTAAAGTGTAAGTCAGTTGTTAATGTTAATTAATATATTAGATGCTTTTATTAACTTATTTATAGACATACAACAGTTTGTTGCGCACCAAAATAAATAATTTAATAATGCATGTTTACAACATTTTCACGGCAAAACAAATGACGACCTGATCGCTTATAGCTAACTTTTCCCTGCAACCTGAAAGAAGAGATTCTTTGCTTATCTGGCCATGTACAGTCGCGGTATGAAAAGCTTCGTCACTTTAAAGTCAACTATTGTTTGCACGAGTATAAGAAATAGTACTGCTAAATTTTAATAAATGTTACGTTTATAAAATGTAGAAACATGAAAAAAGAATATTGCAATCTTGACAATGACAAACACTGAGATTAACAATAAGAAACAAAGAGGATATAATCACTACGTTTATCATATATATTAAAACCAATAAAAATATTTTATATATTTAAATAATCTTCTTAGACAAGAGAGAAAATCAAACAACTTGGATCTTAGTAATTTTAAACTTTATAATCAAACAGTTAAATATAATTTTCTGTGGAACATTCTGTTCAGTGACTTAGTTTTAAAAGGTAACATGTACTCGCGGAACGTTAAATTAAATAATTTGAAAACTGGCGAACCTTTTCATACCACGACTCTACTTAGACAGTGCACAAAATATATCGCACCCTTAAAATTATAGACATTGTTTTAATATTGTTTCGGTTTTTGAAACAATTTATTATAAGGATAATTGTACCTTACAGAAAGAGTTAATAAAAACTGTATAATAATAGTAGCTTGTAAAGGTCTTAATGTGGTGCACATTTCCTTTTCAGAATGTATAATGTACCCATCATACTTGTCCAAGGTGGATTAGTGGATTTCATATATCGTTACATTAAAAAACAGTGGTTTCGTTCAACATCAGCATGTGGTATTAATACCCATTCGGTCAATAAAAAATTCTAAGCGTGCCATACCTTCGGCCAGAAATAAATTCTACGTCAAATGAATAAGATGCAAGTGGTTTTGCCATTGAGCCAACGTGGCTTATAAAATAAATAAAAACTCCATGTCCATAATAATTTTACGAGTAATATTGCATGTACTACAATTTTAATACAACGAGGGTTGGTAGTTAATTTGTAATCGGCATGTCGTCGGCAAGCAAATGTGTCGCTTTTAATGATAATAAAATACTTATTTTATGTCTCCTGAGTTCACAATTAAAACAGTAATTGCAAGATAAAGGGAATCGTTTATACAGTATTCAAGAATTTTTATTCAATTAAAAGATTTTTATCATTCTGCAATATTGTCTTATCTGATTTTAATTCTAAAGACAAATAAATAAAGCTTTATTAATATAAAGTACATTTCCAATTTCTTGCATAAATTAGTTTATTGTATAATTACTGGAACAAAATTTTCATGGCTTTTTGCTCTGCCAGAAAGAAGCGGGGCTATAAGGTTGACTACATTTAAGACAATGTTTAGATCTTGTACAGCTGGTACAATTAAATACACCCGTGTCAAAATAAAATAAATTAAAAAGAGCGGCAAATTCAAACTTCGCAGATAGTTAGTACACAAATCATCATTAACGCAACTTTGGCCACTGAGACGTTCAGTACTTTAAGCACATTATATGCGCGATGACCGGGGCAGTGGGCAAGTGAAACTCGCTCACATTTGGGGACGGATAGCGTGCGTGGCGATAGGGATGAAGTTATATTTGGAAACAATTAAAATATAATATGTCCTATACGTCCACGTATGTATATTTGTAAAAAAATAGGCTTAACACAGAAAGAGCAGCCCTAGACGGGTCATTGTAGCGTTCTGTCCGGGAGGCTTAGTCCATCAGTGGGCGCCTGATGGCTGAAATGATGATGATAATTACGTAAAGATATAGGCGAGCGGTGGCGGCATTTTATAGAGTTTGCCCCCCTCCCCCTTCAAAAAAATTTAAGCACCGGAGCTGCGTTCCCCGTTGACTTCATCCAGCCTGTATGGCGTCTCTTATACTATGTATGCCGAGACGCTGTTTCCACTCCAGGACTCATCTGCTCCATTTTTTATGATTAGCTAATATTTATATATAGATTTATTACATTTAAACACTGTTGGATAAGTTGGTAGGTACATTAATTATATCTGTATGTATGTTTTCTATCAGTTCTAAGGTGTTTTAATTTGATTTTTCTATTTTTAGTTTGATGTAATAATTATTAGATGCCCAGAGTATAAAGATCTTGAAAATTACTATTGTTTTATCTTATATTTTATAACTAGTATATTCTTGTGTCAGTTTATTTTGGTTAGCAATAAAGTGTTATCTATCTAAAAAAACAAAATTAGTAGGTATTAAAAAGTCAATACGTTAGAATATATAAATGTTAAATACTTTGAAGCGTAATTTTGATTATTCACTCCTTTCTTTCACCATATCCCAATTATTTGGGGTCGGCATAATATGTCTTTTCCCTCCACATTCATCTGTACTGACTGTATCTTCATCACACTACAAATCATCATATCATCCTTCACAGAATCCATCCATCTCTTTTTTGTCTACCTTTACATTTGTACCCATCCATCTTGTAGTTTAACATTTTGATTACTCACTACGGTTAACACTGGGGTTGTCTGGAAGAGATCGCTTATTAGCGATAAGACCGCCCTTTGTGCATAATGAGACATAGTTTTAGTCTGGAAGTTATTTTTTGTATTGGTGCACAATAAAGAGTTATTGATTGATTGATTGATTGTTAATAAATAATAAAATAGTTTATTAGGTACTGGAGCATTGTTACAACGATAACAGAAGGTGCTATAAAGTTCTATTACAATAAAGTAGGTTAAATCTAATTAATAATTAGGGAAAACTAGAAATAATTAATAAAATTAGTGGATACTAACACCTAAACTAGGCAAAGCCTGTACTATAGGTGTTAGTTAAACATTAATGCTTCATCCTAAATTCCTTAAGATTGTGGCAATTTACTGAGTAATACACCCGCGTCGCCAGGCACGTGGGTTCAGACCTTCACCGGATGTACAATTATCACGTGCGATTAAGGAAACCTATTTTGGCGGCATACTCTAGACCAGGGGTGGTAGCCATCCAGTCGGGCAAACGCTCTACCACCTGGATGTGGGTTGTTTTATCGTCTCTTACGACAGGTCGTCCGGCCGCAGGAATTAGTATTCTCTTTCTGTTCCTGCACGGATAAATACCTGTATATCAATGTGTCAAACCAGTAAATCCGCTTTGGAGAAGCGTGGCGGGTATACCAATCATTCCCTCCAAACAGGGTGGCGTGAGCTTAATCGAGGGACGTTTATAGGTGATGTTACATTCAGACCATGTATCATGAAAGTTAAATCAAATATGAATATAGTATGTCAGTTAAAATACCGTGAGAATTTATACTATTAAACCTATAAAAACCATTGCGTGTGAAAACACCTTAAATAATTCGCGGTCCAATATGAAACTATAAAACGCGCTCATTATAAAAAGAATGTTTATTTTCATTACATTTTGGTTAATTTTATCGGTAATTAATACGTTATTTATGTCCGACGTAAATACCTCTCGCTTTATAGAATCGAGATCTTTGATTGAATATTTTTTATTATGAACCGAGGGCTATTGTGTGATGGCTCGTTAAAGTCAATGTGTGACGATCAGACAGTATTTTATTATAAATAATGTTTTCGTTTATTATACTTGAAAATGTCAAGTCTAAATAAATATACACACAGTCTAAACAACCAGTAGGCTCACGGAGGCATTTCATAGAGCAATCATGTAAGGTTGACGCGGTGAGAGAGTTGTGGATATGATTACGAGCTGTGCTATACATTCGCTTGATATACATTGACTGCCTCTGTGGTTGAGCGGGCTAAGCCTTTGCCGGCTTACCTCACTGCAACGCAGAGGCTCCGGGTTCGATTCCTGGTATACTAAATTTCGGAAATCTCTGTTATTTACTATGGTCTGGGTGTCTGGGATCGACCCCAGAGTGGTCCGTTGTATATTACCCAGAACACAAGCGTAACTGGCCTAATTTGAGGATATACAGTGTGTGTGTTTGTCTGCCGTTTTATTTATTTGTGGTATAGTAACGCGATTCCCCATTTGTAGATTAGATTTTTTACTCTGTGATATATTTATGCGAAAGCAACGGCTAGGAGAAAATGTATGTATCTTCTCAGTCCCCCATGACTGAAGAGAGTGTAAAGAAGAACATGTCAAGTTCCTTCCTTATAAAATACACTACGAGTAATGTTCTAAACTTAACTCGTGAAAGAATTTCCCACTCATAAATCTTTTAATATGCTGAAACCAATTCAAACTACAATCATGTTAATTGTCGAGACAACAAAAACAATTAACTAAAATCCAATCGATCTATACTAATGATAAATTGTCTTCGAACCGTCCAAAGTAATCAGTGATGCAACTATAAATATTTGTATAAAACAAAACAACATGTACAAATAGATATAACACGATCAGAACAATGCGGAAGCGCGCATCAATACTAAAATCAATCTTAAACATTATAGATGCTTATGAAACTAATATCATGCTTCCCGTCTCGTACAAACAGACAGACGGACTCATCTTCAACTATAGTCACGATTTGACAGACAACGCTCATTAACATTGTTTGTTTTGGTTTCAATGGATTATTTTATTTTATTAAAGCAGTATTATAGATTATTTTTTGGTGGATTAAGAGGCTCAGTAACCGATGTACTCTCACTATTATGTTATTTCATAAATATTTCGTGCAGTTGTTTAGAATTAAGAAAAGTCATAACGTGCCCACTGCAAAGACTGGAAAGTACTTTAAATAATGGTATTTTTATTTACCAAAAATGTAGTAAAATGTAATAAATGTAAAGTTATTACCTAATCCGTAAAAACAGAAAATATCCTCGCCCGTTCTGTCTGTGTGAATATCTAATGTCGGCCAGCTTACTTAGAAAACTACAAAATCAAAACTGGAAAAGTTAATGTGAAATTTTCACTTCTTAAAATAGTAAGAAGTTTCTTCACTCTAACGTTTTAACTAACTAGAAGAAGCTCCGGGAATAAATTCATGGCGTGAATGATCGAAGAGCAGTTAAGAGTTTGAACGTTTAAGAATATCGTGAAAAAACAGCAGCAATATTTATTAATGAATAAAACCTGCCAATTCAGTGTTCAAACAGGCGATTCGTTGTAATTGAAAAAGAAACAATCTGTAATTGAATCAGTGACTAATTGAAATTGTTCGGTTATTGTTATAGTTAAAATTTATAAAAAGAGAAGTTTTTCATAGCTTGATAATAAAACCTAAAGGGTCTATTTGTGAACCTGAATAACTATAGGAAATTAGTGGTACAATTTCCATCAACATGAATTTGCTGGAATATTAGAATTTTTAGGGTTTTTTTCATGGCCTTGAAGACGAACTATCGTGAAATTCGAGTTTTCGTTTACTTTTTGTAGATCATCATTAAATTTGATATGTGTGCTTTCTTTAAGATGATCACGCATCACAAAATGTATTTTATCCTTAGTCGCGACTTCCACGTTTCCTCTAAGTCTGCCCCTGAACAGTTTTAATAAATCATTTTCACTTCGTATAAAAAGTATTATTAGTTTATACGTTAGTTATTTAGTTTTTTGTTTAAAGATTTAAACAAAAAACTAAATTTGTTCTTTAGCTTATATGTAAATCAATTTGTAAGTAATTTCGTGTAGACTTGCAGATTTGGATTAGAAAACAGAAAATTTTCTAAATTAAGTGTATTTTATTTTAGGAAAATGTGAGACTTCTCTTGGGATACGGGACTGAAGAAAAACTGGTGTTCAAAGTAAAAAATAGAAAGGCAAAATAGTGTTTAAATTTAAATTCATTCAAATAAGATGGTATAACTTAGAGATTCCAAAAAATCCAATACAAATGTGTTGGCAATGACTTGAGAATTTAAGAAGTTAATATTAACATTGCTTCGATAATAAATCATTTTTATTCTTGTCGCAGAATGACGGCGTTTATCGTTGTCGAAGCCATTTAAACTGGTCCTTTGTTATCACTGAAAATATTATTGAATTGGCAATAAAATTACTTGTATTGTGCGCGGTATTGAGACATAAATACAATGGATCAAAGAAGACTTCTTTTGCTCTCTAGATGTATTTGTGAAAGTTCGATATAACCAGAAGAGTGAGTGATTAGAATTGTTCATAACTTTAGATGTATTTACAATAGTAAAAACATTTTATTTTATTTATTATATTTCACAAAAAATATATTTTATCATTTTTTTTCTATGTAGGTGGTAAACATTATATACTTTTTTTTATAAGTATTTGAGGATATAAGTATTAGATGATAAAGTATGATACAATTTTTGCAATATTCAAATTTCCGTGAGACAGAGGCATGTTTAATAAGCTTTTTAATTAAGAAATCGTAAAGGAAAGTTTAAATGACCATGGTAAGAAGGTAATAAGTGTACGAAAAATCCAATGCCATACTTGGCATCAGTCAATATCAATACAAGGCAGCGCTTATGTCAAGAAGCATGTAGTGTGCCGTGTTTATTCAAAACGCAAAGAAAAATAGCAAACTACAAGCGCCATTGTATAAATAGTCGGAAGTCTTTACCATCGTTTTCTTTGATATTTACAATGTACGTGACAATCGCTCAGTTTGCTGTCCGTAGTCCGAAACACGTCCATGACACGAATAACATTACTACTACAATGGGTTTCTGTATGCTTGTGCGATACTCAAATCTCTTCTGTTAAGACAGCTATGTTAATGGTCAAGAAATTAACACTGCTTTTGCGAAGCGCCATTATCCTTTATGTCTTCATTTTAACTCATAAACTTTTTCAAGGCGCACTCCGAGATTCTGTAGGACTTCGATTTTTACGAGTTCTGCATTTTCATACGTAATAAATGTATGGGTTGAACAGATCTCCATTATTGAAGCATGTGCTCGTACTGTTGTTCACGACTGTCATTATGCTCAAGAATTATCAGATTTAAAGAATATTTTATTATTGTTGTGGGCGAGTAAACCGTCATAACTCCATTGGTCATAAATCTATGGAGTACCACACGAAGCCGGCGCGGCGCCACTCACTTGAAGCATTAAATCTCTCTACCCAGTTTTTATCGCTTGTGAAAACTTTATTGCTACTTGAACTTTTCCTCCGAATTGCTATCCTTATAGAAATTTTACAAGTATTCCTTGTCCACTGGCGGCACATTATTATTGGTTCCTTTTATAGCTGCGTTATTCATTCATGCAGATTCATCCATCATCGATATTGGCAACTAAGTTAAGCTATTACAGTAAATTACTGCTGATTAATATTGTCATGCTGCAATCCATATTTTCATTGGTGGTCGTAAATCAAATTGTTGATCAGCGACATGATGCGTTGTAATGATAGAGTACGAAAACAGAATTGCTTATCAAAATGAAATCTTGATCGTTCCATCCATGAATACATATGTATAACAATTTTAATTGTGACATTTTGCATAAACGCATTGAAAATAAATCCCTCAGGTTTCTAGTGGACGTCGTGCGATGACGTGCGAGGAGGCGGTGAGCCCGCGCAACAAAATGTCACTTGGCAACTTGTTGAACAATATTTATTCAATAGCGCACCGTCTCTAAAGGTGAACACTCGAAACTCTTGTGCAGGAAATTGTTAATGACATTCAATTCTCATATACACAAGTATTGAGTATGTTAATATTTCTTCGTCATAAGCAGATACTGATGCTGTAGTCGCAATTAACAATAAATAATAATAAAAAAGACGATGCAGTATTATAAAGAAGGATGACGTCGAAAGTAAAGGAAAACGTGATACGTTTGAATTTGTGATTGATGGACCGGCCATTCCCAGCCGTTAAGTAGTAATTCAATTATACTACAAAAGAAATCTACAGGTGTTTCTACTTTAACATAGAATTATACTTTTTAGTAATCTATGTATGACATTCGTTTTATACGTCGGAAGTTAAAGTCAGGTAGCGGCGGTTTCTATTTGATCGTTAATTTGCCTTCAACTGGGCAGGAGTGGTCTCACGATATGCAAAACAATCAAGATATGCCCAGCGAGGTGCAGGTACATCTCCCTCCTATCCAAGCACTTCAACTTGCTTACGCAATGTTCAGATACTTGGCTCTAATTGCTTGATTGCTGTAAGTTTTAATGGAACAAGTTCATGGTTATTTGTGCCATTTAAGAGTTGTATTAAAGATTCACAGATTGTATTTATGTAGGTTTTTTTGAGTGAATGCTATTAAAACTATGTTTTAACGGTTATTAAGCGCGATTTTTATTTAACTTTTTACGTTATTTTGTCGTTTTGTTCTGAGTTATTATTGGGCAATCAATATCTTTATTATTCAATAATTTAATAACTACCTATATGGAACATATAGCATGTGATGAAAAGCTTGATATATTCAATATTTTTTTCTTTAAATTTTATTTATTAATTTATGACACTAATAAGCAAATGAAACGAAAATGACTTCTTACGTCGGGGCTTCATCTGGGATAATGTTACAAATATAGGCCGCGCCACGCTAATGTGGCGATGGGTGTATTTTTTTTAATTGCACGAGTTAAGCAGA
Organism: Dendrolimus houi; assembly: GCA_039645545.1. Taxonomy (NCBI): domain Eukaryota; kingdom Metazoa; phylum Arthropoda; class Insecta; order Lepidoptera; family Lasiocampidae; genus Dendrolimus; species Dendrolimus houi. The sequence goes on along the minus strand of CM077117.1, from coordinate 16,260,784 downwards.
AAGGCAGATGGCTCACCTGATGGAAAGCAATTACCATCGCTTATGGACATTTGCAATACCAAAGGTGCTACCAATGGACTGCTGCTTTTTAAGGGGAGACTGGAACCTGGCCACTAATGAACACAAGTCAAGGTTGTTATGGCGGCATACCCTAGATCAGGGGTGGTAGCCATCCAGACGGGTAAACCACCTGGCTGTGGGTTGTTTAGTTGCCTCTTAAGATAGGCCACTTGGCCCCAGGAAATTGTATTTTTTTCTTTAGTGTAATGAATTATTTGTGACGCGATATTGTTTTTAATTGTTGATGACATTACATTTGACAGATAACGTATGTATATATCTGTATACACTACCGTAGCTATTCGATAAAGTCGTTGTTTTAACACTTGACATAAAATGATAAATATTTTTAACATTATTGCAGGTGAAGCCCCACCACTAATTGTGCACTAAAAAGAAATTCCTAGTTATCATCTTCATACTGATTTTATATACACGGCAATGTTTAGAACAGAGATTCTAAAACTATTTTGAATAAGAGACCCCTTTTCCAAAATGAACTGATACCTCAGATCCCTCATAGCCAAATTACTTTAAAAATCCTATCTCTAGTTTTTTCATATTGATTCAAAATACTTAACAATTTACAAACTTTTACTTACTTTAGCTTTAAAAGTACAACAATGCTATTTCCTACTACAATATTAGCCATTTTTATAACAAGTTGGTAAACGTAACATAACCTATACAGTATCTTGAAAGTTTCAAATAAGAAGTTGTGTTAATTAATAGGGGTCGATTTTTAGACGTCGTCGACCAAATTCAGTTTTCATGTATGCCGACCTGAAGGAAACTAATTTCGACCTCATGGGGTCGATATCGATCACTTTGGGATATTCCTGGTTTAGAATATTCTCTTTTATTACATTTTATAACGTTCATGTATCCTTTAATAGCTAGATTTCTAGAGACAGAATAACAAAGCCGGATGTAACATATGACATTCAATAACAATAGGAAACCTTTACCTGTTACTAGTTAATACATTCAACAATAAAGTAGAATCAGTAAGCAGCTTATTAAATTAAATCTTGATAGGCACTTAAAACGATATAAAAACGTGATTGCTAATTAATAACATGTGTTATTCTGTTGCTATGTCCACGGTAGCTTACTAAAGCAACATAGTTTAGCGGACCGTAAAGTTGATTACATACTTGTAGTTTTGCATTTATTGTAATAAAATTACTTTATTCATTGTTTAATGTAGTATTTTTGCCCATTAGTCATTAATTAATGATGATAATTTTATAAGTATGTTTAGATACACGGACAAAGAAAGAAAAATATTTATTGTCAAGTGTTAACGCTGACTTATTTGGTGGTCACCGCCTCTTCGTTTCCTTTTTTCTTTCGGCGCATCTGTCACTATGTAATGTGACATAGTATACGTCCGACCGCTGATCGCGCCGCAGCTTTTTGTGTGTTGTGCCGCATTATCAACCCGCATGCAGGAAGATACCCGCTGTATAGTTCCAGCTGGTCCACTTATCGAAGGAACCGCAAGACGCGAAGAAAGGATCACGAGGAAGAAGTGCCCACCGCTGCGAAGACCGCATCGTTCGTAGCGTGTTTGGTGCGGCGACTTCATCCTGTAAGTCCTTTCCTTTTCTTTTATCCCCGTTCCCGGCCGCGCTCACATCGAGTATGAATGCGCATTCATTATATTAAAAAACGTTAAAGTAACTAACTAACTTTTTAGCGTAGCGTTTGTTAGGAAGTTTTTTATTGTATGAGTTCAGCAGACAGGCAGATGGCCCACCAGATGGCAAGCGGTTACCGTCGCTTATAAACATCGGTAACACCAAAGGCGCTACCAATGTGCTGCTGCTCTCTAAAGGGTGACTGGAATCTGGCCACTAAAGCCAGAATACAACTCAAGGTTGTTATGGTGGCGTACTCTAGACCAGGGATGGTAGCCATCCAGAAGCGAAAATACCCTACCTTTGTTGTGGGTTTTTTGGTCGCCTCTTATGACAAGGCGGCCCGGCCGCAGGAAATTGTATTGTTTCTCCGATCTTACGCGGATATAAGGTATAAAGAATGTACAACTGACGAAAATCTGCAATCAAAATATTTTCGAGGGATGTAATGTTTTGCTTATTATTAATATAAACACATTATGTTTATGCTAGACGTAGACCATAATCATCATCTGCAGAGGCTGGATGAAAAAATGGAGGATCAGGATATATGGTGCAAATCTAGAGAAGGCTTACATAGATAGTTTATTTCAATTACGTGGTTGAGGATGTCGTGTTTATTTACAGTTTAATTATTCTGCATTCTGTAATATTGACAAAATTTATGACGACAACATTAGAGCCATCTCTCTAGAAAAGAAAAAAAATTACAAAAAATAAAATATTTAAATCAATCATTTGTTTTTACTTTTACTATGATCAGCTTTTTAAAATTACTAAACTTTCGTTTTGTAGTGAGCTTAAATGTTCTTCTTAGTAAAACAATTAAAGCTATTTTCAGCAATATTTGTTACTGATGACTATACTCCTTAACATACAAAGGAGCCTCATAACAAGATTTGAACTGACCGAAAAGCCTACGTATAAATTGATTATAAATTTGCTGATTTACATTTCCAGATGACACATGACACATGAAAATCACACTTTTTTTACAACATTCCTTGTAAACATTCCGTGTATTCCTTGTATATATATATATATATATATATATATAATAACTTAACCTCTTTTCTTTCACACACAAGCCAGCCCTATACTGTGTACTCAGTTTTGTTCAGTTCTTCTGTACTATATATATATATCCCTATTAATATTACAAATGCGAAAGCAACTCTGTCTGTCTGTCCGTCTGTCTGTTCCGCTTTCACGTAAAAACTACTGTACAGGTTTGGCTGAAACTCAGTATATATTTTCGATGCCGAGGCTGAACATAGGATACTTTTTATCCCGAAAAGTGGGATAGTTTCCGGGATAAAAATATATTTGCCCGTTTGTTTGTTATGCTTTTACGGAAAGCTACTGGACCGATTTGGCTGAAATCGGTATATGTGTAATTTTAATACCGAGGGTCGACAAGGGATACTTTTCATCCCGGATAATGGGATAAGTTTTGGGATAGATTTATGTAAACGTTATTTCAGAAAGTAGGATAGGTCGATGTGGCCGATTTGGTCGTTTTGGCCGAATTGGTCGATTTGCCTGATTTGGTCAATTTTATCGAATTATTTGTTTTGTCGATTTCGTCGAATAAGTCGAACTGGTCGATTTCGTCGAATTGGTCGAACTGGTCGATTTTGTAGATTTGGTCGAATACGACGATTTCGTCGATTTGGTCGAATCGATCGATTTTGTTGTATTGGTCAATATGGTCGATTTGGACTTTTGGGCCATTCTGGTCATTTTGGTGTACATATGTATTGTTAATACATAGAAAATGAGCATAGATACTTTTCTTCCGGGGATGGGAGACCTTGCGATATGAAATGAAGTGAATCTTTCGGGGTAAATAGCACTAACATAAAAATTTAATATAATGTAAGATGTGATGTAACCTCTTTAAACATGAAGCATGCACTAGAACGAGATTGGTCCGCGGCTCAGCCGCGGGGTAAACTCTAGTATTATAATATATATATATCAATTGGTCTATAGTCTAAGAATTAGACATAATTATTTAAGAAAAAGTAATGTTTTCTGAGTGCGTTCTTAACTGTAGGCAATGTTTTGGCCTCTGTGACAATAAAAGCAGCGCATTCCAAAGTTTGACAGCCTCCAGTGTAAAAGAGTTATCATAAAAGAATGAAATGTGTGTAGGTGTCGTGAGTTTATGATACGTACGAGTGCGCAAATTGTGCAATATTATATTCAAAAAGCTATTATTAGTTACCTGCTACCGTTTCAAACGACTCGATGTCTGCCGTGTTCGACCTTGACGGCAGCTATATCTGCATAAAGGACATAAATTACGCTAACTTGTGTGCTCCAACATCGTGTGAGGTAAAATCCTTAAGTTATTATACGATAAACATGACAATCGCAAATTCTTTAGCAACTAGTTAATTAAATATATTATATTTTTTATAATTTATTATAATTATTTATATGTTAATTACGATAATTATCTTATCACACTTAAACAGGTTTTGGTATTGGCATTCATGCACGAAACAATAATATTGATAATCGGAATTCCTTAGAACTAGCTTTTGTTTCTAACAAGTTAAGCAATTAAAATAAACGACCAATAAATTTTGATTTCGACAAATTATTCCACACCTACATTAAATATTATTATATTGAATTTGCTATAATACCTACTTAAATCGATTGTAATGTTTCGACCACTGATTGCAAATTTCATATGTATGTATCTCCCGTCACTTTGTTTAGATATTTCAGGGTAACGGACGGTCTACCCGCCGCCCTTGTCCAAGGCGGATTGGCAGGTTTCATATATTAGTACTCTTGAAATTCAGGTATTTTTACGATCAAGATGAGAATCCATGTCACGAATGATACGCGGGTGCCTTAGCCACTGAACATTTTTATTCTTTAAATAATATTTTTTTTATTGCACGAGTTCAGCAGACAGGCAGACGGCCCACTTGATGGAAAGTGGTTACCGTCGCCTATGGACATTTGCAACACCGAAGGTGCTGCAAATGCGCTGCTGCTCTCTTAAAGGAGACTGGAACCTGGTCACTGATGTCGGAACACAACACAAGGTTGTTATGGCGGCATACTCTAGACCAGGGTGGTCGCCATTCAGTCGAGCAAATACCCTACCACCTGGCTGTGGGTTGTTTAGTCTGTTTAGTCGCCTCTTACGACAGGCCGCCTAGCCGCAGGAAATTGTATTCTTTCTCCGTTCCTGCACGGATAAAACAACATAATATCATTATTTTAATTTCCTTCATTAATAGTCCTCCCTTTCATAGTAAATTTTCGTAACTGGTATTCTATACCTTAAAATATATGTTACGATAATATCATTAAAACTAATTAGTTACTATAATGGTAAATTGATGAACTGTCAATAAATATTAAAAAGTTCAAAAATATTTTTATTTTATTTTGCGTGAACTTTCTAAACGCATTTTTATCCACAATATTTACACTGCGTAACAGTGAATGTTGTTTCTTAGGTTCTCTCAACGGAGTTTTTTAAACTAGCAAAACGCCTCTGAATTTTTTAAAATTTAGTATTCATTCTATTGTCTTAAGTTTTCGCGACAAGTACACATAATAAATCTACGGTTACTGAAAAGTAGCTGAAACGCCGGAATAAAAATCAATTAAATACTGCGCTTAAAACCGTTAAAATGTAGTTTTATTATGAGTTTTCATTCGTCATTTAAATAATCTAATTTTGAGATGCGTACACTATTTCCATCTGTTTGCGAATACCTGCGTAACACTGTATTCACTCTTAATTATTTCAATAAATGTTATATAAAATCAGAGACGGGGTAGAATCATAAATTTTGCACACTGAAAAAGACTAACTCAGGAAAAAATATAAAAATAAAAGTATATTTTGAAAGATCGTGATTTTAAGCGTAATAAAATAGAATCAACACTACGGCGAAAGGAAACTACAACGTAAATCATAGTATTTTAAAGTATCGCGTGCCGGTCATTGAAGATCGTAGTTATATAAACAATCAATTTTCGGGACTTTCCTGAGGAATAATAAAACATGTTAAATAAGTGCCACTAAAATAGTTTTGCATTTTGTTTTACAAGCTCTTGTGAATATAATGGATGAATAAATAGAAAGTTTTCAAACTAGTAAATTGAAATAATGACTCGGTAAATTCCCTTCCGTTGATATAAAATCTACTTAAAATTAATACCATTATTATTACTTAGAATCCTTTATATTTATTTTGAATATATTATGCAAATATTCGAACAAGAAGAAATATATAAATTGATGTTATTAAAATGCAAAATTATGTAAAGGACATATTTATATTCTTGTTCACAGTAAGTATCATGAATTGTAAAACGGGTCAAATTCCTAAAGGATGAATTGTTAGGTCACAGGCCAAGAATTCTTTTATTAATACGAAAATCACTTTTAAATTGATCTTTTTATTATGTCTTAAATCTTATGTATAAATGATATCGAAATACCACACGGCATTTAAAGCTTACAGGATATTATTATATATTTTAGATAGTCTATTAAAATAATATTGAAAAATTGCAATCACAAGGCGTAAAACAGAAGCTATGAATTTTTGGAATGGCTACGAGATTTGAATAGAATATTTATTTATAATTTATGTCAATTTTAACATAGGGATTTTTATTAATCCATATTGCTATGTAAAATGTCAAATTGGAAGATTGATGGTTATAAGAGTATAGGTAGAGCAAAAAGGAGATGGTTGTGCTATGTGAAAGGTGATGAGAAGATATGAAGTGTGACAGAGGATGTATGCCAGAATAGTGATATGAAGAAAAAAATTCTACTCTGTCGACACTAAATGATTTTGGATAAGGCGAAAGGAAAGAGAGAACGCTTACTACTGTTAAATGAACTTGGTGTTATTGCTTCTTGATTATTGTTTTCACTTTTTCACGTTTAGTTTCATCTTGAAAATCTACTTAATAATTTCTCGTACAGATTTCTATCTATTGCTATAGGCTGTGTAAATTATAATAAGAAAAAGATGTGATGCAACTTTAGTAAAAAAAAATGTTTACGTTATCTACACAGGCTCACTTTCATATTTAAAATGTAGCATATACAATTACACATGTACTACCCATGCGCAGAAGGTTTGCCGATAGCTTCATGATGTCACGCGTCGATGGTCAGTAGGGTTAACAAAAAAGGTTACATAAATAGTTGTTACAATAAATTTATTGTTTTACTTTATGTAAAACTTATAAAAAATAGTCTCGGTCGAATTAGCCCATCAGTTTCTTCTCATAGGTATCAAAAAGGTGGCTAAGGAAAAAATAGCAAATAAAAAACGCTGTTGTCATTACGTAGATTATATATTATTATGTATTAATATTTAATTAATAAATGAAACTAAGCCGTAAAATAATAGTTTAATCATTAAAGTCCATTAAAATTAGACATAACCGAATCACTTTTAGTGTCTGTTTCTAGTTCAGTGGAGTCACATCCCTGTTTTTATCTACAGAAATAATATCTCTTTCGTATATTTCTCCCTATAATATATCCTTTCGGACTGAGTTACATTTTTATCTGCGACGCGCTGCTTCATTAAATTCCACACGTACTCGATCGGGTTTTAATCACAGTAATACGGTGGTAATCTAAGTACTTCGTGACCATGGCTTTTTAATAATTCGTCAACCAGATTTTTTTAGGTGGCAGTGACTTTTTGATGATATGGTATAATTCTTTTCTTCAGTTTTTCTTCATATGTGACATTTTGGTCACGTAACCACTTCTGCATGTCTTCTTTAAGTGATGCGAAAGTTGATCGTCTTTCTATTCCCTTTCTATGATATGGAGCGTTATCAATAACTACTATGCCATTTGGCGGTAGGTTGGGAATAAGCTTTTCATCATTATCATCATCATTTAAATTAATTTATATTATAATTTACATAAAAAAGTGTACTTAGGTATTTAAAATTGAAGTTATAAGGTATAATTTAGTATGCTCTGCGAGAACGTTGCCGACAAACTGTGCTGCAGTTTGGCAATGTAATTGTTTGTATAATCTTGTAACTTTTTTTAGAAAAAAATAATATAAAATAATAAAAAATAAAGTATTTTACAAAATTACTGGTATCCATCTGAGCACGGTAGTCACCTGTGGAACTCCTACATTTGTAAATTAGGTCTGCGTTTTCTATGAAGCCATTATCATTCCCAGCGTGAACAATAATCCATCTTTGGCCCGGATTAAAAACCTTTTTATACTAGTGTCTAAATAATTTTGCTGACAATTAGTAACTGTGTAACGGCTGTGAATCCAGGTATTATCAAGATATGTGACAGGGTTCTTATCAGCGCCAAGCTCGTCATTTTCTATCAACCGGCGTAAATATCTTGCTTTTCAGGCTGTTACATCCGGTTTCTGTACAAACAAATTTCTAATATTTTTACATTTTTTGAATTTGTATCCTAGCTTTTCTTTTAGTATTTTTCTGAATGAAGTTTTTTGTCCGAGAAAGTTCAATTCTGTTTTCGCAACGTCTAATATCTTTCTGAGAGTTGGTATTTCTTTTGTCACACTATAGAAACTTTCGACTATATTTCTAATAGCACATATAACAAAATCGTCTATTTCAAACTTCTTTCCACTTGGCTTCTTTTTCTTTGGCGTTGTAAGTTTCACTTCTTGTGTATCAGCCGACGTGCCTCGTGCTGGTTTAGTGCTTCCTAGCTTCTTAGCTTCATTCTTAATGTTTCGAATACTCACAGCTGTGGCCGCACTAGGGCGATCTAAAGCACGCTCAACGGGTATAAAAGGCGACCCTTTTTGTTTTTCTTTTTCGAAAAACATAAGAAATTTTAAAATAATATCATGTTCTCCACCATGATAGGCTTTCCCTTTACTTATTTTGATAAGAAAATAATAAACAACGAAAACAAATAACAAAAAAAAAACAAGTAAAACTTAACAAGACAACAATGAATTAATTCGGAGCGAAAGTAAAACATTACACGTGAGTATCGGCAGCGTTGTTAGCGGTACTGACCAGATGAGCGCGGGACGCGATCGGTGGAAGTGGGAGGAGTAGTGATCGGCAAACCTACGCGCGGCTTATAGTAGAGAAGTCTAGCCTTAAAGATACAGTTAATACTAGTTTTGGGGCTAGTAGAATCGTATAAAAATTATATGTAGTACCTCAAATTTGTGTCTATTTGGAGATTTAAGTCTGTTACCGATTTTTGAAAAACTTAATTATACATATTTATACATTTATACTGCCTACACCCTCTTGCTTAGTTATATCTATGATAATATGAGGAAGAAGTCCTAGTAGTTTATGAAAACTGCCCATGAGCAACATACAAAGACAGATCGACGGATATGATGATTTTATAAGGCTTTCGTACTTGTCAAAATGTCTACGGAACCACAACTTCAAACGCTCAAACGCATCAGATTAGCGTATCACGACTTTGGTGTACGTACATGTATAAAGAGACAAAGGGCCCAAGTCGAAGCATGTCAACAGAATTTAAAGAGTCAAGTTACACTTCCCAGTTTATAATGACATACAATATCAATCTTGTGAACTAAAACTAGTCTTTTGACACCTGGCCTCACGACCTTAATGTTACGAGAAAGAAAGCGACCTTACTAAGAGATAATTTATTATTTGTCTTTGTTTGCATTTTTGATTACTAAGTTGACATTTGCATTAGTTACGATGGCATTCCTACTGCGTTAGACGGCCATAAACGTAACTCGATGGCCAATTATTGATTCGGTTCCATTTAGTATTTAGAAAATGTTAACATTTCATAGATATATATGAAAATTTTCTTATGTTCAACATTGCTATTAATAGCTCGACGACAGATTGGAGACACTTCCTACAATTAATTCGTGGCTCATTTGTTTTCAATTTGGATGTCGTGCGGCGTGTGATTTATTGCATCCGGAAAAAATGCGGTGGAAAAAACAAGGAAATAACATATCAAACCAATTTTATCTGTCCTTTTTATTTCGACGTCGTTTGACTAAATAATAAAGGGAAAATTTCATAATGCTTTTACTACAGACGGTAAATATATATCTGCCATAAAAAGTCTCACTGCAAAGTTGGGCTCAGTTCATGTCGCACGACCCTGGCTTGGATAATTAAAGGAACACCGGGATGAGTGTAGTAAAAATCTGCCAGGCCCCGTAAATCACACACTATCTCACTGTTAGTCCCCGATAATGGGGCACACCTCATAAGGAATTCCCACCTCGACAGAAACAAGGAATCATCAATCAATATACGGTATATTGGAGGTATTCTAAAGATTTTATCGAGGCTATAATAGTGTCTAAACCGTTTTCGGTTGCAACGAACACTGTTGAACACTGATTTAATTTTCGAGCTGCTAGAAACAAAGTTATTAATACCTTAAGCCGTGGTAGCGTAATATCTAACACTTCTGCGATTCATCCTATTGATATGGATTCAAATCCTGGGAAGTAAGCACTGCTTAGGAATTCTTTGCAGACGGTGAAAGAAAACACTGCTATGAACCTTGCACTTCGAGATAACCATTATATGAAACTAATCCATCTGAAACTAGCGTGACGGGGATACTTGTTTTCTCAAAAGCCAGATGATTTTTTTTTCATGTAGAAAAGCACCAGTAAAATTTTTCACCCAAGTTTCGTTTATTTAAATTATTTTTTACCAAGTCAATTAAAATTGAAAGTATTATTAAATTTCTGTCCAATTCATGTACAAAAACTAAACCAATAAGTTTCTCTGAATGTTACGTATGTAAAATTACGATGAATTGAAAGTTACATCAGGAAACTAAGTGGAATGTGCAGTATTTCTGCTTCCATGTGGTAGTAACAACTACCCATTAACTACGCCTACTTTGTTTATTTGCTTACATTTCTAATAAAGACGGAGCCACACACAGTAGACCAAGTATTTATTGATCAAGAATAAAATTGACTGGCAGCAATCAACTTGTCCAAATATTATTATTAAGTCACTAATCAGAAAGTAATGGTTTACTAATGAAGCTCTAGAGACGTTAAAGGCATTTATTTTCGAATTTCAATGTAAATCACAGGTGTTTAACATGTATTCTGCAGTTCTGAACTCCATTGCATAATTGAAAAATGTTGATGATATTTAGAAACGATATTCAAGAAGTTAACCTACATTCCTTAGGGTGTAATTGCTGACTTGTTTACTAACAAATCATCTAAATATACGTTCATTTTATAAGGTTTTTTTTGCTCGAGTTCGGCAGACAGGCAGACGGCCCACCCGATGAAAAGTGGTCGCCATCGCCTATGAACATTTGTGACACCAAAGGTGTTAATAATGTGCTACCACTCTCTAAAGGGGGACTAGGACCTGGCCACTAATTTCGGAACACAACTGAAATTTGTTATGGCGGCATACTCTAGGCTAGGGGTGGTAGCCATTCAGATGGGTAAATACCCTACCACCTGGCTGTGGATTGTTTTATCGCCTCTTACGACAGGCCGCCCGGCCGCTGGAAATTATATTCGTTCTCCATTCCTACACGGATAAAACGGTAGATAGGATTACCAATATACAAGTAGAAGTAGAAGAGTATAGAAGTCATTGCAACCCAAAGTTCTCATGTTAGACATATAACAATTTATATTTAGGCTTTTGGTAAGAAATACAGGTTTCAGTGTTTTTTGTACTCTATCCTTGAAGGGAGTAGGGGATTAAAACTGTTAGGTATTTTTTTGGATGCAGTATTTATGCACAGTGTAAAAAAATAAATGCAAACGAAGTCGTGAGTGACAACTAGTAAGTTAAAGTAGAACCCAACAGACTTTAAAACTAGGACGCTACAAAGTGATCACTGCTAGCTATACGGGTTAATACACGTAGGTATTTTAAACATGTATTTACAAAACAACGGAATTGTTAAGTAAATTTTTATTAAACGTCAGAAAATGTATAGATACGCTGACTGACTAGATATGGTAATTATGTTAGCGAAATCAAATATTTGTCGTCATCAATTCAAGATAATAATGTTCGGTGGGTCTATTAAAATATTATTTATATTATACTTTATATGGCACTATAAATAAAAGATGAGACCCCATATCAGATGAGTTTTATAGCCTCGAGAAGATTTCTTTGTTTTAAAGAAATTTATAAAATAGCTATATCATTAATAAATCATTATTGTCATTTAGTGTTGATAGACGATTAATAAAGACATGTTTTTCTAAAAAGACGACGTATTTTTGGTTCTGAGAGATAAATTTCTTGCGTCGAAATCAACCAACTGCTGTTATAAATTTCAAAGAATAAACTTATTAAGATAGACTCTATCCGTGTAAGATTGGAGATAGAATGCTAATCCTTGCGACCGGGTAGCCTGTCGTAAGAAGATACAAGACAACCTACAGTGGTGTAGAATATGCCACCATAACAATCTTGTGTTCCGGCATCGGTGGTCAGATTCCAATCCCCACTTCGAGGCCGGCAGCACGTTGGTTGTGGCTTTGGTGTTGCGAACGTCTATAGGCGACGGTAACCACTTTTCGTGGAGTGGGCCGTCACCTGTCTTCTGTGTACTACATCAATAAAATGAAACTGAGGTACGCAACTGAGATCAGCGAACGCGACGCGTGCCTCATGATAAAAGGTTGAGACAATGTCACCTGTCCATCAATTTAGGGAACGCGACAGAGACTAATGATTACCAGCTGGCAGTGCGTCAAAATTCGTGAATTAAAAAATAATATCGAAACGAGTCCACGTACTACTTGAAGAACAAGAGAATGGACATCTAGTACTGTATTATTTATTTCATTTGCAATTTTCTTCTAAGTGTATTCAGAAACTTAACGTTTTTCTTGACGATCATATAAAGATAATTTTTTTCTCTTAAATTAACAAGAAGACTGTCTTCTTCAGTAGATAACTTTAAATTGACCATTTTATAACTTCCAAGGCAAGCGCCACCCATGACACCGTCTGTCCCACAGTGGTCGCAGATATTTTGCCACAGCCACGCGTTGTGGTTGTGTGTCTCGGTCTCACTCTTTGAATACCCTCCATTGTCGTGTGTAGCGGTTTGCTATCACGTGTCCCTGTTACCTGTAGCGGTCGCGTACTTCATCATAATACCTTACATAAACCATACCGTAATCATCACGCAAATCGTGCCGGCGAATAGATAATTTAAAGACGTGTTATCAAAGCACTAAACAGGTGTTCTTACGTCTAAGATTATATAGATTATTATATTGAGGCCAATTCTCGGTAGCTACGAGACATTTTAATAGGAATTCCTTTATTATGATTAAAATTAAGGTTGACGTCAAGCAGTCTGAGTAAAACATAGCATATTCATGATCTTCTATGAATGCCCCAATTCATCAAGATAACGATGATTTCGTTCAGAGAAAATAAAGTTTACATAGATTTTGTTTGATGGTGATGATGCCATCATGTCTCCGATTAAACGATTTAAAGGATTAGTCAGAATATAGGTGGCTTATATTTACTCACTTTTGATAAAGGACGTGATATTAATTTGTTAATGTACTAATTTTAAAAACATTTAGTTATGTAATTTTATGCGTGCAGGAACGGATAAAGAATACAATTTTCTGCGGTCAGGAGTCCTGTCGTAAGAGGTAACAAAACAACCCACAGCCAGGTGGTAGGGTGTTTGATGGCTACCATCCCTGGTTTAGAGTATTCTGCCATAACAACCTTGAGTTGTGTTCCGGCATTATGGGGCCAGGATCCAGTCTCTCTTTAGAGAGTAGCGCCGCATTTGTAACACCTTTGGTATTACAGGTGTCCATAGGCGATGGTAACCGCTTTCTATCAGGTGGGCCGTCTGCCCGTCTGCTGAACTCTTGCAATAAAAAAGTACACAAAAGAACTAAATGACTAAATAAAATTACGTACCTTTCTAGAAATTGTAGCCACTACCGAGAAAGTACCTTCTGAGAACTCAGTGGCATAATTTACAAGGCCTACATATATAGGTACAAACGTATTCGACATAAAAGGAGGCCTTGATAAGTTTACATGCGAATCTAAATATCCTCGCGTGACTATGAATGTGGGTGAACGTTGGAACCGGGTTGGGGTCATTGAATTAATCCAATTCATAGGAAGCCTCTGAAACGTTATATTACACCGTATTCATTTGATATTTCAACCTTTAACATTCAATAGTATAATATATCGGTTTCTCCAATAAGGTTTTTGAATTAGTTTTGATTGTTAGTATTAGTAGAATTAACTATTGAGAGTTGTACATACATATATATTATCACGTCTGTTTCTCATAAGGGTAGGTAGAGCCGGTAGGTGCTGGATATATAGGAAGGCGGAGGACCAGGATCTGTGGCACGAACTTGGGGACGCGTATGTCAAGTAGTTTACTACGAGTTACTGATGACGACGTACGCAGAGAAAACGTATCAGCACATGCCACGATTAAGAACAAAATGGACATATACAAACATTTTTATCACCTTTATTATCTCCATCAAATTTATGATTTCTTTAGGTTTGATGTCTGAAAGTAAAAAGAACGTTAAATTTGGAAAAATAAAAAAATTCCATTCTTTATTTTTGTTTTGAAGGGAATGAAATTATTTTCTAAATATTAATACTCTTTAAAAACCGCATAAATGTGTGTGTCGTTTATACAGTTCTAACTTCTCCGATTTCTTGTACAAACCTACTTATATAATAAAGTTCATACTTTCACATATTTATAAACTTTCCGACAAATTCATCATTTATTGATTTTTGATTAGTATAAGCATTACGCATTAGTATAAGCATGGAATAAGAATTCTACCTTTTTTTTTCAACGATTCTTGTAAAATTATTATAAGTTCTTTATTAAGTAAGGCTAATTGACACATTTAATAATCGTATAGCATTTTATACAGGAGCCGCTTGTGTGAGAAATAAAATCATTTTTTTATTCTTTATGATTTTAATATCATTGCCTCTACATTGCAATAAAATATAATCATTACATTCGAGTACAATTAAGAGCACATAATCGATCGATTTTATATTTCTCGACATTCTCAATTCATCATTATGCCGATGGTTTGGTACTCTGAGGTATGGTATTGCATGGTATGGTACGGTGGTTGTAAATTTGACGTAATCTTGCAAAAAAATTAAATTAATTAAAATTTATTTCCTAGACATCAGTAAAAGTTACATTATCAACTTTACACGACTTATCAAAAATCATTCAATCTGGGGCCTAATTCTGCTATTACTATTTAGTTAAAATCACCGGACACTATCGTCTAAATCATAGGTTTGCTTGATTTAGGTATTATGTTAATTTCAATATCCACTCTATAAATATTTTAAGCGAAAACTCGCGAAATAAATGTTTGAAATGTTCGTACCTTTTCAATATTCATTTCGGCTAACGGCCGTTTCTGCTAATGGTAATACTAAGTTTTTTGTACTCGACGATATCGAGAAGATATTGTGGATTTAGTAGAATACTAGTTTCTGACACTATCGCAATGGAATCGTACTTTGAGTATCTTTGCAACGCCAAGATATTGAAATATTTGGACCCCAGGATTATAGAGTACAAATATGTTATATTATTTAACATATTGTTTGTGGTTATTGATTTAGCTGCAAAACGAGTGTAATTAATATGAATACAAAATTAAGTAAATTGCTTTAAATTGGTTTGTGTATGAGTACTTGATTACGTTTGTTATTTTCAATATTATGATTGTAATAAATGAAAAAGTATGACGTATTGAAAATCCACGTTTTTGTTTTGGGTTATCCTTTATGTACAGCGGCAGCCATTGTAAAAGCTATGAGTTACAAATAGTGTTCCAAGAAATTATTATCATTCAGACAAATGACAATGTTATAATCAACTTTACATTACAGACACTCTATTTTGCTAATTCTGTGAACATTATCTTTTTTGCGATATAAGCGAATAGTGGGACAGCAAGTCGTCTCGACGTTTTTCAATCAAACTTACAGATTTATATAAAATTTGGTATTCCTTCGTAACCACAATATACTACATATTTTTTTAAATTAAAATATATGTGATGTATGTGAAGATTGACGTCGTTCGGATCTTTGTATGATTGTTTCTTCTCTCTTGAAAATGCACCGAATGTAATGAAATTCCGTATATCTATATAGTATATTAATTTCAGAAACATCCAAAATGATCTTAGGAAAATCTTAAAGTTTATCAATATTTCTTTTAAGTTTTGGAAACTTTATTTGAATAATAGCTGACCTAGGGTTATCTTAAGTTAATTAAGATGTCTTTAGAATAGGTAAATTAACATAGGATTGCCGTGCCACTGTATATTAGTATATAGGTATACTTATTTACTATAAGTATGAATATAGGTATAGGAATATGTCCATGTCGATACGTGATATATTTTGTCATGTTACGGATCCAAAGTTTACCTGACTGAAGGTAAATGTACTGATTATAATTATCATTAATATACTGATAATTATCAGTAATTATAATTATAGTAATTATAATTATTAGATATAATTTTGCTGGATATGTGTCCAAAATATAGGTACGTACATGACGCCTCGTGGAAAGTCGCATACAGAATTTAGTTTCTTTGGGAGGTTGTCTGTTGTTTCTCTATTTAAATCCTTCAATTTAACAATTTAATTAAAACCTCATAGATTAGAGACTGGTATTTTAAAGTACCAGTATACAGATGACCATAGTATATTTTATACTAGTAAACGGGAATTTTGTCAGTGTAAAGCACAAACGATGCCGAATGATTAGCTCTAAGTATATTAATATTTTAGAAAATGCATAGAAACAATTGTAGATGCGTATAGTTGATGATGAACTCGTGGTAGCGTAATGGCTAGCGCACGCGTCCCAAACTCAAAGGGCGCGGGTTCGATCCTGGCCGGAACGCATGCACCACTTAGGCAGTTTTCTGACCTAATGTGCATATTGTTACAATTACCACGTGCTAATAACGGTGAAGGAAAACATCGTGATGCAACCTGCACATCGAGATAACCGATGTGTCAAACCTGCCAAGCCGCCTTGGACAAGCGTGGCGGGTATAATGTCCGTTCCCCTATAGTGGGAGGCCCGAGCCCAGCAGTGGGACATTTATGTGCTGCTTTATATATTATATATAGTTGATGAATGTAGTGAATTAAAGACATCCTTATCTCTACGAGTTATTTCGTCATGCTATCTCCATTAGAAGACTAATGATGGTAAAGATTGTATGAAGTAATTAGGAACAATTGGGTAAATAAGGGGACTCCCAGAGATGCCAGAAACTAATCCCAGTTTAGACTTTAATCACGGATATAGTTATTCTTATCTGTATATTTAAAGTAACGCATAAATATTTTATTGCTGGGCTTTTAGTTCTTTAATACTTATGCTACGGTTTTTTACCTATATTTTATATTTATTTATATTATATCATAAAATTGTATAACATGCATTAATGCATTAAGTGTCCTTATCATAATCTAGATTTTTGTTTTTATAAATTTTGTAGATTGTTAGTTATCAACATTCGACCACTTTTCAAACATCCAATCAAATACACTTTTACGTTTATATTAAGTATGATGCCCGCGACTTCGTCGGCGTGGTGTGGTTTTTTAACTATCCCACGGGAACTCTTTAATTTTTCGGGATCAAAAGTATCCCATATGTTGACCAGGGACATAAGCTACCACCATACAAAATTTCATTTAAATCGGTCCAGTCGTTTCGGAGATTAGCCGGTACAAACAGACAGACAAACAGACAGACAAACAGAGAAACAAAAAATTTGAAAAATCTAAATTAGTTCTATTTCACTTCTTACATCCCCCTGACTCGATTTTAGCATTTTGTTTCATTGTACAGAAATTTGACCTCTACAATTTTATTATATGTATAGATTACTGCTTATACAATATACATATTGATTTTTTTATTCATATTTTTATGAAGTACATTTAAAATCTAAAGAACTTTTTTATTTAAAGTTCAGTTCAAAAGTTACATCAGTCCGATAATTTTAGTTGTAACAGGACTTAAAAAAGCATATTACTTCATGGCATTGCAAAAAGGTAATATAACATTGAAGATTAATTGACTTGAGTTGAACGAACCATATTTACTCATACTTCCAGTTTTTTTCTTTTTTTATTGCATGGTTTCAGCAGACAGGCAGACGGTCCACTTGATGGAAAGCGGTTACCATCGCCTATGGACATTTGCAACACCAAAGGTGCTACAAATGCGCTGCTACTCTCTTAATGGAGACTGGAACCTGGTCACTAATGCCGGAACACAAATCAAGGTTGTTATGGCGGTATACTCTAGACTAGGGGGATAGCCATCCAGTCGGGCAAATACCCTACCACCTGGCTGTGGGTTGTTTTGTCGCCACTTACGACAGGCCGCCCGGCGGCAGGATATTGTATTTTTTCTCTGTTCCTGCACGGATAACGGTTTCCTTCACTTTGCATATAATTTTGTCAAAAATAGCCGAATCCTATAAGATGTATAACAACTCTTTCTATTATTATTCGGTTAAGTGTATAGGTACAGTACATTCGTTTTATTTGTTTTTTAAATGAAACCAATACACTGACCTAAATCTGTTCATCTAGATGAGAAAATCACATTTATAACAGTTATACAATTATAGTATATATACCAAATCACCCAGGTTCTGCTTGGGCAATTTGTTTTACCTATATTAATTATATATATTCTCATTACACAATAGTTATCTCATGAAATAATAGTATTTATTACATTTATTGATGTATGTACTCATGGAATAACACATAAAATTCATTAGCTTGTGACTTACATATTTATAGTTTAATAACTTTTACTACTATTTTTATTTATATGACAGAAATATTACCGGAAATAATAGATAATGTCGATATAGTATTTGTGTTTTAAATAGTTTATCAATATAACAAGGGACTTTTGTTATTATAATATCGTTTAAGTTTTAGCATATTATAATAAATATGTATAAAATATTTTAAATGTTACATAAGTACATATATTATTACTTAATCAATTGTTAGAACAAATTATCTGAGGAACAATTACTAAGCAATGTTAAGGATAAGGAGAAGTTTCCGTTTATTTTACATGTGAATTGTCACCTCATTTGAATGAATAAGGGTGCGTGTGCACTCTGTTGCACAATCATAACTTTACTTTGACCCGTAAAATTAAAACTATACGCGCGACTTAACCTTTAGCATTATTTTTTTCAATGAGTTATTGATTTCCAGTATTGATTGGATTTTAAACATTTGGAATATAAATAATATCCTATGTACAACTGTAATCTGTAATGATTAATATTAAATTTAAAATAAAAATTAAGAAAATATGTAGCACCGTGAAAAATGTTCAAATGAAACAAAAACAAATAATCAATTTCACATTCAATTAATTACAAACAGATAAAAACTGTAAACAAATTTAATACATAATATATTTAGTAACCAAGAAAAATGCCAAATTAAGTAAAATAGACACTTAAAACGCTTAAACTACATTTTAAGCGTTTTAAGTGTCTTTTTTAACTACGTGTAAAATAAATTATAATAAATGAATAAATGTTGTCATACACGTTTAAATGCATTTAAGGTGATATGAAAATTATTAATAAACATTACAAAAACTTTCTGACATATAGATAAAGCGATAAGACAGTTAAAATTATGTATGTTGTCAATGAAACACTATTAAACCTGTTATATCATAAATATGATAGAAATGATAGGTTATCTGTGCTAGACATAATATAACGGAAGGTGCAGGCAATACGACTGATTATCTTCATTAACTGATTAACTCTGAACAACATATCATTGCATTAAAATGTCTTTATTAGTTTTTTTTCTTAAATTAAATCCTACACCCAGAAGAATATGTCTAACACAATATTATGGAGGTGTCAAAAACATGCCAATAACGGTTACAAAAATATTTTTAGCCCATAGGATAAATCCTTGATTATATATGATCCAAGGTGACTCACAATTGTTATCCTAGTAATAATTTCCGATTCTATTTGAATCATCCACTTCGAAGTCTGGGATCATTTTTTTTCTGTTTTTCTCCTCATTCTTAAAGTCTTTGGTATAATTCAATCCATTCATTTTGGATTCAAGCCAGTACATCTTAAGCTGGTACTTGTCGTAAGACCTGATGGATGCAATATGGCCAGAATCAAAATCACTACTGTAATAATTTTGTAGTTAAGGTGAATTTGAGTCACATAACTATGACACTTTGAAAGGGCCAGTTGAAACTGTTTATCACCTTATGGTCTTGTTCATATTGAATTACAGTAAGTTTGTAGGCTTCTTTATGAACCTTAAAGAAGCGTACAAACTTTCTCTAACCCAATATGAATAAACCCTTTTTTTTTACTTGGGTAAATGCATTGCCGCACCATTAGCCGCGCCGGGGAGGTCGCGGCCGGTATGTGGGGCTCCCCCGACGCCGATTAATCAAGTACGACCGGCGCCGGGTATACCCACTAAAACCCCAAGGGAGCCTGAGTGCCGGGGTCACGGTATGTAGTCTTGGCCTTTATCCGCAATCCCGGCGAGCGGTGGGCTGTCCTCATAAACAGAGGCGGCCTCTCCTGTGTGCGGGCCGGGGAAGTGAAGTTTCCCCGGCCCTGAGAGGGTCGCGCGGCTGCCTCTCGCGCCCTCTCGCGGCATTGGTGCGGGCGGAGGCCTGTCTAGTCCCCGAGACCTCGACGCCCGCTGCCGCCCGCCCGTGGCTTGGTAGCCACGGGCTCACTTCTTGCCGCATTTTGCGGCGGCCCTAGTGGTGACCGCCGCACCCGCGGCTTCTTCCGGCGCTGCCTCCGCCGTCCGGCTGATTGGCTGCTGCTGCGGCTTCTTTCTCCTGGTGGGCTTGGACTTACACGCCCCAATATGAATAAACCCGTTACATAATATATTGTAAGTAAAACGTCAACTTTTTTATATATGTTTCAGAAATTATTGCATAATATTTGTGTAATTTTAATTAGCTAATTGTTCTAATTCGTCTTATTTGACTGTGTTCCAAAAGTACGTTCTAGAAAAAATTGTGTGTGTGTATTTCACACGTAGTAGAAGAGAAACTTCAGAGAATATACTCACAGATAATTCTTCTCTAACATTTATTAATATACTTATACATATAATTCCTTTAGCCTACATTCGTCAACATATTATAATTGAAAATAAACTTCTTAAGTATCATTTACAATTTTTCACTGTTTTAGTGTAAAAAAAATATTATCAGTTTTATTTCGGTCCAAATTGGACCTAGGTTTAATCATCGGTCTTATTGATTTTCTCATTTGTGCTGCACAATGTAAAATTCTTATCTCATTCTCTCGCGTGTCTCTCCTATAGACTTATGTGTTTATCTCTCTTTAGTGTCGCTTTTTCGTTTCATCCAGTTTCAAATCACAACGATTCTAAAGAAGTTTCACTTCAATAAACACGCAATTTCACAGAAATTTTAATGGCACTAAAAATAGAGTAAAGAGTTACACTGTTGCGTACCAAGCCTAAAGAATCTTATTCCACACTTGTGGTTTTCATTACAGTTTTGAATGTAATTGTTATGGAATGCGGTTGTGTGGTGTCATCGTAATAATCATATATTCTTCATCTGATACATGGGGCCTTTATGCTGACAGCTAAATAGTAGAGCTGTAATAAAAATATATTGTATCTTCTAATATCAAGATGAACACAAAAAAGCATCAAGAGAAGAATTGGAAGACTTTGAATAAACATTTTTCTATTTCAAAAGTTATTTAACCTCATCTTTTTTTCTCGTCGTCAGCCAGTCATCTTATCTCATCTATATATTTTGTTAACTTATTTATATCTATACTAATATTATAAAGAGGTAAAGTTTGTGACTTTGTGACGTTGTAGGGGGTAATATCTGGATCTACTAATCCGATTTAAAAAAATCTTTTACTGTTGGAAACCTACGTTAACAGGGAGTGTCATAGGCTATATACCACGGGACATCACAAGGGACAGAGCGCGGTGAAACTGCGCCGGGCCGGTAGTATGTTATAAAATTATACGACCATTTTAATTAGAAAGATTGCAAGTGTTTTAGTAGAGATTTAGACTGTATTTTTAGGTTAATTTCGTATTTTTAGATATGCACTGTTCACCCAAACAAATGTTACAGGGTACATAACAAATCCTGGGAAAAATTATACAAGCTACTGTTACCTAAACATTCCTTAATTAATTAATAAAGCACACAGTTTAATGTATTTACAATAATTATATAATAAAAATTCCAATAATATGTTCATTCAAGACGTGACACGGAATAATTTTACTTGAAATGCCTATATTTAGCACAGATGACACAATTCCTTCATTTAAAATTATGTAATTAACGGAATAAATAATCATTGGTAAAGTATGTGTTTACCGGCCATACGTGTTTGCATAATAATTAAAAAAAGTAAATTCGACACGAGTCGAGTTACCGCACTTTCGATTTTTAGTGGAATGTCTCTCAAAATGATGACCGGAACATTTTAATTGTGTACATTTTTGACCTTCATTAAGATTAGACATGATACGTAAAGTTTAATCATTTTTATTGCCAAGTGTAGGCAAATAGGCGAGCGACTCATTTGATGGAAAGTCGTATCTATGGATATTTATGTCAACACTAAGAACGTTGCCGAAATGTTTATATTTTTATTTTATTTCAGGCAATACTCGTTAATGAAATTAAATATTCTTTAAAGAGTAAATTCATTATAAATCAGTGTAGAATATATCGCTTAGGTTGTTTTCCTGATCTGATTTGTGTTTATTTAATTTGACACGAACTGACAGTGAACTAAAAGACTGTCAGGAAACCTACACATCAACCTCGATGTGTGAAATTAGTGAAGCGTTTTAGACAAACGTGGAGGGTCTTGTGTCCATTCTACTTGGGGAAGCCCGTATACAGGCAGGCAGTGGAAGTTTTGCAGGTCGTTATTATGTTAAGAGTAATATATTTGTATATTTCATAATACTATTAGCTTTTGCCCGCGGCTTCACTCGCGTTGAAAAACGATAAAAGTATGTCATGAAGTGGGCATGTTATAATTATTAGAAACGCCATGTAGCGAAGCAACAATGAAGCTTACCATAAAAGCTAGTTAAAATTTTCGCTGTCATGTCAATATCGTTGCCATGGCGATGTATTTGTTAGTGAATCACAACGACGGTGCCAATAAAACGCGGTTGGAACGCCAACTTTTCTGTTATATTCATCTATCCTACGAGAACAGTAATTTTTTTGTATGAAAGGTACTCTATGTTAATTCTATAGACCAGACCATACGTGTATGCAAAATTTTATGACGATATTTTGGGTAGTTAAAATGGCACAAAAAACTTAAATTCTCATTTATAATATTACTTAGGATAACTTAAATCACAGTACGTTTTAATATTTTATGGGTTCGTCTCCAAATACTAACGGAAGACTATCTCTTGAGGCACTATTTTTGATTTAATGCTTTCTAGGATTTCTTAATGTGAAAATAAAGCTTCTATAAAACCCTTCTCTGTGTGTGGACTGACACGGACTTGGCTAATTTTTTATTTATCTTGCACTTCTTGCGATCTTCAAGATTTCTCATTATAAAACCATCTTCATCTTTCACAACTTCAAGCCAGTATTTTTATCAACCTACCACTTATACTAGGTACGAATTGCCGTTCTAAATAACGGACTCAAAAAGTCTGGTAAATATATTACTTTAATGAGACATTTTACAGCAAATAAACTTTGCTGGGCATAAACACTTGATCTCAAGGGCAAAATGATATAAACTGTGTAATTTGACTCAATACTGCCTTGTTTGACGTGTCTTTGAAATCCGTTTTGATATTTTGGTCTATATTTTTATTATGCATCTTATAGAATCGTAGATGCTCGTATTTACATAAATAAATAATAAGAACCCATTTTGGGAATTATTTTAAGTAAGTATAATCATTTACTGATGCTAAATGAAAATGTGAAACCATTTTAATGGTCTTTCGGAAGTTTACGGAGCTATTACGAGAAAGCTTGAAAATAAACGCATGGATTTGTGGTTTAAATAAATGTATAATATTACAAAATTGTAAAAGTGTAGTCTTTTGTTTCTTATATTTTTTATGTTTGTCTGTTTGTTCGGGATTCATGTAAAAACTACTAGGCCGATTTCGATGCAATTTTCACTGACCGATAGTAAATTTCTGGAATTAAAATCTGCGATACTTTATATCCCGAGAATCCTACGGAAATTTTCTTTACAAAGGCTTAAAGTGGCCAGGTCGAAAAAAATGATTCCGATGCGAAATTTTCACTGAAACGTAAATTCTTTAGTAAAACAATTGTAGTTGTGTATGCCTTTAGTAACTAATTCATCTATTTTTATACTAAAAATCCATTACCCTGTTAAAAATAACCTTGGATTTTATATTTCGCAAAATAACTGTTACCTGTCCAACGTGGACAAAGTCACGGGTAAATGCTAGTAATTTATTAATAATGTTCAATATTTCAAGCATAATTTAAGTAGTAAAAATATTGAATGATATAACATTTCTTGTTCCAGTTGTTACTGATTTATTATAACACTACGCATTTATACACGGTTTCGCTCGCATACATTTTGTCTTGATCATCATCATCTTAGCGTTAAATTTCGGCTGCGTTCGGGACGTTACTTCAACTTCCGGAGTCTAGATTCGTACTAATTTTCTCTCCGCTTCTGTCTTCGACATCCTTTGTTTATGGAATCTACTGTAAGATTTTAGGACCAAAATGTTGGTAACTTTCTGTCTGCGTTTAAAAATCAAAATATAGTCACATGAACTTGTTGTGTATGAAAATATTATGTGCTATCCGAGCGATAGACACGCTCGTGTCAGTGCATTAATTAAGCAAAAGCTATTGACTGAGATACAACGAAATATTTGAACGGCCGGGAAAATACCAGAACACTATTAAATTTGCCACCCACTGGCCTGCTTGCTTGCTTATTGAGAATTCAGTTTACGACTTAAATTTTTAATGAATGGTCGCGCTTTTTATTACTCATGCATGTAAATACTAATAGATAGATTAAGAGAGGAAGAATTTTAGTTGAGCGAAGACTGATTATAGGTATACTATAGCTAGTCAATAGTATATCGGGTTTAGGCGTAACCATAGAACAAGTGTATTTCATCCATGTTATAGCGTTAGGGTTAGTTGTATAAGTTGGTGTATGTAGCTAAGACTTCCCTCCTGCATGTCCTATATGTCGTTTAAACGAACCGATGGTGGAATAACCGACTTTTCTATTACTCGTAACAAACACTGATTTCTTTCTAAAATACTGTTGCATAAGCGATACCCAAATGTTTAGACGCGCAAGCTTTTATGTAATTGTTGACATCAGTTACTGTTGTGACAGTATCCCAGTGTGCGGTTATAACTCCATAGTAATCTTTTTTAAAAATGATACTTCTATATAGACGGGGTCTTCTTTTCTGTCACCAAAAAGCGTTACGGCCGCGTGGAGAAGCGGCATACATTTAGATTAGACGTGGTGAGAGGCGGCATAATTTTAGAGTAATCTATGGATGCTTTTTTTGGTTCCGGATCGAATTCAGTTTTTTTTTGTTTGATAAAATAAAATATGTTTAAATAAAAAATGCATTCAATAAAATGTACCTAACCTAACCAAATCATAATTTGCAGTAAGCCTGCGAGAAAAATCGAAATGAGTGCTGGGACACATAGTAGAAGTGAAACGTCAACGGACAAATGGAAAAACGAATGGCAACGGATAAGTGGCAAAACGAATCGTAACAAAATTTTAACTTGAATTTACTTTTTATTTAACTATCATCCATACCATGGTAGCTGGATGATTAAGGCACCCAGATCTCATTTCAATAGTCATGACCAGAATCCTTGCAGTAGAGTATCTATGCATCTTTTAGGTAGTCACGTCTTACGCTATGCTTGTGGAAACGCGGTCTGTAGTCCTGGACTTGTCTACTCTATTGTTTCTACGCCAGCATGACCACCCACAGTGGGTTCAAGTTG
This sequence comes from Dendrolimus houi, assembly GCA_039645545.1. Classification (NCBI taxonomy): domain Eukaryota; kingdom Metazoa; phylum Arthropoda; class Insecta; order Lepidoptera; family Lasiocampidae; genus Dendrolimus; species Dendrolimus houi. The sequence continues at coordinate 16,234,900 of CM077117.1, read as the reverse complement.
CTAATTTTGCGAACTACATACCTAGGTTTACCCATCTGCCCACTTTCGGATCACACACCCGGCGTTTTGGTGTCTAAATTATAGCCTATGTGTTATACTTATAAACTATATTATTTAAAATTTTCATCAAAATCCGTTTACTAGTTCGTTTATGACACAGTAACAAGCATCCATCCATACTCACAGGCTTTCTCGTTTATGATCATTTGTTTATATTATAGAATGAGAGGTTTATTTTATTTTTTTATTTTATTTAGGTTTATAGCTTGGCAGCTAGGCCTTTAAGCCAGATCTTAGATTATAATATAGTTTCTTAATTTTCTTAATCCTACGTATAGCTTAGCTGAGCTGTAGGTTATCAATTGAAGCCATTCAACGGAGTTCTTGTGACAACTCAAAAGGCCATATTTGACTATACAGTTCACATTTCACACAAAAACATATAATTACTACTCAAAAACTATCAATATCCTACAACTATTGTCCATTTTAGAGTAACTACTCAAAAACTATCAATATCCTACAACTATTGTCCATTTTAGAGTAATTTTACACATTTTTAGAAAATAAAACTGCACAGCACAACATTTCCTTTCAGTTCCCGCCAAAAACTCCCAGAATAAGAGGTAAAATATTACGGGCTTAGACCAATAATAAAAAGACGGAGTCTCAGACTCTCAAAGTGAAGCCAAGTAAAGAATGCCGATCTTGGAATAGGATGCCAATCGTGCCGCAGTGCGTTACGAGAACTCAGTATTAAATCGATTTAGTACAGATAAAGTTGGAATGGAATGGTTTGCAATGCATTCATTACTATTATTAACCACACAGACGCCAATCACGTATGTGTAATATGTATATTACATAAGTTTACGCACACAAGTTTTAAAAAATGCTACATTTCATTTGACGCTTTTGTTCACATAGGCTCCGCTCCATCTATACTTTTATTTCTCTGAGATTACGGGTAAAAAATTGAAGAGTTTAAGTAATCTTCCCAATGACGTCGTTCAACTTGAGGTAAACAAGTACGTTTATTTAAACATACGTACCAAAGGCGCTAATGTAGTGGAATTCGAAGGAGCCCTTTGTTGGTTTTATTGTTTTAACCTTTACTTCTTTAGCCAATGTAATCAAACGTCAGCCTTCAATCGAGTTTGGTTTAATGTATTATGAGTATGTTATAATCTGGTCATCTTTATGATAATTTGTATTTTGGTAATCAATATAATATACAAATGATTTTTTCAAGTATAAATATGAATGTGTATGAGACAAGGTAATCTGGTAAAAGGAATATCGAGATAATGTTAATGAAACTTTTACCTTATACCATTAGAACTTGGAGAAATAATTTTCAATGAAAAATATCGGACCAATATGGGTCAGTCTACGAATAATGAAGGATCTCGTAGAAGTGATGAACGTCCATTTTCATATCACTTGGCTACAGAACCCTAAAAAAGCATTTAATTGAAAACAGCCGATATCTTAAAAAGAACTTGATGCATCTTATTCAAACTAACTCTGCCACTAAGAATTTTTTTGGTTTACCATCTCATAGTTCAAAATTTAGAGGGCAACCTTTACGCCCTTAGAAGCAAATATCTCACTGTCTATTAACTCCAGTAACAAAATCACCAAGAAATATCGTTGAATATGATTCTTCAAAACCCGCCAACCCTTCCAAATGCCTACGTACGCTGAAATTTAGTGCGGCAAAGAGATAACACTTTGTTACTACTTTTCATTCATACAGCTTCCGATAAAAATGTCTTGGAGATTGACATCCAAAGACTGATGGACAGATATAACTAAAATATAAGGTTCCATTTCTGCCAAAGTAGCAACAAGATCCTAAACATGTAAATTGTTTTTATTCCAAAATACAATATTAATTAGTTATATTTTCATATGAGGCGGAAATGTTCCTATTGTTTTCTCTTGCATTACAGATACTAAGATGATGCATTTTCGTGCTCTACGAGCTAACTATGAACACAAATTCTATATATACATTAAAATCAATTTTTAAATGCGCTTCAAACAACATAAATGTAACATGTATTTTTAAAAGTTGTGAAAAAATGTAAGATAACAGAATCATCGACAAAAAGTTCATTTCATTCAAAATTTTGATTAACATATCTGTGTTTTGACTTCCAACCCTTTAGTAGCGTACATGTATTATTTTTTGTGTTGATACTGTATTGCTTAATAGCTACCATTGAGAAGTCTGTATGATTACATAATTTAATGGATTAGATTGAGTTAAATTAAATAATTTTAAAATTAATGGTTACTCATTTAAACCCTTTAAAGAAAATTAATATAAATTACTCTTTTTCTTGTAATCTATAAATATTAGGTAACTAAGGTAACATTGGTGTCATCATTATTACAAGCTTGCAATAAATTATCGTCTCTATAATTTTATTTACTTGAACTTTGGAATTTTGACGTTACCTGAGATATGCATATGTGATTATTAATGTATACATTAATCAGATTAAATTATTTTTGTAACGTAAGTGATTATTTTTAAAACATACAAGAAGATAATAATATTTGTGTCACTACAGTACCAAAATTTTATTAAATTATTTTTGTATTGAAAATGTTTTGCTTGTCTAAAATAAGGACTTCGTAAATTTCTCATTTTGATTTCAGAGGGAATGTAACAAGATCTCTTTTACCAAATAACACGATATCTCCTCATTAGTCGGCGGAAACAGCTAAATCACTTAAGCGGCACAAATATGCAACCTTCAGAAAAAGTTACTTGTTTATGCCGTTAAGGCAATGAGCCTCTCTCAAAAGCTCTCAAATGACTAATTAATATTTTCACCCTACAATCTTCTTGACCACTTTGGCGTTTGAAGATACATGCAGACATACATACATATGCGTACTTGTCTCTTACACAGAGTGGCCAGAATAGTAACGTTTAAAAGATTTCTTTTGTTAGTTTACATGAACGGGCATTAGAATTACCTCCATGTATGTTTTACCAACATTTTTAGTTTTCGAGTTATTGATTTTTTTGTGATTTTTACGAAATATCGACCGCATCAGCTTTTATACTTTTTATTTTGGTACATTTATTTGGAAATTTTCAAGAAATAGAAAGCCTTTAGGATATTAAAAAGTATTTTTTTATTAGTCGTAGGACGTGCATTACTATAGATAATTGTTTCTTTGAGAATCGGTTGTAAAATAATATTTTTTTTACAATCAACTATGTTTTAATGTTTTTAATAAAAAGAAATACCTACTTTTAAAACATAAAAGGCCTATTAAGGGTATTTTATTGTATTATTATAAAAGCTTAGATTCTTGCGCAGTTTTTAAACATATTTCGGAGTTATGGAGCTGCCTTTTTCAATCTTTAATTTTAGATTGAAAACTCGAGTCTCATTTGCCTGAAATATTTTTTTTCGCTTTCAAGTATAATTTTTATAACGTGCGTTAATGTTAGGATGCTGAATATTTTACGCGTAAAAGTACAATTCTTAAAGACTTAGTTACATAATGAAACTTCCAAATAAATTTATAAAAAAATATATATTTAAAGCCGATGCAGTCGAAACTTCCCATAAATCACTGAAAAATTAACAACGTGTAAACTAAAAACTTTTGGTATAACCATATATGGGGGTACCCCTTTAAGTAAACTAACTATTTTTTTCTTTTGAACGTCACTGTTCTGGCCACTCTGTATGATACGAGTATATCTATTTGCAGAGTGGTCTTGCAACAATGCTCAGGTATGCATACTTCAAACAAAACTCAACTTGGGGCATCCAACTACATGGAATTTGACTTAGCACTTCAATGCAAATAATATCTCTTGATAAACAAGAAAATATGTATTTGCATTTTTGTTTTTATTTATGGTTTTATGCTAAACATTACATATTTGAAGGTACATGTTATTTGAATGGTTCTATTTACGCATGACGAAGATTCGAAAGGGTTTCTCTCAGAACAACAAGCTTTAGTTTTTATTGCCATTTCTATGACAACTTTCATAAATGGCGTATGAATTTTGATCGATATTAATTAGTTTGAATAGCATTAGTCAATTGTTATTTTTCACTACTGATTTTTAGAGTGATACATACATCAAAATTTGCAAGTTAGGAACGTTTATTGTGCACTACCTATATACTTAACATACACTGGCTTAGTCTTTGGGAAAATGTCTTGTATGCGAGAATAACGTGGTATACCAACACGTAATTTATTTATTCAATTATGTAACATTAATTTATATAATGGAGAACAAAAAATATGTGACTGAAAAAGACACTTCAGGGTCATTTTAAGGGTAATTGTGGAAGTTGTTTTCTGTAAAAGTTCATTTTTCGAGATAATTGTACATTGTTCTGGCAGAGAGGCGACGTACCCAAGACGAGTAGTACACTTATTTCGAAATAAATAGATAATTTTGTGTGTTATTATAATCACAACCGAATCGTTTTACCAAACATGTTTGGTTTTGAGTTTGAAGGTGCCCTTGATCCCATAACAAGCGAGTAAACACTCGTCGGTTTAACCATCAGTTCGCTAATGAGATTAACAATTTCACGATTGTTAATCTCACTGTACACGATGCTATGAATAAAGTGAAACTTGGTTTCACCAAAAACATAAATATAGTATATTCCCAAATTAAGCAAGTTACGCTTGTGTTATGGGTAATATACAACGGACCATTCTGGGGCCTATCAAAGACACCCAGACCATAGTAAATAACGGAGAAAATACGTTTCCTAAATTTACTATATCAGGAATCGAACCCGAAACCTCTGCGTTGCAGTGAGGTAATCCGGCAAAGGCTTAGCCCGCTCAACCACAGAGGCGGTCAATGAAAACATGATCGAGTTACGTGAATAAAGAAAATAGTGAACTTTTAAATTAAATACGAAGTAGCTCAGGAACTATTTATATACATTTGACACTATACTCGTATTTACTTGTAAAACTATTCTTTGCAGTCTACAAACTTTATAATAAGTGAGTATTAGGGCCGAGTCACACCGAAATGGCAGCGGCCGGCGGCGATGCCAGCGGCCCCGCGCGCCCTCCAGACTTCACGCCCTTAGTCTCCTCTTGACTAGTTTAGTCTCTTCATTCGGCAATGATAGGCCGGCCATACACGGACTGCTCGAGCAGTTACCTAGTGAACAACATACACGAACCGCTCTTGCAGTCAAGAGTCAACAGCTCGATGCTGCCATTGATAACCGCGGGCAGAACCACCGACAAGACGCAAGTGGCTCGCGGCTGTTCTCTTCACCGCGGGCGGGCGGCGGCGGCGTCGCGACCTTTTCAAGCTTTTCAAGCGATACTGGTCTTTTAAGTATGTAGATAAAGTTTAAAATTATTTCACACTGAAAGTGCTCGCCGCGACGCCGCCGGCCGCTGCCATTCCGGTGTGAATCGGCCCTTACAAACAGCTAAACGACAGACACAAAGTACTGTTAGTTATACACTGAGTTCTAAAGCCATGTAAATATTTTATTTAACCCTGAAAGCCTTATTTATGTACGTCTGCGAGGCATACAAATTTTCTAAAATTCTCTATATCTTTGTAACGGGTGAAGTTAGCACCTCCTGCTGTTTAGCCAACTCAGGGGCCGACGGGAGCTTGTCGCTCGTATATGTGTCACTATGGTAAGTCGTGTCATATTGGATTTATTGAGATACAGCACGCCTGCGAGACGTATGTTTAGGCTTTGTGTAACTTTTAACTGTCCATATAAATTGCTCTTGAGTTATAAATAACTAATCATTAAAAATCTAATTACTTTTGATCATATTTTTATATTTGTTTTTTAAATAAGTGAATAATTTACAAAAAAAATGTCGTATAATATTATATATATTAGCTAATTTCGTAGAAGTCCATTTTTTTGCATGAACAAAACATGTTTTGTTGTAATAAATATAATGTAATTTCAATCTTAGAACTGCATTTTATTGTTAGTATAAATACTAAAGTTTCCTTCGGCATATTTTGCATAATTTAAAAGATGAATTTGTGCCTCGAAAACGTATCAAATGTTCATCATATCCTCCATGGTTTACATCTCCTTTAAAAAGATTTTAAAAGAGAAATATAAGTATCTTAAAAAATATCGTATTGATGGAAACATCTCGGACTATAAATCTTTTTCATTATTGAGGAAACGTGATAAAATAGTAGAAGAAGAATGCTTTAAATCATATATCACAAACATTGAAGAATCAATTGTCAAAAATCCAAAAAAAGTATTTGTAATGTTTTTTGCACTTATTTTCAATCAACATTTTTAGCTGCGCCATCTGACGGGAATTCCTCTGCATCAATTCATCTTTTAGAAAATCCTTATTATATTAATTCTATCAACACAATTGTAGATGATCCTGTTTCTGTTCATAAGCTTTTGAAATTACTCGACATAAATAAAGGTGCTGGTCCGGATAATATTGCTCCATTGTTGATAGTTAAGTGTGCAAAAGCATTGTCAATGCCTTTGACTTATTTATTTCAGCAATCTTTAACAGAGGGTATAGTGCCAACAGTTTGGAAGTCAGCATTTATTACCCCGGTACATAAAAATGGAAATAAAAGTGAAATTAAAAATTATAGACCTATTTCAAAGTTATGCATTTTCGCTAAAGTTTTTAGAAAGAATCGTGTATACTAACGTTTACTCTGCACTTCATACCGGTTTTTTACCTGAACAGCATGGGTTTTTGAGAAATCGTTCAACAACATCAAATCTTATTACTTTTGTTGACTATTTAACTTCAAATATGGAATCAGGTGGCCAGGTGGATGCAGTTTTTACTGACTACAGTAAAGCTTTTGATCGCATTGGCCACCATTTACTTTTACAGAAATTACTAAAAGCTGGATTCATGGAAACTTGTTCAGATGGTTATCCTCTTATATAGATAAAAGGTCGCAGGCCGTTGTCGTTAACGGATATTCCTCAAGATGGGTAAATATTCCTTCGGAGTACCCCAGGGATCCCTGCTAGGACCACTTTCATTCACGTTTTTTATTAACGATATAAATACCTGTTTTAAATTTTAAATTTTTCTTTTATATGCTGACGACATGAAAATATTTAGATTTATCAACACCATTAATTATTGCTATCTTTTACAGCATGACCTTCATTAATTTGAACAATATTGCACATCAAATAAACTAGATTTCAACATATCCAAGTGCTATAAAATTACCTTTACACGTAAACCAAATTTCCTTCAGTATTTCTACACTATTAATAATATAATTCTTACCGAAGTTGATGAGATACGTGATCTCGGAGTACTACATGATTCGAAATTACTGTATGATAAACAAATAGACCATATAACAAAAAAAGCCAATAAGACATTAGGTTTTGTCATGAGAGTCAGTTCACAATTTAGTAATGTCAAGGTCTTGAAGATATTGTATTGTTCTTTGGTACGTAGTCTTCTAGAGTACGCTTCACAGGTATGGAATCCAATGTGTATCCAATCCAATATGATGTGTATGTTAATAGAATCGAATCCATACAACGTAGATTTTTAAGATTTTTAGAGTTTAAATGCAAGGTTAGCGATAATCACTACGAAGCTAGATGTCTCAGACATCATATTTTGCCATTGCGCAAAAGGAGACAAATAGCAGATATAGTGATGTTAAGTAAAATTGCACAGTCTAAAATAGACTCGCCTTATTTATTATCTAAAATATGTTTAAAAGTGCCAACAAGACTATTCCGGAATCCAGTACAATTGTTTGTTCCTCGGGTATCGAGTAATTATAGGGCAAATTCTTATTTTAATCGTGTGTCAATTGACTATAATCTTTTAGCTGTTATACATGATATAGATTTATTTATTAGTAATCCAAAAAATCTTAAGACGGTCCTGGTAAAGCATTGGTTTGAATATTAACAAGTTGCATTCAATAGGTCAGTTTTTAAATAATTTATTTTCTTTTTCAATTTCTTTTTAATTTAATTAATAGAATGTAAAGTATTTACTAGCAAGCATTACAGCTATCTATATGTGGAAACAATTAAATGGTTATAGATATTTAGTAGGATGTACTTAGTTATAAACTGTTTTTTTCCGAATGTAATAAAATAAAATAAATATAGGACGTAAGGCATAACATTTAGGGCTACAGGTTGTCCTTAATATGTGTAGGCCGCTGAGACGCATTTTAATGCCTTGTGTAAATAGATTAGGCTTCTAGGGTTAAAGATGTCGATGGAAATGACTACTGTAGCAATTAATCCAATCAAGCCTAATAATACAAATGACCTCTTGAAGAACTTAAAACTAAATCATCAATTTTGTTTTTACTAGTATTCCTAGTTATTACTCTTTTCGTCTTTCTTTCTGCCCATAATATACGTTCAAACAGTTAGCGTTTGTTCTCTGGAAAGGAAGAAACTTTTTTGGTACTAGTATTTATTTAATGGAAGAAAATTACACTAAGTGAAACAAACCACTTCATAGGTTTAATAGTATCTTGTCTTATGACAGTCTATAACTAAAAACATCTAAGCTTTTATTGCATTACAACACTCAAATGACCACAGTTTAATAAATTATAATGGATATTAAATTGAATATGATCAGTGTCTATACGACGTCCCCTGAAGATATTTAAACTACGTATGTAATGTGACCACTCAGAACGAAAGTTTATGCAATATATGATATCATATTAATCGTTATTTTCGTAAATTATATTTTAAGTACTTTGATATTAAAATTATTCATAGAAGTGATACAGTGTGCTTACGTCAACTTTGAAAATAACGTCACTTTCAATGAAAGTAATGATGGCATAGTATGCATCGTCATTATTTCACTATAATTTATAATCCGATTAACGTATCAGATTACTTTTCTTTGAGTTTATATAATTATACCACACCTAAAGAGTTTAAGAAACAATTAACTCAAAACAGTAATTAGAATATTTTTGTTAAAATATTTAACGAACTTTCTGTCGCTCATGGGTACTGGCTAAAAGAGAGAAACTGACATACGTAGCTTTTGAAAAACTGAAATAATATGGACCGATAGCTATCTATACTATAATAAATCTGTAAATGGTTCCAGTTTGTACAATGTGTTTAAAAACGTGAAAATAAAATCAGGGGGATAATTCGGACCAGTAGATTCCAAAAATGTAGCATTTAGAATTTTTGTCTGTATGTCTGTCTGTTAGAGTATCACGTGAAAGTTACTTAACGGATTTAAATGAAATTCGACATAGAGCTAGCTTATATCCCGGGGCGTAATTTGGACATTTTTTATCCCGATAAATAAGGTCGTTTTCGTGGGATAGGCGAAAATGGCGAAAAAGATGGCACTGGGATCGCATCTTTTTTGGAAACTACTGAACGTATATAAATAAAACTCGCCATAGTGCTGGCTTATAACCCGAGTTAACACTCAGGATACATTTTATCCCGACAAATGACGTCGTTTCCTTAGAGCAGACGGATTAGCAAAATAGATGGCGATGCAATTGCGTTTTTTCAATTCACTAACAAATACCTACGTTGTCATAAACAACATGTCATTGATTGTATTAGTTCAAATCAGGTTGTCTTCCACTCGCCTCTATGTTTTGCTCGGCAGTTGTGTAGACTATGTGGATTTAGTTTCTTTGTTATTATTATATGTAAAAAACCGAATTTAGTTTTTGTATAAGTAAAATAAAGCTACTGCCTGGGGTTTGACATTCGGCGTAGCCGTGGTGCAAACTCTAGTACTATATAGAACACTATCTGCTACTTAAGAATTTATCCGCATTTATTTTCATTCTGAATGAAGCAAAAACGTAACTAACACATTTTCATTATTTTCCACTGAAAGTATAAATATAAATCTTCATATGCCTAGTCTTAGGGCTGCAGACACCTCAGATTAGGCATATGAAGGGCTGGCTTAATCGTATGATATTTTTGACAGGATATCAGCGTGAAACGGTTACCCTTTTGCTAATAAAAAAATGGAATGGTTTCGGAACGCCTTCCTCTTCCATTCCATTTTTCCTATACCGATCCCATATCCTATGCTTTCTATCACATTCCTCCTATCTAATCCCTGTATCTTATGCTCCTATCCCATCTTAAAGGCTTTCGAAGCGTTGGCTGCGACTCTGGTATTGCAAATGTCTATAGGCGGCGGTAATAACTATCCATGTCCTGCACCGTCTATCTGTTAGGATCTATTATAATAGGTTGGTAAGAGTTCGTCCAAAGCCATTTCATTCGATCATATCGATCATTATTTACGTTGCAGGATCACCTGTTTTAAATTACTAGTACAAAAGATCGTATCTTTGCGTCGTTGTAAATGACCAAATATTTTTTTATGTGATTCAGCGTGTAGGTGCAACGCAACAATTACTGGGTTCGATCGAAATGATACAGATATGAACGCAGCATAAATTGCAATAATTTCCCACGAGCGAACTGTCAAAATCACATGCAATACATTGATTGATATAAAACCCAGAGTGCTCAATTGATAACAAGCCCGGCGCCACGTATCTATGAGTACTGATATCAATATAATGACACAGATGATAAAGAGATAAATTTCCTCGGAATAGTTGACTATCGATATTTGAAAGGATTAATGAGCTAACAAAAAGCAAGATATAATTTATTCATTTTTAGGGTTCATATGCCTGAAGAGAAAAAGGAATTTTTATGATCTCATTGCGGTGAATTAGATTCTCAGAAAGTTTGGCACTCGTGTAAAAGATTCGTGTGGTCTAATTATATAACTTATTATTTCCAGTACTGAGAAGGAGGCCCGCAAAAAAGCAATTGAATTTCAAACGACATGTTCAGTGATACATTTTAGAATTTTCCTCTGTCAATCAGTCTAAAAATTTATCTGTACTATGCTGCAAAAAGACTCAATGATTTGTATTAATATTTTGGGTTCAAAACAAAAATGTCTTCAAGCTGTGTGTTTTATTTATATAGATATTTAGCAAGGTTCAGAACATTGAATACAAAACCCCATGTCCCGCGTGAATGCAGTGGCACAGCTAGATTAAAACAAAAAATCTTATTCTCATATCTCAGAAACAGGTGTGATGTATGTATTATAAATTCCTTCACAATAAGTTCAAATGGGATTTATGTACAAAAGCGTTATATACATGCATAAGTTTGTTGTAGTTTAAGTGTGTTAGTCGACTGGCGCCTGCTATATGTAATTGTTCGTACAAACAGAAGTGTAACGTCGAGACGCCTGATTTACTAATGTGCCTATTTTAGCACTTACACAATCAGACTCGCAATAATAACATGAAAACAACCTTTCAGTTAACCTTTCTTTCTTCTTAATTTATTAACTCAATCTTTTTATTAGACTATTTTAATCTACACATATTTGGTAAATTTATTAAAATCTTTCTGACTTAAAAGTTCTGAAAATGTAACTGTTGTACGTTCTATTGTAACTTCTACCTCTATGTATGTAGGTGAAACTTCACATTCTACGAGTTTAAGTATTTTTTCAAGTGGATTGTCATGCGTTTTGTTAATATATACATACATAAATATTATCACGCCTGTTTACCATGGAGGTAGGCTTAGACAATGCATCTCCATTGACGACGATCCTGACAAACAACTTTCACTTCATCTACTTTCATTAATTAATTAATTTGTATATTTCTACCAAAAACTAATAGAAATTTATTTATTCAATTAGTGTCATAACATTTTTAACACCAAAGCGGCAATGTAAGTATCTTATACATATTATTCAAACATAATTATATAAACATCGAGTATCTTGGACAATGCAAGTTTTCTTCAGGTTGTTTTCTTATGCACATCTAAGTCAGAAAACTGGCTTAAAGAACAAAGATCTACCACGAAGTATTTAAAATAGGATAGATTAAGAATAACTAGGGTCCGAAATTACGCTAACAAAGCCACGTGGCATACTCTAACAAATTATGAACATTCACCGGTATGATCTTAAATAACCAAGGATGATTTTACAGAATGACATCTGTGATCACAAGTATTAGTCAATATTATTAACTAGTATTTACTTGGAATCATAAAGCAAATTCAAATTAAAGTGTATTAATCAGGTTGTTTATGGTTATATTGAAATTAATTCTACAAAATCAAGACGTCATCTTCAGTTGTTGATATTATTTTAATTGAATTATTTTAGTAGTGGAAGTAATGTCACATAATTATTGCAAATGTTTTATAATAGTACTAATGTGTGGGTTCCTCTATATTCTTAGGTAGGTATATAATTTTCATAAATTTTAGGGTTCCTTAGCCAATTTAGCAACAACGGAACCTATATAAAATTTTTCGTGACCATCTTGCCGTGGTGTCACAGCTTTCATAGAATTTTTTCTCAGAAAATACTTGTATTGTTTTACATAAAATATTTTAATTACCACAACAGAAATTAAATTGCATCTAAATATAGAGAAACTAATAAAATATTGATTAGCTACAGCCTGTATATTTACACGTAATCGGGATTGAGTTATATTATTTCGATGTAGGTACATAGTTGTGTAAAGTGACGTCCGTCAAATTTTAAGAAATCACAATAATGACAGCCCATAAACGTCTCACTACTGAGTTCGGGTCGCATAATTTCTTAGGAGAAACGGACATTACACCATTGACAGGTTAGATATATCGGTTATCTCAATGTACATACATCACGATGTTTTTCTTCACCGTCAGCACGTGCCAATTGTAACAATATGTGTAGATTATGTCAGAAAATGTACCTAGGAGGTGCTTGCTTTTCCGAACCGCGTCTGGGATGCGAGGGAGTTAACCATTAACGGTTTTATTCAAATTGATTTAGAGTAAGTTTTTAGGCTTCTTCAATGTTCTTAGAGAAGCCTAGAAACTTACTTTAATTCAATATGAATAAGACCGTAAGCCACTACGACTCTCGAATAAAATCGCAGAAAAATCATAAACATGTTCTTTAATCATTTTTATATAAATCAATAAAGTAATTATAAGATAAAAAGAATACATAATAAGGTAAAGAGTAATAATAAGGTGGGGAGATCTTATGTGGACTGGAGCGTTTTACCCAGTTTTACTTAAATGAAAGTAAAGAAAGAAGGTAAACATTTATTATTTCCAAATGTAAAACTTTCATTTCTATACCATTAACAATCAATCACTATTTTGTAGGTAATAAATTATTTAAAAAATGGACTAAGGTCAGGGTTCCCTAGAATTGACAACCCTGTGTGGTATGTGCAAACAGGTAAACCAAGCACAATTAAATATAAATTAATATTTTATTAATTCTAATTATAAACTGACATCATTTTACTGATGTCACTGATTTACATTACGTGGCGAAACTAATCTTTATTTCCGAATTCATAGAATGACATATAATAGGAAACGTTGCATTGGCATTGTACTATCGGAGAAACCTGATAACAATTAGTAGTTTGAAGAAGTAATTTAAATAAATTAACATTTTAGGAATTAATCGAATATAATATTATGCCTGATGCGGCTTGCAGGAGAATCAGTGGCGTATATAGTCCTAGATAGACTCTATCATAATTATTTTCAGGTGAGAGAGTCATTTAACCACCCGAATGCGGCGACGACTCAAAGAAGAATATTTTAATAGTAAGCAAGACCGGATTTTGTATTACCGAAACGTTCTTTTTCAGCAGTGAAGTCCATTTACGGACTGCGTAAACTGTAAAGGCACCACCCCGGTGAGGGTGTATGGGACTCGTTGGATTTTAAGCGAAACGAAATACACCTCGCTAATCCTCCTGGCATCCATTGGCCGGGATGTGGGTTTCACAGTGCAGGCTCCCCCATACAAACGTTGACCAGCTACGAGCCTCCGGTTTCCTCAATCTCAGGAGTTGAGAGGGGGCGCACTTCCCACTTTTCAATTCTCACACTTAGAAAAAAAAACAGACAATAGACAATTTAAGTAAGTTAACCAAAGCAAGCTGGTAGACTTCCTTATGATGTTTTCCTTGATCGCAAGCATTAATGTAACATTTATTAAAAAAGTAAGCCGGAAATCCATATTTATGGATTTATTTCAAACAACAATTTTAGTCCATAAATTAGCCAAAATAATAAAACCACTACAACATATTTATTTAGTTACATAAAATTTATTTGCGAAGTCTCAGTTTTCGATTAGTTCCAACACGGATAAGGTATCATGAGAAAACTACTAAATCAAATTGCTAATAGAGACATTATTTCCAATAAGACATGTTTGACATATTTTTATCACTTTAAAATAGTTTGAATATATTGAGCACATAATTATGAAGAAAAAAACCATAGCGAATGTGCGTAGGCGGCGCTTCGTTTAGTATTTGTTTACACTATAACATACTTGTTCATTAACAAATGTTTTGTGTTTGATCTCGTCAAGTAATGTTAGATTTTATTCTTCTAGAAATAAGATCTATTATCGAGTACATAATCGGATGGTTAGTAAAATTTTCCAATAATCGTTTCGATTTGAAATCAATAGTTAAAAAGCTACGTCATGGAAAAAATTAATATTAGTGACATAAATTATGAGTACACTTATATTAGATGATAATCGCCCAATAACAAAGGTAAGTCTAAAAAGCATCTAAAACCTATATGGCTAGATGGCCCACGACTCACTCTTCTCTATTTCTCTTCTTCTACCGTTTTGACATTTTATTATTTAAAAGATAGAATGGTTAACATTGTATAATTATAACATTATACTTAAGCAAAGAATTGATGACCAATACACAATTTCTATAAATTAAAGTAAATAAAACTATATATACAAATTAAAATTAAACTATAAAATCTAGTGCCAGACCACACAACGTCGCTGAATGGCAACGCTAATGCGTTGTCCGAGGTATGGACCAGTCTTTTGGTCACGTGATTTAAAAGTTTAAATTAAAGATCATAATAGGGGAGCGGACTGTCCAATAAACTGAAATCTATAATATAAAGTTCTAAGCACGCCGTGTCCGTATATTGAAGCTATTAAAAAAAACCAACTGGTATAGATTATATAACAATGGAGAACATGATGGATTTTTTTAGATTTTTGTTAATTTTCGGTTTATATGTTTGTTCGGGATTCACGTAAAAACTACTGGGCCGATGTCGTTACGGTTTTCGCTGATCGACAGCTATTTTTTATCCCGGGATACTTGCGGAAATTTTTCTAAGAATAATTAAAAATGGTCAGATTGAAAATAAATTTCGAATTTCAATGCAATTTTTTCACTGATCGATAGCAAATTTTATGTAATAAATACTCTTTATCCCGGGAATCCGGCGGATAATTTCCCGCGAGCGGTTTGCAGTGGTTTGGATATATACAAATTAGCTTATTTCGACAGTTTCCACTAAAACGATAGCTTACATTCTTTTTTTAAATGTTGGGATACTTTGTGTCCCGGAAATCGCACGGGAATTTTAAGTTAAGCGTGGACGAAGTCGCGGGCACATCTCCGGTACTTTTTATAAACTACCAGAACGTCGAAGTTTCATAAATTTTGTACAAGCGTGTCCACTTATGACGTCATAGATAGGTACACGTAAAAGTAATTCAATCTTAGAAATTATTGTAACATTGTCCGCACCCCCTATATTTTAGACCAGATCAGTCAAAAATTTTAAATACACTTATCAAGTGTTTCTTATGTTTGTATGTATGTACGGGTTAGACTTATAAACAATATAAAATAATTGTATTCAGTCTTTTCTAAGAATATCACGATTCTTAAACATGAAAGTATAATACTTTCTATAAATGTTATGGATAATGGTTGAAACGACAGATACAATAAAGAAACGAATTTAAGGCGGGCTTAAATAACTTTATCGGAATTTTAATTACGGCTTTGTGTACCTTAATAATGTAGCTACCTTAAGTTTAACTATACACTTTTTTACGACCATTTGTTCTCAACAAAACATTTGAATTCTTACGATGAGCAATAAATACTAATTTCACACTTACAATGATGTAAGTATGTCACAAGAAAATTCAGAAGCATCATTATATCTTTTTGAATGATAAACATATAACCATTAAATGATGCAAGTGGCGCAGACAATAGGTATTGTGTTTACTAAGTTTTCAAGCTTTAACTTCGAGATTTTCTGCCTTAAGTATGATGTGACAATGACGATTTAGTGTGTTTGTATTAGGCTTGAGTTCTGCTAATGATTTATACTTACAGGGTGAAAGGGGTTTTCTTCTTTGTGTTAGCTGTTATTGACTTATATAAGCACTAAAGCACTCACAAATCTTACAAAGTATCAAATTTTGACTTTTAATCTTTCAATTTGGATGAATCAACCACAGTAATCCATGTAAACGTAAAATTGAGTTATTCAATGTCATTGTGCCCTTTCAGTTCTGCACCTTTCAAGCAAATTGATTCAATTTGGTTGATCAGTCTAAAATCGGCACTTCTTTATAAAATCACTCTCCACGGTTTGTGTATTTGTCCAGTGTCAAATATGCATTAATTAATTATTATTAACGTTTTAATATAAAGTTCAAGCAAGAGCTTCAGCCAAATTGTAGGTCTTTGAAGCCTAACGAGAGAGTTGGCAGCTCGATGGAGATTGCACTGCAACATCAAAGGTGCTACAAATGCGCTGCTGCTCACTTAAAGAACGCTGGAACCTGGCCACTAATCCCGGAACACAACTCAAGGCGGCATATTCTACATCAGGGGTGGTAGCCATCCAGGCGGGCAAATACCCTACCATCTGACTGTGGGTTGTTTTGTCGCCTCTTACGACAGGCCGCCCGGCCGCAGGAAATTGTATTCTTTCTCCGTTCCTGCACGGATAGTGTATTGTTAATATATTAAATTTGAAGTCTGTGTCGATTTCAGATGTATATTTTATGTTTTTACAGCCCTTTATGTAATTGGATTTGTAGTACTATTTAGATGTAATATTTATGTTAGACGTATGTAAGGCGAGTGGCACGTGTGATTTATAATAATATTATGTAGTAATTAAATGAGGTTGTAATGATTGAAAAAGTTTTGTTTATCGCAGACATAGATATATTAAGATTTCGTAATGTTTTGGACAAAATAATAGGTGTTAATCATTGTACTGGGGTGCTAACAATTGTACCTGTAGTATTCTCTATATACAAATTTAAATTCTTTTTAACTTTTTATCGGCACTGTTTTATGTGAACTGTCTATACGTAGGTATAGTAAAAAAGGTTACCTGCAAATCGTAATTGCTTTCTAGGTTCTTAGTCCCTAATAATTGACGTTAGTGGCTACTATATATAGTCTAGTAGTTTTCCCATGAATTTAACTAAAGCATAAATTTTCAGAATTGTTGGTTGTCGTACAAAGGACATTGTTAAGGCAGTAAAACTGGAATAAGATGTCAGATAGTAAGGTCCCTTTTTATTAGCGTAAAAGTATGCTAAGTATAGGCTACAAGGTAATGTACATGTTCATATGTCAAGAGTCTTTTTAACAGTTTATTTGCTGTGAACAATCTGATTATGGCTTAGAGAATAGTCTTTATGGCCCTTTTGGTATTGACATTGTATCGACGTAAGTAAATATACAACTAAGGTATAGAAAATTTTGTATTATTTTATTTCTTTGAGAGTTGAACGTAAAGTAGTAAAAGACAAGTTATTCAATTAAGAAGATAAATAGTATAATTTGACTAGTACATACGTTGATTTTATGGTTTAAATATTAGCCCTTAAGCTTATTATACCGACATAAATAAATATGTAATTATATACATATTTATTTTTGTCGATATAATAAGCATACTTAATGTAAATAAGACCGTCAGCGTCTAAGTTCATTTTTGTATTGGTATACAATAAAGTTGAATATGATGGAGATACTCTTTAGGTAGTATTGAAATGAAAAACTTGAAAATAGCTAATTACGTGTATTACTTACAACACTGAGAATTTTTGATGACGGGAGAACTCCCTTAACCGTTGAAGCTGTCATATATTTAAAATGCGCGTTCCGTTTCGTCTAGTAATTTTGCGGTATACTTAACGTCGCGAACAAAAGTGTTATCTATTTATGTAATTATGTGTTATATCCAGTTCAATCTGGTAACACTAAATAGATGAATGAAATACATTTTTTTGAATTCAAAGAATGTAAAACTTTTTGTAATTTTGAAACAAAATTACTTGACTAAGGACAACTACATTTTCGAATGATGTGTAAATATGTTAAATTATGAAATATGTTAGAGTGACCTTTTATCAAAATTGTTGGAATTTTAAATGACAAAGAACTTATTTCGAAATATGTTCCGAAATTTTCGATGATTAATAATTTCTAATTTCCAACCAGTTGTAGAATAGCCTCCCGCCTCCCGCGTGAGCACTTAACGCAGAACAAATAAAGGAAATTGAATGAGATTCGAAAGGTCAATATTGATTGGTCGCGCCTATCAAGCGGTCAGTCGCTGGGTGGGTCAAGGTGACGGCTTTGAAACAATACATTTTTCTCGGTCGCTTGTACTTAAAAGTCCGAGAAAAGTTATCTGAAAATAACACTCTGCCACCGTTATATCTTCCAATGATTAAGACAGGGACTGGCAACGGTGTTTCAACAGCTGAAGGTCTCAAACTGCACAAATATGAAACCCTAGGGAGGAGTTACATATTTGTGCCATTTGGCGTTGAAACTTTAGGTCCGTGGGGTTCATCGGCGAAGGGTTTCTTCAAAAAATTTGTAAGAAACTCTTTGATGCCACCCGTGATCAGAAGGCTGGTTCGTATTTCGCGCAACTAATCAGCAATGCCATATAGCGTGGCAGCGATTTGTTACATAGTTTATATATTATCTTATTTAAATATAACTTACTTTACTTGTAGTATTTAATACTATAAATACTAAAAGTAACTAAATAATAATAAATAGAAAAAATATTCAAATAATATTATTTTATTTTGACTATTTTTCCATGTTAATCGATTCTTAAGTAGACAAGTGTCCGAGGAGTTTTAGTGGGTAGCCCGACAGCCCATCTGGCCGACGAGTCGCACATTATCAGCATTGCTAGTTCCTCCTGTGCAGCGCGATGCTCGCAAAGGGATTTCTCCTCATATTAAAAAGTTGGCCAAAGATATAGAGACAAAATAAAAAGACAGTAAGTCAACAGAGATACTTTTTGTCATTTAAAAAAACATCGAAACCTCCTAAATATTCTACAAAAAAAGTAACTTTTGTGCTTATAATGACTTAAACTAGTCAAATAGCGTATTAATTCAATGCCCTTAGTACGTAACTTTAAAACTTCCGTTAAATAATAAAATGTTATACAAAAATTACGTAAACAAAGATAAAAGAAACATCGTGAATTTAATTATAATTTCACTTTCAAACAGTAAGTATTAATTTATTTCTACATAATATTCAAATTCAAATTCAAATTCAAAGTTTTTTATTCAAAATAAGTTCCACTGGAGAACACTTTTTGAAGGTCATATAAATATATAAGATAAAATTTATTTTTTCTTCCTATTCTATGTATACCGCTTCACAACGTGTTATTGCTGTTAAGGAGAAGAAGCGGCAAGAAACTCCCCAGCAACACGTATAGCTAAATAATGTTTTTCTTTAAGTTTCTTATTCTATTTATATCTCAAGTTGTTTTTTTTAATAAGTTTTATACAGAAGTATGTTACAGAATTACTTTTTGAAGAATTAATGGAGTTGTAGCAAACAGTGCATACTCAATAAGACCAAAACACAATAAGAGGAAAGAAAAATATTATGAAAGTTATAATAATGATATGACGTACTAAAATGTTATGCTGCAATATATCTCCATAAATCCCTTACAAGCTTGGCAAGATAACATTAAACAAAATATAGTATAAGATGTTAGAGCGAGCTGCTATGTAAATGAATTTTTGTCATTTAAGTATCCTTCAATAGTGTAGTATGTACCTTTTTTAGCAAGATACTTTCTAATTTGGTTTTGAATTTAGTGAAAGGCAGATCTAACATTTGACTCGGAATCTTATTGAAGAAGCGTATACCAACCCCCAAGAAAGAGGACAGTACTTTTTGTAATCTAAAAGATGGCAATATCAGTCTATTACAATGCCTGGTGTTGAAATTGTGAATATCCTTATACTGCTTGTAGGCACTCAAATTATTACGAATATAAATTATATTATTAAAGATATATTGGCAGGCGACCGTCATAATATTGATTTCCTTGAAGCATTCTCTAAGAGACTCCCGAGGGCCGAGGTTGTAAATTGATCTTACGGCTCTTTTTGTAAAACAAATATGGTCTCTAAGTCAACAGCGTTGCCCCAAAGTAAAATACCATAGGACATGACACTATGAAAATAACTAAAATAAACTAGTTTAGCAGTCTCTTCGTCAGTGAACTGCCTAACTCTTCTGACCGCATATGCAGCAGAACTAAGTTTTCCTGAGAGACTAGATACATGAGCGCCCCAGTGGAGCTTCTGATCAAGGTTAATGCCTAAGAATACAGTTGAATCTACTAGATTAAGTCTAGTGTCGTTAAGAGAGATATTAATATCGTATTCTTTTACATTGGGCATAACAAACTTAACACATTTAGTTTTGCTCGGATTGAGTAATAAGTTATTTACAGTAAACCACTTAGATATTTGGGATAAGGCGTTGTTTACGTCGTCAAAGTTCAGTTTATTTCTATCGACTTTAAATATAAGTGATGTGTCATCAGCAAACAACACTACCTCACACATATCATTAATAAAATATGGCAAATCATTAATATATATCAAAAATAAGAAGGGACCTAGAATAGAGCCCTGGGGCACACCCATAGATATGCCAGTCTCACAAGATTTGACATTGTTAATTTCAACGCTTTGGGATCTGTTATTTAAGTAAGACGATAATAAGTTGAGAGAATCGCCATGAATACCGTAATAATTGAGCTTTTTAGGAGGGTCACGTGTTCAACGCAATCGAATGCCTTGGACAGGTCACAGAATACACCAATGGCATTCTGTGATCCTTCCCAAGCATCATAAATGTGTTTTAGGAGCTCAACACCTGCATCGGTAGTGGATCGACCTTTGGTGAACCCGAACTGTTTAGTATGGAATAATTTATTAATATTAAAATGTGAGAGCAGTTGATTTAAAATTATTTTTTCAAAGATCTTGCTTAAGGTTGGTAAAATAGAAATTGGCCTAAAGTTGGAGGGGTCGTTTTTGTTTCCACTTTTAAATATAGGGATAACTTTGCTAACTTTCATTAAGTCGGGAAATACCCCTTTATCTACACATCGATTAAATATTTCTACTATTGTTTAAACAGTTATTGAAACAGTATAGTTGTGATCTTCACCGTACTTAATAGTCAGTCAGTTTCACAACGGCCAGCCATCGTTTTTTTGCGCGCTCAATTCTCGCTAAAGTGAATACTATATCGAGCTTTTTTCCACCGAAGTAGTCTTGTCGCGGTCCAAATTTTCGTAACAATGCAGACGACGCTTTCGAAATGTGTTTACTTAGCTTTATATAGCTAAAATAGAAAGTTTCAATTACATATATAATTAGCCTAATATCTATTGTTTGTAACGTCGCTGCTTGATAAAAAATACTTAGCACACAACGTTGGGGATTAAAAGTTTAAGTTTTAAAACTGATCTAGACCACTTATTCTCACTACGCCACCTTCTTTTACGTCAATCAGAATAAATACATATGCAAATAGCCCGTACAAAAATAATTTGTTTTTCTAGGTTTTTACGGTAAAATCCGCAAAAAATAAACGGTGTAAAGACATTTGCAGACTTGGAAATTAGAGAAATGATTGGTCTCATCCAAACTTTCATCCTCTATTTCAAACCTTCCTAGTTTTATTTATCTATGAAAACTACATACATGACAAAAGTGACAATAATGACAAACAGGACAAAAAGGACAAAATAGGACAAACAGGACAAAAATGACGAAAATGGCAAATCACAAAAAACCTATCCTACTTTTTGGGATAATTTTTATATAAATCTATCCCAATATCTATCCCATTACCCGGCTAAAAAGTATTCCTTGTCCACCCTCGGTATTAAAATTACATATAAATTTCAGCCAAATCGATCCAATAGTTTTTCCGTAAAAACGGAACAGACAGACGGATAGATGGACAGACAGACAGAGTTACTTTCTCATTTATAATATTAATAGGGATAAGGATATCTAAAAATACATTCAAGGCTCAGGGAATAAACTAAAACCACCACGCTGTACTAAATTTAAAAAGAGCAGGATTTTCAAAATATCTATTAGATAAAGAATTAAGGAAGAAAATTAATATTTTACTTGTCTAGAAAGCTACATTATTAAGTAATAATATATTTCTTTGAAACATTTCTATTTTTAGCCTGACAGGTTGTACGCTGCATTTCCAACAAATGAGATTGGAAATTCAGTTTACTACTGCGCCAGGATATCATGTAGTATAGCAATGATTTAGAGCTAAGGTTCGTTAGGGTAATTTCAACATATTTATGATGAGTTGATGTAATGCCTATATTTTGATTATCAAAAAATCTAATCAAATATAGTACAAACATGTTTCAATTTTAGTTATTGATATGATTTTCTTAAATAATGTTTTGTACTTATATGTATTGTGTATACTTATTCCATTTATTATTATTTGTAAGCTGCACCACCGCTGGTATTAAAAAGTCTATCAATCCCTGCTTAGGGTTACTTGGAAGAGATCGTTTTTTGGCGATAAGGCCGCCTTTTGTACTATCTCTTATATTGTTATAATTCTGATTTTTTATGCTTTGATGTACAATAAAAAGTTATGTATCTATCTATCTAATCATTTTAGTCATTAAGTTTTACAAGTTCAATATCTTTGAAACACAATGTTTTTATTATAATTAAGAGTAACCCAAACTACTATGGGTTAATTACGAATAAAATTGTCAAGTGATGTAAATTAATTGGTAAATTATTATAAAATAATTATCAAAAATATTACCTGGTTTAGTAATTTTTTAAATGTGACTAATTTCTAAATTTTAGTATTTTTGTGAGATATTACAGACTCAATAGTATATCGCTGCATATTTCAAAATTATTGGGTCTCAACGGTTAGACGTAACTTTCCAAAGATTAACGACATGCTCATCATTATAGTATTATAAAAAGTCTCCTATTATCTGTAGAACTTAAATAACATCTTTCATCAAATTCTTCGGCACATTTTTGTAAAACTCATATTTTTAGTCTAATAAAAAAAACATGTTGACGAATGAGTATTTACTTAACATTTTTAGCGAATGCTCAGGTTTATAAAGTAAAAGGTACGACGTAGGCATACGGTCAGTCAGGGGAAAATCCACATTATTTGTCTTTCATTTTACCGTGTTATTTGCCTGAAAATTATGGTGCAAACATAAAACCTAGTAGGAATGGAACAAAGACGTCCAAAATAAAATATTTACAATTGCGGGGGCTTACGCATTTCAAAGTCACGACATTCATCGTCGTCAGAGTTCTTAGGCAATTTTACTATTGAATTGTTTTGTACGTTTGTCCAGCGAGGTTTTATATAGAGACTGAAAGTATGAATTCTTAGTTATTGATTGCGTAATTCAAATTTTTTATCGTTTACTGTCTTATTGTTTTCAGAATTTTATTTAGTTATACATGTAGTATTAGTTACTCAAGCGGCTTCGGTAGAGCCAACTTCGAACTTATACTATACATATATAATACCTACTTATTTTAGAATCTTTTAATAACAATCATTTTTTAAATATGAATACGTCATTGAACTTGAATGTTTTTCGCTGGTATTGAATACGCTCCAGTAGTTTGATAGAAAGCATGTGACTGCTTTATGTAGTTGTGAGAATATAGACTTGATTAATTGACAACATTCATCTTATTAAATATCTACATCATATCATAATTACATGACTTATAGTAAAAACATGAAAAACGCTATACCCACATAAGGTATATAGCATTTGAAGATACGGAGTACGAAGGCACAATGAAGATATAAAGATAATAACTACTAGCCAAATGAATATTAAATTCTGAATAATTGTTCGAAATATTATAAAACTCATAATTGTTGCACATACCTTAACTCTACTACACCTGCCTTCTGTTGAGGTTGGCAGGTACTAAACAATCCCACTTGCTATGATCAAAATACAACAATTTTTATTTCGTACCTTGTTTTGCATTTTTTTACCCAATCTCTCTTATTCACTTATATTATAAAAATACAACAACTATATTAGTACCACCATTTTTAATCTGCTGTACTAAATTAATACTTAATATAATAATAATTGTGAATTATTATCATTGTGTACTAAAATAAATAAATATGAAAATGCACAATTCATTTTTTTGGTAAAACAAGAGGCAGCAATCTATTTCGGTTACCAGTTACAATTAGAATACTTAAAGTTCCAGTCTGTATGTTTTCTGTAAAATAAAGTGTTATGTATTATATTATTTTTAGGATTCCGATTCCTAAAGGTAAAAGGAATCTTATGTCCACTCTAGTGTCTGTCTGTGTGTCACAGTTTATTATCTATAGCTAGGAATATGAAATTTGGTTCACTTGCAGAAATCTCGTGTGCCTATAAATAATTTATTTGTATCAAGTCGTAGGGCTGGTGTGCCCAAAACTTTCGATACTAAGCCGCTTTCCTTAGAAATGTATTCAGAAATAAAAATAAAAATTATGTACTATTGATATGCTATCAAGTTCTCGTAAACGTAGTGTCGGACGCCCTCCATCCCGATGGACTGACGACCTGCGCAAGGTCATCGGTAGAAGGTGGATGAGGAAGTCGGAGGACAGGGATGAGTGATGCTGACTTAGGGAGGCCTTCGTCCAATAATGGACTGAGATTAGAAGACGACGACGACTATCATGTTCATACTGCATTTGGTTATAAATTAGCTAGAGTAAATATAATGCAACGCAACCAACTGTACAAACATAACATTACCGCTTCAATATAAGTTGTTTAGATAATTGGACTCTAATAAAAGAATATTAAAGTTGCTGCATACTTTATAATTTAATGGTATAACTTCGTATGCTCATTTATGTATTTGAAAGTTAATGAATAAGACTGGAAAACAATATACTGATTATTATTTTTTACTATGACTACCTTCGATTGTGGCTTCAGAGACGTAGACACGCGTCTTTTTCCATTGATGTAGAATTAATCCTGCCTAAAAGCATTCAATACCTAGACTATAAATTTTCCAGTAGGCCCTGGAGACTTCCATGGACGATGTGGTGAGTTCAAGATATGGTTTATGCAGGTAAGATCACACGTGTCAAGCATTATGACAGTTTTATTCTCTTCTAAAGGTCTTCAAAAAAGGTAAAGGCAATATTCGGGACTTCGAATTTGCAACTTAAATTGCTAAAAAATCTAATATCCTTGGCCTTGATACGTTATTTCAATTAACGCAACTGCAGTTTTGTGATTACCAATATTTAGAGACTTAGATTAAAATAAATATTACAATTGGTACATAAATATTTGTCATTTGTGTAATCAAATCTAGTATCCGCAAGAAATACATGGAACCTCAATCACTGTCCGATCAAATTTGATACTCTTTTCGATGCTTTGCTGAATGCTTTGATGCTGAAATATTTATGCAAATATTTTAATTTTTCCGACTCTATAAGACTAGGGGCCGTACGGAACATACAATTCCTCGTTCAAAGTAGAATGAAAAACAAAATACTTATATTAGTGTAAAATGTATTAGTATGTCATATTTTGTAACTAGTTACAAGTCAAATGGTTTGCTATTATTTTATTTGAAAGCTAGCAAGAAGGTGGTCACCATCGCATATAAACGTCTGCAACACCAGGGGTGAAGCTTTAGCTTAGTTTTAGGCTTAGCCTTAAGGGTGGGATAGGAGGGAGGGGATAGAAGTTTACTTTTATTCTTCCATCTTTCTTGTATAAATTCTTATGCTTAATACATTGCAGTCGATTGAAAAACGAGCCAAAAGTCCTTTTGATAACAATCAACGATCTGTTAAAATATCTATTCAGGATTGCTGGTTTGAATGTCTACTAACAAATACACTTCGGAGAATGTGTCGTGGTTTGATGACATGGATTCAATTGTATTCCTTCATTTTACATTAGAATGGAACATTTTGTAATCTACCTCATATGCCCTGATCGTAACAATTGTCCAAACAAAGCGTTTCGCATCTATATTCGCAAAGCACATGACAAGACATGGGATGCCCCCTAGTCTTTATTTCCCGATTACAACAATTAGGTAGCTGGACTTCATTTACCAGTAAATAGATGATGTCTTCTAGGTAAACCTGCTTCATCCTTTGAACGTATCACCTTTATACATTAAGTGGGAACGTTCTCTGACACAATTCAATTTAGTTAAAGAAAGCAAAAAGTTCATTACTGTGCAGCTATTAATATTTCCTAAAGAAAAACCTTGTAAGCGAGTGTTTTACGTGAAACAACGTAAGTTTATCGCAATAGTGAAGTTCTCGACCGCGCGCGGCTAGGAACTGCCGCATTGACCTATTTTGATAAAGTGTTGAATAGATTACGCTACGTCCAGTTTAGTATTAAGGTGTATTCATCGTGTAGCATGCTTAGATTTTTGCTTTAAATCCACGCTATGTGGAAAATCTTTAGTTTAATTAACAGTTTTGTATGCATAACGCACCACTTTTATACATATATTATAAGTATCAACATAGAATAAGAATGGCTTTTGAGATGAATATTTGAAGGAATCCATATGACTCATCTAACATTGGGAGAATACAACATTCAAATTCAGAAACAATGCGTCAAGTTAGACTAAGAACCAATTGTTGTACAGGAATTTGAAATCGCCCCGTTCTGCAGAACCCTTATTGTGACGGACGTAACTTTTCAACTGTATGCGAGTGAAAACTTTGTAAGGTCACCAACACAGCCTCGCGTGTACACCGTCACAAACACGCGAACACACACACACACACGACCAAAAAAGTTTAGCTTATAAGTTTATAATCAAGCGAGGTTTTTATCTCGTAGTCGATGGCCGCCCGCCGCGTCGAGCGCATGTCGCCGCTAATACTGAAGGCTTGTACGGCACGCGTGTGAAAACACACTCGGACAGTCGCGTACGGCACACATTAAATTTTTAAAAATAAAACCCCAAGCCTAGACAACTCAAAGAAACCCAACCGTCAAAGGCGTTTGACAAATAAAAGGTGTTCCATTTCCGAGTTCGCGCTTCGCCGGGTGTATTCGGAAAATTATGAAAGTGCTGTGAAACGTTAGGTGTTTCTATAGAGAACGTTCTGAGTTTTACACCCCGTATATTTATAGTGACTACAAAAGCTATTGTTTTCACATTTAGCCTGAATCGAAGTACAAAAAGTATAATGTTTTCAGTGTTTTGTTCATTTCAATGAGAAGTGTGTTGTTGTTATAATATTACGTAAAAGTGGATTGTTCAGTTTAGTTAAGGAAAAGCGGCAAAGCAATTCAGTTAGATGAATGTTCTACATAATATACAACGGGACACATCATGACGGCAAAGTTCGGCTATGTACGTATTATTTTTTCTACCGACAGTAATATTAAACCTAAATATAAGAATAATTATATTTTTTATTGGAGTAATTAGGTACTAGATAAAAGTCTGTATAGATACCATCAAGTATTTTATCGTCATTTATTATGTTCAAATTGTGCCACGGAAATATAAATCTAATCGATGATCATGGGCAAAAGAATAAATCGATTATATATATAAGAGTTTTCCTTAAATTAGTTATGAATGGAAAATTTAATTTCTTTTCACATTATCTATATGAGACAGTAAATATATCACATTATCCTATAAGGCAGTGATATTATATCTTAACAGTAAATGTCGATCCTATGTCTTATGGAATGATTATTATGATATTTAATCGATATAAAAGGCAATTTGAAATATTTTATACTTGTTATTTCTCTATTTTTAACCATCGACTGATAATACACTCTTCAAGATATGCTTATTTGTAAAAACATATGAATTGCTATTAAAATATTATTCAGTTTATATGTTTTATATTACTTAGGAGTGCATCCAAGATTTCAAAAAAATATTTTGTACTTTTTAAACAATCAAAATTAAATAAACATAAAACGGAATGACTTTAATTCCCTGGCAGCGTGACTAGCCTTTGGTGTGGGATGCGACCTGCGTGGACATGTTGGCCGCATCCCATTTACGAAATACGTCTAGATCAGCCGGTTCGGCGGCGGAAACAGCTGAATCACTCAAGCGGCGCAAATATGCAACCCTCAGTGAAAGTTATATGTGTGCCATTTTCCGTTGAGACGCTTGGACCGCGGGGTCCTGAGGCTATGAGCCTCTACTAAAATTTATCAAAACGACTCCATGACTCTTCAGGTATATAGACATCCGTATATTCAGGACATCTTTACGCCCAAATCCAGGATTGATTGGTATTCGGTAAAATTGAAATTTTAATATCGTACGATGCTGTGAAGCGTCGTACATACAAAAGTACTTTTATATAATATTTAGACATAATTTCATCTCCAGTGTAGTTTGCTTAAAGCTTAAAGCTTCAAGCTTATTTTCATATGTTACTAAAAACCACGCTGAATCCGTTTAGTCATTATATTAGTTAAATGTGCTGCAACGCATACACACATATCTGTTATTTGATTAAGGATATAATTTTTTTGTTGAAGTTCTTATGTTCTTTTTGTTGGATTTTATGGCCTGGTGAGAAAGAACTTTAAGCCAAACCTTATTTGAAATTTGTTATTTACTGATTAAGATCTAGGCTTCAACCAAATTAGAATCACTGAGACTTGTGTCTTGTCGAAAAGTCAAATTTTACTAAGCACTAGAATTTTTTTAAACACATTTTCTGTTTACCGGAATTACATTTGACGACCCAGGGAAAAAGACGAGCTTGTCATCATTGATTTAGAGATATCGCATTTTTAAGTTTGGAACCTTGTGCTCCGGAAACTCATAAATTTCACAATAAATCAAATATATAAGTTGAATCTCTTGAAAAAACAAAAAGGTTTCAAGCGTAAAAAATTTAAAAACTATATTAAGTCAAAATTAAAAGGGAAAAGTGTCATAATATGTCACTGAGAAACCTGTTTTTTCCCTGGAATTTTTAGGTATGCTATACTACTTTTTTCATGTATGCGATTTTTTAAAGGTCACAAGAACTCTAAGATTAATTCGTGTATTAAGCTGTTCGGTTTATTATCGTATAGTGCAGGAAATTCCCTACAAAATCGCATTCACAAATTAGTTTCGAAAAAAAAGTGACAAGTTCGTCTTTTTCTCTGGAATCTTCATTTACAATTATGGGTAATATTCACAAGGGTACGTTTATATTATAGAAGACGGTTTAAGAAATTATACGCGTTGGAACTGTAGGTAATATTTAACAATGCTTTAGATGATAACATAATACTGGAATTAAAACGTAAGAAAATTCCTTTAAATCGAATTAGTCAGAATGTACGAATTATTCATTAATACGACAAAATGGATTTGTCATATTTGCTTAGTACTTATTATTATCAAAATACACTTATTTATCTTATATACCTGCATTTGTTTAGAACTTACCTTTTTCCGGTATATTAGCTGTCAATCGAGTTTCTGCCGGCTTAGCTTCAGTACAACGGTTCTGTAGTTAGAAAGGTCTATTGAATTTTCTGGATAGAAAGCATGCCACGTTTATCCCCATGACTATAAAAGTCTAAACAAAACTGATAAAAATTCATTAGTCATAGAGTTGTAGGAACAAAAGTATAAATAATTACATTATATGCATGTACACATACACTTTTTAGGTATTATGTATATTAATTTGTCTGTTTTCTCTCCCAATTTTTCGGGGTCGGCATAATATGTCTTTTAGTTCCATACTCCTCTATTCAGGCATAAGCCCTCTATTACATCACAGATTATTATGTCATCTTTAACATAACCCATACATCTCATTTTCAGTCTACCTTTACATACAATCTTCCAATTAAACATTTTTTTTGTCAGTTTAGTTATCATTAAAAATTATATCATATGATCACTGAAAATAATATTTTAATAGGGTAGTTTAAAATCAAACCAACTGGGATACTTCAACATCTTAAAAAATATTACAAACTTCTTGATTTTGTAGGGGTAGCGAATTTCACATCGTAATTCTGATGAGTCAAGTAACTTACTAATCCAAACATTTCGCTAAAATTATCAACGGTGTAATTTTTATCTTAATAAAACTTATTCAAATTAATGTATCAATACAGAACATTTCAGCTCTAACCTAGTAACGAAAGAATAACTTTCAATATAATGAGTATTTTAAACATTACTGATTTGGACTAATTAAAATAAATGATTTTCACCTTCACTTCCAATCCATAAAATCTAACTTCCATTCGGAAATTTTGCTTTATTTCGTCAATCGAAGTGTGAGGCTTTTCCGTGCTATCTAAAAAAATGTTTCTTTACAAAATTGTGTGCAAAAAACTGTGGGATTTTACTTATCTTTTATTATTTACTTTACAGACTTATTTTTATCAAAGTAGGCTATATTGTTCACATCATAAAATTTAACAGATAACACCTGTTATATGAAAGTATTTTTATTGATGTCGAATGTATGATAAAAATCATCTTTTTTATCTTGTTGATACCTTATAAATGTATATGCGCTTAGAGTCATGAGATTATGGTCCTAAATATAGGTAATCAAAAGAATAAATACTCCAAAATATCATGTGTCAGTCTCAATACTTGGGCTTCCCCATTTTTAAGATAGCGGCCAGTATAGCCGCTATGCTTGTCCAAGTGAAACTGATAGGTTTTACACATATACTCGACATGCAAGATTCCTCGGAATGTTTTTATTTAGTGTCAGCACGTAGTATATACAGTATAGTATATATAGTGTGTTTTATATATATATATATGCAAATTAAATCAAAAATAATGTCTAAGTGGTGCATGCTCTCGTACCATCCATCCATACCCACGTCTTTACGATGAGATTCAGGTGTCTAAGCCAGAATAAATCGCTCTTCATGCGTAGCGCCAGAATTATGATAGTAGAAATAGACCATTATTCTATATATTCCCGATGAGCGAGAGTTGTACTTCTGTTTTTATTTGTTTTGTGATTATGGCAACGTAAGCTATTGTATATATGTGGGTTAGCTCCTAATAAAAAAGAAGAAAATGCAAATTAAGGTCCAAGTACAGTTTTGTTTCATTGCTTTTTAAAATTTAATTTATTTTACATTGTGGCAGATTGTAAGCTTCTTTAATTAATAGGACATAAAATGTTAGCCCGACCGTCTGCAGTAGCTGCTCTACTATTGGAAATGTTGTGGATACTGACATTAAACTATTATTAATATTACTGCCAACCTAATTTAATGTAATTTTGTAGGTGGTTTTTCACTATGTATATGACCATGTAAGAAGAACTAATTAATAATGTAAAAGATATTTAGACCAAATAAATCAAAAAATTTAAAGTTTTGAATTTCATATTTAAATAGAGTACAAGGAATTCAAACTTATAGCTTTACTTCTGGACCTCTTTATTATTTTTTAAAGAAATATTATAATAATTCTTTCGAGGATATTGATAAATAGAAAAAAAATAAACAAAAGATATTTTAAATTAAGTAAATGCAAAAACGTTTGATAGCTCAGGAGTTTAGACAAAAATTAAATCTATAAGTATCCCAAAATTTTACGTGTGTAGTGCGATGAATCGATGGTAGTGCGATCCAGCGAGTAAAGTAGAACTAAATATCAAGACAACATTATTATCCTTCTATGATATTGGATGCAATTTAAAGTTGCACGACCATGTGTATATTATATGTGTATACATCTTGGACACCTAAAAATTCTTGTACGATTTTTGAAAAGCGGTATTATCCATTCTCAACAATCATACTATGTTTTACCTATACAAATATTTCATTCATAAAATTTTGAAAGTCGATTACTTTGGAAAGAACAATATATTATTAATATGATATAAATTTTGTCAATAACATTACGTTTAATAGATAATCTATTTTGATAACAAATAAATGATGCGATATAATGTAACGGCACGTGATGGTATTATTTAAGGAAAATGCTTCTTTGATAAATTTTGAGTAGACTCACTGCCGTATGAAGTGAACTTAAAAGATAGTTTATTCAGAAAGCAAGTAAGATTTGATATTAATTTATGTAGTGTTTTACATTAATTACTTATTAGCAGTGTTGACCACTTCGGTCATGAAGAGCTTGTACTTCATATAAATATCTTTTGTGTACCGAAAGATCTCAAAAGAAAAATATGTAATGACATTGTTCTTTTAATTCCTAAAATTTTCATTGAATTCTGTTAGGCCGTTTCGGGGTCTATTCGAGACAACCTTTCATACAGACTTACAAAAATTCTAAAAACGGTAATTTGTATTTAGGTATCGTCGCAATAGCAGCTTTCACTTAAAATCTGTAATTTATTTTGAAATTACAAACAAACATTTGGATATTATTAGTATTGTGATTCATGATAACTTCTAGACTTGATCATAACTTAAAATCAAAGTAATCTTCAAAGTATAGTAGTTTTTAAGCTTTGCTACTAATTGACTAGAATTATAGATGTTTAACACAAGAATCATATACAGTTCTAAGGTAGGAAAGTATTTGCATTACAGGATCCCGAATAATATTAGCCGAAAATATCCCATATCTCAATAATTATTCGACTTTGCTTATTGAAAACAATTGAAGGTGATTTTTTCAAGTAATATAACCTTAAATATGTTTTGACTACTACGCCACAGTTCAAAAGATAGAGGATGCTGTCTTTTGAGACATATATCTCAACCATGGAAGAAGATCTTTTTCCATGATCTCAACAAATGTTAAAGTCACATAATAATAACAGCCCGTAAACGTCTCACTGCTGGGCTCGGGCCTGCCAATATAGAACAACTCGATGTGCAGGTTTCATCACGATGTTTTTCTTGACCGCTGCTAGCACGTGGTAATTGTTACAATATGCACATGAGGCAGAAAACTGCTTAAGTGGCGCATGCGTTCCGGCTAGGAATTGAACCCGCGCCCTTTGAGTTTGAGACGCGTGTGCTAGCCATTACGCTACCAGGACTTTAAGTCACTTGAAATATCGTAATTTTTGAAAACTAGCGATATCATTATGTAAACTTAGGTCCATTAACTTTTTCAATCCCTCAATTATATGTATGGTAGACACTCCTAATTTTTGTTCTGTTACTATTCATTGCCCTATTGTGTAGATTAATCTTTTTGCTATATGTTATTAACAAGTTTTCGAATAAATTGCTGTGAATCCAAAGATCAACAGAGGGATAGGCGGACGGTCGGAAATGATGAATTCATAAAGGTTTTATGGGATGGATTGTGTGAAGGATAATATGATGATTTTCTTTGTGACAGAAGATGTATGTCAAAATAGAGGAGTGTGGAAGGAAAAGACATATTGTGTCGACCCCAAATAATTGAGAGAAAGTGAAAGAAAAGAGAGACATGGAATAAAAAAAAAGATATATTTGAATATTTACGTAGTGATTTTAGTAAATAGCATTGTTTTAGTAACCTTAATGAACATTTTCCTTTAAATAATTCATTTTCATTAATTTGTATGTAATGTAAATTTTTACATGCGGATTTTGGACTGTGTTTGCATAAAAAACAGATAACGACATATTCAAATACTGAGTTATGGACTAATAAATCTGTATTGATATCTCAATATTTAATGTTTTGTATGATAATTAGCTTTATTGACGTTATACACAATAAAGTGGTTACAAAACTACAATATAATGGCACATATTTGACATTTAATTCATACGAAGCTTAATTAAAAAGTACATAAATTTTGAGATTATAAAATAATACCAAAAGCAATAAATTCGTTGTTATTTTGTGTTATTGTCGTCACTAGGACATAAAGTCAAGTTGGTAACTTTTAAAAAATAATTTATTTATTATGTTTTTTAGGTTTTATTGTTGATTATAATATTTTATCTATAGTCGTGTAAGATAAGAGGTTAACGCACCAGCATCTCTTTTCCAAAGCGTGGATTTAACTCCTGACGTAGAAATACGGTGAGTTCTTAGGAATCTTTTCTAAACTAATGTCTAGGAGGGATGTGCATACTGCTATATCAGCCTTAACAATGATACGAGGTCTCAGATACATGAAACGAAATTTTATGAAAATTTATCCATGACTTTAAATTCTGACTGTTAAGAGGTTCATAATGCATGTCAATTGAAATATATAAACTTTAAAATTAAAATTATTTTCACCGTTAATATGTTTGACAAAAGTAAGAATATTAATTTTAACTTTACTTGTAGGTATATACTTGTAATAGTTTCTGAAAGTAAATTATCCTCTTTTGGGCTTCATAGCAGTGAGGTTGGAATTGTTGTAATAACTTCCTCCCCAAACCATTATGATACTGTGACTAGGTATGCTACAGATTTATGTAATAAAACAAGCTAAGTTACCGAACGTAGTATATTAGTGTAACTTTATAGAAGAACTAGAATATGCCTGCGACTTCGTCCACGCTTGACTAGAAATTCCCGCGGGATTCCTAAGACACAAAGTTCCGCAGCATTTAAAAAAGAATGTAAGCTATAGTTTTAGTGAAAATTTTGTCAGTATTAGCTAATTTTTACGTAGCCTAACAACTTCGAACCACTCCCGGGAAAAATCCCGCGGAATTTGAGGGACAAAAAATATCACACATTTTATTACACAAAATTCTATCGATCAGTAAAGAAATCATATTGGAATGCCTTTTTTTATTTAGACATTTAAAATCATTCCCAGAAATGTTCCCGCGGGATCCCAGGATAAAAAGTACTGCAGATTTCAAGTCTAAGAATTTTATATCGATCAGCGAAAACCGCATCGTAATCGGCCCAGTAGTTTTTATTTTAATCCCGAATAAACAGACAACCGGCAAAAAGACAAGAAATCAAAAAAAATTGCATCGTATTCTCCATCGTTTACATAGTGTATTCCAGTTGTTTTTTTTTAATAACTGCAATGTAAAGACACGGCATATTTAGAATTTTATAATATTATAGTATTGTATGTACTTTCACATACAGAACAGTAATTCCTATTAGCATTTTCAAAGGCAGATTCTATTTTGACAGCCAGTTTCAAAATCATACTTAAGCATAGAGTCAGTAAATTGAATATCGCAGCGTTGCAGGCTTCTAAGACATTCGAAATTACTCTTCTATTTAACTGCATCTCCCATCCAATCTCGATTCATAATTTAATCTCCAAAGCACTTTAGGCAGACTTCTGTTTTAATTAGATACATTAAATTATATGGCATAAACTACATATTATATTCACTCATTTTAACTACTTACGATCCAATTGATGAACCTACGCAGGCGCCTTATTGAAATCTGATATTCTTAATTACTACTGTTTCTTTCAGCTACTAAATACTACTTAAAACAAGGTCAACGTCCTTTACCTACGTGTTTGTTTAAATAGAACGACACAAAAGACGAGTTTACGGTGTCAGTATTAGATTCCCTACACTACATGCGAATTGTGCGTCAACATTCCACATATATCAGGCGACGCGTTGACTGTACGTGTTTTATCAAATAAATGCATAGACATTACATCGATTACCTAGGTATAGGTGGGATTAAATGTCCTATGAACTATAGTTTTTGTACTGGATATGGCGCATGTCTTTAGAATTCAAACAAAGTGTTCAAATGTCATATGTTTTTGAGCGTCAAATATCTGTATCTCAATTTTATTTTTTAAATTGAATATAATAAGTTTTGTGTTGTTCGTAGTTTATGTCAGTTAATAGACTGAGTATTTCATATTACTAGTGGTCGCCCGTGGTCGAAATTCGACGATAATAATTTGTTGTCAAAGACTATATACTTCTATAATCACAGATTTCGCCAAGGCAACAATAAACAAAAGAGTATATATATGCGTGTGTGTGTCAAATACATGTTAATGTGTGTAATGTTTTTTTTATTGATTTAACGTATTTTGGATGCATAATTTAAAAAAAATAGCATTCATCGCTTCTTCTCTATATAAACTATAAGTGTGCGAAATTTCATACTCTTCCGTCCGCGCAATTTTCGTAAAAAAAGAGTACAAAGTATTTGCTTCACGTATTATATAAATGGAAGATCACAAGTTATTATACAATTTCCACATAGTGACTACAAAGTTCTTAAAATATATGAATACCAAAAAATAATCTAAAATAAAAACTCGTGATCACTTCTGTTATAAACTTTTTAGATTAATTTCATTATATAATATAAGTGCACGATATATGTTGTTAATCAGGTAGTGATTCTTTTTAATAGTAGTTTTTAATATTCAACGGTTGACAAATCAATTACGAGGGTTTCAAGCTTGACAGGGAACATGTGCTCTATATATAGGCAGTTTCAATTATACATATTGTTATTGTTACCATATGCTGAAGGCGAATAAAAATTGTGGTGAGAAAACCTGAAATAACCTTGACACTAATGTGTGTAACTTAACAGACTACTTTAGATAAGTTCTCCTGAAATGGCAAGACCCAGAGTTACCAGTACGACATTTATGGGCAGACATTTGCTTATGAAACAATTAAAATATTAAGAGAATAAAAGTCTTTTACACTTTTTTAAGCTCATAAAGGTCCAAGAGATCAAAATTTCAAACTGACGCACAAAATGGACATCGTCTACGTTCTCATTGATGATACATAAGTATTGTATTACCCAACGTTGACACTGACAATATGATTACATATGATTAATGTTGCAAATATTACGTGTAATTTGTGTATGGTCAGATTGAATTTTGTGATTTGATATAAATATTTAATTACTTATCAATATTTTATTTTTGCTTGTTGTCTGTGTTATTTTTATTTATTTCATTGAATAGTTTTGGTACGGTCTAAATCATATAAGATTTTGGAAACGATTAGTTCTTATGTAAGTGTAAATATTTTATAAACGATATTTATTCTTTTAAAGTTTCGAGTTCTGTTTTATTACCCAGATTTATTGTCATTCGGTAATTGAGTATGTTTATCTTTATTAGTTTTTCTTGAGTTCAATATTTTATTTACTTTAGTGTGAAGTAATGACGTTAAATTCACCAATGTAAATTTGCAGAATTATTGGTTTTTTTTATAAATCATAACATTTGAAAAGTGACGCAGTAAATGAATAGCTTGTATTTTTATGAATAAGTATTTTGTTAGTGATTGTAAATATTTTTGAGTATTCTAGGTCAAACTCGTTAAAAATAGTCGTTGACGCCAGAACAGTTATTTAACCATACAATAATTACTCACACAACGATTAGCGAACATTATTAATTTGAATAATAATACTTCTATGTCTTTAAATCAGACCGCACACTGGGCAAATAATTGTGTGACGATAGCTTTGGCGCCACATATGAAACTGTTAATTGTGTCATAAAATTAGATATTGTATAACTTTGTGTACTTTATTACATACACAACTTAAAATATATGTACAATTTAATATTAAAAAATAAATTTTATTAATATTGTACGACTTCAAAATCGCTGTCTGTTATAAATGTCAACTAAACGTTGGCCGCATTTCCGCGCTGGGATAAAATATTATAAATACCAAACTTTGAATTAGAACTTTAGTCCTTTGGCCAAAAAAGTCAATAGTATTTAAAGTAATCGCAATATGCACTTCTGTTTTATGAAGTTTCTGTAATTTAGTATGTGAATGGGATAATGTCAATGAAATAGCGTGCATGTGGCCTGTGGCTTCTGTGTGGCCGGCCAAGTCTCCGTGTCAATCACAGTTACATTTTTTATGTTGTTTTTTGTATGAAATAATAATATTTTAGCATAAGCTGCAAGGGTAAAATCCTTTACTGAGATTATTTAAAATAGGTGTTAGTTAAAACAAAATGTAATGAAGATACGGTTAAACACGCCAGCGTCTAG
Source organism: Dendrolimus houi (assembly GCA_039645545.1). Classification (NCBI taxonomy): domain Eukaryota; kingdom Metazoa; phylum Arthropoda; class Insecta; order Lepidoptera; family Lasiocampidae; genus Dendrolimus; species Dendrolimus houi. The sequence continues at coordinate 16,196,705 of CM077117.1, read as the reverse complement.
GCGTCCATCCATACTTTCTTGAGCCGCTACGTTCATGAACGTAACTGTTCTCAAGGATATTTTTTGTGAGTTCAGGGGATTTGGAATGACCTCCCAGCTGAGGTTTTTCCTCAAGACTAAGATACAGTGTTTATTTAAAAAAGGTGACGTTTAATTAATTTGAGACCTAGGCTATTTAATTAGATATCACTCATCCTATTGGGCAAGTTGGCATTAAGGAAACTCCGATACACGTCCGAGCAAAGCGACTTTCCTTACAATATTTTTCTTGTTTGTTAGTGAGTGATAGCTAAGTCGAAGGAGGGGAGGGTCTGGGATGAATAGCGGCACAATCATTGATTCAACATAATTTTCATCTAAGTTAAAAAATATCTTTTAAAATAAAGGGCATTTCAGTTAACATGGAATGTACATTTGAAATTGAATTTTATGATATATTCATTCCCAAGGCAATAAAGAAAGAACAAACGAGCATGTTTCTTGAAATTCCAAATGAAGTTTCTTTAACGTTTGTATAATAGTACGAATGTTTAGATGTATACGAACTAATATTTAAATAAGAATCAGAGTTTATTTATGTTTGTTTGTTCCTTTTCGCAGCTTTATGAATTAACAGATTATCACTAAAAAATGTATATGTCTATTATAACTATTCTATATGTTTTCATAATGGATTTTAACTGAGGTTACTTATTTTTTATGAAATGAAATAAATTTCACCGGATACGAATTTTAAATTTACGACAGTAGAACTGCCTGAAAACACTTGTTAAAAATACATTGGGTAGTTTGAACATCTCCATGTTTATATCGCCAAGTTTAGGTAAATATACTCACGTATTCCAATCGATGCTATTACATACACCACTATGTTGGTCTGCTCAATCAGCTATGTTTTTAGTACAGTGCAAACACACTCAACTATATTTACGCTTTCCATTTTCAAGTAGGCTCGTACGGAAACTAATCATTTTTTCCATGTTCAAAACGATTATTGGTATCGTTTTAAGCTTTAACGTAATTAGAATAAGAGTGTGGATTTTTTATTCTTTAGTTTAAACCAAAGACAAATACTAAAATTTAAGATTTAAAATAAAATTGCTGCTTATGTAGTTTGCAGCTAACTGTTTCGAATGAATGATTCTAATTACCTACTACTATGGAAGAAGAATGAATGACAACTGCCCAGTAAAAGATATAATTCAGAGAAGCTAATAAAACCTAAAGAACCTAAATCCTGCATAGCTAGGCGGTCATTTTTCACTCGCTTTTATTATTTAAAACAGATTTTTATACTAAATTAGTCTACAAGTTGTTTTTGAATTTCATATGCAAACAGATCTAAATAAATAAGTATTCATTGTTGTTACGTGTGACGTAAGGTCTGGCAAATACAGTGGAACTGAGCATCATGGCCACACATAAAAGCACTGGAATTATCGTTCCTAGTATAATTCTGCGTACCTTATTACATACAATTATAATACTTTAAGCTTCTTTTTACAATGGATTTAATGCTTTGGACTTTTTTTTATAATTTTATGACCCAGTAACCCAAATACATGTAAACTAAGTCTTAGATATTTAGTTAATTCATTTTTTCATTCGATAAGTTCAAGTCTCAGTCAAACTGATTTATAAAAAACAACGGAGTTTTTGTGATAACATGAAACTGTATTTCATTAAACAGTTCAGGCTTTCCATAAAAATGTTATTGTTTATTTTCAACCAAATCTATACGATTTATTTTGGAAATATTCTTATTTAAATAAAAATATATATTTTTTCCCTTTCAGGTTACCACAGCTTGCCGTCTCTGCGAAGATATTGTGCCTCCTGATGGTAAGTGGTACTTAATTTTTTTGTATGTAATCATATTTTTTAATTAGGTGCACAAGAAAGTATATTTGTTTTATTACTATTTTTAAATTTGTAGAAATTAAATGGGCTGTAAAATGAACAGTTATAAGATATTTATTGTTGCTAAGGAAGAACTGTGTCTTTGTGGTGAAAATCTAAACTATTTGAAATATGATTTCTCGAGCTGCCAGAGAAACTCTCTTAGTTAACATCAGTCAAAGACTTAAAATTTGGTTAAAGCTTTAGATACACTGGTCTGGATTCCACCCGATGCTTATTTTTTTGAAGATTATTCATGAATACTTGGCATTGGCACAAAGCGTGCAATTCCATAGACTTTTTTTTTTTATTGATGGAGATCAGCAGACAGGGTGATTGCCCGCATAGTGCAAATAGGGTATCGTCGCCTATGCACATTTGCAACACCAGCGCTGCTGTAAATGTGCTGCCGGCCTCGACGGGGGGACTAGAACCTCAAATAACTCAAAGTTAATATGGCGGCATACTCTAGATCAGGCTTGATGGCTAACGAGACTAAAAAATGGCCTTCCACTTTACAAAAGAGTGGTGAGAAACGTCCACTAATTTCGTCTTTTGGCTAGGGAATTATAAATCAAAAAACATTTAAATTACATATTGGTGATATGTAATTTTAATATAGAAGAATTATTTTTCTATAGTTTTAATACACCCTTGTTAATCCCTATATGGACTACAATTTTCTGTCAGATATCATCTATATAAATGCTGTAGTTTCTAAGAAAAAACTGTGACATACCAGACGGACGGATACGTCGAAAACATTAGGGACCAAAAATAAGCACGTTATCGATTTAATGATCACTGGTGTATCAGGCAGACAAGCTATCAGTCTGCCTGATGGAAATCAAATCAAATCTTTATTTGCCATAATAATACGAGTTACATACTCGTACAGCATCTAAAAGTTAGTAGTGAAGTGTTCAATACATTCTATAATTTTCTAGTGTGCAAATTTATAATAAAAATTTCTGACAAACTTTAAAAAAAATTAACACAACAATTATAAAATTAGGCCTGTCTTGAAAGTAGTTACAGTTGTGAAAATTTGCAATATTAGAGGTGTTACCAATGTACTGCTTACCTTCAAGTAATTTCGTGACACTTTTTAATCAACCAATATCGTATCTCTATAGCAAATCTTTAGCTGGAAGCCCATTCCAAATTTCATTTTGATGTAAATGATTAAATTCAGGGCGGTCGATATCCATTACCGCTACTGGTATAATGAAGAGATTTGCTCCTATTGAATATCACTTATTATCCGTTTTCAATTATACTTAACTCGTATAATCAGGCCTGTAGCAACATAAAGTTATTATATACATCTCTTGATGGTACAACATATTATACGTTAAGGTGTATGTACAAGTGTACAAACATACGATTTGCATTTCTTGTTTGTTAGTAGTGATAAAAGTGAGGGAGGCATTCGTGGCACTGTAATATTAGAATGGAAATAGGCTTGTAAATGATAATGTTACCTGAACTAGAAGTTTATGATAATTTTACTTTCTTACTGTAAAGAGTTTTTATGGTCTTGGTAAAAACACATACAAGTTTTTGATTTTTTTTATTGCACGAGTTCAGCAGGCAGACGGCCTACCTGATGAAAAGCGGTTACTATCGCCTGTGGACATTTGCAACATCAAAGGTGCTACAAAAGCGCTGCTGCTCTCTTAAGGGACACTGACACCTGGTCACTAATACCGGAACACAACATAAGGTTGTTACGGCGGCATACTCTAGACCAGGGGTGGTAGCCATCCAGTCAGGCAAAGGCCGTACCACCTGGCTGTGGGTTGTTTTGTCGCTTCTTACGACAGGCCGCCTGGCCACAGGAAATTCTATTCTTTCTCCGTTCCTGCACGGATAAAAAGTAGTTAGTATTTTTTTCATTATATAATAGTAGCTATGCCAGTCACTTCGTTCGCGCAGAATACAACTTTTCAGTCATTTATATCTTCTACGCCGTAAAAGACAACAAAAATAACATATACGTAAATTTAAGATATCATAGCTGTTTTAATCTCTAATATTTTTATTTAAATCCATTCTGTCCTTTCAGAGCCTCTGCGTACCAATCTTTCAGATAGATTCACGGGAAATCGGGGCATCGTATAAATAACAGTTTTCACTCAATGTCAAGTACCTATTTTAAAATGAAAATGAACGTATTTAGTTCAAAATGGAATCTTACTTATTGAAAGTCATGAGTCTACTACCGTTTCCAAAGCAATGTTAGTGTTTAGTTGTGTGTTGTTAGTGTGTGTTGTGAATGGAGAAGAAGCAATGCAATAAAATCCCCCGCAACATGGCTCTGATACCTAAAGCCCTGATATACTGTAATATGATGGAACACTGGAGAGATTAGTTGGTAGATTTGAGTATACCATGTGGAGTGTATCTAAGCCGTACTGCTATCGCCGAGCAGTTGGCTATCTGTGATGGATCACACTTTACTGTACCTATCTTTACGTAACAATTATTATGTATATACATTCGTGGTCTTTTTTAAAATAATATTTTTTACTAATACTAGGTTTAACAAAGTTATTTGTATGAATAATTACTGAAAGAGGTTGGTAGTGACAATCACAGACAAACATTCCTATCGTATTTATTATTAGCTATATGTATACAAACGTTTAAAGATTCTATTCCCATTTACATGAAGTTAAGCTTTGTTGATTTTTAAATTATTTTTTCATCAAATCACACGAACTGCTTTCTGCTTGTACTAGCCAAATATTTCCGTTGTGACTTCAAGTCAATTTCTGAATCATTGAGTAAAAGAGTTGTTCTTGTACCGCAACGTAGACAGTCTAGCGTTGGAGTATCATTTGATATAAGTGCTGTGTCCGATCATGTACACTTAGCACATAGTGATACTTTATTAATACGTGTGCAATTCTCATTTTTCAATACGTGAATCACATATTTATACCCGAACACAGATGAAATTAGCCACGCCTACGTCGTCCATTGAATATCTATAATAATATGATAAAATTCTAAACATGCCGTGTCTGTCAATCGAAGCTATTTAAAAAAACAACTGGAATAGATTATATAAACGATAGAGAACACGATGCATTTTTTTTAGATTTCTTGTCTTTTTTAATAATAATCGGCAGACAAACACACATATTGTATATCCCCAAAGTAAGCAACTAACACTTGTGTTATGGGTAATATACAACGGACTACTCTGGGGCCGATCCCAGACACCCAGACCATAGTAAATAACGGAGAAAATACGTTTCCGAAATTTACCATACCAGGATCGAACCCGGAGCCTCTATGTTGCAGTGAGGTAGGCCGGCAAAGGCTTAGCCCGCTCAACCACAGAGTCTGTGTCTGTTTGTCTGTTTATCTGTTTGTTCGGGATTCACGTAAAAAGTACTGGCCAGATTTCGATGTAGTTTTTTTTCTCTGATCAACAGCAAATTCTTAGACTTCATATCTGGGCTATTTTTTATCCTAGAATTATTTAAAGTGGTCAGATTGAAAAAAAAAACGAATACCAATGCGATTTTTTTCACTAATCGATAGCAAATTTTATGTAACGAATGTGTTATATTTTGTGTCTCGGGAATACCACGGGCAGTTTTTATTTTTTCGGGTGCATAAAAATTAGCTTATGCCGATACCGTTGTCACTAAAACGGTAGCTTAAATTCTTCTTTGAATGCTGCGGTACTTTGTATCCCAGGAAACCTGCGGGAATTTTAAGTCAAGCATATAAGTAGTATATAAGAATAGCAGCCCAGAAACGTCCCACTGCTCGGCTCGGGCGTCCCACTATAGGGGAACGGACAGTATATCTGCACTGCTTGTCCAAGGCGGCTTGGCAGGTTTTATACATCGGCTATCTCGATTTGCAAGTATCATCACGAAGTTTTCCTTCACCTTTGTCAGAACGAAGTACTTAATTGTACAGCAATGTGCACATTAAGAAGATTGTTTAGACATGTAAAACCTTTTAATTGGTTTTAATATTTATGGTAAACGTAGTGATTATATCCTCTTTGTTGCTTATTTTTAATATCAGTTTCTGTCATTGTCTACATTGAAATTTTCTTCTTTCACGTTTCTATATTTTACAAACGTAAAATTTATTAAAATGTTGGAAGTATTGTTTCTTGTAGTCGTGCAAGCATAAGTCTGACTTTAAGGTGACGAACATTTTCGTGCCGTGACTGCACATCGGGAGGAATTATTAATTAAGAAAAACTATACAATCGTCCAAACTAAATCACTTCTATGTTAATATCTGAATATAAAAATCCCCAATAGCTAGCTAATGTATCGAACTGCGCATCATTCCAATGCATTTACATAAAAAGCCTCGTTGTAATCCTAATTCGTATAAATTGAAAACCTGAATGACATCATGAAAAAGGTTAAAGTTAAAAAGTCAAACGGGTTTCATATCAGATCATCTGTTAAAAAAATCTGCCAATCCAGGTACAGCGATGAGTTCCGTATAGGTAACGACGTTCACTATTTTTGATATTTGACTATGGAACCCTAAAAATGCATTTTAAATTAAATTAGTCATAGGTTATCAAAAAGTGCTCAATGTATCTTATTCATACCAGTTTTTATTCAAAGTACTTTTTAAATTCTATTATTTGAATTTATTCAAAGTTTACTTTACAGTTCAAAAGCAAGTGAGTATTCCGTCCGCCACCTGATGAATTATATTGAAACTCACTAAGAAACATCGTTATGATTTTTGAAAACTCTTTCAGTAATACCTCCACTCACCTCTGTATACTGTTTTTTTTTATTTCTTAGCTACCGCTAATGTTTATTTATTTCTAGAGGTCCCGGCAGACATTTTCCTGTCCTGAAAAAATAAAAATCTAGAACCCGATCTCAGCGCCACCTACCGGTTTCAATTGTGAATCTAAATCACCCGGGGAAATAAGTAAAGTCGTTATCAAGTTATGCGCGTACACATATTTGTACAATTCATTTTTTACATATAGGTTATGATTTTCCTAAGCTATTATGTAACATATACCAGGAAAATATAAATTACTGTCAAATTGCATCCACAATACAAACCCTGTAGTTTATTTTCTGAAAAGTAACTGTGACATGTGTACACACACAAATACAAACACCAGGTTGACAAACAGACATGAAAATCTTATAAGAGGGCTACTTTGCCGAAAAGGTTAAACAATTCTAAAAAAATTATTCATTTAAACACTTGTTCATGTTTGTGGTATATTTCTCTAGTTTGATGTCCAGTCATTTTGTTTACTTCATTTTTCACATATATTGAAAATAAATAAATCGGTTTATTCAATAATATTCCAATTTTGTGTTTCATCTTGTGGTTTGTTATGAAACTTTTAGCGATCGGATATTTAAGAGTGGACGGAAATCGAATTCACAACATTTTACGACTGTCATTCATTACGACGGTTTTAAATTTTGAGTAACTACCAGCTAGATGTTTGGAACTGGCTCAGTAAATAGATACATATAACATCTATATGAAAAGACAACACGGCACTCTTCGCTACATTCTAATGGCATTTAAAATATTATATAAGTAGTTAAAGAAAACAATGTTGTAAAACGTAATCATGATTGGCTTTCAGTTTGCAATGGTTCATCAAACATTATGTAAGTGTAGTAAGAACTAATGTATACTAACTCGGTAGTGCTTTCCAAATGTACAACCAGCAATTCATTCGAAAAATAAGCGTTGCACGCACTTTGGTGACTTCAACCCTAGTGACAACATACTATGGAGAGATCTCTTTATCAGCTTCGTTGCATTCGCAAGTAATCATACACGGAATAACAATAAATACCCTACATCTTGCTTAGAAAATACGGCGAACATATCAGCATTTTAATGCTTACATTATTGTAAGGTCTATCAGAAATACCACCTCACCTGCCAGGGTTTTTTTTCCATTGCGATGGAGGAGTGACGCCACTTCAATTGTTTAATCCTTCACTAATTATGATCTCATACTTTATAGTCTCTTTAGCTATATAAATATGTTCTTCCCATTACAAATAACAATCAACATAACTCTATATAGGTTAAAATCAGAGACAAAGCCATGGAAATAAACAAAATATTTTGTTATGTACCTACTCTGCTAGAAATATTATTACCGTAACAAAAATGCCACAGGGCGGGTTCATGCAATGACGCCACTTGCGGATCTGAGAGAAATACACGAAGTGTTGTTTAACACATTTGCATGTTTGCAAATTCGTATCTTAACGTAATCTATGCGAAAGTCACGGTTCAATTTTCATGTATAATTTAAGCGAGATTAGAAAAACAGCGCTCATGTCGTTCACGATTTAAATAAATACGTTTAAAAAGAAGTGAGTGAAATAAAAGAATTATAGATAAATGATATAAACCCGCTTTGGGTTGATGAAAGAAAAAAAGTGACAGGCATAATTATTCTAGGGAAAAATAAGTTCTTGGGAAGAAGTTCGGTGGATATAATATTACGTACAATATTTTTTGAAGCTATGCAAGATACCATTGTGTCGGCCAGTTTCATTAAATTACCTCGCAGACTATAGCTTGTGTCAGAGATTTCGTTTTAGAAATAATTTGTAAATGATAATAATCAATACTCCGGTAAGACCCTGACCGCTCAAATCACTGGAAAACCACAGAGCACTCATGTACATAAATAATATCAGCTTGTAGGTAAATGTTACACTGCCGGGTTCATTTCTGCCCATGTTTAGGGAAAGAAAGATTTACACAGTACGCTTAAGCTTATCCAAGACTATTTTGTTGGTTTGTTACATTGGTTTAGTTACCCGATTGTGCATTTCCCTAAGGGCGTATACCTTCACTTTTAACCAGTGACAATTATAACAAGATGTATATAAAACCAAATGAAATGCGTAAGCGGGAGTGCTCTTCGATAAGAAAGAAAGAAGAAAACAGTTGACTTAGAACTACATATATACAATGTAAAAGTACTAAATAAAAATATAGAGATGAAATTTTGAATTGGCTTTAGCTCAGCAGATAGCTGGTTAAATCAAACAGCGCTGATCTTCCGCTAGGGCTAGTGACACACAGGGGCAAAACTTATAACAAAATACACAAAGAAGAAAAGATATACAGTGGTATAAGACTTAAATCTACGTCTTAGCAATTTAACTACATGGCTGTTATCTATATAATAAATGCATAAAAAGGCAAGCTAATAAACAGTTATCACAACAAAACAATGTTAAAAGGATTTATCTTTTCGAGTCTGTCCCTATTAATCCGACTAATAAGGTAGCCCGATAACAAGCGATATGTAAACCAGTCGCCATGACCATTGCGTTACGGAATTAGGCTATCATAGATTCGATGCTATAATAAGGAAATAAGATGCGATAACTTTACATACTTTTCTAAGATTAGTAATGTTTTACATATGTTGTTGCTATCTATATCCATGCCTATCGTAATAATTTATACTATCGTGAATTTTTTCTCTATTTGTTTATGTTTTATGCACGCTTACTTAGGAACTTAGAATTCATAAAATATCTGCTTCAGATAGTCCATTTAATTAAGAAGATTATGGGCTGTAGAAAATCACGTCTTAATACGGAAGTTACAAAGCAGTTATATTATCAAATATAGGCAGATAGTAGACATGTGAAGCAAGGACATATAAGAGAGGTATGTTGGCCAAATGGTTTAAGGCAGCTCACTCGCTGGACAGGAACTAAATAAATGAGGGTAATATGGAAAAATAAAATCTGCGATACTTTATATGATGGGAATCCCACAGGAAAATTCTTGGTAGCGGTTTGAAGTGCCAAAGTCGAAAAAAAAACTGATTCCGATCTGATATTTTCACTGGTCGATAGCAAATTCTAAGACATAAAATCTGTGATACATTTTATTTTTAATTTTAATTTTACGCCTTAACAATTTGCATATGTGAATAATCCGATATTTTTTTTATTGCAGAAGTTCAGCATACAGGCAGACGGCCCAGTTGATGGAAAGCAGTTATTACGCCTCTGGACATTTGCAACACCAAAGGTGCTACAAATGCGCTGCTGCTCTCTTAATGGAGACTTCTTCTTTATATTTCCTGGGATTTTCTAACTTTGAAACCACGTGATTTTAGCAATTGCTTGATATGACAGTTTCTATTTTTATTAGACATCCTTAGTGGAACAGTTGTTAGTTAGTTATGCATTTTATTGTAGCCTTTCGTGATGTTATTTATCTCGGGTTTTTACAAGAATATTCCGGGTTCATATATTTTTATATTAAATAATCCGTTACCTTGCTGGAAATACCTTTTGAATTTAAACATTGGCAAAATATCATAATCTTTATCACCAGTGCAACGTGGACGAAGTCGCGGGAAAATAGTAGTTTTTAAATATTAGTTTGACAGCTTATGTATCCTATAGCTAGCGTCAAGTATTTATTAATAACGAAATTTAGTATTATTTTAAATAAACAAACCCTTTACGAGCAGTCGAAAACCAGACCCATATAACTGCCAAGCAACGGAGTTATTGTGGCACCTAATATTATTTTTGATTATGTTTCATTATTTTGTAATTGAAAAACAAAAAACAAATTATAGAAAACTATTTTTCCATCTTAAAGGTCTGTTTTTTGTGAACTGAACTTTAGAATCGTTGTGATTTAGTACTCGATGAAACGAAAAAGCGATACTAAATAGAGGTAAACACATAAATCTATAGGACTAATCCTGCGAAAGAATGAGATAGGAGTTTTACATTGTGCAGCACAGATTAGAGAGTCAATAAGACCAATGATAAAACATAGGTTCAATTTGGACCGAAATAAAACTGATTTAATATTTTTAGACTAAAATAGTGAAAAATTTAAAGTGATACTTAAGAAGTTTATTTTGAATTATAATAGTTGACGGGTGTAGGCTAAAGCAATAAAATTTATATTAACAAAAATTAGAGAAGAATTATCTGTGAGTATATTTTCTGAAGTCTCACTCCCACTGCGTGTGAACTGCACACACACAATTTTTTGTATTATTAATTACGGCTGCAAAAAACACCATAATTTCAAGAAGATAATAATTGATTCAAAATTACTATAAAGTAATGTTCTAAGAAATGTATAAATATTAATAAGGTATCTTAAGAATGTCAAGGGTCTTTATAATTATCTTAAGATTTTACTTGGTTGTGGTGCGTGATTATTTGGATTTATGTTTGACGAATGTCAAACCACATTATGTCACACAAGACCCTAGGTCGCACCATGTCACGACTCATTATATTTAGAGTCTTCGTTAAGGTGAATTATTTATTTATTACCAGAGTTTAAAGAGCAGGCGTTACAGATTACAATGTATTAAAAATTTATGTTAGTGCTATTTGCCCCCGGAAGATTCACCTTATTTTATATCGCAAACTATCCCATGCCCGTCTATCTGTAAACTACATAAATGTAAAAACTTGTCAAAATTGACAAAATAGACAAAAATCACAAAACCTATCCTACTTTCCGGGATAACCTTTACATAAATCTACCCGTTTTCCGAGATGAAACGTATCCTATATCTATCCTAGATATTGAACTTACATATATATCAAATATCAGCCAAATCGGTTCAATTGTTTTTTCGTGAAAGTGTAATTGCCAAACAGAGAAATATACTTTTATCCCGAAAACCATTTTTCGGGATAAAAAGTATCCTATGTTCATCCTCGGCATCGAATATATATATTGAGTTCATCTAAATCGGTCAAGTAGTTTTTCCGTGAAAGCATAACAAACAGAGAGACAAGTATATTTTTATCCCGGAAATTATCCCACATTTCAGGATAAAAAGTATCCTATGTTCATCTTCGGCATCGATTATATATTATATATTCGATGTTGAGGTATCGATCGACAGACAGACAGTCAGAGCTATTTTCGCATTTATAATATTAATAGGGTTTATTAAACGACTATTAATATTGTTACATACCGTCAAAGATAAGCCGCACAGCCTATTGTAAGCGCAGCTTATTATCCTTTCTCGGATTAGAGAATCCTTTGTCTTTTGAATTTGTAGTTAAGAAAAACATGCTATTGTCTTTTTACTTGTTTTATAACTATCATTAGCGTCGAACTATAATCCCTATTGTTATTGTATTCGACTTTGTGGACGTTCGCAGGTGTGCAAATTAAATTTCTTACAAACTTCCTTTCTTTTCTCTGTACTGTGTAGTTAGTATAAGACGAGGCCCGAATGAAGGGGAGGGCAGTTAAGCGAGGACTACGAAGCGAGTAAGACGTTTTCTAGTACTCTCGATTAGCGATATAAACGACGGACTTTGTGCGTTCGAATTCTATTGAATAGTGCAGTGTGAACTGGTTGCATCCAGTGTTATTTGTATTTGTTTTATACGTGTTTGTACAGTTCTAATAAATTCTATAGTAGTTCCAACGGCATTTTTAATTCGAGTCCTGTAGCTCGTAACAATATTATAAATATGAAAGTAACTCTGTCTGTCTGTTAAGCTTTCACGGAAAAACTATTAGGAGTACTGACTGGATCGGTTTTGCTCTAACTTTGTTTAAATACAGTTTTAATACCGAAAATGGACAAAAATACCTTTCTGAAGGAGATGGAATAGTTTGTGATATAAATTGGAGTGAATCTTCCGGGGCAAATAGCACTAATATATTTTTTTTATATAATATAATCTGTATTAACGCCTGCTCTTTAAACAAGAGGTAGGACCAGAGTGTGACCCGCGGAGCAGCCGTGGGGTAAATTCAAGTTTTATATATTTATTGCTTACGTGGTTTACGCAAAAAATAGCGACAGTTAGTAACAGAAAGCTGCAAATTGAACGCTTTTTTCTATCTAAACTTATAAGTTTTTTTTTAAAAATTATACGTGTTTTGAAAATAAAAATTTAATGACACATTAATATGTTAATCATTTTAACAAAAGTAAACATTACTATTGAAATTCCTATCGTACCTGTATTCCTTAATCATATACGTAAAATGTTAATATCCTGAAACGTTATTAAAAAAGCTGGCACCATCTGCACCATGATTATTATTTGCATAGTACAATATCTATCGTCGAAACTTATTACGACGATGTAAACGATTTAAACGTTTTTTTACTACTCATTGGAAAAGGACGTATGTAGGCATAAGATCGAACTAGATATTCAGACGACTTTATTAATATAATTCGTAAACCACAAATAAGTTTGCTGTGACGCTAGATTTGCCTAAGTTAGATACAATAAAAAAATTAAATCCAAGAAATATGGCAGTACCCATCATATTTTGTCTTGAACTTTAAATACATAATTAAGCATACCTAGTGTGTCCAGCTCTATATAGCCCTATTATTCGTAAATAGTAATTGCAACATATCAGCATTCAAACTCAAATTAAACATCATCATTAGATAAATCAAATAACCATAATATATGATAATCCAAAAAATAACAATTAGTATAATGAACACGGAGAATCTGCTAGTATAATCGAATCATCCACCTATGACACATTAATACCGACACGTAGTACCAATCTGTCTGCTGCGAACAAAGTGTCCAATTATTGAATATTAATTTATCGAACTGCGATATCTGTGCCCAAGTACCGTGAAAATTTCCAATACACTTGTCATCAGATAGTTTCGGAGGGGTCGGCAATCAATCGAGTGTTAATAATGCATTTACTCGGGTCGAACGAGATAAACCCAATCACAATAAGACCAGTGACCTCCGAATAGTTAATAATTGGCACATATGGCCGCAACCTTCCTGTCTTAGCAAACAAATATGATATAATAACCAGTTCAAAGCATTTTATATAATAAATGGGCTCACGTTTGACCACAACCTCAATGTTAAGCGATTATAGGGGCAAGAAAGAATCCCGCTTGCCTAGATAACACACATTCACGAGATACTTGTAAACACCCGTGCTGTATTTTTCGGGATAGTTAAACTCTGTTAGGTAATTCACAACTCTGCCCAACGCATAAGGAGTAAGTAATACATGGAAGCAAAGCGTTTTGTTCATGCTCGTAGTGTATTTACTGTGAAGTGATGATTATAGAGCAAAGCATTTTTTCGTCCAAAAATGTAATGGACTAGGCAAAATGAAATCAAAGAGTTCAACTGCACATTATCCAAAGCTTTAATAAAATGACATCCTGGCCTGGATGTTCTAGGCTTAGAAGCTTAGCAAAAAGCTAATTGTTTCTTACCAGACTCTTGGCATTAAAGTCTCAAACTGATACTTAACTGAGCTATCACAAAGGTAAAAACAACACTAAATGCAAGATCCGACTTGAGCAGAATAATATCCATCTCCTGTGAAGTTCTGTCTCACCTGTACAAGAATGTCCATGCTTTTTGTAGTCTTTTCCCTTATGTTCTTAATCTATTAGCAGATAAATGGGCATTAGAGAGATATCGCGAAGTACTAGTTTTTGTCTAAATTCTCTATGTGAATTACATTTAGAGGTGAAACTACTATTTATTACGCCCAAGGCTATTGATTTAGTAATTTATATAATTAACAGAAACAAAAAACTACTTATAAATTTATATTAAACAACTATCATAGAAGTGGATAAGATTGACAAGGTAAATCCTTACTTCCTTATAATATCAAAATGTAACAATTAATTTGATTGCCAATTTAATGATATATGTGAGTGTCTTCAAGTCAAATTATATAAACATGGTTTTTTATTCTAAAATGAACAAGAGTTTCCTCGGCGTATGCAGTGGAAGGTATCACGCGTAATCCGGACATCGTAAATAAAAATAAATAAATGATGGCACCTTATTAAAATTCGTTTTAAAATGTTAGTTACCAATACGAATTAACTTTTTGCCTGGCAACTATTTTAATTCCGGCTCATATAGCGGTTTGCTTTTCTAGTCCATTTACAACACTTTGCACAGTCTCCAACGTTTGCAATTGTCAGTTAATTGGTTCTCATGTATGGCATGAGAACATCACGATGTTCAACCATTCTTTCTTAGGTACCTACGAGTAGAACTCGCTTTAGGAACATCTGTATCAAGACACCTTTTATCAACATTGTCTTCGAGATGACGTATAAGCTATCCGTATCACTTCAGGCAACGCTTACGAATACCAAACCTACCTTGGATGAATATTTTTGGGGTACGACCAGCTCTCGGTACGCCATATATCTGCCTTAGCGTCTTCGTGTAGGTACGTGATGTAGAGAGCTTGTAAGTGAGCTTGGATATAGATGACGAACACTTGCTTCCAAATAAATGAATACTTTAGTAAAAATTTATCATCTGCATAATCTACTAATATAATACAATTTTTAAATAGACATAAATTTTTGTTTGTCATGCGATTTAAACGAATGAATAAACAAGAGACAAGATAATTTTTAATAGTAATCTTGTATGTATAGTATTTTAATCCATTTGCATAGAAATTAACCGTAATTTCTTGTTCGTACTTCTGTATAAAGGATCATTCCGAGCTATTAATGATCAATTATTGAAACTTTATTCATATGTTTATAGCTATTAAAATCCTTATGAGCAAAGTATGCGCGAATTATTCATATTATCACAATTCCATATTAATTTTCTTGTTAAAACCTACGACGACGTTCACTGTCGTGAGATGTTGCAACTAAACGTGATAAACACGATATTATTTATTTACTGTATACATTATTACCGTTTCTAATAAGGTTAGTCCAAGCAGTAATAAGTAGTATAATAATCAAAATATTTTATAGCTTTATTAACATCAGTATTTTTAGATGCGATTTCAATTCGAGAACATGTATGTAGCTAATACATATTTGTAATATTTGTAAACTTCAATTGGTTATCCAATTTCCTTGCAATAGTTATTCGAAAAGTTTTTAAATTTGAAATTATAAAATACGCTATTCATTTCTTATTGCTTCATTTCATGTAGATATCTCCATGCGAGATAAATATCTAGTTTAAGTTTGTACCCATAGATATTATTGCTATTCATTGTGATAATTTCTAATTCATACTATGCGATTTTATTTGTATGTTTGTTTGTGCCTTCGCCATGATCAGTGTCTTACGCATTGTGTACTTGAATTTTGTCTAGAAATTTTATCAATATATTATACACATTACAGCCACATCCAGAGTCAAATAGAGACGATTTTTTAAATCACAGTGATTGAATTTCTTATTTTATCTTTTTTATTTTTATCTTTACTATTCATGTCAGTTAGTAACGAAACATACAATAAGGTATAAATATTTCTTATAAGCCTAATTTGTTATGAAAATGTCAATTTATCTATCGAAAAATTATTAATAAATTTATTGGTCTTCCAGTTAATCGATATTTAATCTCTTTACATGCAACCCAGCTAATCACAGTTTTAACACATAAAGGTAGATAAATAAGTAAATAACAACGTAGACCCGTCTACCTGGTGGTAAATGCACTTTTAAGCTAGATGAAATATTTTTTCCCTTTATAGTCCGTAATTATCTTGTACGATGTGCTATGTTCTGTGATATCGTGAATACTACTTGAGTCAAGCCTGTGAATAAGGATAGATTTCAGTCTTTTATTTCAATCTTTCAATACACTTTTATGTAGTCAATCAAAACCGAGAACAGTGTAACTACATCACTTACACTACCCGTCTATATCAAAAGTAACTTACGAAACAAAACTGTTTATAACAATCCGACTTAATGTCAATATTGTTATTTTTAAAAAGCATAGTTGAAATGCAATATGGCTGAATGGTGACCGCGTCGCGGTAGCCTATGCTTTCCCACCTGAATATGACACCACATGTACAGCTACAGAAAGACTTACAACTGCATCTATTATACAAATCAAATTAAATTCTATGCGTTTCTAAATAGGATCTCATATTGAATGTAGTAATCTGAACCCTCAGTCTGGCGGATTAGCCGAGCTCGGCTGACCCATTAAAACGATCGATTGTTTCCTTATTATGGCGCTCTGGATTACTGATTCACTAAATATAACAAAATTAAAGTGCATAATACGCTTTGTCAACTTGGAGAGGGGTATGTATCCTTTTAGGTAGTAAAAAGTTGATGGGTTCCACTGACCTTCTTTATCAACTAAGATTTCAATCATACACGTCATCGTCGTTTTAAGCCATTCACTACCGAGTACTGGAGGAAGACCTTTCAATTTGTCTATTAATTAAAGCAACTATTATGTACGGTGGCCACTTCTAATCTTTATATATTATATAGTCCTTATTTAAAATATAACTTTACAGCATTATACAAGTTAGACTTCCTGTCAAATTGTGTCTACTTAGACATAGTGCTTTTTGAGGAAAATGACTACGAGACATACGAACAGTGATGGATGAAGCTGAAGATTTCATGAGGGGTTCCATTTCTTCCAAAAGGCTACGCAATCGTAAAAAATTAATACAATAAACGTTGCGTGTCTAAACAAAATAAAATGAGACCCATAATTGTAATTATATTAAAAGGCAATTCTATTAATGTAAGAATGCTATAATATAACAACAAGGAAGGCGCAGTATGTGGCGTCAGATCAACTTATTAATTAACGCGTCACAGCCGATAGTGTCATTCATTATTAAATTGACTCGGAATGATAGAACATTTTGATATTACGAGGTAAATATTAAGTTAAAATAAGGTATTATAAACTACACCTATTGCTGCCATTGTCTATTTATTTTTGGTGAGAGAGAATTCCATTTCACGTGGCTAATCAATTTTTTATTTTTCGTTACAACAGACATGGTAACCTAAAATTTCAGAAAAATATGAACTCTATGCGGGTGGGTACCGGTGAGGACTAATACGTCGCTGCGTTACCTACTTTACCTTTGATAATGCATGGTTTATTAAATACAGAGATTAGATCAAATCAATCACTACCTTTCTCTAAGGAAATCGCTCCACAGAATTGTGATACAAGATTATATCATCAATTCACTAAAAAACTTTAGGGATTTGGTCAAATCACTAATTTCCTTCAGATAAATCACCCACAGAATAATTCTGTTTGTATCATCTCGTGTAAATGGATCAAATCACAATCTTCGTCATTTGTCTTGGCACGCGAGAGATCAATTATATTTATTAATACATCGTTTTATGTCTTTAATTTAATTGTAAAAGACCCCACGGTACTATGAAATTTCCTTCTACATCAACAAATATGATGTTGTGTCATTAGCTTTCCTAATTGCAATGGTTAAACAATTCATGCTATGTACTTAGGTATATCGTCATTACAGTACTTTTTATTACGTCCGTTTCTTAATATCACAATTACATTTCATTCAATTCAAGATATTTTATAAATTTTAATTATTGCGCAAACAATTTTTTTGTTTTACTATGTGCATTATGATCACGAATAGCTAGATGGACAAAACATTTAGAAGGTCCTGAACTATTTATTGCCGTTTCCTTTTGAAACACTTTGACTATTAGGTCCTGAGCCCAAGAATCTCTATAAAGAACTATCAAAATTTTAATCGACTGTTCAGGTAATCAAAACCTAGTGCCTACTTCGGAGAACCGCTCAGTATGGCAACCCAGCGAGGTATTGATAGCTTTCTTAATATCTTATCCCTAAATGATGATCACTTATGCTTAAATTCTACTTATAGTTTTAGGAATTATAGGTAGAATACGTAACTAAAATCAATTAATTAAGAATAGTTAAAGTTAAGTTGCTTCTTAACTCTCTCTAATATTATAAAACTTTTATGTTATTACTTAGAGTACTTAGAAAGTCTTCTGAAAGGTAATGTGATTGAAACTTACACAAAGTTACAGACGAAGTAAAAAGTAGAAAATGAACTATAAGTAAAATATGAAAAAATAAATTCTACAATACATCCTATGTATCACCTACATCTATTACATCAAACGTGTTGAAATGTCAACTATTGCTAATATTCTCTAATTGGACATAAAAGTAATAATGGTTAATTCTAACCAAAATCAGTGTTTTCTAGCACTCTCTTATTGTTCAGTCCATTACCATAATCATTAATAGCTATATGTACCTTCCTCCTTCAGATATAGCGTCTGTTTCTACCATTCGGTATTTTGACTTTTTATTTTCCGTAATTATTTAGTCATTATTATCAAGTGTAACTTCACATTCAATTCTTAATTATAATACTTTTTAATTTCTAATATTCTGAAAGGAAGCTTGGAGTTGCCTGATCACAGGGATGAAAACAATACTTTTCGTCCCTGGGAAACGATATTCCGTGCTGTTAATAAAATTAAAAACTATGCGACTTATGTCCTAACTTTCTTTAGAGCTTCTGTTAAATCGCGGCATAAATGGTATTAAAAAATATCAACAATTTGGTAACATGATTTTATATTTATAAATTACTTTTCACTAAATGATTATTTAATTTATATAAATTTTAACTAAATTTTTACTATCATCAATGACAAAAAATACTGGCTGATAGAATGCCACAGACAAAATAAATTACTTGATGCTTCATATGTGACCTGTTAAATGTGTTCATCAGATTTAGATATGGATTTAACGCCTGATTTCATTAGAGAAGTAGTTGTTTGTTTAAGTAATCAATTTTTATTTACTTTCCTCATATTGAAAATGAAAAGCAGAGTGTTAACCTCGGATGAAAGACCTATTTAGGCACTCGAATTATTAGCACACGAGAGTAGCGTGTGCGCTAAACCATTTCCTGTCTAAATACGTCACTTTCACCTCTCGTGTAACAACCCACTATTCTTAATGGATATAAAACCTATATTCCTTATATTGGTTTTGTATCCATCAATATGTTATTTAATTGTATCTTCAGTTTGTCAACATTGTTGCGGATTTCAACTTACATTTATGGTTTTTTATTGTTGGCAGGTGGTGATCTGCGGTGTGGTGCCATCGATGGTCCGATCGGTTCGACTCTACAGTCAGTGCTCTCATATGTATGTCAACGTTTGCCCAAACGGCACCGTCATGGCTCGCTTCGATGGAAACGATCAGCGTAAGTACCAAAATATGTTTTTCTTTTAAACTTTCGTGAGTTCAATAGACATTTGGTTTAATTACTTTTTAGGACAGCCCTTGTGATTTTGTAGTCTAAAGTCTTTTCCCGCGTATCGCACTAGTTGAATTCCTGGTATAGTCAATTTAGGTAATGGGGTTTCCGTTATTTACTATGATGGTCTTGGTGTCTGAGACCGGTCCTAGTGTTGTCTATCATATATTACCTATATCACAAACATAATTTGCCTGGCTTGGAAATATAAAATATGTGTGGTTGTTTGACGATTTATAAAATAATAATTCCGTATCAATATATATATGTACCCGAATTCTTGATACATAGATGTTAGTAACAAAACTTTTTAATCATTCTGATACATTTTTAACCGGTAGTGGAGCGGTGTTCAAACTATGCTAGCTAGTCCACTATAATAGTAGTTCATACTTTTGTGTGTAAGTGTATGCATTGCTCTATAATATAAAATAATTATAATTTATTTGATCATAATGGTCGTTAATAGGAAATCACTTTACTAACCATTATTTAGAGATTTTGAAATTAAATTCAAAATGTCATAATTATATTCCTCGTTCACGATAACTTGAGGCACAGGTTACCAGATTCTAAAAATTAACATCACTTTAATGTCATGTTATAAAATAGGTTATAAATAGAGATTATTACAAACCGTAAATTATTCTTAAGTTTTGTTGGAATTTTCTAGTAATTATCGCGATATTAGGTTTGTTTATATATAGCGTGTTAATATTTTTGAATATCAGTAATCCCGCGCGTCAAGTTATCGTGAACAGGAATATATATTATAGTTTCTATTTCAATGCATTTTTCGATTGATTACAGCAGTACTAAATTACAATAATCGCAATAATTATCCAATAATCCTATTCTTTGATTTCGTAGGTTGTTGAAAAAATGGTTTAATTTTTTATTGCATGTGTTCAGCAGACGGCCCATGTGATGGAAAGCGGTTACCATCGCCTATTGACATTTGCAACATCAAAGGTGCTACAAATGCGCTGCTGCTCTCTTAAGAGAGTCTAGAATCTGGCCACGAATGCCGGAACACAACTCAAGGTTGTTATGACAGCATACTCTAGACCAGGGGTGGTAGCCATCCAGACGGGCAAATACCCTACCAGCTGGTTGTGGTTTGCTTCGTCGCCTCTTACGACAGGCCACACGGCCGCAGTAAATCGTATCTTTCTCCGTTCCTGCACGAATAAATATTTCGTTATCTGTTTAATAAAAGGATTGTTTTATAAGTATATATAGAACTTCAGAATTATTATTGGCTACAGCGTCTATTATTTTCCAGTCTCTGTGTTTTCGAACATAGCCTTATAATAACCTGTCCGAGAAAATGCCAGAATAACCTCTTACTCTTTATACAACATAGGCATTATCACGAAAATTTTACCTTCACCTTTGAAGGCCGCTAAATAATGCATGTTAATGTCAGGGCTTCAGTTCAGTTCTAAACTCAAAGCTATTTGTTTGTTGTATATAATAATTAACATCTAACCTATTCTGTTCAATCAATATGCATCATTTATTTGATATTGTTAGTTGTTCAATTTCACAGTACAATTTAAATTTAACGAATTAGGGGCTTGTGGCTGATTTATGAATGTGACGTTTTACTGTCCCAGAAACGCCAGAACTAAACATTATTCAAATTAAATGTTCTCTTATTTTGTTATAGATCAGTTTTTCTTATGAACAATAGTCAAACCTAGTAAGATAAAAAAGTCTACATATAAAGTAAATCTGATGTTCTGATGGTCTTAATTATTATAAATGGGAAGGTTTGTTTGGATGTTTCTATTTAAATGTCAATAAGAAACCCACATTGTATTTACTGGAGAACAGAGCCATTTCACATTTCCGTAGTTTGCATAATGAAGACAGAGGTAAATTGATTTGTTCGTATTCGTTCAAACCCGTAGTTTGTGGTAGCCGTAATACAGCCATGGTGTAGTAATAGCATAAATTTAGCATCTTTATATCCGATGGTGCAATAGGGATGAACGGACTTAGATTGTACAGTTCTATTAACACTCCCTCTCTGAAATGTATCCAATCAAAAACAGCCGCCCCTGACTTGATTCTAGGACCGTCCCAAGTAACCAGTATGTAAAAATGTTACTCGGGGATAAATAAATTGCGAACAGAAACAACCGGGCAAGGTAATGCAACATGGCAGTAATCGCGTCCATGTCGAGTTAGACGTGAGAAACTATAGGAATATGTCAATAGTGGTCGGGTCAACGGCCAGCAATGCAGCAGGTACCACTGTGCGATATAGTAACGGGGGTACACTTACAATAGGTGAATGCTTAGAGGAATTATGATTTATTGAATTCCAACTGGAGAGGAAAGCTTTAACAATGTTTGCACTTGTTGTGAAAATTTCAAGTTATTAGGGGTCATAACAGGGATAAATTAGAATTTTCTTATATTTTAGTAACTTATTTAAAAATAGGTGAATAATTTGTTGTTTTCAGGAACACGTTTCGAAACTAAATCAAATTAAGTTTGCATAGAGCAAACAGTAATATAAAATGAATTACCTTCTCATTACAGTTTACCAAAATATTCATTCATGATTGATGATGATTATTATCTAAAAAAAAATTACAGGCCGTGCCGAGTGTGCAGTTTAAAATATTGTTATTGCTAAGGCAAATTATTTTCTTATATGCAACAAAGAATATAATACCTATTCTGTTCAGAAAGACGCACTTAAAGCTTTGGAATAGAGAGTATGTTGTTTGAGTACAACAGATATTGTTAATATGCAATTTTAAAGTTTAATTAGGAAAATTTTACAAAAGAATATAAAACTATAATAAGGGTTTTTCAAATATTATGAATTAACTTACACATAAATTTTAGAGAAATATTATTTTTGTGTTCTGATAGGGTTCAATCAAATTTTGGATTTAACAATAGTTACAGCTTGTATAACTGTAAAAGCACTCGGTCGCCCAGATATGATTTTTAACAGAGAAAGTGTTGGTGTATATTTTGTCGATAGTGTATTAAAAAAACATACTGCTGTTGTCTAACTTACGAAGTCTAAAAATACTTGATAATTTTTATACATACTTTCAGCGATAAAATCACTGATATTCTCGTGTTTGTTACGCTGCACTTGACAATGTAATCATTACGGTGAAAATATTATACGAGTATGTCAGGACAGGAAAGAAATCAAAATATTATGTTAAACGCATTACTTAAACTACAAAAAAATTAAGAAGTTTTTCTCATTTGTAGCATTATTTATAAACATATTCGTTAGAGTAATATATCCTTGTTTTCCATTAAGGGCTTATAATAATGTAAGTAGCACAAAAACTGTTAAAACTTCACTGAGATATTAAATGAAAATTTTATTAGTAACTAACACGCTAATTTCATTCGCGTTTAAATACAAGCTTTCTAATACTGGTTTTCTTGTATTGAATTAACTTGTTAATTATTATTTAATTAATTAACATATCATAATATATCGTCAAGCACATAATTATATTTCACCGAAGACGTTATCGGCGCTCGTGTAATAGGGGACGGGCTTGTTGCCATTTATCGAATGTTATTCACATGTTTTTATGAACTTGAGAGTTTCAAGTGTTAAAATTTTTGAAATAATTCTATTATCCCAATTTGTTAACATTTGGTTTAACCTGTTAACCCTGTGTTAACCTTTAACACAGGGTTATATGTATTAGCTGGGTTACATAATGCGATGGACGTACGGACGGTTTTAGTAAGTATTCTAGACTTGGATGGTCATACCACTTCTTCGAATGTTTTATAGCCACCCCAACGTGGCGAATCCCACACTCCCCTACCGCGTTTCCTCCCAGTTCCCAAGCGAATTTCCCCTCACAAATAAAAGTTCAAGCTATAATTTTTCCTAATATGCATAAGTGGGCATGTATCATTTTTTTTTAAATCAAACTGGTATTAATTAATGTATGAAAACTATTTATCGTTCACCGTATATTAATACTAGGTTCATAGAAATTAAATCTATTTAGTATAGATTAAAGAAAGGAAGGAATGCCTTATTGCTTAAACCTATCTCTTCCAGATAATGTCCTGACAGTTCTCATGAGATTGCATTGATATATTCAAACATCTCTTTGGCAATGTTTAATGAAATCCGTCATTTTATTTTCATCTCCAATCAAGGGACTATAATGACATCACTGAAACAAATTTTACAATATGTGCAAAATTTATTTTAAGACAAATAAATAAGTTTCATTGTTTAAGTTTTACTATTTACATGTAAAGAAATATATGCGAAATACTGTTGAATGACAGGACGATAAATTCTACAACTTTTTGTCGTCTTACAAGATTTAGCTCTTACGTTAACTAAGTATCGTTTTGTTTTTTTAGGGTTCATTATTTTGTTGTAGGTCTGCTCGCCATTTGCTTTTCTTGATATAGCTAAAGTTAGTTTTTTTGTTATTGTTAAGCCGGCGAACAGGCAGACGACCCATTTAATGGAAAGCGGTTACCGTCGTCCATGGACGTTTGCAACACCAGGGGCAAAGCCACCGAAGAGGAGGGATGCGCACCGCCGGAGAGACCCAGATCTCCGGCTAGCAAATGGCGGGGTCAGCCCGTAAAGGGCCGGCCGTTGTCCGTCTGGGTTGGAGGTAAATGTGCGAGCGAGCCCACAACTCGGATAAAGGACGTTCGAAGATCGGACAAGGGATTTAGTGGATATCCCTAACTGCATCGTGACATTAGCACTTCACATGTGAGGTGCAAGTGCCACTCCAACCTGGCGAATCTCACATACGAGCCGCAACCTTTCTCCCTCAGGCGACCTATGCGTTACCAGGCTTTAGGTTGGAATAGGAGGGATGGGATGAAAGACATAGGATGGGAAAGTGGAATAGGGGGAACGTCATAGAGAAAATGGTATGGGGATGTGGAATAGGAAAGATGGGATAGGAGGGGGGAGAAGTGGGCCATCGGAACTCTCACTCATCGCACGAAACAAAATTAGCCAAAGGCTAATCGTTTCACGCCGATATTCTATGTGAGCTTGATATCACACTGATTCAACCGACCCTAAGAACTGTGACCTCTACCGCGTCCAGTTAATGGAAAAATATATTTTATTATTTATTGCAGGAGTTCAGCAGACAGGCAGATGGCCCATTTGATGGAAAGCGGTTACCATCGCCTATGGACATTTGCAACACCAAAGGTGCTACAAATGCACTGCTGCTCTCTTAAGGGAGACTGGAACCTGGTCACTAATGCCGGAACACAACTCAAGGCTGTTATGGCGGCATACTCTAGACTTGGGGTGGTAGCTATCCAGTCAGACAAAGGCCATACCACCTGGCTGTGGATTGTTTTGTCGCCTCTTACGACAGGCCGCCTGGCCGCAGGAAATTATGTTCTTTCTCCGTTCCTGCACATTAAAATTGAGATCTAACAGCTAAAATCAGAAATCTTAAGTAACTGTTAACTCAATGGGAATATTATTATCACACTAGGGTATGCCCGTGACTTCATCCACGCTTGACTTGAAATTCCCGCGGGATCCCTGGGATACAGCATTTAAAAAGAATGTAAGCTATCGTTTTCGTGAAAACTGTGTCGGAATAAGCTAATTTTTATGCACCTGACCTACTACAAACCACTCCCGGGAAAATTCCGGTGGCATTCCTGAGATAGAAAATATCACACATTTTATTACATAAAATTTGCTTTCGATCAGTGAAAAAATCGCATTGTGATTCGAATTTTTTTCAAACTGGCAATTTTAAATATATTAATTCACAGGAAAATTCCTGCAGCATTCCCGGGATAAAATGTAACCGCAGATTTTAAGTCTAAGAATTTGCTGTCGATCAGCGTAAACCATATCGAAATCGGTCTAGTGGTTTTTACGTGAATCCCGAACAAACAGACAAGAAATCTAAAAAAAAAATCATTATGTTCTCCATTGTTTATATATTCTATTCCAGTTGGTTCTTTTTAAATTTTGTAATATTATCAGATATTATAAGTAATAGTATAAATGTCATTGTTGCAAATTAGGTAGATACCAACAGTAGAGGTTCTCTTCCTCAGTAATTCTTTCCTTTTTGCGTGAATGATATGTATGTTATTACAAATTTTCCATTTAAGAAATGCATGTTGTTACAAACATAAAATATAGTGATAGCTTAGTAATTGCATCTTATTTGATGTGGGTTCGAACCCAGACCAGAGAGCATGCACCACTAAGTAGTTTTTGACCTAATTTCCATATTTTTATATTTACTGTAATTATAACTGTGTGAAAACATCCTAAGGAAACTGTCACATGGGGAATTCGGTCATATGTAACCTATTAATATAAAGAAAAATGACAAGTTGCAAGTCCAGAACTTATGGAGTAATATTGTATTAACAGAGAATACAGAACTTTAGTGCTCTGAAACTTACATATTTAAGTTATTTTGTAACTATCGATATTTTCGTATTCTAACTATAAAATTGCCAATAAAGTAAGTACACAAAAGTCTTATTGATTACCTTTCTTCGACAGCTTTAAGAGCGCTAAAATTTGAACGGAACTCTTCCGCTGATTCACAATGAAACTTGATTTTTTTAATTATTATTTCAAAGCGAAAGCACAGTATAAGTATTCGCGAATATGTATTATTACAGACAAATTACTCAATGTTTGGCGTGTGTATATAAAAACACGCAACTCTTAGCGAAGTCACTTGTTTAAATAATACCTATACTTTCTCCTTTCATCGGCTCTGTGTGTTATCACGAGTTCTTTCAACGGATTTGTGCTAAGACTTGTGAAGGATTTTCCTTATCTCGATTGTCTTTAGTATTTTATTGTGCAGCGGAATGTTTGAGAGGTGTTTGCGCTGATAATTTTGACGTACATTTATAATTTATTATTAAATTACCACTGTTTAAATTTTAGTTTTATTTTTCTTCTAAAGATCACCTGTATACTAATATACAGTATATCTAAGATTATACTAATATAATCCTAGATTTATTACTTTACACAGTTATTACTAAATATGTACAGACTAAAAACAACGTGCTTGCAGATCTTTCGAATACTATTTTGTTCGAAAACTCAAGGTACCCGTTTCCGAAGAAAGAAAAATATATTTTATCATGTTAAAATACAATTTTTAAGACTTTCTATATGTCAATATAATAGTTGTAATATTGTTGAGATCACAACAAAAGACACGTACGAGTGGTGACCCAATAATGGTGACAGACTGGTATCAGCATTTTGACATATTAATTAAAGTTGTTGTGTATTATGATTTATTTGTTGATTATTGCATCAAATAATTTTATGCAGTCATCTGTCAAAATTATTTAAAGGAGACGGATACGCATTCATACATTGTTGGGCCTAGATTGTTAAAAGATAAAAATGGTTTTAAGAATTATTTTTATTATGTTGATAATTTTATAATTGTGTTAGGTTTAGTTATTTTAAATGAATTAATAGTGTGGTGTATGTGTTCTCAATTTATAATTTTTTAAAATTAATTGATATAAGTGGATTATGGTAATCGATAACTTATTTTATTTGTGATCTTATTTTTAAGACTTCTCGTCTTCCAGATAGAATTCAACTAGTTGGTGACACCCCTGGTGTTGCAAACGTCCATAGGCGACGGTAACCACGTTCCATCAGGTGGGCCGTCTGCCCGTTTGCCTGCTTTTGGCTATATATAAAAAAAAAAAAACAATTTAGTACTGACGTTTTCCACTTTGTAAGAAAAAATATAACGCTTTTTTTAAGCCATATCTCAACTCATTACATTTCTTTGATTTCTTTGGCCCAAAAGTCTCCGTCTCCTTTGTCTGGTTGTGCTCTGTTTACTTATATTGAAGTTGTTCAATCTTGCATCAAATAAGAGTACTTTCGAATGCTTAAGCCGCCTACCAAATAACACAGCATTACAATTTTTCCGATTCTACATAGCATATTTATTCCACACTTATTGCCAGTTACTTTAATCAGTCAGAAAAAAATATTGTTATTAAAGGTTGTTTACAAAGACGAAGAATTGATTTAAACCTAGAAAGATGTGAGAAATGTTTTTCGAATTGGTTAATATTTTTTTAAATTATTTTTGCTAAATGTACAATAATAATTGCGTAAGTGTGTTAGTGTCAATTCACACAGATTGCGGAGTTTCATGAAGGTGCCCAATGTGCACTGTTGTTATATTTTGACTGCGGCACTCTCTTTTTAGAGAAAAAGAATTGAACTGAAAATACGTCCATATTTCAAAAACTTCTCGACGAAAATAAATTAAAATCAAAGTTCTATCACTATAAATTTTTTGCAGGTTTTTTCCCATACTCCATAAGTCTATACGGGGATGAATCTTTTACGACTGTGAGCGTATACTATCTATTATTTCCTTAACTACAAAACTAACTAAGAAGACTCCTTAAGATTTTTTAAAGATCTATCTTATGATAAGAACGATACACACTATTTTCACTGATTTTTTCGTTTTATCTCTCAGTTTCATATGTAAATTTCACAGTTTGGCAGCCAACCCTAAGTTTTATTTTTTGATACTTTAGAACACCATTGTATAGAATACACCTCTGTAGACTCAATGGCTGGTATTTACATAGACAATTTCTTCTTTGTCATTTAGCTAGGAAATTCATACAAATAAGGAGTAAGAGTATTTATACTTTAACGCTATAGTAATAGCAGTAAAATATCATCAGACTTACGAATCACGCACAGTTGCTGCAATCCACCTTGATGCAATAATTTTCTGAGTTTCATCACTTCTATTAAGGCAATACTGAAAACTATGAAGATAACATTTTCACACGTGTTTTATTTCATTTCTCTCGTACAATAATGAATTTAGATAATGACTGATTTTCCACTAGTATAGCAAAGCCAAGTAGCCAGTGATAATATTCGTACTATAGATACTGGAAGCTTTGTTCAAGTGAAGAAAGAATGTGAAGAACAACAGGAGAGAACGCAGTAGTCTGTTTTTCCAGGAAATTACAATCTGGGAGTCTTTAAGTCACGAATAAATCCCTAGGTTAGCGTGCTCCACCGCGTCATCACCCAACATTAGGTGAGACAGTGATCAAACGCGAACCTATATGAACATAACAAAGAGGCTTATTTATACTTCACAAGTTGGTACCTCGTCGAATATTCCGCTATGCTTGAAGATGAAAGTTTTCGAGTGAGTAGTGCATCCTACTCCTGTCTGATATACGATGTCCAGAAGTGGACACTGACTGTGACTGAAATGGTCCACAACTTTAAAGTTATTCAGCAGACTATGTTGGATGTTTGTCTTATGGATATTGAATCAGAAATGAGAAGATATATAAGAGAATTAAAGTAACCGCTTGCAAAATTAATAAGAAGTGGCAGTGGTCGGTCACGTTTCTCGCAGAACCGATAGCCGATGGAGCAAACATGTCCGGAGTGGAGACCGCGTTTCAGTAAACATAAAACAGGACTTCAGGGTCGACTATATTGAACGATAAAAAGATCTTCTGGAAAATTAAGCAATATAATGTCTGTATAAATTTAAGCGCCCAGATTTTCAAATAGCCTTCACTATGCCTTATCGATGTTGTGGAAACCAGTCTTTATTTCGTAGTCGTTAAGGTTGAAAATCTTCTTTCTTAAAATGAAACTGTGTCGAATAATGATTTAAATTTTACAAAAACATCAGAAATATGTGTTTCCGTGAGAAAAATAATAGCAGATATTTTATAATATGTTACGGACCCGCGTTCGATATGCAAGCGTATAACATAATAATATTTATGAGATATTTAAAACATGCGTCTTGTTTAGAAGTCTTTAATTTAAATGCAATATATTATATGTTTGGCGGCATCACAAAATTACAGCATGCTAATTCACATTAACAGAATATATGATATTGCCATATAATATATTAAGTACTATAAAATTGCTGCTTTCTATTAATAAATCAATACAGAGCGGAAACCTATTAATTTAATACGAACAATAATCGTATGAGAATAAACATTTGTAGCGCGAGTAAAAAATTTAATCACTCGACCGATGTTAGCATACGTGTTAGTTGTAAAGCAATAAAAGAAACTACACGGCCAATATTAAATTTAACGATTTAATATTGCATCACCAGTATCGGATGATCTATGATATTATATTTTATAAACGGATATACTAATGGAGTGGGGGTCTACTACATTTTGTTGGTTAACATCTCATCGGACGCATTGCGCCGCCTACCACCGAATACCGCGTGAAATATGTGACGCTTTTTAATTAAAATTAGATTTAAGCGTACTGATAACAAAATTTAATTATTGACATCGATTTAGAAAAAAATTGTCTGGTTGCGAAGTGAAGTGAAACGTTTAAGGGGTCTTTGAGGTTTTTAAAATGTACTTCTGAAAATATTTTGTCGGTGATTTGCATAATTAGGTGATATTAACATCGTTTTTGGCGCCGCATCTTCGCTGTTAAAGTGACGTGAAATATGTCAAGTAGAGTCGAGAACTGTGAAGAAATGCTTAGAATGCTTGTAAGTTATGCGAAGGCATCTTGCTTGTATTTAGTTGACATCGAAAGGCAGCCTAATAATTTATCAGGTGTCTAAATAATCGATTTGTTCAAGAATTTGAGTTCGATGAACCTCAGTTAGTGTGCATGTGGTTGATTTTTTCTGTTTACAATAAATAAAATAGCGACCCATAAATATCCCGTTGCTGAGCATAATTCTCCTATTTTCGGAAAGAAACAGACGTTACACTTGCTATATTCGACCAATCCAGTCCAGGTTTCACACTCCGTTAGCTTTCACTTGTAAGTTACCTTAGGTATTTTTCATCTCTTTTAGCATATGATAATTGTAACAATATGCATTTATACCATAAAACAGCCTAAACTGAAGACACAGATGCCTATATACTCTGCATGAACGACCTTTTCTTGAATAAATTCATTAATGTAAACAACATCGGTATATAAATATTAATATTGAGCTTTTTTTGCTTCGATAATTTGCGGTAAGCGAATTATATGAAATGAAAAGACGTAGGCGTTACGGCGCCGGCCCAAATTAAGTTGTTATCCGTTAAAATATAATAATAAAGGTCCATAAAGTCCACCGTTTCGCAAAAAAAAAAAAAACGTTTTACCACACACGCACAGACCTCTCATTAGTGCGGTTTCGGCTCAAGAAATTAATAACATAATTCGGTGTTCATCGATTTCGAAATAGTTTAAAAGAGATTGATACGTTTTCGTACATTCTTGGGCCCAGATTGGAAAAAGTTGAGTGAGATTTTAAGATTTATTTTTAATATGTTGATATTTTTTATAATTGTAGCGGGCTTAGTTATATTGAATGTATTAATTGTGTGGTGTGTTTTCATATTATTATTAATTACTTAATTAAATTAATTGAAATTCACTCGCATAAATCGATTATGTTAATCAACAACTTACATTATTTGTGACCTTATTTTTAAGACTTCGCGTCTTCCACATTGAATTTAGAGCTAATGGTTTCATTTTGTAATAGGAGAATATAGCGCTTTTTAAGCCATGTCTAACTCACTACATTTCTTTGGCCCAAAAGTTTTCGTCTCCTTTAGATCGATTTTATTTTTTATTCGATTACTTGGAATCGGATTCTTCGTGTCAAGAGTAATTTTCAAATTTTGATTTGTTTTGTTTGACAGGTTTGGGATGGTCAAAAGAAACTTTATGTAACAACGCAATTTCTAAACGGTTCATTTGTGTTTTCTACTAACAAACCATTTTGTGATAACATTTTATGTTTAGTTAATTAGTGGAGAAGTAGCGTGACTTGCGGGCTTACTGCGGCATAGTTTGAGTGAAACGCTTTTAACTTTGTTTTTGTAAGACGACGTAAAGAGTTATGTTAATATCTTCTTGCTAGGTATCTCGACGCGTTTTTATGCGCGTAAACTCACATCGTTATCTTGCAGATACTATATCAGGCAACTATTGTTTACTATAAGAAGACCTTCGCAAGTTTGCGCAAAATATATTTCCTGTCTTTAGAATCGTTGTGATTTGAAACTCGATGAAACGAAAAAGCGACCCTAAAAAGAAATAAATCTATAGAATTAAGCCTGCGAGATAATGAGATACGAGTTTTACATTGTGCAGTACAGATTAGAGAGTTAATAAGACCGATGATTAAACATAGGTCCAACTTGGACCGAAATAAAACTGATAATATTTTTAGAGTAAAACAGTGAAAAATTGAAAGTGATACTTAAGAAGTTTATTTTGTATTATAATATGTTGATGGATGTAGAATAAAGGAATTAATTACATTTATATTAATAAAAGTTAGAGAAGAATTATCTGTGAGTAAATTCTTTGAAGTTTCACTTCTACTGCGTATGAACTACACACATGCACAATTTTTTGTTACAATACATACTGCCAGAAAACCGATTAAGCAGTTCATACTCACACAAAAATCACATAAATATATAATTATAATAAGAAATCCGTTTGTTAGCAAAACAATAGGTGACGACATCTTCTAGATAATCCAGCCTTAAGATAACTTAACACATTATGGCGATATAGATCATATACCATTAAAATGTTGGTTAGATGCGTGTTAATAGACTAAGAAAAAATAAAGATATTATGTATAACATTGTCGTTTAAATTATAACCTTATCCTTGGAATGAAAGATAGAAAGTAGCTACAACTATACGTTTATGATATATAACAATAGAAAAAGAAAGAAAAACTTTATTTGAAGAAATAACGTCGTAATTACATTCCTTATACATTATTATACACAGAGCATATTTTGAGAATTTGTACGCCGCATTTTCATCAAACAAGGTTTGCACTCAGCATATTGCTGTGCCGGAATTATATCCGACACAACGCTGATTTTCAGTGCAAACCTTTTTTTTGGCGTACGACCAAAACGGCCTAATGTTGTTAATTAAATAATAAATAATAATAATAATTAATAAAACTAATCCTACTTAATAATTATGTAATATTTAATTAGTAAAACAAATGAATATATTAAATAATACTTAGTTAAGTATTTTCCGAACAATTGAATTGAAACATAAAGTGTATGTTGTTATTCTGCATATAAATGTGATAAGACCCTCTTTTAATCTAGTAATTATTTATGAGAAATCACTTTAACCTCTGTTAACAGAATTCATACTAATGTACATAAATAAAAAGAAATATTTGTATGTTTGTCTTCTATGCGTTCCTAACACATGGATCAAATTGTGATGAAACTGGTAGGGTGTTTTGAGGACGTCTGAGAGGGTTCTGGCCAAAAAATCTATATTTATACAGGTGATTTTTCAAAGCGGGTCTTCAGAGCCAAATTTATTAAAAAACACTTCAATAAACAGAATATACAACAAAACATTTTTATTACTTTACGCAGCATCGCAACGCATACGCCGGGTGCAGCTAGTCCTACTAATATTATAAACGCGAATGTATGGATGTATGTTAGTTACGCAAAAAGTACTGAATGGATTTTGATGAAATTTATTTACAATAATATAGTTTATACATCGTAATAACACATAGGCTATAATTTATAAAGCTATAGTGTGAATTATCCAAAATATAACGATTTTCCATCACCACGCGGGTAAAACCACGAGGCGCAGCCAGTATGTTGTATATAAATGTAAAGTATCTTTGCACGTTTATTTGTTCCTCACGAATGAACCGGTTATCATAAAACTGAAATACGTATATATGTAAAATATGTATGTATGTGTATATGTAATAGAGGATACATTTCATTTCCAAAAATAAAATTGTTTTTTGGGATATGGATCCAAGCAAAATGAGATTAAAATATTTTTGGCGCTAACTTCAAAATATTATTAAATAAATATAAATTAAATATTAACAGAAAACATTTGTTATTTTTTTCATTGCTTGAGTTCAGCAGACTGGCAGACGGTCCACCTGATGGGAATCGGTTACCGTTGCCTATGGATATATGTAACACCAAAGGTGTTACCAATGTGCTACCGCTCTCTAAAGGTAGACTGGAACCTGGCCACTAATGCCGGAACACAACTTAATGTTGCTATGGCGGCATAGTCTAGACTAGGAGTGGTAGCCATCCAGACAGGCAAATATCCTACCTGTTTTGTCACCTTTTACGACAGGCTGCACAGTCGCAGGAAATTGTATTCTTTCTCCGTTCCTGCACGGGTGAGATATTTTATAGTTACTTTTGAGTGTTTCTTTAAGTCAATGTTTTTTTAATTATTTATTTGAGATATGGTTTCCAAATTTATGCAAGCAACACCGCAACTGAATACCTACTTTTAAAACAAATCTTACGTAGTTTGTTATTGTAATCAATATTTTAATGATTCAATTAAAATAAATAACATTGATACGAAATTCAGACGTTTTTATCAAACAGACAGATATTTAAGCTTATCTACTATATTTTATTGTTAATACAAAAACATATGTGAGCAAAATACAAGGTGGGTGGTCCCAGTACATTTTCAATGTTGTCGCAAATGAAAAAAAAAGTGTAACATTACGCAGAATGTTTGGTAAACACAAGTACAATGTAACAATAAAGTGCATGTCGCAGATTTATTTGAAATAAAACACAATTGTTTTTAAATTTAAAAATCGAAATTTCGGTTGGATGTATTATCATTTCTTAACGGACAATTGCATTTATTATTATCGTACTCAGGGAGGTTAGAGGATCGCCATCTTAAAGCTTTAAAGATTTGTTATTAAGTTTACATCTGTATAATTGTATCTTTAATTAATCAACATTATTTGTAAATCATTTAAGATTCTATATGATTTACAATAAATTGATCCATATTATTAACTCTTTCTAAAGATATCAAAAGACAGAACTTTTTTGCACATTTGACTGATTCGAATTTTGGCTCTAGCAGCTGATATATCAAAAATATTTCAATTTTCTTCCATCTGCTTACTATATTATACGTACTAATATTAAAAATAAACACTTCCAAATAATTATTTACAATTACATAATTTTGGTATAAAAATCAGTCGTGATAATTTATCTAGAAAACTAGGTTATGAAGTGAACTCAAAAGTGATGGATAAGTTTTCCGAAATGTCGAACATTTCAATAACATGTTACACTTCATAATGTGCGCATTTTATCGAAATATTGGTTTGACCTGATTTTGGGAATCCTTACTCAATCTTTGTCTGTTGATAACGTAGATGAGTATAAAAACTCCCATTACAATAGCAGTAAGAACCATTTTGGCTTGTTACTAGTGCATTAAATAACTTTGTCGATGCGGTATTGACATAGTTTTTGACGGATATGTACGTTGTATTGCCTACTCCCGTTATGTCTAGATTTTAGGCTTGACACATTCGTCATAACACAGATCACTTTGTTGCTATACAGATTTTTAAAAACCAAAGTAATGGATAAGGCGTATTATTTTGAATGTGTATTGTAGAGTAAATAAAAAATAACTAATTTGTGTGAAATTATTACCTTCTTTATTCATAATCATTATCAATTTATTGAGGTATATTGTTGAAAGTATCCTAATATTTGTACGGAACCCATTCCGACCTTCGCTTCCAGCACTTGCTTGCCGTATTTCGTAGGTCATCGCCAGGGGTCATCCTACACACTACGTTTGTCAATGCCAAAGCAGTCTGTATTCAGAAATTCGTCTACCCCACCAGTTGTCGGTTCTCTGGTAGGTAAATAAGACCGGTTCTCTAAAACTATAGTTTTTACTCCAATGAATGAATCTCTTCGTTGTACTTTCAGTTGGTACACCAGCTTTGTCGGCATCATTATTTATTGTATAGAGTTCTGCCTGATTTCATTATACTAATGACTAATTGTAATCATGTGAGTATTCTAACCCTTTCCACTTTTCGGTTCTACTTAATCCTACTAATATTATAAACGCGAAAGTTTGTAAGAATGTATAGATGTATGGATGTGTGTTAGTTACTCTTTTACGCAAAAACTACTAAATGGATTATGACGAAACTTTAACGTATAGGCGATAATTTATAAAGATATAGTGTGAATTATCCAAAATTTAACGATTTTCCAACACCACGCGGGTGAAATCGCGCGGCGCAACTAGTCAGAAATAAAGTATTTTTATTTAAAGTATTGAATATTGAATAACTATATTGATGCTTGACTTTAGCTGTCAATACTGTCATCATTTTATTTCACCTTATCAAACAGTAGGGAACAATAGTAAACATTATTTGATTATTATGCGCGATTGCTTCTAGAGGCTATAGAACCTTTTAGACACACGCACTGCATTGCGTGCCACGTGATCCAACATGTGCGCTGAAAGCGTCGAGGAAACACATGCTGTTATTCAAATCGATACAAGTTTTGTAAATACTTGATTAATTTCACTTTTCTCTTTTATTCTTTAAAATGTCAATTAAAGCATTGTTACTTGGCTTATCGATATTTATAATGATTTTTTAATTTAAACGCATTAAGGAAAAATCCTATATGAATAGAATTGTTTGTTAAAAAAAGTCAAAACTGTTTATGTTATTTCTTTTTAATCAATTTCCATTTAATCTTTAAATCGACTAAGCTTATACATACATACGTATATGATACATTCCGTTAAAAGTTCATTTGTTTCCTATAATTATATTTTTTTAGACAATTTTTAAACAAGAAAACAAATTAATCTTCTGAATTTTCAGAAATCAATCGAGAATTATTTTGCTGACTCATACCCATTAATTTATCACTTGATTACATATGTACCTTTTTTATATTTGAAAAGAAAGAATGATCGGGTTTGTATTCACAATAAAAGCTACAAACATTGAACACTTTTATCTTAGAAGAGGTTCAAACTGAAAATCAACAACGACTGTTAGCAGTATGCTGACAATAAATACTGAAATACTTTACCACTATCCATGAAAGAACGCCAAAACAAAGATAGATAAACGGTAAGAGAGAATATTATAGAAAAACACCAAAAGCTAGATCTATAAGTAGGTGAATTAAAAATTACATAACTTAAGCCAAAAGATATCGTTGGAGGAGCAACGCACGAGGAGGACTATAAGCAATTAAGCATTCATCAAGGAGCACCACTGAATAAACGACTATAAAGAAGACAATAAAAGTGTATCCTAAAACATTATACAGAAGGCTGTTTAGGGTTCAATAGCGGTTTTGCGTTATCATTAGCGATATTATATTAGTGTCAATGCCACATAGTGTTTGTGGTCGTATAAAATCTAGTCTGACTGGACGTAACATGATATTTTGCATCTGAGCTAACGTTATTAAGTGGTAGTTACACATCTTGGACTTCTACACACGAAGTACACATTACTGCTAGGGACACGTACTAAAATTTAAGTGGTTACATAATTAAGTATTTTAAGGCATGCATTTCTATTACAAAATGTATTTGTACAATATTATTTATTTTAAGCTTTAAAAAAGTTGCGTTCAATTCACAGACAACTTTATTCGTTTTATCTATATTAGTTACATTTACATACAAACAGACAGACGCTGAACATTTTATTCTATCTCCCTATTTTCCTTCCGATCCCATCCCCATTATCTCATCTCCTTCATTCCATCCCTCCTATCCCATCCTAAAGGTTGGCAACGCGTTAGCATCACGCCGACCGTTGCAAACGTTGCAGGCGGCAGTAATCCCTCTCCATTAAGTGGACCGTCTGCCTGTTTTATTCTCTCAGTACGAAGAATATAGACAGTGAAACATACAAACTTTGGACAGATTATTCTATCCCCCTATTACCCTCCCGATCCCATCCGCACTATCCCATCTCCTTCATTCCATTCCTTCTATCCCATCCTAAAGGTTGGCAACGCGTTAGCATCGCCCCTGCCGTTGCAAACGTTGCAGGCGACGGTAACCACTTTCCATTAAGTGGACGGTCTGCCTGTTTTCCACCTTCGCAATAAAAAAAAAGAAACGCATAGACACAAATACGATGATAGAATAAGGATGCTATTTTTATCATTTGTCTATGAAACCCTAAATAATTTCAGTATATAAACGTCTTTTCACTACACCATGTTAGCCGTATCTATAAATAAATATAAATAGTAAACAATCGGCAGACAAACACATATTGTATATCCCCAAATTAAGTAAGTTACGCTTGTGTTGTGTGTAATATACAACGGACTACTCTAGGGCCGATCTCAGATACCCAGACCAAAGTAAATAATGAAAAAAAATCGTTTCCTAAATTTACCATACCAGGAATCGAGCCCGGAGCCTCTGCGTTGCAGTGACGTAGGCCGGCAAAGGCTTAGCCCACTCAAGCATAGAGGTAGTCGAATCTATAGTACCATCCTATCAATTTCATCTATATAGTCGCAGGAGTTTCTGAGAAACAACTGTATAATAATTAATTATAATATACGAAACACGGACGTTAAATTATTTCCCATTTCATAAGATTTCCGTTTTGTCAAAACGCCTACAGAGCCCTAAAAAGGCTTAACTTAGTTCTAAGACACGTGCAGCATGGTCTCACAATAATGCTATGGAATTCTGTTTTGTATTTGTTCATATGATTCAAATAAATTCACAAACAACGTTCATTTAATAAAACTGTATGAAAGTGTAATTACTGTATTGATTTTTAATTAATGTTCGAATGTGTTTTATGTGCCTTCTGTACGTAACCAAATGATACAGCGCATGTTCTTATAAATTGATATTACAATCATCACGTAAAGAATAATTTAGAAGAATGAGCAATGAATTATGCCTTTAAATAAGGCTGACCTATGAGTTTGGGACACTACATGACTAATTAAAAAAACATTTTATGGATGCCTCTTAAAAAATTGCTATTACACCTATTAAAATAAAATAAACAAGATACTAATAAATAACAATATTTGGCTCGCGTTACGGCTGTGAAGAAGAAGCAAACAAACTAACATTCAAAACCAGCTACTTCCCCATTTTTATATATTGTATGTCGGAATAAGCTGATTGTTATGCACCCGAACAAACTGCTCTCGGAAAAATTCCCGCGCGATCTCCAGGATAAAAAGTAGTGTAAATTTTAAATCTAAGAATTTTCTGTCGATTAGCAAAAACCGTATCGAAATCGGCCAAGTAATTTTTACGTGAATCCCGAATAAACAGACAAACCGACAAACAGACAAGAAATCGAAAAAAAATTGTATCGTGTTCTCCATCGTTTATAGTATTCTAGTTGTGTTTAGTATTTTTAATATTACAAATATGTTATAAATATGGATCGTCATAGTCCTACTGTTAAATCTTGGTTACATTCGAAGCATTTGCCTTAACGCCCGATGTTCGCTTTCCTATTTTTTCTTCTCCTTTTCGCGCGCTCTTCGGCATCCCTAATATATATTTTAACATCATACTTATAATTATGGATGTCAAATATTATTTATCAGTTAGTTTTAATGAAGTGTTGAAATATAAAAATATTTTCGTAAGTAGGTTTAATAGATATTGTATAAAGGTACTTCACGCCCAGATTACTTGGAATCCCTAGTTATTACTGTTAATTCTGACAGTTCAAATAACGTCATCTTAATAACGGAGATTAAGATATACAAGGGATAAAGGGGATTTCAATAGTGGAGGTAAGTCGTGTTTACAGTGCGCGGCGCTTCGTATATCCTGTCTTAGGAAAGGCGCTAGTTTCAAACTGTGCGTTTTCATTGTCGCACGATTTTAGTGAAAATATTTTTGTTGGATAATGAACTTAACAAAAATATTATATGTATTTAAATGACAATGTACGGTCTCGAAAATAAATACTTAAATGCAGAATACACTAACGATGTTAATAGATACAATATAAAATTGATTTTCCTAAAATTTCTAATTTTGAAGGGTTAGAAATTAAATTTAATAATTTTAGTGTTTAGTGAAACCGCATGTTTCATACTGATTTATTACGCAAATTAATAAATAGTATGAAAGTATATCTTATTTCATCCTTTGTTTTATTATTTTTTTATCGCCTAATTAAAAATGGTAGTAATTTAAACTCCTAATTTTTTAGACATATACATTTATTTTTTATATTGAAATTCACATTTAAATGTAATTATCTTAAAATTTAAAATCGAAAGTTTATAAACTGAATTTTTCAATAGGAATAGTTTACAAAAAACGTCTCTGTTTTTATGCAAAAGTATTTTGGGAACTTCATCAATACAGCGTAAATATTTGTTAACGGACGGACATATCAACGTAAACAAACTTAGCTTCTAAGGAAGCGGAATAGCAGTCGAGCCTGGGATTCCGGACAAATACCCACCTACCGCAGACGACATAGCCAGGATTTGCCGTGATTACGCTCGCTTATCCCGCTCTCCATGTTATCTCTGAAGTCAGACGCCGCGGCCGTTTACCGTGATTGCTGTGGTTGCTGCTTACCCTAATGTTAGATGTAATTTGGTTTAGTGTCGAAACAACTTAAACCTTAAAACAAATTACATCCTTAAAATAAACTATATATACAAATTAAAATAAAAGTAATTCATACAAATAAAAAAATACTATACATTAAAATTGCTCCAGCCCGACCTAACCGCTGTCGCAGGACTTTTGTTTTAGTACCTATATTCATTGATGTTGTAAACCGTCAATTATTTTGAATTTATATTAAAGTTTTACATATTATTTCCCTTCTACACCTGGAATAGTATTAGTGTTAGTGATTGTGTGACGCAGATGGAGCCAAGGGCTTAATGTGTTTATTTGAGATACGACATTGTTAACGACGTTAAACATTGACAGATAACTCATGTATATACTACTAGGCGTTATTTCTTAATGGTATAAGTCGTATTTGATTACCGTCATTAACATTAACACCGGAGGAGTATTAAAGATAGCTAGTTTTAATTTTAGCTTTTTTTCTAACTTTTAAATATGCATGCAATATCACCAGCAAAAGAAGATGAGTCTTCTTTTGCTGGTGATATTGGATGTTGACTATATGTGTATGACTGTAAAATCGAAGAATTTTATATAATACGACTAGTCGTCGATTCCTATATCTTAGTATTCATAATTGATTAGGACATATAATAGGCTAAGCTCGGCAGTATATGCAGTAAAAAAGATAAGATTTATGACTGATGTTGATACTGCTGGTTTGGTTTACTTTAGCTATTTTCACAGCATTATGTCTTACGGTATTCTATTATGGGGTAATGCAGCTGACGTAAATGCTATTTTCATCCTGCAGAAGCGTGCTTTTCGCTCAATTTACAACTTGGGAGCGTGGGATTATTTGTGAAATAAGTTTAAAGAAATAAAAATTTTAACAGTGGCATCACAGATAAATATGTCGGACTTTCCCAGATGGATATACATTGTAAAAATACTAGGAACAAAAACAAATTAGAAAATCCTACATGTAGACACCATAACGTTTACAATAGCTTTGTGGGGCAAAGTATAATGCTCTTCCTCAAAATCCCAGAAAACGTTCAACAGCTTTCAATAAACAGATTTAAAAAAATAGTAAAGCTACGTTTGTGCGAGAAGACTTATTATCGTCGAAAGATTTTTTAGATGACTGCACCGAATTGGCATAATGCGATCGCCATCAAGTTTTTTCAGTAATCATTCATATAAATTACTGTGTCAAACGTATATTATTATAAATTATTATTAGTATAAAGTACATTTCATAAAAAGTCGAATAATAATATAAATTATGAAGTAAAGATATGTGGCTTGGGAGTTTGTTGCGCCGTTTCTGCTCCTTTAACAGTAACTAAAATTACCCTGGAAGCCGTGGTAGACTCATGACTTTCAATAAGTAGTAGTAAGAAGATTCTATTTTGAAATATATATATTCATTTTCATTTTCACTATTCATTCACTTACCTTATCATCGGTTCAATTTTGACATTATTGTGTGGACCTGCCAATTTTAACCTATAATAAGGCAAATGAATGGTTAGTGAGATGTAGGAATGGGCTATAGACGATATTCTTCGATCCCTTCGTCTAAGGGACGATTTATCAATTACCAAATAAAAGTTATTCATAGAATAAAGTATAAAATAAAGATAATTTTAAAATATCAGTTGCACTAATTAAACAATTGAATGGTTTCATTTTTGAATTCACTCAGGTTATAATTTATTCGACTGATAACCTTTATCTGATGATTGAAAAATTGGCACTAAAAAAGCGGAGCGGTTGGCGAAATCTAATACTAATTTACAATGTCGATCAAGTAAGTATTTTTATACGTTTTGTGAAGTCACAAAAGTTCTTAGAAGCAATAACATTTTACAGTGTAATTAACATAAATGTACCATTAGAACAATAATGGTATTACTAACGTTTCACACGTAATCGGGTAAGATGACGCGAATTGCGTAAAATCTTTGTTAGTGTGCTACGTGATTAAAATGTTCAAGGACAGAAGATAACGTTGTGATTTATTATATACGCAATCGCCGTAATGAAATATTGGCAATCTGGCGTTGGTACTCAATGAACTTCATCCACAAGGGTGTTCTTGCCTTTTCTTGCCAAAGTGAAAGCTCTTTAATCCGGCTTCCACTCTTTTTCTTCTTAAGCCTTCGAAGTCCTCCACTACTGGAGCCTAATTCTGCTATTAATATCTCTTCAAAAGAGCCGGTCACTAGGATCTGAATCGTAGGTTTGCTTGATTTCCGTATTCTGTTAATTCCAATGGCGTGCTCGTGGCAAGTCACTCTATCAATATTTATAAGCGAAAACTTGCAAAACAAATGTTTAAAATTTTTGTAGCCTTTCGATATTCACTTCTGCTAACGCTATTTCCGCTAATGGTAATTTTTTTCTATTATTATTCCGCCGCGATGATATCGAGAAGATATTGTGAATTTAGTAGAGTACGAACTTTTGACATTATCGCAATAGAATCGTAGTTTGTATAAATTTGTAACGCCAAGGTATTAAAACAGCAGAATCGAGCTCCTGGACTTAGGCCTCTCCAAGTCTGCACAACATATTCCGGTCTCCTGCCTTCCTCATCCAGCCTCTGCCGGCGACATTACGCAGGTCCTTGGTCCACCGGGCTGTAGGACGTCCTATTATGCTGCGTTTATCGAACCGCGGCCTCCACTCCAGAAGACGTTTGCTCTAATAGCGGTCGGTCCTACGACAATCGTGACCGGCCCACTGCCACTTCAGCGTGTTAATTTTACAAGCTTTGTCGGTTACTTGGGTACTCTTACGGA
Organism: Dendrolimus houi; assembly: GCA_039645545.1. Classification (NCBI taxonomy): domain Eukaryota; kingdom Metazoa; phylum Arthropoda; class Insecta; order Lepidoptera; family Lasiocampidae; genus Dendrolimus; species Dendrolimus houi. The sequence goes on along the minus strand of CM077117.1, from coordinate 16,153,390 downwards.
TTCTTCACTTCTGATTATATGCATAAGAGAATCACTTAACATTCTTGACGACCTTTTGAATGACTTCCATTCATCAGGTGTCTGGACGTACTTCCATGTATATAGTGTCACAGCAGCTTTCATTGGCCTATCTGCGGCTTTGTATAGTTCATGTATCTCAAGTATTCAGGTACATTCAAGTTTTAGATTAATCATCTAACGAACAAGCCAAGGAAAGCCGGACCTGTATAGCCCCCAACCACAATCTCCTTGAAATAGTGCGTCTTTCACTGTTATATAACGTTTGAAGTAGCTAATAATAGTAATAATATGCTGACCGCAATATCCTATCCTATCCTATCAGGGATGTTAAATTTATTTACAACTAGCGGTTCCGGCAGACGTTGCCCTGCCCTAAAAAAATAAAAATCTAGAACGCGATTCCAGCGCCACCTACCGGGTCTAATTGTGAATCTAAACCATCCCGAGAACCATTCAAACACAATTTTTTTTACACCTTGGGTTACATTATTGGAGTTTTAGTAGGGATCCCTAATTATTATATAGCCTGTATTAATTAGGATAAGGCAGCATTCCAATGGTAAAAGATTTTTTAAATCGATAATGTTGTTTTTGAGTTTATTTGTTCCAAACATACAAATCTTCCCCTCTTTATATTATTAATATAGATGTAATACAAAAGGGAAATCCTATACTTAGCTAAAAGTAATGAATTACTAATATTAGTTATGTTGTATTCTATTTATAATCCTTTAAGAATATAGTATGTGAAGCCTAGGTCAGTCGCTACGTCATCGGATCACCATACTCGTTCCTTGAACACTTAGATTGGAATATGTAAGCGTTATTGATACACATTTACTTAACTAATATTGAAAAAATCTTTATTACATTATTCGTTTACTTGAATTCTATACATAACTCTAACTACAACATCGAACATTTATTAACATGACAATTACAATAATTACAATTAAAACGGCAATATTAATAGTTACATTAGAACGTATGTATGTACGTATGTACCCTAGTACTAATAGTAATATATATTAGATAACTACTTACGAATATACAGTAGCTAGTCCAGCTATTGATTAAAAAAATAAGCTTTACGCAGAATTATAACATCTGCGTATTTGTTAAATAATTTTATTATAATAATAGTATTTAAGTTATATAATGCACGAATTAATTGAGTATATAGCTGTATTTAAATATTAATATTGTTACAACTTAGCCAAAATTTCACGAAGCATGTCGACAAAAGTGAATTGCACACCTGCCTGCCATAAAGCACAGTTTATTACCTGCCCGCTTTTGGACTTCTTTTGTTTACTTTGTGTTTAAAAATTGTAATTAGAAAATCCGCCTATTGTGTATTGTAATCATTTATGGTAGGCAGTGGCCAGGTGTGATTCTTGGAAAACATTATTTTCACAGTCGAGACATATTGTAAGCTGAGTATAAAGGAAGGCCCGAATGGAGAGATCGGCAGTCAAGCGACGATTACGATACGAGCAAGACGTGTACATTCGATAAGCTATATAGTAACGGACTTTGCGCGTGTTATTGAATTGTGCAGTTTGTACTGGTTATATCCAGTTATATTTGTACCTGTGTTATACGTGTTTGTATAGTTCTAATAAAGTCTATAGTAATTCCAACGGCATTTTATTTTGAGTCCCGTACTCGTAACAATATTAAATGATGTAGCAATATTATGTGCAAATTGATATTAATATAAGACTACTTTTCATAGAAATAACCCTGTTATCTTTTTCTTTTTCTAATTCTATTTGTATTTGCTATGTAGTACAATAAAGAGTTAACTATTTTTTTTACTAAATAATAAATGAAATGTGTATGTCCATCTTCAATGCATGCTTTGTTCGTACCCTTAAGTCCTTTTAGAATCCGTGTCCTTATTAGTGTCAGATTTTATTTCAATTCAGTATAATAAACATTAACAAACGTGTTGGTTAAGGGAATAAAATGTCATCATTGTGATAATTATCGGAAGCACATCAAATATTAAAATTCTAACGATTAAAATCAAAAAAAGATTAGAAACAATTAAATGATTATAGAAATGTATGTTGGTAAACATAAACCTTGAGCTATAAGTATTTGCTATATTGTATCAAGATTTTTTTTTTAATTTTTAAATATTCGACAATGATATCAGTCCTCAAACCTGTTACTGCTGGGATTGAGTCACCACATTTAAGAATAACAGATAGCATATGCACCAGGCTTGTCCAAATGTCCAAAGCGGATTACCGAGTTTCATTATTATGTGAACTTATCTATAGACAAGCTCTAAGATCTCCTTTACCATTAGCACGTAGTTATTGTAACAATATGCACATCAAGTATGGCAATAACTGCTTGAATGTAGGAAAACCGGAAGGCAAGCCGACATTATTAAAATGAGTCGTCGTTTGTCAAGTATTTTTTAATTCCAAAGAATAAAATCTCAATAACAATTAATTTTGAACGTAGTCCCAACAACTTACAAACGCAGCAGAATTCAGGTAAGAAGTACAAAGATTGATATCGATACGGTTTATCAGTGCGATAGCCAGTCATTGACCTCGCACCGGCCGGTTATTTACTTTTTTCTAGGGTAAATTTTCTTTAATAGACGATATAGGTTAATATATTTTTAATGGCATGAAAGATATCAAATTTGCTGACATATCACTATTGCCGGATTTCTATATTTTACTATCCATTCCTTGACCATAAGCTGAAATTAGACGTGCTCATATATATATACACACATATATATATATATATATATATATATATATATATATATATATATATATATATATATATATATATATATATATATGAATGTAGATATTAATCGTTACAGAAGTTTTATTAGCGCCTTTTTAACTGCTTTTTTGTTATTGATTTTTATTAATTCAATTTCTTTTTTGCTATAATTTTTATTTTGTAAACATTTTGTATAAATCGTGTATGTACGTTGAAAATGTATAAAGAAAATATAACGTTATATTAACATGCCAGTACATTATGTACGAACTAAGTAAAGTAGTTAACGAGTATGCCCAATAAAACTATGTTTAACAAAAGTGAAATTTACGTGGCGGTATCACATCAAAGCGATGTGTCCCGGCTTGGAGAGGGAAGGTCTAGTTAGGTTGTGTTGTCTTTACGAAATTAGCCCGTATGTGACGTAGTTAGGCAATGTTTACGCGGTACATTAATTTCATAAGAATTCTCCCTCAGGTACAAACAAGCCTTTGCATGATGTGTTGAGTTTAATTAAGTTCTGTGAGTACTCATAACAAGTATAATTAGATGGCCACTTTCATATTACGTGTGGTTAGGTGTAACTTCATCAGCATGCAGTTTGTATTACGTAAAACTTGCTGTGTATGAACAATTTTACTTTCATATGTATATTTTGGTAGTTGAGCAATTTAGAAGACATTTTTGATTGAACATGAACGTCCATGATAACAACATACATGATTGAACATATATGTAATTTATATTATTATAATCTATTTAATTATGTATATGTATATCTATATTAGTTTATTATTTTGTTTTTCTTTAATTACGATTGAATTAGTTTTAATTTAGTTAAACCACCAAATATTATTAAATTTTTCTTGTAATGTCTCCTTCGATACCGGGTTTCCTGGAAGAGATCGCTATAAGCGATAAGGCCGCCCATTGTTCTAATGGAAATCATTCATTCATTCATTCATCCTTTTCACTAAGTATTACCCGCGGTTTCTTAGAGCGCTATCTATAATTTCATCTTTCTATCACCGCATCGCTCGCCATCGTCTGGGCATTCTTCACTTCCTCGAGCAGTTTCGCTATGTACGCAACCGTTCTCTTGGGTAAAGTGAGGATTTGGAATGAGCTCCCAGCTGAGGTTTCCCACAACGCTACGATATGGAGTTTTTCGAAGAGTCTCATTAAAATTTCTTTGAAGCCAGCAGCGCGTTGGTAACATCTCTGGTGTTTCAAACGTCCATAAGCGACGGTAACCGCTTTCCATCAGATGGGTCGTCAGCCTGTCTGCTGTACTCCAGCTATAAAAAAAATATAGGCTCTTCAAAATGAGTGTAATCAAAAGGTTTTATAAGTTTCAACGAAGTAGGCAACGCATTGATTCTCTGCGTTTGGAATATCCATGGACGACGATTACTACGTACCGATTCTAATAGATAGAATATCTGCTCATTTGTCTATAAGCAAACATGAACAAAATCTCCGATTGAATTTTGTACTTGAGACATCGAAGATTTTGTTATACTGAAACCATTCTATGCTACGCGTAACAAACGTAAAGTTCTTACAAGTATGTTACCATACGTATAGTTTACTACGTAAAATTTAAATGACTATGCTTATTAGAAACATTTACTCTCGATAGCGTATAGTGACTAAGGTATGCGTCTTATTTCAATAAGCTGGACTTGAATCCTGGCCGGAGTGCTTGCTTAGGCAGTTTTTCTGATGGTTCGGTATACCTAACCATCAGAAAACTATGTTATAACATGCTTTAGAAACCTTGCGCATCAATATAGCCAATGTCTTAAACCCGCCAATTCACGTTGAATAAGCGGTAGATATGTTAAGACTTTAACCTAGTAATCATCGAAGTACACAAAAGTTGTTGAATGACAAATGAAAAAGAGTGACTAATTCAATATTCTTATAACCATATTGTCAGTTACCATTATATGGAACTTTATTATTAATGACGTGGATGATTGCGTGACATAATACATATATAAATAAACGTAAGATAATAAACAAAACCTTTTAAAAACAGTGTACCTCGTTATCATGCCTTTATAGCTGTAATAAAAATAAAGTAAAAGCGGTCACAAACATCCTTATAATATTGTTTATGTAGGAATTTGTTACTACTCTTATAATACACTAAGCATATAACTTGAACAAAGATTGCGGTCATCTGAGGATCTTGGAGTAAAGACTGCGTCTTAGTAGACGTAGTGTAGGATGTCTTCCAGCCCGGTGAAAGGATGTCCTTTTTTTACGAGGGGAAATTCGTTTGACTATTAATCGCGGTGTAAACGCGGTGAGTAGTATAGGAATCGCCATGTTGGGGTGGCATTAGCACCGCAAGCAAGAAGTACTATTGCCACGCCGCGGCCAAGCATACCCATTAAAATCCCTCGGAGTTCTGTCCTCCGCCCTCATGCCAGGCCGTATTTGGCCTAGCGATTTCGCAGGCTTTGTTAGACGGTGGCCCAAAGGCCTCTAGACGATGAACTGTGCGAAGTCCCTGTGCCAGTAGGAAAACGGATGACTGGGTTGTGTGGCACAAAATGCCTACGACCAGCAAAATGTTACAATTGGTTGGTTCACTGACAAGGAGGATCTGCTTTAAGATTATCGTGCCGAGACTCCCGTGATAAAGTAACATTCCCGTTTCCTTTAATCAACCCGGTTGCTTTTGGAACATAGCAACAACTTCTTCTTTACTTAGCACGCCCTGCAGCAATCGTCATTGTGAGTCCATTGGTATGCATATCATTCCTCAAGACGTCATGAAAGCATTTCTTAGACATTCTTCTAACCTTTTAACAAGATCTGGTGGAGGCAATACAGTTTGAGATTCAATTTCTTTGCTACACAATTTGTCGCTCGCTTTTTCACTCTTATCGGATTTTCTTTTCTTTTACCCATACCTTTTACAAGCCGAGATTTATTATTTAGTATTAGAGAAAAAATTTAGTATTTGAAATTGAATTTTGATAGGTCTAAAAAACCAGGAGTTATCATGTCTGATTCGGAGATATGTTTCGGTGTTAATATATCTAACCGTAACAACGTTACAAAGGTGTATTATTTTAACCTCATTCAAAAAAGCAATTTACACATCCTAGCGATGATCTCAATGTCCATTTCTATTTTTAAATATTTCAATAGTATTTTGAAGTCGTTTCTCAATGCATTTTAATAGCTTGCATATTCAACATTTTACCTGTTAAACTTAAGTAAACTAAACAAAAAACAAAAGTGAAATCGAGAATAAAAGGACTTTTAATCTGCATTAGGACACATCTCACACCAGGGGCAATCAAAGTTTAACAATCTGTTTTAATGGCAAATCCCTGTACACGTATTTCACAAAATGCGAAATTTATTTTAATTCGTATGTTCTATCGACTCGAGCATCAATTGGTAATATTGTTTAGTAGTACGTAGTCCGTAGTAAATATTTTAGAGATATTTAAATTTCTTTATGTTCTCTTATTATATTCTAAATTTTCTGGTGCGTATTCCGAAGAATGGAATAATTGGTCGGAGTCTGTTTTTCCTAACAAATACAATGTCCCATACATTGTATATCTTCAAGTCACGAGTGAATATGTATCTACTAGGTAAGCGTGCTCCATTCTAGACCGCGTTGTCAGTCTACATCAGGTGAGATATCGGTCAAACGGGAACCCATACGAACATAAAAAAATGTATTTTAATGAGATGTGTGTTTCTAATACAGATTTTTCATATATTTCTTTATAAAATTTGACTTTGGCTGATAACGCTTGAAGTTTGCGACTGTGGAAATTTACAAAATTTAGTTTGGACTGCTTAGAGTGTTATTAGAAATAGTATCTAGAAAGCTCACTATATTCTTGACTTTTAAATTAAAACTAATTTGGCACTATAAAGCGGGTGATAGATGTGCGATCAAGTACGCATATTAATTAGTTCGAAGATCATTTCCGCTTGTTAAATATCGCGTATTTCCTTAAATATAAGTACTTAGTTAAGTACTAAGCAAGCACATGTACTAATAAGTACATGTACTTGCTCGCATGTGCACCCGCTTGAACATATTAAAAGCCCATCATATTAATATATCTGCAAGTATGTTATATGCATGTTTTGTAATTGCAAAATTTATTATATAGGTATTTTGTATTATCATATCAATGTATATCAATTATCACGTATACTATTTGTTTGCGATTAACGCATCTTCATCATTTCATAAAACCTTATTACATCATAACATTATATTATTATAAATCACCAAATTCGCTCGCCTAACATACGTCTAAACATCAATACCTAATAATTTCTATATAACATCTAAATAATTAACTGTGCTGTGCTGTCAAATCACTAAAATATACGACTATAGTTCGAAACCAAGTTTAAGTTAATATAATACCAAAATAATATTGTTTCATACTGATATCTAAGACTGAAGTAAAAAAAACAGATTAAAATATTATTTCTTATGTCCCAACTCCATCTGGAATAATGTTAGTGATGTTAGGAGTAATTATAATGATAATTACTCCTAACATCAAATTGAATTCAATCAGGTAATAATATCTTTATGACTACCAAAGCTGAAATAGAACTTTATGAACAGCATGGTAATGTAGACTTTTAAATTGACATCATAAATGTCACTGTTAGAGATAACAAACTAGATTCTTATCTATAGCTATTATATGATTAACCCAGCTACTCTATCTAATAAAGTGTAATAGTATCTTCGGATAGACATTATCTTCCTACTTCACAAAGACAACGATACCAATTTTCCGCTCTCACACCGGAATTATAACAAATTTATGAATGCTCAAGAATCATGTATTTTATACTTTCAAACTTTAATTGAAATGACGCGACCGGTGTCATGGGCGGCCTTATGTATACTTTTATTTTTACTATTAATTCTTTTTATTCGATATGCTGCGTATTCATTTGGAATCTATGCTTGATAGTTTAATATTTTACGTCACGTGTTGTTGTAACATAGAGTCGGTTTACATCATTCAACATGTAATATTAAATAATCTTAAATATTTCGTCTACTATTATATTAACGACAATAATAAAATTCAGATGAACCTATCTTACTTTTATTGCAAAAAACAGCTAGATAAATCAACATTTTCAAGTTTTTTCATGAGATTTTATTGTATTTATGTTGCGTTGCATGATCAGATATATTGTTTTATAACGATATAATAAATATTTGTAGATATTTAGAATTCAAATTAACAACCATGCTAGACATTGCTGCAATATAGGTTTGATTTGATGGTCCCCATGATACATGCATGGAATAAAACTTTTTGCAGGCTTAGACGCAAATTTTATATGTAATTTGCTGGATCATTGACTTTCTAAACTTCTAACATAAATACTGCGGAATGTACACGTGATTATTGTTCAAATCTCGCTACACGTGTTGCAGCAGATATGTATGTAAGCCTATCCAATGATAAAACGTGGGTTTAACATTTATCGTCATTTTATTCTCTTAGTTTATTGATGTTCAAATATCATTAATGATTTGAAGCATCTGACGTCGGTTAATCTTAATATAGAGATTGCTTTACACAGTACGATTTTCCTTGTCTCTGAACGTAACTATAATATATTTAGCGTTATACGTACTCATATAGTAATTCCTCGGGATTATTCTCGTCGTTCGTCCAAAAAAAAACCCATAAACTGTTAGCTGGATCTGTACCACGATTTTTATAATTTTATATTCAACACCCAGCCACTGAGTATTTCATTATTAAGATGTTCACTTATAAATTGTAAGTTTGACGTTCATTTTTATCTCGCAGCTGAATTCGCAAATGATAGAATATATAATAGGTACATCCAGCAACAAGACCTTAGCTGCATTGTCTATTACACGCTTTAAAATGGAAGATTTAAGGTTGTGTATTGTGAATATGACCGAGTACACCCAGTGCAAAGTGCCCATTTAGGTTAAATCGCTCTTTTGGAACGTTTGTCACTTCTTATTTGTATGTCTTATAGGCTTTATGTTGTCTCAGTTTATGTAAACCTATTGTCCTCAAGCAAAGTTTCTTGAACAGGTTCCTTGTGAAATGAAAAAACATTTACTAATGCTGCTCAAAACTGTGTATTTTTTCAAGCATACTAAAAAGGTCGCATAGTCTAAATTGATCATAATAGATTGAATTTATAAAGTGTCTATCACTAATGCCGGCGGCGTCTATAGTAACTGTCATATGTGCACCCAGGGTGTAGCAATTACTATGCGCAAGCATTATCATTAGGGATTCCTCGAATGCTTACTTTCTATTTATTAATACAATGTTATGGGTCAATTAATTTTATATTAGACGTTAGAAAGAAAGTTCCCAACAAATTACTTAAGCAAGGTTCAAGATGTGTTGTTTAAAGGGTCTTTTAAAAAAGAATATTTATTCAAATGATATTCGTATTGTGACAAGAATACAACTAATAAGTATAATAATTATGTTTTTTTTTGTTTGTTGCAGCGAATCTCACCTTCAGTTCACCCGGCATCAATTTAGAATTTCTAATCTACTCCCCCGAGCAAGACATGTACCTCTGTTTCAATCGATCACGTTTAGTCGGCAGACGATTGGTTAGTATCTACCTTTGTTTGTCAAGTTTTTCTTCTTTTTTATTGCATGAGTTCAGCAGACTTCAGTTCCATCGGGTGGCAGGCAAACGGTGCACTTGATGGAAAACGGTTACTATCGGCTATGGACATTTGTAACACTAAAGGTGGTATCAATGTGCTGCCGCTCTCTAAATGGAGAGGTAGCCATCCAGACGGGCAAGTACCCTACCACCGGACTGTGCGTTGTTTTGTCGCCTCTTACGAAATTCTATTCTTTCTCCGTTCCGGCAAGAATAATATTTTCAGATATTTTCGCTTCGAATCTCAGAAATGTCGGTATTTAAATAAAATATTTCTTGCCCACAGACTCGGTTTCAAGCAGAGAGACAACCCAACTGCCTATTTATAGAGGAATTTGTGGACGGCTACAACCAATACCGGCTGGCGAAGAACGAAGACCGATACATAGGTTTCAACCGGCGTGGTCTACAATTACGGCGTGGGAAGAGCCGCATGCCCGAGCGGCTGCACAAGTGCTTCTCGTTCATGAAGGAGCACGACTTCGACTTAGACAAGCACAACAACAAGCTGGGCGCCGGGGGCGACGTGCCCAAGTGGCGTCCGCAACGTAGGCGGCCTCCGCCGCAGAATTCGATAAAGGCGCCGTGCCACGGCATGCGCCACCGCCACGGCAGGCATCAGAGGCGAAGGAACTGCGATGGCACGTAGGCGCCTCGTGACGCCATACCCGCCTCACGTTAGCAGCTCATTTGCGCTTCAACGCTTCGCGCGTTCCGTTGCCAGCTGTCGATGAACATTGTGAGTGGACAGAGTATTAGTCAACTATCGCAGTATTATTACAGTGACGTGGACTGGATAGCGTTAGGTAGGCCCGGCCGCGGTGGCCGCGGAGTTTTAAACGCCGCATGAATGGTAGCTGAAGCGAGAGAGTAAACATTCAAACGGGGAAAAAAGCCGAGCCGGGACGACGTCCGGAGCTGTGAAATTCCTTAAGGTCGTGTAATATCGTAGCGCTCGTTTGCTCATGTGCCAGCGGTCGGACTCGTGCTCTAAAAGGAAAAAAGTTTTTCTGTAGAAAGAGCAAATAGTAGTCCCGCCAGTCACGCGTCTTCCGACAGACCACCGCTGGACGTAGACCGCTCCGTGCTGCGAACGCCTAGAGCAAGCCGGCGTGCTCATTAAGTGACGTGCGTCGATAAGTGTTCTAGGAATGGACAACACCTAGTCGACGAATCATGTGTTAATAACCCGATTGCTCCGGCTGGCCCGCCATAAGTGTAGCAAAAACGCCTTTACGTCAATTCTCAGTGTGTTATTATTTAAAACGCTTAATTTTAAGTACGGATCATGTTATCTGCTTGTAAATAATATAATTAAATCATACAGTTTGTGTTTACTTATTTATCGAAACTTAATCAAAAATTTGTAAACGTAGGTGTTAGATGTAAAGTTGTATTAAAATGTTTTGTATTTAATTATGAATATTTAATCAAACTGACCGACCGCTCTCTTGTGATTAGCCACAGTCAATATGACCGGGTTCCCTCTATTAACCTTGTGTACTGATTTTCTTACTAATATTTGACGAATATTTTCAGTACGTTTATGTGAATTATGATTGTATGAGTTTGATCGTTTTGTAGATATTAATTTTCGGAGTTCGTATGTTGATGATAGGTTTCGAATCTCTTTATTTCGTTTAATTTGCTTCTGGATTTCTAATAGAGTGCACTTGATGATTTCTCAGCCAAACACCAGCTTATTATGTTTCCTAATGCAACAAATTTGAAAAATACCTATATCATAAAAGAAATATAATATGTATTTTAATATAAATGTTTTCATATAAGATCTGTGCCATAGAGTGGTGGCAGTGAATGACTTGTGTTCGCATTGTGACTAGTGTGTTAATTTTATGTCTGTAAACTTGATGTAGAAAGTATAATTATATTAAGAAAATATATATGTGCTGAATTACCATTAAATAATAATTGTCATTGAAGGGAATTACGTTATATCTGTTACAAACAATATTTACAATACACACGTATATTAAAATAAATACCAATATAAAAGTTATGTAACCTAAAATTATGCACGGCAACACAAAACAGCATGAATTAAATAGCTATTGGAATTATTATCAATACAATGGATGATAACAGTAATGTTTAATTAAAGTTAATTTTTTAAAGAATTAAATGTATTTTAACGTCGAAAAACTTAGTGATCTACTGTAAATGACGGTAATATAAGAATTCTTTGTTATATTAAAATATTTCGCAAAAATGCGGAGCTGACTGCTAGTCAACAGTGATGATTCAATGACTGAACCCTAGTATCATTCACAGCAAACTGCACTTTAATCTACACTGATTAAACAAAACTTTCCATGGTAAAACTAAAACATACTTTACCAAAGTGAAAATTAAATAATATTACATTTTAAATGACAATTATTATTCAATTAGAACATATTTAGTAAATATTGTGTCCTTATACCCACTGAATGTTAATATTTAAAAATATAGCAATAAAGTAAACAAAAATCTGGAAGAAATGCATTGGAAATTAATGTAATGAATATAATAAATAATATAATATTTTGTATTATTGATTATATAATAAAGGATAAATAATTTGCTTAAAAAGATCTATCACATAATTTATTGTCAAATTTAACCTGTATATGTCTAATGTGATCTAAAATGCTCTAATTGTATAAATTGACATTACCCAAATGTTGTCTTTAAAATTTTGTGTCTTCTTATAATTTCGTACGGTGCAGTTATATTTATTCTGATTGCAGCACCATGTGTGAATTTTTCTACAACACTTGTATGGAAAAATAGGCAATAGTATGGGAAACAATTATAATGTCAATTTGCGATAATAACGTAACACCCCGAAAAATCAAAACCCGTCGAAATTATATTTATTTTTAGCGAAACGATATATTTTTTAAACGAAAAACATCAAAATGAGCGATTAGGATTCTGAGGTCACAGGTCCTCGCAGAGACTTTAGTGAACGTTATAAAAATCTATATGAAATGAGTTTGGGTATATATGGGCGTAAATAATTTCTTTCAAAGCAATGAACAAAATAAGACAATGTGAACATTATTGTATGTATAACATATGTTGCTCGTTAAAAACATTCCATAATTATTCCATAGAAATTTTACGACAAATAACACTGAAACATTCCAAACAATGTGTTAAATATATTACAAAATATGCGCTTAAATGCATAATAAATTTGTTAAAAGTAATATGGCATTGTCTATGTATTTATTACTGTGTCTAATAATAAGTATTCAGATGCTGAAAACGAAATATAATTGCTAAGAAAAATTACGAAATTAAATCATATTTAACTCGCACTAATTGTTTTACTTTTAACATTTCCTAAGTACTACAAGTATAAGCTCAATATAAGCGAAATATCCCTATTAATATTATAAATGCGAAAGTAAACGTCTATTTGTCTATCTCTCCGTCTGTTCCGTTTTCACGGAAAAACTACTGGACCGATTTGGCTGAAACTCAGTATATATATATACCCAGTATATATACGTTGCCGAGAATGAAAATAGGCTACTTTTATCCCGAAAAATGGGATAGTTTCTGGGATAAAAATATATTTGTCTCTCTGTTTGTTATGCTTTTATGGAAAAACTACCGGACCGATTTGGCTATAAATAGGTATATATGTAATTTCAATACCGAGGGTAGACAAGGGATACTTATATCCGGGATACTTTTTATCCCGGATAATGGGATAGATTTATGTAAATATTATCCCAAAAAATAGGGTAGGTTTTTTAGTGATCTGCCATTTTCGTCATTTCTGTAATTTTGGTCATATTTGTCCAATTTGTTGATTTCGTCGAACTGGTCCATTTCGTCGAATTGGTCGATTTCGTCGAACTGGTCGATTTCGTCGATTTCGTCGAATTGGTCAATTTGGTCGATATGGTCGATTTGGTCTTTTTGATCATTTTGATGTATGTATGTAGTTTTAATACATAGAAAATGGGAATAATATATATTTTTCATCCGGGAGATGGGATAGTTTGCGATATAAAATGAAGTGAATCTTTCTGGGCAAATAGCACTACAATGTAACCTGTGATGTAACCTCTTTAAACAAGAAGCGTGCACTACAGGTTGACTCCGGCGCAGCCGCGGGGTAAACTCTACTATATATATATATATATATATATATATATATATATATATATATATATATATATAAATAAATATTATAAACGTGAAAGTTTGTAAGAATGTATGTATGGATGTATGTTTGTTACTCTTTCATGCAAAAACTACTGAATGGATTTTGATGAAACTTTACACACACATAATAGCTTACACATCAGAATAAGCCACAGGCCATAATTTATAAAGATATAGTGTGAATTATCCAAAATATAACGATTTTCCATCACCACGCGGGTGAGACCGTGGGCGCAGCTAGTATATATATATATATATATATATATATATATATACATGTTAAAGACCCTGGCGGCAACCTACTATGCGAGGACCTCGCGATGAAGGAGAGTTGGCGCTCTTATTTCCACAAGCTGCTAAACAAGCAGCATAAAGAGGTGCAGCCACCAGATCTCCCTCCGAATCAAGGACTTGTGCCACCGGTAACGCTTGAAGAAGTCTAAGAAGTTCTTCTGTCGGAGCCGATGGAGTCCCCATCGAAGCCTGGAAGGCGATGGGTCCTCATGGTGTGTGCATTTTGACAAACCTTTTTAACCGTATACTCCTCACCGGAAACATCCCGAGCCAGTGGAGACTAAGTGTTATCACTCCAGTCTACAAAGGCAAGGTATCGGCGCAGGAGTGCGGAAATTAGCGCGGTATAAAGGTAATGTCCCACACCATGAAGCTCTTTGAGCTGATAGTCGACTCACGAATCGGGCAGGAGTGCACTGTCTCGGAATATTGATATGGGTTTCGCCCTGGACATGATACCATGGACCCTGTTTTTTTCCTAAGGATCATCATTGAGAAATACAGGACGAAGAATACGCCTCTGCATTTCTTGTTTCTAGATCTGCAGAAGGCCTTCGACTGTGTTCCTCGCGTGATAATCTGGTGGGCTCTGAGGTCCAAAGGGGTGCCTGAAGCCTATATTGATATTATTCGAGACATGTACCGTGATTCCGATTCCATAGTTCGGACCGCTGTTGGCGACACTACACCATTCCCTATAACTGTCGGAGTGCATCAGGGATCTGTCCTCAGTCCGCTTCTGTTCAGCGTGATATTAGACGAAGTGTCAAACAGCATCAGAGACCGACATGAGCAACCACCATGGTTACTCATGTATGCGGACGACATCGCGCTGGCAGATGCGGACAGAGCGCGCCTGGTACGACTTGTGAATGCGTGGAAGGAGTCGCTTGAGAACGGCGGTCTAAAACTAAGTGTGGCGAAGATGGGGTACCTGGCTTGCAACATTACAGATCCCACATCCATGCGTATAGGCGAAGATACGGCCGAGCGCACGGATCAGTTTAAGTACCTGGGATCTGTACTTAGCGCATCCGGGGACATCGACCATGACGTTAAGGCCCGTATATCAGCAGCTTGGGCCAAGTGACGTGACGTGACAAGTGTCATTTGCGACTCCAAAATGCCGGTTAAGTTAAAAGGACAGGTCTACAAATCCATTATTAGACCTGATCTTTTATATGGCAGTGAAGCGTGGCCTGTACTTGAGCGACACAAGCAGGAGCTGCGTGTCACGGAAATGAACATGCTTCGGTGGATGTGTGGAGTCATGCAAAAGGATCGCGTCAGGAACTCCCACATCCGCGGCAGCCTTCACGTCCGTGACATAGTATACAAACTGCAGGAGAATCGCTTACGGTGGTACGGCCACGTTTTACGGAAAGCGGCTAGTTACGTGGGGAACAAATGTTTAGCCATGCCGCCTCCGCCAGGTCCCGGTCGAAGGGATAGGCCCAAGAAATGCTAGCTTGACGTTGTGAGGGATGACATGCATACCAATGGTCTCAATACAAGGGATGCCGAAGATCGCGCGAAGTGGAGAAAGAAAAGTAGGAAAGCGGACCCTGGGCGTCGAAGTGATCGCTCCGAACGCAACGGGGATTTAACGATCGGATGATGATGATGATATATATACACACACACACACACACACACACACACACACACATATATATATATATATATATGAATATGTATATGTTGGCAGGCCTCACCTTTTGCGTACAACAGAGAAGCTGTTTGAGGGGAAGCCAATTGTTAAACTGATGGAAAGTCGTTACCGTAACCTATCAATCAACATTTTCAGTATCAAATAATGATTAACATAGAAATTTTATATCATATTTAAAAATTCAACTGGAAAATTACTCAGAATATTCTTGAGAACTGCTGTGTGCATAGAAAACAGAGTATCTACTTTATACACTTCCGTGCACAAACACCCTTACAACACGCACAGACACACATTCATACACGCACATTTCATATCAACAGACAAGACAGCAAAATTTATATATAGTACTACATGTATTTAATTTTGTTCAATAAATTGATTAGTTTCTATCATGGGAAAGGTGACCGCATTAGTATTATTATATCAAACGCATTTTACGCGGAAGCAAATAATGAAGAGTGAGCCGTGTGTCATCGAGAATAGACAGCCAGATAGAGTAACGTAAGTATTATAATGACTGTACCCGTCTGAAGTATATCTAGAGACCTTTTTTTAACGAGGAGAAATCCAGTTACGGCCGTCTCACAGTGTGGGAATCACGGTAAGGGCGTGTGGAGACTCGCCCGCCTGTTGCTGGAATACCCATTAAAACTCTCCGTGTTCCTTCTAGTCACCTATATATATCCAGGGCCACGGGGAAGTGGTTACCGCCTTCCCGCATAAGTCTTGGTAGTCACTGGCCAAAAAGGCCTCGTCTATCGTCACCGCATGACACAAAGAGCACCCCGCGGCGACAGAAATGGGAGCGCAGAACAACTCCGCTCCCTTATCCAGCGGTCTTGAGTGCGGGCGGGCGTAGTTGTCGTCCGGTTAAGTGACGGAGGATCGGCGCCGCTCAACCCGAAATGAGTCAGGGCTGTCCCCTCGCCGCCCATCACTCTCACTGTAAACGAGAAAAGTTGCGTCTCTATGAAAAGGGAAATCTCAAGTCCACGGTTGGATGGAGCAGTCTTTATCATTGGTAAATTGATCCGGGCTACGGTCGGGTGCAGGAAGGATTGTTCATCCATGGTGCTAAGGCTGGTGGGAACACGGTAGCACTATTGGCACCGACCCTCTTGCCGCCGTACACTTCGTTCTTCGACGCTGCGGCCATAGGCGAACCACGGCCGGGAGCGGGTGTCGTCATCCATGTATGGGTGGGCGATCCCACTCGTATTCGTTCTATGGAAGTCTTCGGAGCAGGCCAGACATCAGTTCGCTCTGTTATACTCATGTACTGCGAGGGTTAATGCTTACCTGCAAGACTGCCAAGATACCTAAGCAGCCTTACTAAACATATAGCCTGTTTTCAATGCGAGTGAGTTAGTCTATCATTAATTTCTGTTGTGAGCGGTTGCTTTCTAAAATCAAGTACTTTTCATCATTATAGTTTTCAATTAAAATATTCTTTTTTAAAAAGGGTAAATTTATTTCCCTTATAACATTTTTGGTGGCAGCGGTGGGATTCGGAAATCCCCAGTGCCTAGCAACCGCATCGCAGACTCGCCCCGGATTCAGCAAAACCAGAATCTTAATTTCAAAAAAACTAACGTAATTTTAACGAAAAGTGCCAAAACTTACCATAATATCCTCGTGTATCCAGTTGTGTTTGTGTTAAAGACGCCGCCGATTCCTGGTAGTGGTCTGAATACTTACCACATTATCCTGCTACATCCGGCGATATTATTGCAACAACGCTGGCAGCCCCTGGAATAGATCTGCATATCCTGTGAAGGAGTAATTGCATCCTGAGCCGCAGTTACCTACCTTCGATTATCCAAGGAGTTCCAGTTTTTAAACCTGAAAAGGGAGATATTGAAGAATACCTACTGATTTTTTCATTCTACTTCGGGATTGTTCATCGCGTATACGCAACCTTGTCGCATCAGAATGTTCCTGTCCGTCTCGCCTATATCCGTCGCCTACGCACTGCTATTATTGTAAGTGATTGTCTTTGGTCATCGCTTTATCTAATTGAGATTGATAAATTAGGGTTCCATAATTTATTATATTAATGCTTTTTTATTTTTTTATTGCAGGAGTTCGGCAGACAGGCAGACGACCCACTTGATGGAAAGTGGTTACCATCGCCTATGGACATTTGCAACACCGAAGGTGCTACAAATGCGCTGCTGCTCTCTTAAAGGAGACTGGAACCTGGTCACTGATGCCGGAACACAACACAAAGTCGTTATGGCGGCATACTCTAGACCAGGGGTGGTCGCCATCCAGTCGAGCAAATACCCTACCACCTGGCTGTGGGTTGAGTCGCCTTTGCTTGTCGTTGTTATATTAACTTGCTATCTGTTCCGATCTATTTTTCATTTTTAAATTAAATTATGCCAAAGGTGCCCAAACAGGAGGAAACAAAACTCACGATACTTATTCTAGAACCGGAACAGATCGTAAGTGATTCGGAAGCGAAATCACCCGTTATTTAACCTCGGCTTACTAGGAAAACAGCTGCAATCCTCGCGATGTCCGAATTGGACCAAAACACATTATTTAAATTTATTAAAGTATATGACGGCAGCCGCGAAACCTTGAATTCATTTTTAGTTAATTGCGTAAACGCATACGAACTCGCATCTGAAGTCCAGCGAACTATTTTATTTAAATATATCCTCGGCCAATTAAATGGTAAAGCGGAGATAGCCTGCTCTATCAAAGAGTTCTCGTGCTGGGAACAATTAAAGGAATTTCTTAAAAATCAGTTCAGCGAAAGGAAACATTATTCCCACCTCCTAATGGAGCTTCAAGAAGGCAGACAAGGTCCACAGGAGAACGTTAGCCAATACGCGCTAAAAGTAGAAACTTACCTTTCACAACTACTGAGGGAAATTTCTCTAGCCAATACAAAGAGTAAGGAGTTGCCCGGCCGTACTACGACCATGGAAGACCTTGCACTCCATCACTTCCTTATGGGGTTACACCCCCGTATTTTCAACATTGTTAGATGTAGATATCCCAGGACGCTTAACGAAGCCATTAATTTAGCCGTGTCTGAAGAGCGCATTCAACAGACACTATATAGACGTCCACAGATCGACCAGAAACCTGGTAATTTGAATAGAAATAAACCAAGTACAAATACACCCAGACCAGAATATAATACGAATCCACAAAAGACATTCACCCCTTCAGCTCAAGGACCGTCTAGGGCCTTCTGCCGCTATTGTAAGACGGCCGGCCATGATATTTCCTCGTGTAAGAAACGAGAGTATAACAATAACCGTTATAGGTTTTACCCTAACCAATTTAACACCCCAAATTCACCAACATCACCACCGCAAGTGAACTTCGTTGACCAACCAGAAGAACAAATCGGGCAGGATGAAGTTGATGCTTCACCAGCCCCTTTAAACGAATAAGCGTCTCGCCTCGGTGTTGCACGAGACGAGTTCATGAAGCCGACACCATATCCAATACTTACCAACAACTTTATTTTGATACATTCAAGTCCAACCGACAGAGTAACCATTTTTTTTTTTTTTTTTGGCCAGGGGAAATCCGTTTGAGGACTAAGCCGCGACAGGCACAGAAGCCTGGGGGGATGTTCGCGACCGGTGTGAGTGTGTGGGATTCGCCATATCGGGGGTGGCACTAGCGTGCCCGGTCAGAACCGGTGCCGCGCTATTGCCACTCCCCAGTTAGGGATACCCACTAAAACCCCTGGGTGTTCCGTCCTGCGCCTTATGCCAGGGCTACGGGAATGGGATTCCCAGCTCCGCTGTGCCCTGGCAGGCGTGGGCCATGCTCACTTGGCCTCTTTCAATGCCGGGGGACTACCCCCCCGGCGACGTCGTGGTCTAGTTCAGCGTGGGGCGGTTTGTAACGCGCCCCACGGGAGGAGAAATGAGCGCGCGCGGAACACTCGCGCTCTCATCTCGACGGCATGTGCGGGTGAGTGAGAACCCCTATACCCCAGGGGCCCCACCCGCGCCGCCCGCTTACGGTGGCCGAAGGTCGAATTCCGACCTCCGGCGTCGGCGCGTCCTCCTTTGGCGAGAGCGGAGCAAGGACGTACGCTCACGCTCCCGCTCCGCCTCCTCCTTTGCAAACATAACGTGCTCGCAGAAGGAGGAGACGGCGTCCCATCCGGTGCGGCTCCCGACCATGGTGCGAACCATAGCCGGGAGCGAAAGGTCCAGTCCGGTGTGGGCGACGAGGTCTCGGCGCTGCTCCGTCCATGCAGGACATTCCTGCAGGGTATGCAGCGCCGTATCCTCGTCGCCTGTGTCGCAATGATGGCACCCTGACGTTGCCTCGCGGCCGAGGCGACACAGGTACCTTCCGAAGCAGCCGTGCCCCGAGAGGACCTGCGTCAGCCTGAACGTCAGGGTGCCGTGTGTTCGTCCAATCCATGCCGACAGGACGGGCCTCACCGCCTCGATAGTGGCGGGGCCCGCACTGGGGCGTCTGAGGCGATCTTCCCAGACTCCCACGGCGACCTGGCGGAGCTCCGACCTGCACGCCTCGATTTCGCGAGGCGCGGGTCTGGTGCCCCTGGCCAGGGCCTCTTTGCGCCACACATACAGTGACGCCAGGACCCTGGCTTCCAGGTCCCATGGGAGGGATCCGGCGAGTAGCGAGGCCACTTCAAAGGACACCGTACGGTATCCCCTTATCGCCCTGACGGCCATTATACGCTGAGCTTGACGCAACAGCGGAGCGTTGCGGGCCGTCAGGCGATCCGCCCATACGGGGGCCCCGTAGAGGGCCATCGACCGTACGATGCCTTCGAAGAGTTTTCGGCACGCGGCGTTCGGCCCCCCGACATTGGGGAGCAAGCGCGAGAGGGCACCCGCTGCCCCCTTGAGTCTGGGGAGCAGCTGCCGAAAATGTGCCGAAAAATCCCACCGGCTATCGAGGACCAATCCAAGGTATTTCATGGTCTCCCCGATGCCGATGCGGATGCCTCCTACTGTAATAGCGGTGTCTGGAGGTGGACGGTTCCGAGGACCGTGAAAGAACACGGCCTCGGTCTTCTGAAGCGCCACCTCCAGTCCAAGACGCCGGATCCTGCCTACTACTAAGGACACCCCAGCTGTGCCTACAAGGCACGCCTGCCGGTGGGTCCTCCTCGTGCTGCGATCAATGTGTCATCTGCATAGCATATGATGCTGACGCCGGGGAGGACCCTACTGCGTAACGTCCAGTCGTATGCGATGTTCCACAGGAGGGGACCAAGAACCGACCCCTGTGGAACACCGCACACCATGGCTCGCCGATTCCATCCCTCGTGGACCGGGTAAATGACGGCTCTTTCATTTAAATACGCCCCGACTATACGGCGGAGGTAGGGAGGCACCCCAAAGTACCGGAGTGCCTCCATTATGCAAGGCCAGGGCAAGGAATTAAAAGCATTGGCGATGTCTAAGGACACCGCCAATAATACTTCACCCCGGGAGACTGCTTCCTCCGCCAGGCCTCTCAGGCGCATGACGGCGTCGATTGTGGAGCGCCCTGTGCGGAAACCGAACTGGTTGTCCGCCAGGTCCGGCCCCGTCGTCGATAAGTGCTGGACGAGGCGGTCGACGATGATACGCTCAAAGAGCTTGTCAACCTCGTCCAGCAACACAATGGGCCGGTAGGCGGATGGTGAGTCCGCAGGGCGCCCCTCCTTACGCAGCAGGACCAGTTTTCCGGTCTTCCACCGTTGCGGGAACTGGCCCTGCTCCAGGCATGCGCCGAAAAGCCTCATCAGTCGGGGCTCCAGGGCGTCGTAGGACAGAACCCACTCACGCCCTGGTATGCCGTCAAGGCCGGGGGCGGTGTTCTTGGCCTTTAGCCGTAGCATAGCCACCCCCAGCTCTACCCGGTCCACGGTGGGCACAGGGTCTCTATCCGCGCTGGGCTCCGCCTCTGGCGGGGCCATTGCAGGAGGCACGTGCTCAGCCCGTGAAGGGAACAGAGCGCCAACCACGTCGCGTGTTACGTCCCTGGGGAGAGACTCGGTTAGCGGGGGCGCCCAGGCACGGAGCTTGTTCCGTGCCATCTTGAATGGGCGCCCCCAAGGGTCTTGGTTTAAGCTTTCCAAGAGCTCCCCCCAGGCCGCGTTCTTCGCATCGCGGATCGCGACGCGCAGGTTCTCCCTGGCGCTTCTGTACCCCTCGTACAGCTGAGCCTCTACGGCCGCTGCGTCCGCTGGGCGGCGAAGCCGTCGTCTGTATCGGGTGTACTGGCGGTGCGCGCTATTGCACGCGCGCCTTAGCCCCTCCAGTACGGGGCTCCACCAGTACACCTTTCGGAAGGGCCGGAATCGACCCCTCCTCGGCATCGCCGCGTCGCAGACGCCAGTGACGAGCGACCGTAGGTTTTCTGCCTCCTGCTCTACATTAACATCGGGAGGGTTTATTTCGGGCCCTGATGCCCAGGTGGCGACGATCAGGGCCTCTTTGAACGCCTCCCGATTCAACTTTTGCAATGCCCAGCGCGGGCAGTTTCCTACCGGGGGCTCTCGGGACGGCGGGTCCGGATTCCGGGCGGAGACGCTGAACCGTATATAACGGTGATCGGAGAGCGTCTCCACCCCCGTGATGACCCTCCAGTCCCGCACACGGCGCGCCAGTTCAGGGCTGGCAAACGAGACGTCGACAATTGAGCCGCCCTGCTGGCGCACACACGTGTACGGGAACCCCGATTGAGAACTACGAGACCCTTTTCGATGACCCATTCTTCTAGCGCCTCGCCACGCGCGCACGTACTCCGGGATCCCCAAGCCACGGATTTTGCATTGAGGTCCCCGAGCACGAGCACGGGGCGAGGTCGGCTGCGGGCCACTACTGTGCCCACTTCCTCTATCCAACCTTCGAAATCGGCGAGCCTTCGGTTCGGGGAGAAGTAGCCTCCAAGAACCACAATCTCCCCGATAGTTGCCGCCACGTAGCCCCGTCCCTTTACCACACCGGCTAGGGGAGGGCATGCGGCGGCAGTCCGGACGATGATAGCCACCGAGCCATCAAGATCCCCCGCCCAGTCAGAACGGGGGGACGTAGTATGGCTCGGCGACTACGGCCAGCTGTATGCCCCACTGCGCCAAACTCTGCACCAACAAGTCCTGGGCAGCGGCGCAGTGGTTCAGGTTTCCTGGACCACTAGGAGAGCCATTGGGACGATCTTTTACTCCTCCATCCTAGTGGTCCCGGGCGCTGGCGACGGCAACGCTTGCAGCGAGCGAGGTAGAGGCTGCGGCGGCCGCGGCGGCTGCGGCGGCAGTGGCTGCTGAGAGTTGTTGTTGGCCGCGGCCTGCCTGGGACCTTTCCGTTTGTTCCGTTTCCTTTTGGGTAGCTTCTTTTCGCTGCCTTTTGGTTGGTCCGCTTGTTTGGTGGTGGACCTCATGTTGGTGGGGGGGCCCGCGCTTTTACGCGCGGCCGGCACTCCCCTACACATCCAATGACCCGCCGGTCGGCCTGCTGCACTGCAGATGCTACAGTGCGGTGGATTCTGGCACGTGGCGGCGGGATGACCTGGTTGACCGCAGCGGTAACAATCCTTGCTGCGGTCGACAGGGGAGGAGCAGGTGCAGGCGACGTGTCCTGCCACAAGGCAGCGCCAGCACCGCTCAGACCGGCTCGGCATGACTTTAATGTCCGCCGAAGCCCACCCCACCATTAGCCTCTTCCGATCTTTCAACTTTATGGCCGCCGCCACTGGGCGAGCCAAGATGACGTATCCCAGCCTGTCCGGGCCCAGACGTATGGCGCTAGAGCTAAAACGTCCAGCAGCGACGTCCGTGACCCAGGCGACGGCGGCCACAACCTCCTCGACCTTTGTGAAATCATCCAGACCCGAGATGCGCACATTAAAACACCTCTCGGGCCTGGACACCTTTATTTCGTCCTCTGGCAGGACTGCCTTGAGCCGCGCGGCGAGAGCATCGGCCTTCTCCCCACTATCCTTTCCGGGAAGAAGAAGCATACGGGCTCCCGTCCGCGCGGTTTTCAGTTTGACCCCAGCAATACCGAGGTCGCCAAGTTTAATGTTGGTTTTGGCCAACTGCATTATGTCCGCGTAGCTGGTGCCTTTTCCACCGCCGCGGGTAACAGTGTGAGAATCACTGCGGTGGTGTTGGGCACCCGCATACGCGGACCCTGATTCGTCGGGGGCGTTGGCGGCTTTGATTTAGCCTTAGGCTTGGCAGCCCTGCCAGTACCGCTTGATTGGGTCGGTGGCTTCTTTTTTGCCTTAGGTTTACGGGCCACCACCGACCATCCATCATCCAGCCTAGGGGGCGGCTGTTCAGCAGCCAGCACATCAGCGCTAGGTGGCCCCTTAGGCTTGGGGGTGCTCGTTGCGCTGTTATTAATTTCTCCGCCACCTCGCTTCCTTTTGGCGGGCAACGGAGGAAGTTCTCAGGAGGGCGGTTAGCATTCCCTCTCCCGGATATAGGAGTCTGCTGCGTACCTGCCCGCCGGGTGTCTATAGCCAACGGCGGGCGGACTCGCCTCTCCGGGAGAAGGCGGTCATTCAGGGCGGCTAGCTTTGCGTCCATCATGGCCCCAAGCGATAGGGTCAGATGGCGCAACAGCTCGTCCTGGTCCTTAAACCGCCCTCCCACTACATACGACGACGACGATTGTGGTGGAGGCGGAGGAGGCGGAGGCTTCGGTGACGACGATTTGGAGGCCGGTACTAGCCGGGGTCGGGAGAACTCGGCTCGGAGACTAGCCATTTCCTTTTTCATCTCCTTCATCTCGGCCTCGAGGCGTCTATTGGCCGCTTCGAGGCGTCTGATTTCGTCAGACTCGGTGCGGCCTCTTAACACCTCGAAGGCGTCACTGATGATAGAGACCGAATCATTTAGGGACTTCATAAAGTCCCTTTAATCCCCTGGGGACCTTTGCCACATGGCGAATGACCCCAGGGCATTTCGAACGTCGGTCTCTATGGCCTGGGCGGTTCTAGCTCCGGCCTCGTCTGTGATTGCGACTGACCCTGAGCAGCTGAGGAGTTCTGGGGCCCGTCGAGCGATACGCGCCTCTTCGGCGACTCTGATTAGCTCGACGGTGCTCTCCTCGTGATCCAGCTCAAGGTCAGTGACCCGACCCGCTTGGGCAACGGTCTCTTTGGCTCGTGCCATGCTGGCAGCCTCTTCTGTGGCTCCCGCGGATGGTGGAGATACTCTGCGGGAGGTTTTCGACGCCGTCGTTTCCTCACCGCTGGACACCAGCGAGATTTTATGGGAGCCGCGATATGGTGCAGGCCTCCTCCGCTTTTTGGACGCGCCACTGGCTCGACGGATTCGAGGGCCCGGCTTGTGGCTCTGTGCGTATGCCGGGTCCCGATCCGGAGCGTGAGCGCGTCGGAGAACGCGACCGTGTTGGGGAACGGGATCGCGAACGTGAGTCTGTCCTTGAGCGGGACCGAATAGAGAACATGGAGAGGTTGGAGTCTGACTCATCCATGGCTCCACTCAAGGCCCCGCTCGCATTGCCGCTTTTGGCGCCACTGGCAACAGATGTGCGGCCGCTTTGTCTGCTGGTGCTACGCGCGAACGTAACTTCACCGCCCATTACGGGCACCTTTTCTTTGGACAAAGTCCATTGTTGTGAGCGCAAAGGCGTCTCCCCCCCAGAATACGATGGGAGACTTCTGACCTTACCACAGGTGACGGCATCGGTGCGGGATTCGCCCTCCTTTTTTTTTTGGGCGGAGGATCGACCCGCCTGGGGTAGTTTTTCTTGGCTTTGTGCTTTCATAATTTTTTTTTTTTCGAACCCCTTTCGGGGTTATTAAAACTAATATTGTCTCCGCTACGGGAGACCATCTGAGGGCTTATAAACTAAACTGCGAGCGACGTGCGAAGAGCCCGCAAGATGCAGAAACCCCACACGCCGCCCGCAGGGCGCTAGCAGCCGGGATGACCCGCCCGGCATGCAGCTGGAGGCACGCCTAACCAAGCTTCTTCGATCTGCCCTAAGGGCGAGCAGACCAGAAACCCTCCACCCAACATCATCTGAAGGTCTTCTTCTACCGCGGTGCGGGTGCGGTCGGATAGAACCGCCGCCACCACACCCTGCATCGCGCGACGGTGGCGAAGTTTGAAGAGGGGCAGACTGCCCTTAGATCCGCTCCGTCGCCGGCCCGGGGATTGACAGAACGCCTGGCCGCCGGACCCGACCGACAGAGTAACCAGCCCCAAACCGGTGGACCTTACTCAGCTATAAAGTCCAACCGACAGGGTAACCAGCCCCAAACTGACGGACCTTACCTTATCCTAGAGTCCAACCGACAGGGTAACCAGTCCTAAACTGACGGACGTAATCCAAACATATCCAGTCTCTCGCAATCAGCATCTGAAACAGAAAAAACAAAACTAAAATCATATAATATAAAACCTAATCTAAGAGAAGATCACTCACCTGTTGTAGAAAATAAAAATCCGAGAGTTATCCGAAGCCGCAACATAACCGACAACGAGGTTTACGAAATTAATTTAGACATTACAAAAAAACTCTTGCCTCACGTATTATTAGATTCACAAGCCTCAGATATCCCAATATCTCTTTTAGTCGATTCCGGTTCTGCTATATGTCTAATAAAAGAATCCACTATTCACAAAAATCAGAAACTAACGAAAGAACCGATTAAGCTTAAGGGTATAGACCCGGGCGATGAGCCAACACTAACCGAAGGACATTTTCAACTAAAATTAAAATTAAACAAATCCAAGTTAGCATTCTTTAAATTCCATGTCATTAAGAACATTAACCTACCCTACGATGGTATTATAGGGACAGACTTTTTAAACGCGTTCGGTTGTAAAATCGATTATACTCACGATACTTTAAAAATAGAAAACATGGAGCTAAAACTACTTTTCTCCGATCCCTTCTACGTCATTCCCCCTCGTACCGAGGCTGTTATTGAGTGTTCAATCCAAAATACCAATCTAAAAGAGGGCATTATCATAGATCAACATATCTCTAAAAACATATTAATATCCAATTGTATAGTAAAGATCAAAGATAACAATCGTGTTAACCTAACAATCGCTAATATCTCAGAATCCAGTATCAGTATTAATCCGAACCTAAACCTTAAGGTTGAACCACTTCATCCCATTGCCTTTTCACCAACACTAATTCCCAAGAAACAACTCACCGAACGGATGAAGTAATCAATTCCTTAAGAATAGATCATCTCAATCAAGAAGAATCCAATGCCCTCATAGAACTTTGTTCTCAGTATTCAGACATTTTCCATTTAGCAAATGATCTGCTGTCCCACACATCTGTCCTCACTCATCAAATAAAAACAAGTAGTAATGTCCCCATTCATACTAAGTCGTACAGTTTCCAGAATTTCACAAGAAAGAAGTTGAAACTCAGATCGACAAAATGCTCAGTCAAGGCATAATAGAGCCTTTGTCCTCTCCTTGGAGTTCACCAATATGGATAGTGCCTAAAAAAGCAGACTCCCAGGGCCAACGTAAATGGCGGATAGTAATTGACTACCGCAAGTTGAATGATATCACCATTGGTGAAATTTACCCCATTCCGCAGATATCTGAGATCCTTGACCAATTAGGACATAGTAAATATTTCTCGACACTAGACCTTACCTCAGGCTTCCATCAAATCCTTATTTCTTCCGAAGATGCTTCTAAAACAGCCTTTTCCGTGCCCCAGGGCCATTACCAATTCAACAGAATGCCATTTGGGCTTAAAAACGCCCCGTCCATTTTTCAAAAATTGATGAATACTTGCCTCTCCGGTCTCCAAGGAACACGTTGTTTCGTATATCTAGACGATATCGTAATATATTCTGCAGACTTACATTCACACATTAACAATTTAAAAGCTGTATTCAATAGACTTCGTAGTTTCAATTTAAAACTACAACCAGAAAAATGCGAGTTCCTACGGAAGGAAGTAGCATATCTAGGACATATTATCGGTGAAGACAGCGTTAAACCAAACCCCGAAAAAATTAAGGCTGTAACAAACTACCCGATTCCTCAGTCACCGAAGGATATAAAATCCTTCCTCGGCTTAGTGTCGTATTATAGAAGATTCATACTCGATTTCGCCAAATTGGCTAAACCATTAACTTCCTTGTTAAAGAAAGACGTCCCCTTCAAATGGCAAAATGAACAACAACTCGCATTTGAGTCCTTAAAAAACAAACTTGTTACAGCCCCAATATTAGCCTATCCAGATTTTACATAACCTTTCATCCTAACCTGTGAGGCATCCAATCATGCCATATCAGCCATATTATCCCAAGGCTCAGTAGGGCAAGACCGTCCAATAGCTTATTCGTCGCGTACTCTTAACAAAGCTGAGAGCAATTATACAGTTACCGAAAAGGAATGCCTTGCCGTAATTTTTGGTACTAAAATATTCAGACCTTACCTTTATGGTCACCGATTTAAAATACTTACCGACCATAAACCACTCCAATGGCTGTTTAGTTGCAAAGACCCCGGGTCACGACTCGTCCGCTGGCGATTAAAACTCGAAGAATTCGAATACGAAATTCAGTACAAGAAAGGAAAAATAAATTCGAACGCGGATGCCTTGTCTCGCTTTCCCGTTAATCCAACCCAACCCGAGAATCCAGAATCCAACCTTGCAGTAGAAGGAGATCTAATGGACTTATTAATATCACCACCGTCTTTTAACCCCGACGAAATCATTACTGCCTCGCCAAATACCCTCGACCTCAACGATGATCTTATATCACTTTCAGATATTATTGAAAACTACAGAGGGGAACCTGGAAACGAGGTTGTTGACTTACCTGAACAAGTATTAAAATCGCCATTACTTCCCAGTATCCAACCTGATACTAATAGGATTGACTTACCTGAATGTGTGCCGAGCTCGCAGCTAATTCCCGATGTTCCTACGGATATCGATCCAATGCCATCCACCAGTTCATGTCCTGACTTACCTGTTGATGACTATCCCATGTTCCTGAAAGCTATGGCAAATAAAAACAATTCCTTTCATACAAATATCGAGGAACATAACGAGAGCCTAATGAAGTCTTCTACAAAAATCATACTGGTCGCTATATCTATGGACTTAGACGAATCTAATCCCTATATCCAAGAGATCCTAAGTGATCCCGAAACACTCTTTAACGTTTATAACGCAGAAAAAGAACTTTTCTCTTTCCAAAAGATTGAATACAATAATAAAATCTATTACTTACTTTTCATTAAAGTACATTATTTCGATGAATCAACTTATCCTGAAATTTTCCAAACGCTGAAAACAATTCGAAACGAATTGATTGTCTTTGAGGATATAAATGAAATAAGTATATCCGACCTGAAAAATCCGTTTGAAAAGCACTTTTTTGTGAAAATCTGTAATATAT
This sequence comes from Dendrolimus houi, assembly GCA_039645545.1. Taxonomy (NCBI): domain Eukaryota; kingdom Metazoa; phylum Arthropoda; class Insecta; order Lepidoptera; family Lasiocampidae; genus Dendrolimus; species Dendrolimus houi. Next base: position 16,124,379 of record CM077117.1, on the reverse strand, counting down.
TAACATACCTTTTCATGACACACATATTAAAATCAAGATATTTCATAATAATATTATATATCCAGCCACTACGGAAATCAAGAAGATCCTTCTCGATAATCACGATATTCCAATAGCAGGCCATTTGGGGTCTGTTAGAATGTATAATAGAATAAAACAAACATACTACTAGAAAGGGATGCGTAGTGATATAGAATCATATGTGAAACAATGCAAGTCTTGCCAGGAGAACAAAGCCCTTAGGAAAATAAATCGTGCTCCAATGCAAATTACCAGTACTTCAACAGAACCCTCTCAAAGAATATCCCTCGATATTGTAGGTCCACTCCCTGAAGCTGGACCTGCAAAATTAAAATATATACTAACAATCCAAGATGATCTCACTAAATTCTCTTCCGCATACCCAATCCGCAGTACTACTGCCGAAGAAACAAGCGAATGCTTGCTCCATTATATATCAATCTTTGGTATCCCCAAAATGATCCTTACAGACTAGGGTTCAAATTTTACGTCAGACCTTTATAAGAAAACATGTGAATTCCTAAAAATCAAGAACCTTTGGTCCTCTCCATACCACCCACAAACCCAAGGCGCTCTCGAGCGAAGTCACTCAACCCTGAAGGAATATTTAAAATCTTATATTAACGAGGAACAGACTAATTGGTCTCGTTATGTGTATACAGCCATGCTTGCTTATAATACCTCTGTCCATTCCACAACCCACTTTACTCCTTATGAATTGATGTTTAGAAACAAACCATTCATTCCAAATTCCATCTACAATGAGTCACCAGGAGTGACATATCCCGACTACGTCCGTATGCTCCAAAATAGATTAAAGTATTCCCGCGAAAAAGCTCTAGATTTTATAAGAAAATCCAAAGAATCATCCAAAACATATTACGACACACATACTCGCCCAATCAAATATAAAATCGGCGATTATGTGTACCTCAAAAACCACCTAAGACTACGTAAGGCATTATCGCCTATTTGGAAAGGACCTTACAAAGTGATTAAAATAAATGGTAATAACACTCTTACCTTGCTTATTAACCGGCGTCACGTTACTCACCATTATGACCAAGTGAAACCAGCTGAAGTTGGAAACCTGTAAACAAAATTTACTAATTATTAAAATAAAAATAGAAACTCGTAATTAGGTATAGGTTAGTTATTACAAAGTAGAATACTTACGTTAGTTAGACTTATATTAATTACTATTTGCAGCGCAACTCGGGCCCGATCCGATCAAGACTACATCCAATCAATTACTTCAAGTCCAGGTCTCTACTATAATTACTTAGGGAAACTTAAAACTAAAAACGTTCAGTTAAATATCTTAATACCGGTAGATATTTCACACTTTACCTCGCATATACAGAACATTGAAAATGCTTTTGAAGTCACAGGAAAATTGTGTAATCAAACCAGAATTATGGAAGTCGACACAGAATGCCGTAATATGTTACAACCCCTGAAAGCACGTTATCAAGATATGAATAAAGAATTTTCTTCCATTTCACACTTAATAGATAACCGCATAAAATGCAGTGCCTGGTTAGGAGGGATAGGTACAATTCTGAAACAAGTTTTCGGCACCTTGGACGAAAACGATGCTCTTAAATACGATGAAGCGATAGCAGCATTACAAAATAACGAAAAACAGTTGATTTCGCTCATGAAGGAAAATATACTGGTTGCCAAATCTGTAATAGAACGTTATAATGAAACTTTACAAAAAATAAAAGATAATGAAATTTATCTCAGTAATGTTATTAACAACCTCTCTGTTAGTGTTAAAAACATTACCGAATTATCAAATGGATTACAAATACTAGTATAAGTTAATGAAATCCTAACCATCTTAGAAGCATCGATACTTACATTATCATTTCAATTAGAGGACATTACCAACGCAATATTATTTAGCAGTCAGAACATCCTGCATCCTGCCATCATATCCCCAAACCAATTATACAGAGAGCTTGCTAATAACCATCGTCATTTGCCCGGTGACCTCGAGTTGCCCGTAGTTTTAGATTTAAGTAATATGTACCTTATTCTAAGTATATCAAAACTAGTATGTTATTATTTAAATAATAAAATCGTGTTTGTTGTACAAGTACCGTTAGTAAGCACCAAGGAGTACATGCTATTCCACAACATCGCTCTGCCTACTCCGCATAACTCTGAACAACCAAACTCATTTAGTTTAATACTCCCAACCAATAAGTACATAGCAATGACCAAAGACAAGGCACAGTATTGCATCTTTAATGATCTCAGAAACTGTAAGAATGTAAGTCCGGGTAACTTCATTTGTAACGTAGAAACGGTCTATTCCACTGACCCAAAACAGTGCTGTGAGAGTGAATTACTGGCAAAAGTAATCAGTGAGAAATCACCACAGTGTGAAACGAAAACAATGTTCGGGAAAATAGATATTTGGAAATCGATCTCTAACAATAAATGGATTTATATACAATCAGAATCGACCAAAATTTCGATTGATTGTTCAAATTCCAAATTGTACGAAACTGTAATCATTGGAACAGGTATCATTAATATCCCCGAAAACTGTGTCGGTCATTGTAAAAGCACAACACTTATACCCAATTCTAATATCTTAATTATAACTTCACCTGTCAATAGCTTTCCAGAATTTAACCTTATTGATGATGCTTGTTGTGACCATGCGAAACTAAATGAAATAGACAATGTGTCTCCTGTCAAGTTACATGATGTAGATTTGGACGATTTTAACAAGCAAAGCAAACTGCTTTTGGAACACATGTTAAGTGATCTAAATTCCATAAAGGAAAACCCGCATATTGTAAGATATAGGACACACTATTCTATCCTAACAATTTTACTTTTCATTTGTATGCTTTGTTATTTTAGTTATATCTTATATTATAAAATTTGTAAACCTAGAGGCAACCGACCACAACCAGCCAGATTTAAATTAAAACTATTTTCTCCGCAGACTTTTGATTCAAAAGATTCTTCTGATAAGGATTCTGGCATAGAAATAGTCACCCCTAAAGCTCCGACCAGAGTAAAAGTTTAATAACAGAGACTTTGAAACATCCCCAAAGTCTCTTCTTAAAGGGGGAGGTGTTATACTCATGTACTGCGAGGGTTAATGCTTACCTGCAAGACTGCCAAGATACCTCAGCAGCCTTACTAAACATATACCCTGTTTTCAATGCGAGTGAGTTAGTCTGTCGTTAATGTCTGTTGTGAGCGGTTGCTTTCTAAAATCAAGTACTTTTCATCATTATAGTTTTCAATTAAAATATTCTTTTTTTAAAAAGGGTAAATTTATTTCCCTTATAACAGCTCGACGCCACCTATCCGACGAACCATGAAGCCTCCGTCCGCCGGACAGAAAACCCTACCGGCGCTTCGCTGAGAACTTGACTGAACAGAGAGGCGCGCAGCGACCACCACCTAGAACAAAAAGAATCGTAACACAAGATCGCATCGTGAAGTGGACAGACTGAATAAGGTCGAACGCAGCCGGGAGAGTGATTCCTGGGCCATTCTAAGAGTTGCACCATTAGAAATAATACCCCAACTGCAAGCGAACTCTGACCGGACGTTGTAATCCACGCACGAGAAGCTAGGATAAGATGGGTGTTTGAAAGGGATTAGAAGACGGGATATTGGTATAGGATAGGTGGGACACCAGTCCCACGGGATCAAGAGAATTTAACAGTGTTCGTTTGGGGCCCCGGGCTTGCGCACCCGCCTGCTGGACGGACAGATGTCCAGGAGGCGATGACCTCTGGGAGGATATCTAGGGACTTACCCTAACATGTAAATAGTTAAGAGCCCCTGACTATTTGATAGCTGAATACTTTGCACTGCAGAATCTTTATATATATATATATATATATATATATATATATATATATATATATATATATATATATATATATATATATATATATATCATTCAATACATTAGATTCACCTGTATATAATGTATTGAATGATAATAAATGTTGAATTCTCAAATCATATAATAGGTTGGGGAAAAAGTCTTTTCGCATATAGTATGTATGAACTTGTAACAAGATCTCTTTGGCTATACCATCTGTATCTGGCTGGATTTGGTATAATTAAAAAGTATTAATTTTGAAGAAGACAATTCCAAATTCAAATTAGGAAAATGTGTGATTTTCATTTGTTTTTCTTATTGTTAAAATGAGTGAATCTAATGAAGAAATTCAATACATTTTAAAATTTTACTACAAAAAAGGTAAAAATGCAACACTAGCCGCGAAAAAAATTTGTGATGTTTATGGACCTAATGCAACATCTGTGAGAGTAACCTAAATTTGGTTTAAGCGTTTTCAATCCGGAAATTTTGATATCAAAGATGCACGTCGTTCTGGTCGCCCTGTTACGGACAAAATTGATGCCATTTTTGAAAATGTGGAGCAAGATCGGCATATTAGTAATTCCGATGTAGCTGGAAAACTGAGAATTGACCACGAAACGGTTTTGGTGCATTTGAAAAAAGCTGGGTACACAAAAAAGCTCGATATTTGGGTGCCTCATGAGCTCAATGAAAGAAACCTAATGAACCGTGTACTCATTTGTGATTCTTTATTACGACGTAATGAAACCGAACCATTTTTGAAGAAGCTGATAACTGGTGATGAAAAGTGGATCACGTACGACAAGAACGTGCAAAAAAGATCGTGGTCAAAGGCCGGTCAGGCTTCACAGCCTTTTTTTTTTTGGCCAGGGGAAATCCATTTGAGGACTAAGCCGCGACAGGCACAGAAGCCTGGGGGGATGTTCGCGACCGGTGTGAGTGTGTGGGATTCGCCATATCGGGGGTGGCACTAGCGCACCCGGTCAGAACCGGTGCCACGCTATTGCCACTCCCCAGTTAGGGATACCTACTTAAACCCCTGGGTGTTCCGTCCTGCGCCTTAAGCCAGGGCTACGGGTAAATGGGATACCCAAATCCGCTCTGCCCTGGCAGGCGTGGGCCCCCCTCACTGGGCCTCTTCCAATGCCAGGGAACTATGTCCCCGGCGACGACATAGTCAAGTCCAACGTGGGGCGGTTTGTGACGCGCCCCACGGGAGGAGAAATGAGCGCGCGCGGAACACTCGCGCTCTCATCTCGACGGCATGTGCGAGGCTTCACAGACTGGCGAAACCCGGGTTAACTCGCAACAAGGTGATGCTGTGTGTGGTGGGATTGGAAGGGCATTATTTATTATGAGCTGTTACCGCCAGGCAGGACCATCGATTCTGAACTGTACTGCGAACAACTGATGAGACTAAAGCAAAAAGTTGAGAGAAAGCGACCGGAATTAATCAACAGAAGGGGTGTGGTTTTTCACCATGATAACGCTAGACCTCACACATCTTTAGCCACTCAGCAAAAATTACGAGAGTTTGGCTGGGAGGTGTTAATGCATCCGCCATATAGTCCTAACCTTGCACCTTCAGATTTTCACCTGTTTTGGTCTCTGCAGAATTCCTCAGGCAGTGTCGGGTTAACATAACGAGAGGACTGCCAAAACCACTTGTCGCAGTTTTTTGATCAGAAGCCCCAAAATTTTTATAGCAATGGGATCACGTCCCTACCTACAAGATGGCAAAAAATTATCCAACAAAATGGCACCTACATACTTTAGTCAAATGTAAATGAACTTTATAAAAAAACCTTTTGAATTTTTATATAAAATGCAAAGAAACTTTTTCCCCAACCTAATATATAATAAATACATTTAAATGTTTTATTTGGCTAAAAGTAGCTGGTCGGGTGCGGCCACAAAAAAGGCGATAGTTCCAGTAATCCAGCCGGAAGAGGGGTGTTTGCGGGTGAAATGTAACATTTAGAACAAATAGGGTAAAGTGGGGCTAACTGGATATGATGCCGCGTCCTACAAGCACGATGCGTGTGCACCACTCGATTAACACCTACATTCGTATAGAGCACAGAGTATGTTAGGTACAGAGACATAACACGAATTATTTTCTAGTTTGATTTTTTCTTACGCCTCGAACTAACTAGTCCCGGAAAATATTTCTTATTTACTCTATTTTTGGATATCGTATTTATTTTTAGAAGTCGGTATTTAGGGTTCGTTGAGAAAACACATCCTTTATGAAATCACCGACTTGTCCGTCTGTCTTTGTCAGAAACTACTTAATATATACAGTATCGTATAGGCATTAAAATATCGTAGAATTATTGTTTAATAGTTTGTGATAATAATAAATTAGCATATTGCAGGTAAGTACACGTAAGCTGTCATGTAGCGTAAATAAAAATATTATTTTCTCAATTGAGTACTTAAAAATCAATATTTGTTAGAAATCAATTACTTGAACGTGTTTTATACAAATGACAAGCACACTAAATGTCTCTGAACTTAGAATTCAGAATAATATAAATGACATAGAATTTCAATCGGGTTCGAGAATAATGTGAAGAATATTTGTTATGTATGACGCTTTGAGGGGCCATCAGTGCATCGAAAATGTTTATATGAAATTTAAAATGCTTTAGTATTTTTGTGTACAAAATATTTTACTTGACGTAGTTGAAAAATCTGTGAAGGACGATGAAAATATTTGTGACAAATGATACATGCCAGAATGGAATAGTCTGGAAGGAAAACATACTATATCAAGTCCGTACGCTTATAAATAGTTCACATCATCAGCATAGGATTTAGCAGCTTCGTTCTTGTCAGTGGAGTCTCCGCTAACCTAGCGCTGTTTTCGGCCAACTGTCTCACGTCTTTGTATGGTTGGTTGTATCTAATAGTTCAGGAGAAATAAGAACATTTATTTAATTAACATATGTGACTATAATCACTATAACCTATTTTAAGGAACTCGTCATTAAATGCAAAAATACACAGAACCCTTAAAAATATGCAGGAACATACGGTCGTCCGTTTGTCTTGCTTTTGTATCTATGTCAAAGTTATTTTCTCAAAAACTATTGAACATCCAGTCTATGTGTATGAAGTTTAGGACTTCTCTCCCTATATTATATACTACATAATATTTACAAAACAAATAGAAAGTAGAGTTGGTCGTCATACATATTAAGGAGGGATAAATAACGAAGAACAGCGTACACTTAAACTTGTATATTTAGATTGGTCTTGAAAAGGTGTAATACTCTTACGAATGCGCTACAAATCGGAGAAAGCTAAATCATTTTTATTCCAGAAATGTAATAGTAAATAGTTATATTTTTATGGTAATAAAACAACCCAATTATTTCTTATTTTGACTAGAAGTTGTTTTTAGGTTCTTTTACATATTCCGCGAGACAAATATGAAAATGTCACAATTCATTTTAAACATTTCTCATAGCATTAATGCTGGGGCTACACCTGTGATAATGTTAAAGATATTAACTATGGTTGAATGCGTGTTATTTAAAGTGTTAAAAATTACACCTTTATCGAATAGTCACATTAGTGTATTACACATACGTTATCCATGAATATTTATTATTATTATATTGTCATTAACAATTAAAAACAATTTCAAATAACACATTACACCCATCGTCACACTGCGTGTGCCTATATCTGTGATATTATTCTAGATGAGGCCTCACCACAAAGAAAATTTTAAAAAACGCGTCAAACAACATATAACATGATTAAAAGAAGTTATGATAGAACAATCGAGAAAAATAAAAATTTCATTCAAATTTTTCTTTCAAGGCATTATTTAAAAAAAAGTTATTAATATGATTTATAACTATTTTGTATTTAAGCAGCAACCTGTTTAAATGTGCACTTCATAAATTACAAAAAGTGCCCGCCCCCCCCACATTCCTAGATTTTTAACGGTGAGGTGAAAAATTGCAAAGGATAAGAACTTTAAAAAATTGTTTGCGTGTGCAGTTGACACGCATTAGACTTGGAACAAAATGTGACAAGGGGTGGGAGGGATTTTAAATTTCGTGTCGTCACATTTCTTATAGTATATCGTTATAATATATTTAAGCTTTAAAACACGAAATTTTTAAGTATTAACGAAAAACTTCAAACATTTCTAACGCTATCTGTATGAGCATAATGTTTAAATTATTAAATATAATGTATTCTATCTCATTCTTTCGCAGTCTTAGTCCTATAGATTTATGTGTTTAACTCTTTTTAGTGTTGCTTTTTCGTTTCATCGAGTTTTAAATCACAACGATTGTAAAAAAGTTTCACTTCAAAAATATTCGTAAAGAACAGCGGTTAATTAGGGTAATAAATGATGTATTTTCGATTATATGCTTTTTTGGTTTGGTAGTTCGGAAGCCAAATGACAAAGATTCTGGTCGTTCGCCACTTATACTTAACCCTTCACAATGGACAAACATAAACTTCGTCAATAATTTTTATTTAGATTAATACGTCACCGGAAACTAAGCTTTGTTATTATGCTAACGCAGCAAGTAAATGGCTAATCATTGGCAACAAATTTATACAAAACCGCATATGATATTAGTTTTTACCTCAAAACATATTCGAAAACAAGCAACTTGAGTGTGTTTACTTTAAATGTTTGTAGATAATGTACAAGTGCTCGTACTGAGTTCTGCAAACTATTGGCCTGCAACCATTGCCATGAAGCGCCAGTAAATATCAGAATTTGGTACAGGTATGTTTGGTCAGCTAGTTCAAGAGGTTTTCAAACAATATGAGCTTAGAAAAATAATGTTGCGCACGTTGTAGATTAAATATGAACGTAACTCCTCAACAGCTAAGAGCAATGACTTTTTTAACAATTCTGCTATTCTAGATTCTGTATTGCGGACTAATCGGGAAAGACTATCAGTCCAATTACTGATAGTCTTTCCTGAGCCCGCTCAGTGACTTCTGCCATATACCTAACTTATGAAATATGTTACAAGAGACAATAATAAACACCTTATATAGTTATGTTTGGACAGATAAGTCATCCGTTCCCCTAAAAAAATACAAAAAACTAATGCAGTAGATAAGACTAAATAAATTACTTACTTGATTCTTCTGGTGACTATAAGGCTAGTGCCTACCTCGAACGAGGAAACAATATGGAAATCTAACGAAGCAATGCAGCCAGCCTTCTGGGCACTTTACACACAGAACACAGTGATCTAGGCTTGTTATTCTATGTACTTAAACTCTTAAGACTAAGTGACTATAGGTAGAATAATTAACTAATATTAATAAATTAGATTCAGTTAGCTTTATATAATCAATATTTTATGAAGCAAAAAATAAATGTTTCACTTAAAATTACGGAACATGTACACTTAAATCTTGACCTCATCGATAAGTTTAGAATGTTTTGTTTTTATTTCCGAAAATTTTAATTTTTTTCTCACTGGATTTGAAGAATCGTTGTATGCAAACGTATCAGTGACGAGACATTTTAAATCTGGTCTGTTAGCTATTTTAAGTACAAAAAACATTGGACGAGTGTTCATATTAGTTCCGTTTTGTATAAAAGAGATGTGGGCGTGTGTCAAGAGGACAATTCAAATTTCGAATTAGTTAAATATCGCTAATTTTGAACTATGAATAAGTGTAGAATCGTAATGATTTTATAGAGGGAATTCGCAGGGTGATGTTTGGCTGTGTCTTATATTTTTGAAAAACTCATAATTTTTAACCGACGTTTTAAAAAAGCAAGGAGGTTCACCACTCGTCGAGTGTATATATATTTTATATGTATGTTTAGTAATAACTTTTTGCGTTGGATTCAATACAGCTTCAAAATAGCTTCGCGTAAATTTCATTCTTTTTAGATGGTATATACGTAACTTAAAAGTGAAAAAAAAGTTTATAGCTTAAAAGAAACCAACTGCAAGAGTATCTAACTAAAAATCAAAAAATAAATATATATCCGACTTTTTTCCACAATATCTTGAAGTCGGTGCCAAACAAAATAAAAAATAACAACAAATTTGCAAAACTTACTTCAAGATGTTGTAGAAAACATTATTTTATGCCTTTTAGTTACTCTTAAAGTTGGTTTCTTTTTTGTTAGAAAACTTTCATTAGTCATTATAGTTGCTCTATAGTAACAATAGCTGTGGTATATTAATTAAGAATGTTTGTGTAGAAAATCCTCGACAAATAAGTAAAAAAATGTGTATTTCAAATTACCACAACAATTCTGTTGTTTAACATCTATCAAAGACTTAAGCTGATGGTGTCCAGTTTTTGCCTACTGCCTATTTTGGTAAAGATTATTCTCATAATTGAATATAAATGAAAGCCTAACACTGGCTCGTTCCACAAACAGTACGAAGCCATATTTCAGGAAAATAACAATTACTCATTTCTATGATTTCTACTTAATTACTTTTAATTATATATAATTTTGTTCTGCAGAAGTTTTCAACGATTACCTACCACGGTTCGAGGTTGATACGATAATTTTCATTAACGACATGAGATCTGAAACAAACATAACACACTGTAACATAACTATTTAAATTGTCAAAAGAATGACTTCAATTTATAAATAAATAAATACGTACTTATAAAATATATAATCGTAATGTAACTTAGACAAATAATATGTATTGTATACTTCTTGAACATTTTAACACCATCCATAAGTCCGTAATAAAAGACTTTAAAATTATCACACAATAAAATATTTTATTTAAGTCTAAACACATACACCTGTGTGATTAATTATAATTGTTACATAATATTATTTGTCAATGTTAGTTGTGATTTGACACTCCTTTGTCATCGTACTGTGAAGTAATATTTATCGTATTATCAGCACAAATACGCCACAATAGTTTTTAATGTATACCTACATTAGTAATAAGTCATTGCGTCATTTTTTTTACATGATACTAAAACTTATGACTATGGAATTGAAACGTTTCTACGTCAAACGTTTTAATTTTTTTTATTAAAGGTTGATATTCTTTAAATAACTGACTACGTGCCATTAAAAAAACTAAGACTGATTTCTTAACATGCCATGAATATATTTTTTTAACCGACTTTAAAAAGAAGGAGGTTCTCAATTCATCTGTATCTTTGTTACTCGATTTCTCCGTCAATTGTAAACCAATATACAACATTTTTCTTTTAATCGAAAGGATATACTTCCGAATGTCACCATGTCAGAACTAATGAGTCGGAAATCGAGAGAAACCCTCGAAAATTGTTAACCGACTTTTTTCTTACACGATATCTTCATAAATTGTGGAGCAATTTCCAATTTTTTTCTTTATTCACAAGTCTATACTCCCGAGGTAGAGCTATGGTTACCAAGTCAGGATCTAGTGAGTTGATTCCAGGGAAATCGAGAGTAACTCTTATTAAATAACGCCAAGCGCCTACATTCTTAGAAAAAAACCCTTGTATAGCATACCAGTATTACATTTTGTACAGGCGTTTAATTTATTTGCATGCATATTACGCGATTTTACCGTCAATTGAAGGCCGATTTTAAAATGGTTTTTTTTATTCGAAAGAATATACTCCCAAAATGGTCCCATAGTCACCAAGTCAGGATCTGATGAGTAGTCCCCAGGGAATTCCAGAGAAACCCTTTAGAAATTAGAAAGAAAATTGTTAATGGACTACTTCGTTAGACCATATTTCCGTCAATTGTAGAGCGATTTTCAATTTTTTTTCTTTATTCGTAAGTGTATATTTCCGAGGTGGTCTGATGGTTAACTAGTCAGCACCTGATGAATAGATCCCAGGGAAATCGAGAGCAACCCTTGTTGACGAGCGTCTACACCGAAGAGTGAGATAGTAATACGCGTGCCAGTACTACAATTTACAGGCGCTTAATATATTGTTTCTAAAGCTAATCAGTATTTGTGCAACTAAAAAGCAAAAAATATATTTAAAACATAAAAAAACAATAACTAATTTGCAAAATATACTAATTGTTATGGTTTACTTCACACCGAATTCAAGATGTAGAAAAAGTCGGTTAAATATTTATTTATTGCTTTTTAGTTAGAAGTTGGTTTTGTTTTTGTTATTTTTTTTTTAACAATTATACGGACTCGAGTTCCGTATTCTTTTATATAACTTAATTTTGAAGAAAGTTTTAAGCATTTATACACGCTTCTTTGTAATTTTTGTTTTTGTGTGTGACATTTATTCAATCATATGTGTCTTGTGGTGTACCTTACGAATAACTTATTATATTAATTTATTCTAATTTTAATACTAAACTTATACCAATGTAGAGTGTATCTGTTATATGCTGGTGTTGTGAGGAAGTGCATGTATAGTGTGTGCTTGTAAAAAAATATTTAGATTATTTAAATTTAGGTCCAAAGTGTACAAATAACATCTAGTATGATAAAATTAATATATTTTGGCGCTGGTCACAGAACGCTTCATTGGGCGTAGATTTTAGATAACAGCCATGCATGAGACCTATATGAATCACATCAATACAAACTAGTATTGATACTGGTGATCATTAGTATAAGTTTTGATAACCCAGAAACGTTTCAGGGAGGATTTAATTATGGACGTACTACATTTAATATGTTAGGCGGGTACGAGCCGTGTGCTGTACGAGGTCCGGGCGAAGCATGGATTTAAAATTTCAAGAACATTTTATACAGGAATTTATGTTACAGCACGCGGCGCACGCGTGTTGGACCACAATTATACTATTACAATATCGTCAGTATAGTAGACCACTGGCGTCATAATAGCTGTTTTTTCATGATGTAAAGATCGCATAGCTCGTGCCCGACAAGGTTTCGTATAGATCGTCCGTTAGAAGATTTGATTCATACATGTTTTATGTTTGAAAAAAGAAAAAGTTCTAAACTGCCTCTGTGGTCAGTAGTCTGAGAGTTGTACCGTTTAGTGCATCAGAATGAAGAGGTTCGGGTTTAGTTTCCAGTTAAGGAATCGGAACCAGAATTATTGATTGTATATAACAGAAACATAACTTTCTTAAATTGAAAACATTTACTTACAAGCTGTGTTTGTCTACCGAGTGTGGAAGAAATGTATCTTCTTTTCCAATAATATTGAAGTGTTTATCTGTGATCTTAAAATACAATTAAAACTTATATTGATACGATGACTAATCATAATTGTCTACTTTTAGAATTTTTCTCTGTCAGTCTGTCTGAAAAATTAACACGAAAGACGCTGATACGACTCAGCGGTTTGCAATAATTTTAGGAATTATACTTTAAATATTCGGGTATGTTTTATTTCGATATCTTGCAGGGTTGGAAAATATGATTATAAAGTTACGTATGAATAAAATTATGGGCAAGGCTAGTTCGTAACAGTCATGTTTTAAATAATGTCAGTATTTTCTGTGTTCTCTGCCGGATATCTACTCTATGCTTATATTGAAAAAAGTGCGCCTTCCTCAACGGCTGCGTTTTGACGTATATAGCCGATTAATATGTTTGTAGACACTAACATATGTACTGATGTAAGTGCTAAGTAGTTCATAGTAGGTGCCGAGCCACGCCATGGTCTGGTACAGCTGCATTAACTGGCATAACTAGAAGCTTTTAAATATTAAGTAAGATTATTAATTTTAATACACACACGTGTTAAAAGCATAATAAATATGTGTACCTGTTTAATTTTAATAATGTAGTGTGAGAATTGCTTAAGTCTCTTTTTATTGTGAGACTAGTGTATACACGTGATTTTATGTGTATAATACCTATATGCGGTGGGCAATTTGAATTTAATTACTTATATAATAAATATAGTGAGACAGATAAAAATAAAACAAAAGGGTTTTAGCTAGACGCGTTGGTAGTGAGTTTCTTACCACTTTTTCTTCTACGGTGTACATAGAGTAGGATTTTTAAATTATTTTATTTCTGGAGTGCAGCAGACCGGCTGGCGGCCCAACTGTGATGAAAAGTGGTTACCGTCGGCTATAAACATTGTGCTGCCGGACTTGTAGATGGGGCTGGAACCTGGCCAGTAATGCCGGAACACAACTCAAAGTTGTTATGGCGGCATGCTCTAGATCGGGGGTGGTAGCCATCCAGACGGGCAAACACCCTACCACTTGGGATGTGGGTTGTTTTGTCGCCTCTTACGACAGGCCGCCTGGCCGCAGGAATTTGAATTCTTTCTCCGTTCCTGCATGGATAAGGGTGTAGACTAAGGATCTTATTCATATAACTAAGAGTAAGTTTGAAAGCTTCTTTAAGAATCATAAAGAAATCTTCAAACTTACTCTAACTCAATATGAATAAGACCGTTAATATTTAACTTATGTAGATATATGACTTTCAAAAATGATTTACAATGGAACTTAGTTTGAATAAAAGCTTTTGATTGATTTTGAATAACCTTCATATAGATAGCAGTTTTCACTTAAATTGTGACATTTACTATTACACTTTGAAATCTTAGAGAGACTCTTTAGTTTTTATATCGGTATAGATGTACGGCCGACCCGATGAAAAGTGGCTAACTTCGTCTGTAACTATTTTCAACACCAAAGGTCTCGAAAGAATATTATGATACTGTTTAGACCATGTAAACTTTAACATTAAATAAAACTACCCTATTACAGTAACTAATTAAATTCAACAGACAGACTCACTGTTAATATAGTTTTGTTTCTTGTAAAAAAGTAGCTTGTGTACCAACATTAAAAATTTTACGTGTGCTGTAGTTCTGTTGTTCAATAATTACGGCTTGTTTGATCTATGGAGTCAATACATATTCTTAATTGGTGTATCAAGAATTTGTTTGCCCTTACAAATTATTATGGAACAAGAATGTAAAGAACCAGCGCCCGCGTTCGTATGAGATTTGGATTTTAAAATTTTATGAACCCTGTAATACACTGACGAATTTATCATATTGAGTAGATTGAGGTCTAGGGTGGCAGATTTTAGAGGCGAAAAATTTGAGACCATTTTTTTAGTCCTACAAAAATTAAAAGATTCATATTTATGAACCAAATTAATGTTATTAGGTCCACACAAAACAATTTAACATGTAACCAGGCCACTCAGAAAGTATTGCGAAAAAAGTTTTTATGTATTAGAGACTAGCCAGTTATAATCTATTTTGAAAATATGATTATTTATAACTAAAAATAGGTACGTTCCAATTTCAAAAATTTTCTCCACATTATTTGCGCGCTAATTTGAATTATCGTGGCTCAATGAAAAAAGGATCTGCACCAGGAACATTTTCGCGCTATGATTTTTTACGATTTCAAGTGTCGCCTGAAACCGGACGAATCGTACGATAGACTTCCAATGGCATACATGGATGAAGGCACTTCTAAGGCAACCGTGTATCTTTGGTACAACGAATTCAAGTTCGGTTGACCTATTTTGGGGGATGAAGAAAGAAGTGGTCGCCCTTTGACGGCTGTTACGGAAGAAAATGTGCTAGCAATGAAAAAATTAACCTAAGGTCTCGGCGTGTTTACGACATCATTACATGTGATGAGTCTTGTATTTATCAATACGATCCAGAAAGAAAGCGCCAGTCGACGATTAGGGTGTTTCAAAACGAATCAACGCCTACCAAAGTGAAGTGATCTAGAAGTGGGGGGAAGATTTTGATCGCGAGTTTTTTCAATTTGACTGGCTACTTCGTGTCAATTCCTTTACGGAACCAAAGAAGCATCAACACCGAATGGTATACTCCCAAATGCTAGGCAGAAGTTTTCTCTGTTGTGAGCAACAAGCGATCAAACACAGGGCTCCGCGGGCTACTGCTCCACCACGACAACGCGCCCGCCCATATCGCTATCAAAACGAGGGCCTTTCTGGATAGTAGGCAGGTCAAACTCCTAGGTCACCCTCCTTACAGCCCTGACCTAGCACCGTGTGACTTCTTTTTATTCCCGAAAATAAAAAATTAGCTCAAAGGGATAGAGTTTTTGTCATTGGAAAATGTGTTCTCAGCGTTCGAGCAAGCTGTAAACGACTGCTGCTAAACTTGCTTGCTTGAATGCTGTAAAGTTGTAAATAAACGAGGTGTATGCGGCAGGCTGAAAAAAGTGTTTCGAAAAGTGGTTCAGACGCATGAAACTTTGTGTACAGGCTGGTGGAGAGTACTTTGAATAGATTTTTTCTTTTTGCAAAACTTTCTAAGTGTCCCACGTATATATCACAACTTAAATATTTTTTTACGAATTGCTACTCACAACAACCATGCTACAAGTAATTACTTACTATAAAAAGGGTGTGTATTTAGTACGATAATGCAAAAATCATAGAGGTAAATTATATTGATAAAAAAGTTGTTATTAATACGATTGTGAATTAGGATACCGAATTAGTTTGGTATTTTAGAGCCTATTGGCGGTAAATGTGTAAATCCAGCACTACCATAAAATTTAGGCACTGAATTTTTTTTTATTACATGAGCAGCAGATAGACAGACGGCTTACCTGGTGGAAAGCGGTTACCATCGCTTATGGACATTTGTAACACTAAAGGTGTTACCGGCACACTAAAGGTGTTTGTGACTAGACAGAAAAGAAAATATTACGACTTTCAATTTTTTATTAAAATGATGTAAAAATATTGTTGAAATAATAAATCATCAAAAGCGAAAGATATTTTTGACTTCACTATCTGGTCATGTATGTATTATTTAGGGTATTTTCCTAGTGAAACCTGATGTGAACTGCAGAAGAACTTCTCCCATGGTTGAATTACGAACTGTCAGAAATATAAAACCAAATTATTAGTTTTTATTTAAACTTATTTATTTATTTTCACGTGTTTAAACTTATTACAAGCTTATTTTAATGTATTTCTAATGCCTGATATACATATTCATTAATAAAGTAGTTAGTTCATCATCGTTTAGACAGATTAATTAACTGAACATTTTCTGCGCGACGATATTATATATATAATAAGCACTAAACTCATATAAGGCTTTACCAAAATAAAGTCACAACAATTTCAATTATACCAGGAACACATAATACGTACAAAGATGTTTTAAATCACTTTACAAACCTCTCACCTGTCCGGTTATTCACTCCCAAAATAATAAACTTCCAAAAACCTTTAACATAAATAAATTGTACGTTAATAAGAGGCATCATCGTCTAGCAGCTAGTTGAGGCTTCACGCTAACTCTTTGCCCAAACATTTGACCCAAATCCGGTTCTCATAGATAGACCCATGAATGTATGAGTTTATTTGAAATAAACCTACTCAGAATATTTTTATTCATTACTCGGGCTATCTTACTGTTAGTTAGTTTTAACCTCGTGTAAGTAACTCACAAAACCTATAGCATTTAGTACAAACTAATTTTACGTTAATGAGATACATCGTCCTTGACCAGCTTGTTGACGGTCAATGTTAACTCTTTGACCAAACATTTTCCCCAAATCAGGTTCTTCCAGGCTCATGAGTGTATGAGGGTATTTGAGATATGTATTAAACATTCTTTCTTTATTACTCTAGTTCTCTCACTATTCCGTTACCTTTAACTTCACCTCTGACAATTGTCGATAATATCTATTGTCGAGACCTTCCTTTTCAAAGATAGCTTCGTATAGTTTGTGTGTCTAGCTAGTGAGAAATATTTGTCAATATTAAAGTTTTAAAATAAGTACCAGAAACCTTAGTTAAGCTGCAGGACTTTGAATGACACCAAACTATTATTACGATTATGGCAGTTCGAAAATGTAAATTTTACTAAACAGTTGAAAATTTGAACAACACGTTTTTTGTTTAAAAGTAATCGATACTTTACATTTATAGCCCATTTTATTGATGACAATTGTTTATATTTAGTGTTTTATAGCTATTTTAGATGACAAGAAAACCCCTATAAAAACATCATATTCATCTGTCTGTATACATATGTATATTATGTGTAGACTTTAGACAGCCCTTATTCTCAAAAAATCCACGGTTTTTGTAGCTAAAATTTGACAAAAGGGTTGTATTACATTCTATCATTATTCTACGTTATTTATATCACTACATAAAGTCACTAAATAGGTAAAAATTAGACATAGCCAACAAAAATATGTAATTGTTGCATAACAAATCCATACACATAATTATTTAGTGAAAATATTTCTGCCACAAAAGTTCAAATTATGTGTTATAGACTGTTGGTGCGTCGTGGTCTGTTCAAACACCCTCAGCCATTCAACCCTTCAAGTCGAGCCTAACAAAAATACTCCACTTTGTAAATATTGGACGTCCAGCGTCTCGAAGTATGATTCAAGCGACAGTAGCAAGCGACTTATGAAAGCATTTTTAAATATTTTGTATCAATTTTGTACGTTTATAGCAGCACTGATATAAATACATTCGGCAATTACATAGTTACAATTAATATAAATAAGATTTATTGAAGTGATAACTTCTTATGGGAGGGTAAACCGCTTCGTTACGTAACGCGTTACGGCGCCAGTCTGTCTGGCTTCCCTTTTTCTCACGCATACGGTAGCGGTAGGCAGGTTCCTCCTCTCTCACTCTAACCCACGCGTTATATACATAAAATTTAAGTAATAACCTAAGCTTTTCTCAAGTTAAGCAATTTCAATATTAAATAGTTCAACTTAGATTAGTTTAAGTTATCACTTCTGTCGGACGTCTCGAGACGCACACGTTTTTTTTATAGCAAAAATGATATCTAGCAAGTACTTACTACATAAAACAACAAAAAGACTGTGTACACGTCGGATTCGTAGATTAAATAATTGGTTTTGATTTTCTGATGTCTACCGCTAAAAATAAATCTTAATTATAATTAATATAATATTAATATCATATTATCATTATTAACATAATGATAATATAGCTAAACTTAATCTCACGAGTAATTCTGTTAAAATATTTTATTAACTAAATGAAACTCTTGAAGAAATCTCATGAATCATTAGATACTGTACATATATTTCATGAATTTAACAAAAAATGTTGAACTAACTGTTTTTAATTTTTGAAGTTATGTACAAAAGAAGGTATAACGTTGCACTTGCACCATTAAAAAAACACAGACATGGCCAATGACTGTACTAATGTCAAATTATGTCACTGTCAAGAGAGTTTAAAAAAAAACTATGACGGCGGTTAAGTTTGGCTCTCGCTCGAAATTCAAAAATATCAGCTGTTATAACTCTTTTATATATGTTATTCCATACGATTCAAAACTTCCTTTAACGTTATTGAAATAACTACGTGTTCCCGCTGGGGTGAGTTCCTGTCCATATATGTGAAATGTAACTGTTCTACTACTTAAAACTAAATATAATTAATTGAGCTGATTTAGTTTTCTAACGGAGGCCACTGTGTCAAATCTAATGCCTATTCTTAGTCATCTAATTCCAGGCTTCGGCATTCCAGTGCACACTTTTGTGCATAGAAGTCCACTGGTTTTCACGGAACAGATTAAATATACTACATAATTATCTTGTATAGTTCAATGACCCACCTAAACCTATTCTGTGGTCAAGGAGGAGGAGCTGACTCTTTCCCCCCTCGTACGACACAAAGGTTTCAATAAATATTTTCAAATAGCTGTTACCCGCGACTTCATCCGCGTGGAATGTTTTTTCGCCGAACCCTAATTTTTAAAGTAGCCAAGTAACTCCTTACAGCATGGGTATGTGCCAGTGAAAGTCCCGTCAAAATCGGTCCAGCCATTTCAGAGATTAGCCGGAACAAACAGACAGACCGAAATTTAAAAAATTGATTTTTGGTATAAGTTTAGTAAAAAGCTGTTCTTTTGACATTACAATAAATTCTGTTTATTTGTATAGATAATGACTGCTCATCCCCATTAATATTATAAATGCGAAAGTAACTCTGCCTGTCTGTTTCGTTTTCACGGAAAAACTACTGGACTGATTTGGCCGAAACTCAATATAATATATATATATATATATATATATATATATATATATATATATATATATATATATATATATATATATATATTCGATGCCGAGAATGAACATAGGATACTTTTATCCCGAAAAATAGGATAGTTTTCGGGATAAAAATATATTTGTCTGTTTGTTATGCTTTTACGGTAAAAGTACTGGACCGATATGGCTGAAAATTGGCATATATGTAATTTTAATATCGAGGGTGGACAAGGGATACGTTTTATCCCGGATAATGCGATAGATTTTGGGATTGATTTATGTAAAGGTTATCCCAAAAAGTAAGATAAGTTTTTGTGATTTGACATTTTCATCATTTTGGTCATTTGGGTCAACTTTGTCCTTTTTGTCCTTTTTGACCTTTTTGGCCTTTTTGACCTTTTTGGCCTTTTTGACCTTTTTGTCCTTTTTGGTCTTTTTGTTATTTTTTACCTTTTTGTCCTTTTTGACCTTTTTGGCCTTGCCGGGGGATGGGATAGTTTGCGATATGAAATGAAATTAATCTTCCGGGTGCAAATAGCACTCACATAAACATTTAGTACAATGTAACCTGTATTAACGCCTGCTCTTTAAACAAGAGGCAGGCCCCAGGGGTGGACCGGGTTAAACTATAGTCACTTATAACTTAAACTAGACATAAATCAGTATTGTGTCGTCCCTTCGTCCTTTTAACGCCATTCTTCTGTTTGAAGACGACGAGTATTACAAATCCATTAGGGCTGGTTGCGGATATGTTACCGGACTTTCTTCATCACAAAAGTGGTGAGGAGACGCAGACAAACAAACTTAAAAATAAAATTCTCGAAGAAATGTTCTTGACTTTTACATTTATCTTTTTATTTAAATTAAACCACGCTATATTTTGAAACGAAACCTTATTTACTTTAGAATAATTAGTCAAGTTGACAGAGATTTTCGTTGGCAAAATAATTTTATTTTGAGGAACATGGACGTTGAGTTAACGTACATGTATTTACGTACTGAAAGTTATGTATACTTATACTATCGCTCTTCAAGTAAATTTTAGTTTCTGTTATAATTAAATAAATATAGCGTACAAGCATACATGGTACATCTAATGTACTGGGATGGTGTGTAATAGAACCTGTAAGAACTATGATTGACATTGATATAAATTGGTTAAATTAAAAATAATGTCAAGCATAAAGGTGTGTGCATTATAATTAATTGGCGACTGACGGACGCGGCTTAGGGCGGGTGTGGCTTACAACTTATGGATAAGGAAAGTCCATTGAAGTGTGCATATTATAAGAAGTCGCGGACGTGACCTTGAGTGTTCAGACGTCCTAAATCTGGAGAGTGTGTTACGGTTCTGGTGTGCACACTGTTCGGACGCGTCCGACGGACGCATCAGATGGACGCGTTACGTAATGTGTGGACATCTTCACAATCGCGTAACAAAAATCTTATTCTAAAAAGCTCTTAAGTCCTGACTCGATGGCGCCACAGGCCACTCTTCTCTATTGTTTTTTGCTATTTTACTATTTAAAAATATTTTTCGACTACACAGCACTTTTTTTGAATGAAAGATAAATTTTTACGCCGCATTTTCAGCAAACAACAACAGCAAACAGTTACTTTATACACATAATTTATATAACTTTTACTCTGGTAGATTCAAGAGGGTAGTTGGCCACAAAGTCATATTTAAACTTAAATAACATTAGGTACAATTTAGGTAATACCTAATTTTTACAATATCATTAAATTATGACAAAAAATTTCTAATAATGATTAAAATCTTAATGAAATCTTGTACAGATTATTTAACATAATTCCACAGCCCCATATTCCCAAACATAAATAGCGCCATTCCCATTGAAGTCCAGTTTGCCGTATTTATTTGTGTATCCCCATTACGTTTTTGAACAAAAGGCGTCGAGTGTTTGGCCGTCGGTCGAGGAGCAGACAAACTTCGCTGACAAACATGAGTTGTTCCCACGGTGTTCTCTGCAGCGCCTATTCTTGATTAAAATGAAGCAAGAAACTAACCAACATTACTATATCTTCCTAGGATTATAGTGTCCTGGTACTCTCCAGAATACGAACTGCTAATTCAAGAAAAAAAAAATACTGAGTAATAGTTATCTATACATAGTATGTATATAATTTTGACCTCATTGATTGACCGACATATCAACGCACAGCCCAAACTACTGTCTGTAGGTACTGTTGGTGTGTACTAAGAAAGGATCTTTGAACATTCAACCCGTAAGGGAGTTAGTACGATCATTTGGTAGTTTTACCTGGAAAGTTTTCCTAGTTTTGAAAATAAGTAATTTTATTGATTTCGATGGTCTCTTTACGAATGTCAACTTTACCACCTTGTGTCGTTTCGCTAGCGCCGCCATAGTAGGAAAAGGGCGGTTAATAGCAGTTTTTTCACAATATCTCCTAGCCGACTCATTTTACAATAAAAAAACCTGTAAAAACTTTTAGTTTTGGTATTCTAATTCATTGAACATGATTTAAAATGGCCAGATAAAAAATCGAATGTGATTTTTTCACTGATTGATAGCAAATTTTATGTAATAAAATGTGTATTTCTAACTCGGGAATCCCACGGGAATTTTCCCGGGAGCGGTTTTTAGTTGTTCGGATGCATAAAAATTGGTTTATTCCGACACAGTTTTTGTTAAAACGATAGCTTACATTCTTTTTAAAATGATGTGGTACTTTGTATTCCAGGAATCCCGCGGAAATTTCAAGTTAAGCGTGGACGAAGTCGCGGGCATGTCTTAGTAATAATTATAAAGACCGGGAAAATAACTGAGTTACACATTTTAGTTAATATTGTTATTCCAAGGACTTACAATTGTGAAATACGTATAACTTTTCGTGATGTTATCAAAAGTTCGTTGCTGAGCGTCAGTCAAAGTCATACTACTTAATTATAGGCTGTCTGAAATTATTTGTCTGAGACTGAAAAGGACCAGGTCATTTTTCTTACCTACACTTTACTTAAAAATATTTTCTAATACAACTTCGCAGCGTGTTTACGCGCGTACATAAAATCACTTTAAGCTCACACGTTAACCGTAAGGAATTATATGGTATACGGAATTAGGTCCTGGTTTGTTTTACACATGACCCGTATAGTCTGGATCATGTTGGAATATGATTAGGTAAAGTATACTAAAGACTATACCTTGTATAACCTTTACAAAACCATGGAATAAATTTACTTTTATCATGTGACTAATGTTTATTGTTATATCGCATACCTAGCTCTGGGCAAGATATTATAAATTAAGTTATATCTCCTTAAGAGATATTATTGTATTTATAGTATTCGTAAAATATTCGACATAAAATCAAAATCGTCGACATAAGTCGAAATAAATTACTAAACTACAATAAAATACCAGGTCGGCGACGTGTAACAAAGGACCGATAGCTGTTGGAGCAAAAGAATCCTGGAGTAAAAGACCGTCTCTTCACAAGGTTGCCACTTGGAACTAGATAAGGCAAGCCGTGGTCCAGGACGTGGCCAAGGGCCGCTGTTTAAGGGGGTATCAGGGGACCTTCACCTCTGTTTTACGTAGTGGTTTAATACAACCCTGCTTCCTGGGTTTGTACCAATCTGGCACACTAGAACGTCACAGTACAGTGACTCTGTCCTAGATCCTGTGGCGTTCTTACTAAATGTTTTCTCACTTCGGGACGCACATAGGTTTAGTGGGTAGTTCATCGGCCCCTTCCTTCATTGGAAGAGGTACTGCGGCCGTCAGGTACGAGAGTCCCACATACACTTGTTGATGCGGCACTAGGTGCTGCATTTGGCCTTCCCCAATATCCCGGGCCCGAGAGTGTGTTACAAGAAAAGACATTCCCCTGCGTTAATAAAAAAAGCTGGGGGCCAGGTTATGTGTTACAAAGTTAGTAAGGTCATCCAGTACTCAACAGTAGACTGTGATTGACTAATAACAACTGTTTATTCTCAAAATAATGAAGAAAGAACAAACAAATGCACTTTCACATTTCTATATAGTATGGACTACGGAGCGTTACATCAATATTAAGGCATCGATTATTTACTTTCTAAAGCAGATAAGAAACGGTAGTACACGAACATTACATTGGAATTTCACCGGCAGCAACCAAAACAATCAAATGAAAATCTCTAAACACAGATAAACGTTTAAAAGTCAATCGTTCATCCGATAACTTACTAATGAGTGCTCGTTGAAAACAAACTTATCTTGATGAGACAGTTGCGGCGCGGGCGCATCATTAATAACCCCAGTATAAATAATAACATCATTACATAAAACTTAGACCACCCAAAATCATCACCTCTACGGTATGTACGTTATTATGCGATCGTAAACTATGGAGATAAGGGGAAAATGATGGGAAATGAAAGACGAAAAAATTAAGAGAAATCACCGTTTCGTCGTAATTCGTGTAATTGTTGGCTCCGTGCTGTCGGCAATTTGCATACGATATGAGGATTTTATTCATTTAATGTTACAATTTTAGAGTTATGTTGCCATTTTGATAAAAAAAGGAACCCTCATAAAATCGGCATGTTCGTTCGCCCATGCGTCTTTGTAAGTACTGGCCGTTCCTATACCTTACGAATCGTTCATTATGAGCGAATAAAATTTGACATAAGCTCTATACAACTAATATCCAATTTCTACTGAAGATAAGGCAACTAAAATGAAAAATAATATATAGAAACCGGCCATACATCTACCATCGTCCTTTTCATCCAAAATAGTGAAATTAACAAAAAATACACATTACATAGAGATATGTACATGATAAAAAAATACCAGTGTATGAAGGCACGTAGGCCATCGTTAGATAGACCTACCAAATCATAATGATGTTTCTTAGCTACTTTTTATGTATGTAAATAAATAAGTGACGAGATTTTCATATTTCAAGGTGTGTTAGAGCTTAAATTTAGAAAGAAAGAAAGAAATAAAAACTTTATTCGAAGAAATAGCGACGTAATTACATTCGTTATACATTATTATACACAGAGCATATTTTGAGAATTTGTACGCCGCATTTTCAACGAACAAGGTTTGCACTCAGCATATTGCTGTGCCGGAATTATATCCGACACAACGCTGATTTTCAGTGCAAACCTTCCTTTAAGCGTAAAACCAAAACGACCCAAATTTGTTAATTAAACAACTAATAATAATAATAATTTATAAAACTAAGTCTACTTATATAATATTTAATTAGTAAAAATAAATATATACATTTGAATAAAACCAACAATAAATTATAATAACAATTTCCAGAACGATAATTATTGTAGTGATTTTGGGTAAGAACTACTAAACCACGCTACATTTGCACTTCGATTTGCCTGTCTATGTATGTAATTCTATTTGGATTCATATCAAGGTGAGTTAGTAACTGAACTACATTGTAATTATTTAAAGGCTTATCAATGCATATGTATGATCTTCTTTTTGTAAGTTGAGAAGATGTCTTTTATAGTGGAATTTAAATGAATTTATTGTTTTTAGGTCTCTAATTGGTGGAGGAATATCATTTCAGCAATGAGTGGCAGCAAATTTGAAACAGCCTCTGAAAGCAGCTGTCTTGTGCTTCGCTGTTATTAAAGGTTTCGTAACAGACCGCATAGTATAATGGTGTGACCTATCCCATCTCCATCCATCCATCTCTATTTAATATCGTAACTCATTTTTACTTTTACACCTGCACTGCTCGCCATCGACGGGATAATCATGCATTTCCTTGAACTACCACGCTCAACTACGCATCGGTTCTCTACAACGTTTATTCTGCTTATGAAAATGATCTGGAGGGAACTTCCCGCCGAGATATTCCCTCTGCGCTGTGACATGGGATTGTTTAAGAAAGTTGTTATAAAATTTCTTTGAGACCGCCGACGAGGCTGGTGTTGTAGAAGTCCATAGGCGATGCTAAGCACCTTATGGGTGGGTCAGTGGGTCACCTGCCTGTTTGCCTGCCATAGGTAATAAAATGAAAAAAAATATCAACGAAAATTTATCTGAACCTTTGGGCAGTCTACAATATTATAAAATTCTAAACATGCCGTGTCTGTACATTGAAGATATTTAAAAAAAAAACAACCGGCATAGACTATATAAACGAAGGAGAACGCGATGCCATTTTTTTAGATTTCTTGTTTATTTGACTGTTTGTTCGTGATTCATGTAAAAACTACTGGGTTGATTTCGATGCGGTTTTCACTAATCGACAGCAAATTATTAGAATTAAAATCTGCGCTAGTTTTATCTTGGGTACCCTACGGGAATTTTTCTGTGAATTATTTAAAATGGGCAGATTAAAAAAAAAACAAATTAAAATGTGACTT
The DNA here is from genome assembly GCA_039645545.1 of Dendrolimus houi. Classification (NCBI taxonomy): domain Eukaryota; kingdom Metazoa; phylum Arthropoda; class Insecta; order Lepidoptera; family Lasiocampidae; genus Dendrolimus; species Dendrolimus houi. Next base: position 16,098,156 of record CM077117.1, on the reverse strand, counting down.
TTTCACTGATCGATAGCAAATCTTATATAATAAAATCTGTGATATTTTTAATCCCGAGTAACGCGCGGGAATTTTTCCGGGAGCGTTTTGTAGTAGTTCGGGTGTATAAAAATTACCTAAGTCCGACACAGTTTTCACTAAAACGACAGCTTAGGTACTTTGTGTCCCGGGAATACCGCGGGAATTTCAAGTCAAGCGTGGATGATGTCGCTGGCATATCCTAGTTTTTAAATAAATGAACTCGGTTAAATATGTGGTATTTTCGATGAATTGTTCCTGTTTTAGGGTTTTACTTCTACAGAACCTCCCACAGTGCATGGACTAACACGCACTTGGTCGATTTTTACCGGGTTTTCTATATGTGAACATGCACATTACGTTATTAGCATAGATAAAAAAATGGATGTTCCATTTGAAACAAGTTTCTTTAATAGGCGTTAAGGGCGCCACACTTTAGGTATAATGTGAATTGAATAATTTACAGTGTGCCATGTATTTAATAGATTAGCATTCAATTTCTGTGAAATAATTTTTATTACGAGATTTGTTGCTTTTTTTTCCAATATGCTTACATAAATTTCATATACATAAAAACATATTAGACTTTGTCACAGAAACCTCATGAGTTTATTAGTGCCGCAGAGTGGTATATAATATAATACATTAGGTTATGATAAATAGGTAACATTTTAAAAATGATTTTACACAACATGTTATGTAAAATCAACATTTTGCTGTAACATTAGTTATAGCAAAATAGAAGCAGAGGGGAGAAATTGTTTTCATCATTCATTATTTTTGATTTTTATAATAAAAGCGGAATTATCATTATTCTAGTAAATGGTTCTGTTTTAGTCCCAGATCTGCACATGTGAGTCTGATGGTCCGCTTTGGGAATCAATATAGATATATAATAATATACTGTTACGAGTTGCAGGACTCGAATTAAAATACCGTTGGAATTATTATAGAATTTATTAGAATTATACTAACGCGTATTAACACAGGTACAAATATAAACGAACACAACCAGTCCAAACGTAATGCACGATTCAATAACACGCGCAAAGTCCGTCACTAAATAGATTACCGAATGTACACAAGTCTTACTTCGCTTGTGGTTATCGCTAGACTGCTTCATCTCTCAATTGGGACATTGCTTTATACTGTACAAATACACTATGTCTGCTCGGCCGCGTGGACTGAATTTCCAAGAATCACACCTGGCTAATAACTGCCATAAAGATTACAATACACAATGGGCCGTTTTTCTAAAAACAAATTTTAAACACTAAGTAAATAAAAGAAGTGTCCAAATGCTGAAAAAGTAATAAAATGTCTACAGGTATGCAGGTGTGAATTTGTCTTTTGTCAGCGTTCGGGTTGTAACAATACAATATAGTGTTCGAATATTATTTCCATTATTCTTAAATGAAGAACAGACAAAGATCCTAAACATCATCCATCTTGACTCGTTAGAGGTAATTATCAGAATAAACTCGGCCACATTAAGGATTGACTCACCAGACGGAGTTATTGTGGCAACTCGAAAAGCTCGATTTCACTAAATATTTTGCATTTACTACAGAAACACATAAATATTATATAAAATCAATAATTATTAAAATTATTTTTAACTGCCTTAGTAAAGGAGAAGGTTCTTAATTCGACTATATTTTGTGCGTATTTTTTTACGCGATTTTGCCGTCAATTGTGGCCTGATTTTAATTTTTTTTTTATTCGAAAGAGAATGTTCCTGACGTGGTTTCATTGTCACCAAGTTCGGTTAGGGTCTGGTCCCAGGGAAATCGAAAGCAACCCTTGTTGAAGAACGCCTGCATTTATTTAAAGGGACACTTGAGCGTGCCAATAGTACAATTTCTACAGGCATTTAATATATTATTTCTAAAGCTATTCATGTATTTGCGCCACTAAAACCTGGAAACCTGGATATTTTTTTGTCAAAAACAAAACCGACTTCAAACTAACAAGGAAGAAATAAATATTTTGGCGAATATTCGGTGCGAAGTAAAACATAAAAATTACTGTATTTTGCAAATTTGTTGTTATTTCTTTATGTTTTACTTAAGTTGAATAAAAGTTAAGCGAACGAACCACCTTAAAAACTTAATAAAGTATAAATATTGGTTAAAGTAAAAAAAAATCCAAGCAAGAAATATGATTGTGTGGAAAATGTTAAACATGGTTTTTCGAGACTCCACAAGAACGTTGTTGGGCGCTAATCAAAAACCTACAATTTGGTTCATCTTATTATAGTCAGCTACATAGCAGTCATATATATTAATATCGAACTAGGCTTTATAGATTTAGTTCTACTACCTGCTATTGTAGTAAACTAAACAACAAATAGCACTATACCCATACTTTTCCTTATTGATCGATTGATATTTATCGATAATGCGTAATAATTTAAAAACTTTATTCCTTTGTATAACTTTCAGTAATGGTACAAAACTACCTGGCATTACCATATGTGCGTGTAAGGCGAAAAGTAAAAATATCTACGGGTCAATCATGTCAATGCAATAGTCATGTCATCTCAGTGAGTCGGAAGAGTGTATGTATAAAATATAATTTACGACGTTTTATTACCTTGTCATCGAATATTCTCTGTAGTAACTGTACATGAATCGAGCTACTAAAATATGCATCGACAGTTTCGGTGGGCGTTCCGTCATGTAATGAGCATATTTAAACGGTAATATTTAAAACATATTTTATTGTATTTTTGCGACTGACCCTCTTAAGGCGAATAAAGATGAGATGAGGTGAATAAAGAACGTACCTATCCGTGCAGGAACGGAGAAAGAATATAATTTCTTGCGGCCGGCGGCCTGTCGTAAGAATCGACTAAACAACCCACGGCTAGGTGGTAGGCACGTCTGGATGGCTACCACCCTGGTCTAGAGTATGCCGTCATAACATCCTTGAGTTGTGTTCCGACATTATTGGCCAGGTTCCAGTCTTCCTTTAGAGAGTGGCAGTACAATAATAGCACCTTTGGTGTTACAAATGTCCGTAGGTGATAGTAAACTCTTTCCATCAGATGGATCGTCTGACTGTCTCCTCAACTCATGGAGTAAAAAAAACCTAAACATTACGTTAAAAAATCCATACACGTATAATGCAGGGTTTCGTAGAGTTAACAACAATATTTTTTTTATTTGGCCATGCACCCTAAATAAGTATGGGATCGGAAATATTTCATATTTTAAACGTTACTTATGGTATAATATTTGTTGAATTAATTTTTAAACTTTACCACTGAATAATTTTTAGAATTATCTACCTCTTAGTTCAAAAGCTTAGAAGCAGGAAATTATGGAATACGAGTGATATTTTGTAGTAAGAATTTTATTTTCGGAAACATACTTATCTATAAATATTGTTAGAAATGAACTATTATTGACGGATATTATCTGTTGTAATATAAGGTTGGGGAAAAAGTTTCTTTGCATTTTATATAAAAATTCAAAAAGTTTTTTAATAAAGTTTATTTACATTTGACTAAAGTATGTAGGTGCCATTTGTTGGATAACTTTTTGCCATCTTGTAGGTAGGGACGTCATCCCATTGCTATAAAAATTTTGGGGCTTCTGATCAAAAAACTGCGACAAGTGGATTTGGCAGTCCTCTCGTGATATTAACCTCCCCTGCCTAAAGAATTCTGCAGAGACCGAAACAGGTGAAAATCTGAAGGTGCAAGGTCAGGACTATATACGGCGGATACATTAACATCTCCCAGGCAAACTCTCGTAATTTTTGCTGAGTGGCTAAAGATGTGTGAGGTCTAGCGTTATCATGGTGAAAAACCACACCCCTTCTGTTGATTAATTCCGGCCGCTTTCTCTCAACTTTTTGCTTTAATCTCATCAGTTGTTCGCAGTATAGTTCAGAATCGATGGTCCTGCCTGGCGGTAACAGCTCATAATGAATAATGCCCTTCCAATTCCACCATACACACAGCATCACCTTGTTGCGAGTTAACCCGGGTTTCGTCAGTCTGTGAAGCCTGACTGGCCTTTGACCACGATCTTTTTTGCATTTCTTGTCGTACGTGATCCACTTTTCATCACCAGTTATCAGCTTCTTCAGAAATGGTTCGGTTTCATTACGTCATAATAAAAAATCACAACTTTCATTAGGTTTCTTTCAGTGAGCTCATGAGGCACCCAAATATCGAGGTGTTTTGTGTACCCAGCTTTTTTCAAATGCGCCAAAACCGTTTTGTGGTCAATTCCCAGTTCTCCAGCTACATCGTAACTACTAATATGCCGATCTTGCTCCACTTTTTCAAAAATGGCATCAATTTTATCCGTAACAGGGCGACCAGAGCGACGTGCATCTTGGATATCAAAATTTCCGGATTGAAAATGTTTAAACCAAATTTGCGTTACTCTCACAGATACTGTTTTAGGTCCATAAACATCACAAATTATTTTCGCGGCTTGTGTTGCATTTTTACCTTTTTTCTAGTATAATTTTAAAATGTATGGAATTTCTTCATTAGATTCACTCATTTTAACAATAATAAAAACAAATGAAAATCACACTTTTTCCTAATTTGAATTTGGAATTATCTTCTTTAAAATCAAAATTTTTAATGATACCAAAACCAGCCAGATACAAATGGTATAGCCAAAGAGATCTTATTACAAGTTCATACATACTATATGGGAAAAGACTTTTTCCCCAACCTATTATATAGATAATACTTTGTATTATTTTTGGCCTGAATAAAATATACCTTTCTTTTTTTTCTATAAAATTCCTTAAAAGCTAAAATAATTCTTATTCAAGCAGGTTTAAATATTAGAAAGACTACTTTGGTGCTTTAGCAAAAGATTGCCTTATTCAAATTTGTTTGAAATAAATGTCACTTCTTCTTAACCTGAAAGATATGATTAAAAAATAATTAAAATATTGTTATGATGATTATAACCATTCATTTTGAACTCAAGTCAATTCTGAATTAACGATTACATGATCACACGTAGGATGTACCACAGATTAAAAAGTAAGGATTAGTCCTTATTTAGCATAAAATTATTTTTTAAACAATAGGTTATGAATTATGCATTAAAATTTCTATTTGCATTGAGATTGAAGTTAACTGATTAATAAATGTTTAATGTAAATTACTTTTGATTAAGGCTTTGTCCGCTTTCTGTGTTTGAGTTTTCAATACACTATTGGCACGTAATTGTCTTGCTGCTGAGATTAAGATTCTGTATTTTAGATTTAGCCACAACGCATAACCCAAGGCAGATTGGAGATACATATAAGTATAAGTTATATGTTTAAGTATGAATAGAAAGTAAAATTTATATACCACTTTAAACGATGTTTTTTTATATGCACAAGTTCACCATACAGGCAGACGGCACACCTGTTGGAAAGCGGTTACTATCGCCTATGGACATTTGCAACACCAAAGGTGCTACAAATACGCTGCTGCTCTCTTAAAAGAGACTGGAACCTGGCCACTAATACCGGAACACTACTCAAGGTAGTTATGGCGACATACTCTAGATCAGGGGTGGTAGCCATCTAGACGGGTACACACCCTGCCACCTGGCTGTGGGTTGTTATGTCGCCTCTTGAGACAAGCTGCCCGGGCGCAGGAAATTATATCCTTTCTCCGTTCCTGCACGGATAAATGTAATGTAATAATCAAACAATGAAGTAAGTATCTTATTCTGTTTGTAACTTAAAAATAGTACACACCTACATATAACAATATTTCAAGCCAAGTTTTTAAAACCGGTACGAAAACAATAATATTATGAAAGTAGCCGTGGTTATTAAAATAATACAGGACCATTATTTGAGAACAAGTTGCGGCGCTCACAGTAGGTGCAGTTGGAAATTATTTTTTGGTATTAATTATTTATTTGAAATTTGTTATTAGCATACAATCAAACATGTTTCGAGTGGTGGCGCCGCACGCCGATACGCCTACATCTAAGGAAAAGTTCCATAGAATATGACTCGTCTTGGTTCTTATTTTTGTATAAAGTAAATGCGTTTTTTAATTTAAATCCTAGCGTTTCAGACTAACCAACACGAAGTGGTCATTTTCGGGGGGTCACTTAGTGAAATTGACACGTGTCGAGATATACTGGTAGATGTAAGACATAGGATAAAGTTCTACTATATTTTGATACTTGTCATATTTGTAATATGAATTTGCGAAAGCGGCCGGTTTCGGCACCCAGGTGATAGGTCCTAGATACGGGAAAATTATATACGTCATCATTTATGCAAAGTTTGCAACATAACGGAGGGACGGCCACGTTTTGCAGAGACCGGCTAATTATGTGGGGAAATAATGTCTAGCCATGCCAATTCCGCCAAGTCCTGATCGAAGGGGAAGACCCAATAAATGCTAGCTTGACGTTATGAAGGATGAAATACGTACTCTGTCCTTCTTATAGCAAACGCAGTACTTGCTAAATAGCGGTTTTGAGAAAAACGCGGTAAACATCTTTTTAGATGTTCATGTTATATAACTTTTTACAGTATCTAAAAAACAAGAAAAAAACACTTTATGTTTAGATTAAGGCCTTCAGATACCATTTCTACAAAATAAGTGAACCGAAAAATCACGATTATTGTAAGAGCAATTAGAAGGACAGTACTTATTAATGGTCTCACAATTAGGGATGCCAAATACCGCGTGAGAGAGCGTGGAGAAGAAAAAGTAGGAAAGCGTAATCTAGGCGTCATCCCATCGGAGCAAACGATTTGAACGCAACCGGAATTTAACGCTCGGGTGATGAAGATGCAACAACATAAAGTAGCGAAGACTGTTGTCAGCACATGATCGGTCGATTTTAAATTTAATTATAGAATTGCTTTTTTTTGATAACGCAGGGGAAAGCTTTCTCTTGCGACACACACTCGGGTCATGAATACGGGAGGAGGCGAACTGCCAACTGCAGTGCCTAGTGCCGCCTGCACGAGTGCGTGTGGGCCTCTTGTATGGTATCGGTACCTCAACTCCGAAGAGAGAGCTGACAAACTACCCACTAAACCTACTTGCGTCATGACGAAGATACACTTTCTAAGAACGTCACGGGATCTAGAACAGAATTACTGCGCCGTGACGTCCTAGTGTGCAAGAATAGTACAGACCCAGGGAAGCAGGGTCGTACTACTACGTACAGCAGAGGTAAAGGTCCACTGTTACCCTCGTATACAGCGGCCCTCTGCTACGGAATTATGGGAGTAAATTCTATGCGTAACGGCATCTCCGAGCCCCCATCTGTCGACGGCGTACGGAGGTCGCTAACACCGTCTTTTCCCTCTATCTCTCTCAGCGGCCTCTTTTTGAGTCATTACTGACTCACAGAAGGGGGAAATCGCTTGTCAGTGGCTAGCGCTGTGGAGCATGACCTCGACCAAGCTCCTCAACAAGTCCACCGGCCCAACCTCAGCCTGGAGTAGGAACCTCTGGAATTCCCAAGCGGCGCACTCCACGGGCGTGGGAAACGCTGTATCGAGGGTTGCACCGCACTCATGACTCATAGTAGGGTTACAGCACCACAATATGATTACAGACACAGACTATGACACAGATACTTGCCGAATCCGAATATCTTCCACCGTCTCCATGCCAGCATCTGGGGACTCCAAATGTTCGTTCCAAGTTTCGATCATGAGCTCGGTTGCCCTAGTCCTGGTCGCCCTAACTTCGACCAGGCAAAACACTGGGCCTCTTGACCGCGCTTCCTGTCGGGAGTTATACCAACCCTCTCTCCCCAAAAACGACAGAGTCCAACTCTATATACTTACATATATACCTAATCAACATTTTGATTAATTTATCACAATACAGCGAAACCTGGAAAAGTGGGCCCTTGATATGTGAGAAACCTCTGTTATTGATAAATACAATGAGGTCCCGACAATTGCATTGAAATACCTCTATTACCGGGAGTTTTGAAACATTTTAACTGAGACTTGATATCTTAGATTTTTTCGATGCTTATCTCTATAATTGGGACTTTGTAACTCAGTAGCCCGTATACATGAAATTATTTATTAGGTTTAGACAAGTTATGGCACATTTGTTTACAAACAGTCTAATTTCATGACTATTGTTGCCACGTTTTATTTTAGAATAGATGAAAAACGCGATCAAAATAAGATTAAGAAAATTTGTATTTTATTTTTTAAGAAAATAAGCGGGTAAGTAGTGGGTTCTTGCCAAACAAAAGTCAATTTCCCTGGCTACTCTTAGAACAGGTACCGCACTCCCCTCAGAATCCTTGCAGTATGCTGGATAGCACGGCAGCCTCTTATTCACAACTCCTAATACACGAGGCTCAGGCACATCGAGAGAGTAATTTCGGAGAGAGTGGGAAGAGTTTACTTCCAACCAAATTCCTGAAACCGCTATCAAGTCGAGCTCAGCGAGTACTATAGTATGCTTTTCTTAGCCAGTTGGATTGTCAGCAACCAAGCCAGGTCATCTACAGGAAGAGATTGGGACCTACTTACTAAGTGGCTTTTCTAGGCGTTGAGACAATAAAAGTGTACAATATAAGGAAACCAATGGTACAGAAATATCGTATGTAATGGTTAAAAATAGCATGCTTAAGTTTATAACAGGTTTTCTGCATTCTATAAAACAAGATAGAAGAATTATATGTATCAAACATGGATGAAGTCGCAAGTATATCCTAGGTCTTAATATTATTGTTTCCCCCATTAATAACCGGTGTTTTTACTCATTATTCTTTCACAAACAAGTTTAATAAATTGCGAATGAGCTGTTTCTTTCACAAGCAAAAATGGTATTTGTCAATGAATCTTATCGATTGTCAATTAATTAAGCACTTTTAATGATAAAGTGGTTAAGTATAAAAGGCTTAATTACAGATAACGCTCCTTACCTATGTTAGAGGCCGGTTTTCAGCAAATAAAACTAAGCAATGGTTTTTTTTCGAAAAATTTTCCCACATATTGTAATGATCGAAATGGAACAAATTTCTAGACATACCAGCTCTGCCAGGTTTCGGTAGAAGGGGTAATGCTGGCTTCATATCCTGAAGGATGACCTGTTTGGTCCTGGTTTCACAATAAGGGATGCCGAAGACCGTGCGAAGTGGATGAAGAAAAAAAAAGTAGGAAACCGGACCCTGGTCTCTTAAGGCGATGCTCCGAATGTAACCGAGATTTAATCGAGATGACGATTGTTATAAAGGAGCGATGTATTTTTCGCTAGGGTTTTTTCTCTCTTTGCGCCACGGCTTGTAGTAATTCAATTTCCTCAAATGCCAGCAACGCATATATTGCGAACGCCACTAGATTGTAGTGATCACTTTCCATCACATGTTTCGCAACGAATATTGCTTATTTTCTCTGTATAAAAATTAAGTCAGCGTCTTCGGTAATATAAATGATTTTTTTAAATGCATGCTGTTTTTAAAAAAATTTGTACATTATCAATGACTCTGATTTAATACATCTAATCCGGATTGTTATAAGGTGATTTTTTATCAATTATCAATAAAATTATTAATAATTATAATCCAAAATGGGGTAATCTGTACTTATTTGGAAATATCTTATCAAGACTCAATTAAAATATTTCTAAATTGCATAATTTTTGTTTCTACGACAAATCTTATGAGATCTGGTAAAATTACTCCTCGACTAGCGCGTGAGCCCTATTATAGAATACATATAGCGCAAATAAGTGCTTGCGATAATAATCTGTCCAAATAAAAAATTGTTATTAATTTTCAGGACTTCTTAAAACCATAAACATTTTTAACGATTACCATTTCAAGGATCATTTAGCGCTTTAGGGTTTATTTTCATTGGTCAATAAGTCGGTCGATATAGTATGCGAGGGCTCCTCGCTGGTTGGATAACCACTAATGAAAGTCCTAAGCAGATTTTTATCCGTGCAGGAACGGAGAAAGAATACAATTTCCTGCGGCCGGGCGGCCTGTCGTAAGAGGCGACAAAACAACCCACAGCCAGGTGGTAGGGCATTTTCTCTAGGCTGGATGGCTACCTACCCCTGCTCTAAAGTATGTCGCCATAACAACCTTGAGTTCTGTTCCGGCATTAGTGACCAGGTTCCAGTCTCCCTTAAGGGAGCAGTAGTGCATTTGTAGCACCTTTGGTGTTGCAAATGTCCATAGGCAATGGTAACCGCTTTCCATCAAGTGAGCCGTCTGCTTGTCTGCTGAATTCCTGCAATAAAAATAAAAAAATATAAAAAAAGAAGATAGTTACGCCACCTGATGATATTTCTCGTAAGCAATGAAACAGCTAATGATATTCATAGGTCAGTACTATGCATGCGGGGATTATACACGACTGTTTAGTGCTACTCTTATGAAGTTAGTGCCACTTTGGTTCCAGCGATCAATAATATATGTTTCTCGCTTGGGGGCTCGTCTTCCTTAGCCAGTTGATATGAACTGCTAGATTTAGGCCTCTTCAAATTTGCACCACAAATGCTTCTCTGCTTACCTTATCTAGCCCCACGCCGGCGACCTACCGCAGGTGTGGTCCAGGCTGGAGAGCTCGCGGTCTCCAGTCCAGGGCCTGTTTGTTCTTTCGGGTATTGGTCTTGAGGGCTTGCTCACGAAGGTCATTCGTCATTCATTTTCGTTTTAGATCTCCTTTTGCTTGTTTAAAAACACTTCCACTTAATCATTCTTACGGGCCCTGTTATGAGTAAAAAAAAATCTCGTACACCGGATGCGGGCCCTACGAACCAATGAACAAGACCTTTAGTATTTACCTACTAAAATATGGGTCTAAGACAATAATCTTTGTTACACACATAACCCGTGCAACCATAATTTGTGTATATATTTATGAACACAAATTGCGGTTTAAGTGTAACTTAATTAATCATTATATTTAATTCAGAATTACACGCCTTGCGATAATCAGCCGAGAATAATGTTAGTCGAGTAATTTTCTGCGTGTAATAGCCGATGATGGCGAGTAATTATTTTAAAGTGCTGTAGTTGCTAGTTTTATTTATTTTCTTTGGTGCTGTGTATGATCAGGTCTCTCTTACTTAGTGGTTTAAGCTTTAGACCACTTGACTCAATAGAACGCATACATAGGCACAGATCAAATCAGTTATATTTTCTATGGTTTTAATTTATTTTTGTTTATTTTCCGATTTAACCGATAATCAACAATGAGAGCTAAGTAATAATCCCTTAAATTAGAAATTGACAATAGTTTCTTATTTTACACTTCTGCGTTACGCTCAACTATATCTTCTGCGTGAATAGCACTGTTTATTTCATTTATTTATTTTATTCAAAATATTCCAGCATTTGTTAGTTTCAATTAGAATCTACTTATATTTATATTATTAAGACAGACTGGTAATAAGACAAAATTACAAAAAGAATGAAGATTAAGTGAAAATGAAAATTTCTAAATATGTTAAATTTTATTAAATTTCCTTTTAAGATAATTGTCTCTTAATATCTGTGAGTGCAGTCTTAAGTGTCAACATGATGATAAATAGATGGCTATTATTAATATCATCTTCATAGTGTTCAATTAATAATGGATATAAGTTAGCTTTAATAACAGATACAAGTTTGCTATGTTGCTTAAATTGATATTATCCGTTCTTCTGAATCGTCGGCAAGATGCGTTATAATTGCATTGTATTTAATACCTTGATTAATTGGAAGAGGAGCGAACAAAGTGGGTAGGCTTTGGTAATTTTGGTTATAATACTTACAATTTGCAAAGGCGAAATACTTTTAAATGCTTTTTGAGTTAAATATTTTTCTATTGCGAAGCTGGCTAACAAGCAAACGGTCCATCAATGGAAAGTGGTTACTGCCGCCTATATACGGTTACAACACCAGGTGTGAAGCCAACGCGTTACTAGAATTTAAGATAGGATAGAGGAATTACACAGGATGAATGGGATAGAGCATATGGGATATGGGATAGAGGATATGGGATAAATGATATAGGATATGGGATAGAGGATATAGGATATGGGATAGATATCGGATAGAAGGGATGGGATAGGAGGAAGGGAAAGTGCACTATTAGAATGCTCACTACGAAACACGATTTCAAATCAAACCATTTCACGACGATGTTCTGTGAGAGCATGGTATCACAATGATAGAGCCGGCCGCGGCCCTTAGAGCTGTATGTAATCAAGGTAATAATCCCATAATGGCTCTCTATGAAGCTTAAGGGGCATCTACTTTAATTACACAATGTTGTGATTAGTAATAATATCCACCCATGAACGTCCCACAGCTGGGCTTGTACTTCTACAGTTTAGGGAAATGGATGATAGGTATAACCGCCACACTAGTCTGATCATCTCGATAAGATGGTTTCTTTACTGTCTTCCTTCACCATCAAGACGTTGTAATTGTGACAATATAAACAATAGGTTAGAATTAGAAAAGTGCCTAAGCGAGTATAATCTCCGGTCAGGATTCGTACTCACGTAATTAAAATAAGACACGAACAGGCACTAAGTAACTACGACTTAGTCAGTGAGGTGAATAATTGAAACTCAAAAATATGCATATGTGTTTGTAATTAATAAGATTCCAATATTCATTTTAAAAAATGTACAACAACGCCATCTGTGTGAAACAAAGAATCACTCAAACCCCATTTTATAATAATTATAAACGAATACCAGCAATCTTTTTTTTACAATAGTATAATGAAAACTACAGAAACACAGGTAAACACTACATTTTATCAAGATGAATACTGCAACAACAAGGGCTCGATTTTCTAATGGGTAAAACTGTATAATCACGTGACCTGATGATGCTTCGTGCATTACATTTTGATTTGGTTGGGTTATCACACCAACCATCGGTTTAGATATCAATTGTTTTAGGATAATTGTACAAATACAGATACATTTTTACGGAAGTAGAAATTATTTTGCAACCTGTAGCAATAATGACATTGTTTCATAGGTACTTTTCCGTTTATTAATATACTTTTATATAATAATTTAAAAAAATCACAAACGAGTACATTGATGATTTTCTTAAATATTTAGAGAAATCTATTTATAAAAAACTGGTGCTATTAGTTATTCTACAAAACGAAATTTTAAAAAAAAGGAAGAACTGCCGAAACCCGGGATTGAACCGGGGACCTTTAGATCTTCAGTCTAACGCTCTCCCAACTGAGCTATTTCGGCGCATGGAAGTGATTCTAAATTTATGTGTTAAGACGTGTGTACATTTATGATATAATTATGACTTCAAAGTTTTGATTACGAAGCAACATATTACTTATCAATATAAATATGACTGACTATATTCAGATATTTATATGTTTAAAGTTTTGGATAGTAACTTAATTTTGTGAAATTTCGTATCTTTATTCCTCTACCTACATTTCACAAGAGGAAAATCTTCATAAAAATGAAAATAGCGTTAAAAATCTCAGAGGTCTAGATGGCGCCACAGGCCGTTCTTCTCTCGCCTGTTGACGTTTAGGTACTAACATTGAAACTTATTAAGTCTGTTATTAAGCTTAGACTAATTTGGTTAAAAAGTACAATTTCAATAAAGAAATGTCAGACGTTTTTCATGGAATTAATTAATTTACTCATAGTCATAATGGATAAGAATTGAGAGAAACCATAATTTTGTGCAATCAGTCAGGAACTGAATTCCTGAACTAGGATTAGGATTCAACCCGTGATTCTCAATTAGCTTTGGAAACTGTCGGCGGCAGCAGAATACAATAAAGGCAATATGTAAACATTGCGAAGTATTGAAATTCTGAACCTTATACTAGATTACTGTACTAATAGGGCTCATATGCATAATTACTTAATACTGAAGTAGATCAAAGTAGTCTTACAAAACGCAGAGATTTCTTCAAGTGAAAAAAAAAGAGAAAAGAACCAGAATTTAGGACATTGTTTTGACTTGATCAAAAATTAAAACAAATTAAACGCTGCACTATTTCAACACAAAATTATTATTATCTCAGCAGTAACAAAAGTCAAACATTTAGTCATATCTTCATTGGTATAATAACTTCAATTGGTAGGTCTTGGGAATGGTATTAAATAAAAAACAAGAAGCAAAATGTTATGGGAACACACAAGGCGCACCATAAACACCCGCCACCCAGAATTGCTACCTTTTATTGAAATATATTGCGGTAGCGTTACTCACATAATGGTTGCAGAATTTACTACTAAGAAAATAAAAATTTAGAACTTAACAAGTGTTATAGAATGTATGTTCAAGTTAATTAAAGCTTTAATTAAATATTAATAATTTGATAAGAACGGTAATATTCGCACATTGATATTTGTTTAGTACGCGATGTCGTCAAATACTCGAAACCTAACTTAAAAAATATTTTAAATTAATGTGGCGATGTAGGTGATACAGAGTATAAGATAGGACATAACTTAAATACACACAAATATATATTTAAAGTACTTTATAAATTAAATATATGCTAACATATTTATTCGATAATATTGGTATTTTATAAATGTGTCTGGATTTATGAATGTATTAAATTTATAAATTAGTGTAAGTATATTATATTTAAATTGTACAGTCCTATCTTTTTCTGCTCCACTTATATCGCCAGATTAGTTAAGAATTTCTTTTAAGCTAGTTTGGCTAGTAGAGATCACTTTTAGCGATAAGACCGTCTGTTGTTTTGCCAAGATGGATTGTAATTATGCATTTTGTTTTTCTATTTGTTTATTTTGGTGAGCAATAAAGTGTTATCTATCTATCTATATTTATATTAGTTAACAGTATAAGAATTACGCATAATTGTTTTATATATTATAAGTAAGATACTACTCAATAATGATTTTGGTCCAATACTCTAAAACTTTTTGTAATTGATAGACTAAAAACATCTGCCGAGAAGTTAGAAATTGACTATTTCTCTATTATAATATTATTGTTTAATTTTAATTACAATTAAGTTAATCTCCTTCAAGCTTTCTGAGTGTATCAAAATTTTTTGTTTGCAGTACTTGAATTTTTACATTATTGGTAAAACTGTATTAAATGTTTCTGAGTTTTGTCACTAAATCAAGTGGCGCCACTGTCGATACAGTCTTATAAAGCATAATCTTCTTTTGTCGTTTCTTAACAGTTTCTGTTTACCTGTTTAGAATATATTTAAATAACTAATTTTTCATATTATTAGAAAAACTCCTAAATTAATATTTAATATTATAAAAATTAAGCAACGATATAAATCATCAACCTTAATTTTTTTACCAAGCTTTTACGTGGTTTCTCTTGAAAAAACGGTATCACCCGAAGTTTCTCGTTATGTATATATAAACACAGAATACGATGTTTTTTAATTCAGCGTACTTAGTTTTGACACTACGGGTAAAGGAAAATCTTATGAAATCAATTCGTAATATTAAAATTTAGTGCTTCTGTAATATAGGAGTGCCGAAATCATATAGAATTCAATTTCAATCCCATACCTTTACTTGAATATTTAAAGTCTAACCAACCTATGGTCCTCCCTAAGGTACCGAACACCATGACGAGCGAATATCCTTTTGATGGTAAAAAAACTGCCTCAGGTAGGTCCACTAATTGAGTATTAAACACGTATCGGCACAAAAAGAAATAAAACCTAAAACAATGAATTTCACCAAACTTGATAACTCAATTTAGTGTGATGCTTTGGAATAAGGAATCTTCGGAGATGAAAATAGTATTTTTTTTATTGCGAAAAAGACAGGCAGACGGCCCAGCTCATGGAAAGTCGTCACCGTGGCCTACGTTTGCAACATCAGGGGCGATGCTGACGTGTTTCCAGCTTTTAGGATGGTATAAAGGGATAGAATATGGGATTGGAATAGAGGGATGAGATAGGGAAAATGGAATAGGGAGAACGGGAAGCAGGCCGTTGAGTCTCAATTACCGCACGAAACACGATTAGCTCAAGGCTAACCGTTTCATACCGATATTGTATGAGAGGATAGTATCATACCGATGGAGCCGGTCTCACGAACTGTAACCAAGATAATGATTCCAGCATGGCTTTACCATGTCTCAAGATAAGTATGTATAATAATTAAGTAATATCATGTAATATATAATATGATGACAATAATTGTTCTACTGGGAATTTTGTCATTTATATAGGTACAGACATAATTTAATATTCCTTTAAAGTATGTAAGATTTACAACAAAATATTTTACATTCGTTCGAAGTATAAGTCATAATATCCTATATACCTATCAATCAATGTTCTAATGGTAGGTATTATCTCCATTATATCTATAGGAACATATGTTATACACACCACACATGTTACCACGTTTTTTGTCCAAGAAGTAGATAAAGACCATTTTAAATCTGTATTATAAAAGGAATTAATTTTAGCGTTGAAAAATTTGGCTTTTATTTTCTACATATTTGTATACACACATAATTGTATATATATGTATATGTAGATATATACGGAAAAAGGCATGTGGTAGAAACATTAGTATAATACGTTACTTTTAATTTACTCAAGTAAAACATTATGGAAATTTTACTTAAGTGACAATACGAAAGTCTTTTTCCTACTCTCATATATTATATATACACCAATAATCTACTTTTACCTAATATTAATGACATTAAAAGTTATTTTTGGAATGTTTCTTTAAACATTTCTTTACCAAGTACCGACTCTAGGCATTTTTTATTCAAACCACTTTGGCGGCATCGTTTGTGAAAAGATGCGCGCTGAATAATAATAATAATTGTAAAGTAATTATGTCTGAACATTTTACCGCCGTGATGGATTCCTTAGAAAGTCGGAGCTTTTACGTCCATTTTAATATTTATTGGACAATATAAACGTTCAAAATTATTGGTGAAATATGGTACGACGTTAAGAGACTCTTAGTGACAATTTACTTATTCTCAGAAAAGATTTTACTTTTTGTATTTTGGTTGATTAATTTTTTTTGCATATTTGCATAACTTATTAAACTAAGACATTATAAACTAACGCAATAAAAAAACCTAACTTAGTTATATTGTATTCTACCTATAATCCCGCAAGATTATAAGTAGAATACTGAGCCTAGGGAACAGTCTTCTTCATTCTTCATTGTACACAAAAAGTTACATACAAAATTATAAAATAGTGGTGGCGTCAAAGGCGACCTTAACCCTAAAAGATTTCTTCCAGCAAAATTAGGAGTCTAGCTAGAAGGGGAGAAACAAAAGGCTTGTTTAAACTAAAATATTTTTATGAGTTAACTGTGTAATATATGATAAACAAATAACATAAAAAAATGTAACTACAAAATTAGATTAAATCTTCTATGGGTAAGGTTAGATTGCCATACTGATCTGTTGCCTTAGGCAGGCACCAGCCTTCTGATCACCTGAACAGTTGAAAATACAGTACTTGGTATTAATTGTTAAAAGATATGTTGAAGACCAGGGCATGGAAACCATTTCAATCGAATGGTGATGATATTGAAATACATTATAATAACAGCCCATAAACGTCCCACTGCTGGGCTTGAGTCTCCCACTATAGGGGGGAATGGACAGTATACCCTCTACACTTGTCCAAGGCGACTTGGCAGGTTTAACACATCGGTTATCTCAATTTGCAGGTTTCATCATAATTTTCACCGTTATTAGCACGTGGTAATAAGTAAGAATATGCCCAGTAGGTCAGAAAACTGCCTAAGTGGTGCATGCGTTCCGGCCAGAGTTTGAGTTCGGGACGCGTGCGCCAGCCAGCTACCACGACTTCACTAAAATACATTACTAATCACAAAAAGCATTATATATATATATGTATGTATATATGTCGCAGTTTGCTGCATATATTGAAATATCGAAGACACATTTGTATAAATTCCCTAAAATAATATCTGATATGGGTTTATCTAACTTGTAAATTATTACGCTTAAAATATCATTTCGCTTGACATATAGAATCTCAGTTGATTTTGACATTAAATTGACGTACGCAATGTTAGTTAATTTTGAAGGATGAAGGGGAGAAGGGGGACGCCTTCATCGTATGACTGGTGAGGAACAAGTGCCGTTTTTTATTTTGAATTCATTGGAAATAACTTTTAGATAATTAGAAGTGATCTGAAAATTTAATAAAGTGTCCCAGGTTTGTTTACAGTTGATTTATTTACATGGAAAACGAACATAAACGCTCGCCGATATATATATATATATATATATATATATATATATATATATATATATATATATATATATATATATATATATATATATATATATATATTTAACTGAATTTATTGTTTTGAATACTTTTCAAGGAGAATCTTTGGAGGGTCAAAACTTAACTCCAATAATAGTTTGCATAACATGTTTTTAAATAAAAAGGCAAATCAGAAAAACAATTATAAAAATAAATTTCCTTTAAATATTTGTTTCTCTAGTATTCCGTGTGCGTTTTTGGCATACGTTTTAAACTTATGAAACGACTTTAACATCTTAAATGTTTATAAAAATATTCAAGCAATTAATTGTCGAAGTTGAATGTTTTAAATAGGCCAATAGATAATATTAATATTATCTATTTTATTAATATAATAATATTATCTATTTATTATTATATTACCTAATAGAAAAGTGTTTACAAATTTCTTCCTAAACATTCCATATAAAAAGAAATTAACCATCTCACTGCTACTTAAAACTCGGCCTAATCAAGCTAAGGATAAAAATTTAAATTATCATTGGTCACTAATCAACAACACACTTAATGATCATAGATAAATCAGTAGTGAAACGGTTAAAGCTTTTTAGGGCGGCAACCCTTAAAAGGGGCATAATTGGATCGTTTTAAGGGTGCACAGTCACCACTGTTTTGTTAAGGTCAAGTCTTTTGTACAATGTTGATACTAGCAAACCGAACTGTTTTTCCTATGAAATAGCCAAAAAACATATTGTTACATGCCGTCAAAGATAAGCCGCACAGCTGCCTATTGTAAGCGCAGCTTATTGAAATTCTTTGTGTTTTGAATTTGCAATTAAGAAAAACATGCTATTGTTTTTCTACTTGTTTTATAACCATAATTAGCGTCGAACTAATCCTTGTTATTGTTTTCGACTGTGTGGCCGTTCGCAGGTGTTCAAATTAACATTTCTCAGAAACTCAGTGTGCGCGGCCAATTTCTTTGTACTGTGTAGTTAGTATAAGACGAATGCCCGAATGGAGGGGCGGGCAGTCAAGCGACAACTACGAAACGAGTAAGACGTTTTTCGAGTACTCTCGATTAGCGGTACAGACGACGGACTTTAGGCGTGTCGAATTACATTGAATCGTGCAGTGTGAACTGGTTGCATCCAGTTTTATTTGTATTTGTTTTATACGTGTTTGCACAGTTCTAATAAATTCTATAGTAGTTCCAACGGCATTTTTAATTCGAGTCCTGTAGCTCGTAAAAATATTATTAATTAATACGATGTAATTATAATTGTGGCTAGTGAAAAAAATACACAAATGATTAGGATTTATGATATGAACTGTATATACAACATACGGAATTGTGTCTATAAGTAAATAAGTATATAATGTCATAAGTAAGTGATAAAAATTATTTAACATGCTATTAGAAAAACCAAAGTAGTGAAAATATAATTATTTATAATTATACATACAATATTTGTTATTGTTATAACTATGTAAACACAACGAATTATTTTATGTTAAGAATGCTTTGTGTTGTATGGTAGTAAACAAAAATGTAATATGTGATAGTAAAAAAATATTTAATTTGAATAACTCATCTAATAATAGTAAATCAAAAACGGCTTTAAAACGCCCACTTTGTAGAATCGTTTTGTGAATCTGACATTTAATTTTATGTAAATATATTTATTTGTAGGCGTATATATTGCATAGCATTCTCTGTATCACTTTGATGCTTTGTTTTTTATAAATTACAATTTGCAAAAATAGTTGTTTTAACCCCATCGAAAAAATACCTAAGCTTGTTGTTTTTTTTCCTATTCAATAGTTTGTTCATTGATAGAAAACATTGGAAAATAAAACTATTAATTATATATTTCCAACCAACATACTAACTTCACGTAGTAACTTCGCCTTAAATTAGTCATAATAACTCCTCACTTATAAGTATATGGTGGCAAGAATGGAATTGATCAGACATCATATTAATATTGTGATTTATTTCTAGCCAACCCTTTATCCTACAATGGGTGGAACTGATGACCTATAGAAAAAGATTTGGTATACTATTTTTATCAAGATGTTTGTGTTGAGGTTCTTTCACACATGAGCACTGGCGTGTGAAAAATAATGACAATTGTGGATAGTGATATTAAAATTGATTAGAGATTAATTAGATACTTTTTATAAGAGCTCTTTTTTATGGCGAAAATGTAAACGATGTGAAACATGAGTAAACCTCTGATAAAACTGTTTATGCATAGGTAATTGTTAAAAAACTATATACACTTTTAGGTATATTTGCAATATCACCTTTATATGAATATTTCAAACATAGTGCATGGTAGACTCTACTAATACATAAACGTCAAAACGTGATGTCCGCACATGCCACTCACGCCGATCAATTAACATTAATGATGACCATTATAAAACGATTGCTCATAAAACCATAGAATTATATCATTATAATAATATTATGTTGTCTTTTTATTTTAACATTAGCTAGTATTTATTTCATAAGTCATGATAGCTTGGTGGCTAACACACTTGCGTCTCGATATAATTTATTCAATTCAATTCTATTTATTTTCCAAAAGTTTTTACATTTACAATATTATTAGTGTTATTGACATAATCATTAACACTATATAAAACAAATGGTTCGGTTTACTATGGCACCCACACTACAAAATAAATTTCTGTCTTGTAGGTGCTAGTACGTACCTAACGTACCTTACGTACGTGCTAATGCGTGGGTTTAATTCCTGGCTGGGAAAAATTTAAATTATTCTGACCTATAATTAATGCATAATACATAATGTATTTGATATATAATATTGTGATGATATCTGTACACCGAAATATCAGATGTGTAAAACCAGCCCAACGCCTCGGACAGACATAATTGCTATACCGTCCGTATTCTTAAAAATTAATGAAAGTTCTAAAAAGTAGAAACCCACTCGAGAAAAGTGTACCAGTCTAAAGCCATTTACTTTACTAACGTAAATGCTACTAATTAACGAATTTAAACACGGTCAAGATCATAAGCCAGTCAGTATAGTCTATGCATAGTCTGCTGTCGGGCTGGTAGTGTTTATAAATTACATAGTTCTATTTCACATCCCATATAAAATCAGAGTGACAGATAAAAAGGACAATGATTTACGAAATATTCTATATCCTCTTCCCTATTATGTTAAACATTGTGTGGGAGCGCGGCTTGATCAGATCCTCATGTACTGGCTATGCCTGGTGGCTTTAAGTAGTGTATATTAATAGAGCAATGGTTATCAGAGGTTACTGGTTCGATTCCCGATAGATTAAACTTCGTAAGCGAACTTTGTCTGGGTTTCTGGATCAGCCCTAAATAGATATATGTACCTATAGATCTATGTATCTATAGATATGCATATGTTAACCGTTACACAAAAGTCACTCGTATAGCTTGTGAATAAGAGTGTTTGTCTGGTAGATAAATAATAACAAATTTGCGACTACCGCATAATGTATATGAATTTTTAAACGTTCGAGCAAGTACGACTACAAGCGAAAAAGATCATTGAGCTATTAGCAAATGTACTTATTAACTCATTGATCACCTGCAGACCAAACTATAAAGTCCAAAACGAGGAGGTAAGCGCCATTGGTCACGCGAATTGAGTAACAGCGGCCGAGCAGCGAGTGTTGACTCGTAACTATTTGTTGTAATTTAAAAATGTTTTAAAATTTCACTTATTCTGTCTAATCCATCCTATCCCTCCTATTTCATCCTTATAAATCATAAATTATTTTATTGGTAACATTGTTACACGTCAATTGTTTGTGTAATAATTAAACAATTAAAATTATTTAAATTTATGTCATACTTAAACTCATCATATCTGTAACAGGTACGATCGACTAGCCACCTCTTGAGCCGTATTTTGAACAAATTTATAGAATGCGAGTCTGTTATGATTCTCGGGAGTTTATTATCAATTTCAATTTAATTTATTTATTTGCTAAAACATGGTACATTTACATTTATAATATTTTACTTCATAAAAATACGCTATAATCGGTCCCATGACATGTGTCAATGTGCCTGACTTCCCAAGACTGCATTTGATGTGCCTCATATGATTTTAGGAGCCTAGTGAAGTGCGAATGCACGTCACTATGCTTAGCATAGGAATTCGAATAGAGGCGCGTACACACGGCGACTCACTATCCCACCCTAAAGGCTTGCAACGTGTTGATTTCGTTCCAAGTTTTGCAAACGTCTATAGGCGACGGTAGCCGCCATCCACTACTTGGGCCGTCTGTCCGTTTGACAGGTTCGCAATGAAAAAAAATGTGTGTGTGTGCAGTTCACACGCAGTAGAAGTGAAACTGCAGAGAATATATAGGTGAAGATAATTATAGTATATAGGTACAGCGCTTAGTAGATAAGAGCGAGGAGGCTACGAAGCACCGCACAAAAAAGAGACCGACTAGTATGAAACGCTGTATAATGTATTCTATCTCATTCTCTCGCAGACTTAGTCCTATATATTTATGTGTTTATCTCTTTTTCGTGTCACTTTTTCCTTTCATCGAGTTTCAAATCACAACTACTCTAAAGAAGTTTAACTTCAAAAATATTTTAAAAGTTGGACTGACTAGAATATAAGTATTAAATTTTTCAAACTTTCTAAGCTCAAGTCCAATGTGCAGCTGATTTTCAAGTATTGAATTAGGAACATATTTATGTTTCATGTAAGATGACATCATAGATGAAAAGCAGTTTATCTGTATACTTACAAATAAAAAAATATCCCAGTATTGAGATCAAATTACTCCTTTTTCGGAGAACACACAACACCCGCCACGATATATCAAAGCGCATTGGTGGGTTTCTTAAAAAGCTTTTCTTTACCTTTTCCAATATAAGAAATTTATATTATGCTGAACATCTATAATTATACATTTTTTTTAAATTCACCACGCATTATTGATGCTACCTAGTTCGCTTCTAGAGTATGTTTAGCCATAAAAATTTAAGTTTTAGAAGCTGGTTAACCGGTAGCAGGATGGCCTTAACCCTGCCTGATGCCCAACGGCCGAGGCGTGATGGAATTCGAAACAATACGCCATCAAACTGACCCTGTGGTCGTTTTGTGCAGCCGCCTTTGATTGTCAAATGGGTTACTTGCCTTTTGCGAATAAGATTTGTGCAGCTTACAAAACATGAGTTGTGTTTCTATCCATCATACTTTCTTTGATTTTCGTGCTAAGAAGAACACACAATAACTTGATATCATGTTATACGGATGCGGAGACATGTTACAATACATCCTAACATTATTTACTTATAAAAAACAGGCGTTAAAATAACATCTCATCATTTAACTTTTGCTTTTCAAACAATAATTAATGCTTTATTTGACTTTTTTACTAGTACTTATGACGACGACTGCGACGTTCTGTAACTTTATAAAAAGTATCTCAATTGATTGGACTGTTCGTCCCCCTAAAAAATATCTAAGTACCTATCTTCTCGATTTCTTAATAGACCTACAACATGCTCGCCAATCACAAAGGTTGATAAGAACGATAACAATTTTCCCGCTATATTTATAAATAACAACTTTAGGGTTTAAAATGAGAACATAAATACAGCCATACGGAGAACATTTATTTTACTGCAGCCTGGCAAGGGTTCTGCTAGAGAGTGTAGAATTGCATGACACGGAGAAGAATGTGCTGCACTGGACGTGAGGGGTCACGCGGACCGCGGGAACTCACGCCCAGCGACAGCTTTCATGTCCTTGACATAGCACGCTAACTTGCAAGGGAGTCGCCCGCGCTGGTATCGCCATGCCTTACGGAAACCAGCTATACATCAATTTCAATAGGTATATCAAACCATCAAATAATTATTTGTCAGAAACATGGGTACAATGATATTAGGTGTCATACGTAATATTAGGTATAACATACAGAAGTATTTTTGGTCATTAAGACAGATAGTATATTATTTCTATTTTACATGTACATTTTTCTTGCTTCTTCACTGGCTTATGTCTTTAATCATTAACATATATATATATATATATATATATATATATATATATATATATATATATATATATATATAAACGTTTAAATATTAGTGATGATAGGTAAGACTATTATGTTAGGATTTTTAATCAAAATGAATGTAATTTATGGCATAACGAATCACAGCCGGAACCGAATAAACGAAACAAGACAAAAAACTGATGTTTATTCTCCGCCAAAAAGCCACAATAAATTAATAAAACAAGCTAAAAATCCCCTTGTTTCAAAAAATATTGGCATCATCGCGGAGGAATTCCAAGCACATTGGCGCCAGCTGTCGACCTTGCTATAAAAAACTAACAATTTTCATTTTATTGTTAAAATCGTTGACGTAAATTATCATTGATTAGGAAACATTAATAAACTGTCTTTTTGTTTTTGGGGTCCATTGGCAAATAATACCTTATATGGAAAAGCAATTTGAAATTTAATTTTAATTTTTTATGGTAATCGCTAAATAAAAAACGTAATTTTGCAAGCTCCTATATCCTACATGACCTTTTAAGTTTTATTATTAAAAAACATTTCTCTATACGAAATCAGTCCAAAATATGGAATTTTTTTATTATATTATTTTTTTTATTGCTGGACTACAGCAGACAGGCTGACAGCACGACTGTGTTGGAAAGTGGTACCTTCGCTTATGAACATTTGCAACACGAAAGGTAAGCTGCCGAATTCGAAGATGGGACTGGAACCTGTCTACTTGCCGGAATACAACTCAAGGTTGTTATAGCGGCATACTCTAGACCAGGGGTGGTAGCCATCTAGACGGGCAAATACTCTACCACCTGGCTGTGGGTTGTTTTATCGCCTCTTACGACAGGCCGCCCGGCCCCAGGAATTAGTATTCTTTTTCCGTTCCTGCACGAAAGGATCATGCTACACACATAACTCGTCTACTCCTTCAGCTACAGGTTATACAACAGGTATGAAGCGAACGAGGAATACATAGACGTAATTTTGTTAATGAAATAAATATATTGTGTGTGTACAATTCACATACGGCAGAAGTGAAACTTTCGAAAAGTAGCCTACGAGAGAATGAGATAAATATAGAGAACTAGGATAATTATACGGTTTAATATTTCTATAATATTTTTACCAAGCTCAAAGATTATTTTATATTTTAATACAAAATATTACATTTCATATATTACTTATTTAAGATATAGTAAACACATATTATTCAGATTCCATTTTTCACTATGAGCAATTGACACGAGAGGCTTATAATAAATAAAATAGGAAACAAATGTTCTAATTTCCATTTGATTTATGAACTGCAAAACTTCAACTCTATCTTTATGATCATAGTGTCTAAATTATTAAATATTAGTGTCATTTTTTTTTCGTTTTATCGAGTTTCAAATCACAACGATTCTAAAAGAAGTTTCACTACAAAAACCTTATATTAAGTTTAGATGATAATTTGCTGTCTACAGAACCTTAATTTGAAAATAAAGTTTAATTGAGGTTATCATTGTTAAGTTATGAGGTACCCAAATACTGAAGATTTAAACATATTTTTATTACTACGTGTCCACTAAAATCGACAATTAAATGTATTCTATTGTAAATTAGTATAATGTCACGCGTCGTATTTAATTATTTTTATTACCAAATTTTTTGAATTGCCGTCACGGCGCCGGCAATGTGATTAATTTGAAAATATTTAAATTGATATTTAGTTTTTGCTTTATCCGGGTTCGATACTTAAAATACCAAGCTGACAAATTATTAATTATTACGAATAAAACTTAAATACCCACATTTTTATTTCATCGTGAATATTTTAAAGAAGATTAATATAAAATAGCGCCATCTATGATTTCTACCCAAAATTACTTGGTCTTGTTCAAGAGTATTCGGTATGAGCTGTTTGCATACAATTTAATACATAATAACAATACTAGATGTCCGGTTAGAGGTACAGTAACAAAATAATGTTGAAATAGTATATGAGGTTCAAGACCTAAATTCTAAATTTGTATTGTCATATGCAACAGTGCTTTATCGCATAATAATTACTTCTTACAATTTCAAAAAACCGTTTTAGTATTTAAAACATATTTTAAAATCAAATTCAAATTGACAACTGATATATGCTGATATGGAACATATTTTATAAACAAAATAATAAAATAAAATTATGCCATCTATGATTTTTTTAGGATACAAGTACAGGCTATATTGTTTATGTACAATTTGGTTCATAATAAGAATTATAGAGGCCAGGAGTAGAGATTTCGTTTTAGTTTTTGTCGCTACACATTAGATGTCGCTAGTCATCATAAGAATCACAAATGGAAGTAAAACATTAATATTTTCGCCTAATAATGTACTCTGTGTGTACTTAAAAATATTTTTATTGTTCTCTGTAATATGTATTTGTAATACCGCATTACATTCACGCACAATTCACAAACAAACCAAGACACACAAAGACCCTAAAAATTAATAACCCAGACACAGAAAGGAAAAAACAACACACATGGCACTAGTTAAGATAATGTATATATATATATATATATATATATATATATATATATATATATAGACATAAGGCACACACTGCACCTGCACTTCCTCACAACACCAGCATGTAACAGATACACTCTACATTTGTATAAATTTAGTATTAAAATTATAATAAATTAATATAATAAGTTATTCGCAAGGTACACCACAACACACATAAGATTGGACAAATGTCACACACAAAAACAAAAATTACCAACAAGCGTGTTTATATACTTAAAACTTTATTGAAAATTAAGTTATAAAAAAGGGTACGGAACTCGAGTCCGTAGAATTGTTAAAAAAAACCATTTTAAAAATAAATCCGTTTTTTATCACATTACGCTAAAATAGATAATCTAATATAAGTTTTTTAGTATTTTTAAGAATCTTTCTGTTGCACCAAGGGAAGTGAACCGAAGATTAATATAAAAATGATTATAAATTTATCATTATAGGAAAAAAATACGTTATTTTAAGAACA
Organism: Dendrolimus houi; assembly: GCA_039645545.1. Classification (NCBI taxonomy): domain Eukaryota; kingdom Metazoa; phylum Arthropoda; class Insecta; order Lepidoptera; family Lasiocampidae; genus Dendrolimus; species Dendrolimus houi. The sequence goes on along the minus strand of CM077117.1, from coordinate 16,070,843 downwards.
TACTTAAATCGCATATTGGACTTTCATATTAACATTTTGTGCGACGACAAACACCACAGTCCATAAAATATGATGTTAGATATTGTGGCACATAATAAGTAACGACAGAAAGCGTAGTTATAACCCTAGCGTTCTAATTAAAATAGTAAATTCTAGTACTGCAAAAACAGCTTTGCTGTCGTTTAAAATGCTTGTTGATAGAAAAAAAATATGCCCCGGGTGAGGATCGAACTCACGACCTTAAGATTATGAGACTTACGCGCTGCCTACTGCGCTACCGAGGCTTACGTGTTCTTGTTTAAATTTATAAGAGTATATTTTTAAGCGCGATTCTAATGCCTGATTCAAAATATTAAGGTGTTTACACTTGTTGGTAAAACATTCTCGTGATTTCTTTCAAGTACTAGGTAGTTAACTAAATAGCAACATAGAAGTATGCGTAAAAATAAACTTTGCGGCCTGTATTCCAATAGAATACCACGAAGGTATGATACTAGGTAAGAACTGTATATTTAATTTTGAAAACTTCTAAACCGTACATGAGTAGATGGTGCCACATATACAAAATAATCCCTTTTGTTATTTTTTTTTCGCTAAAGCAATTATAAGATTTTTCTTTTTAATTTTTGACTGATTTATTCTAAAAAATACTTATCTAAGAATATTTTTTTTCATAAACGGCCTGTGTGGTTGAGCGGGCTAAGCCTTTGCCGGCTTACCTCACTGCAATGCAGAAGCTCCGGGTTCGATTCCTGGTATAGCAAATTTCGGAAACGTATTTTCTCCGTTATTTACTATGGTGTGGGTGTCTGGGATCGGCCCCAGAATGGTCCGTTGTATATTTACCCATAACACAAGTGTAACTTGCTTAATTTGGGGATATACATTGTGTGTGTTTGTCTGTCGATTTATTTATTTATTTTACTGTACCTAAGTTTAAAAGGAACAGGCCAACGAAATTTAATGAGTTGAGATAAAACATGGCTTAAAAAAGCGTCATATTTTTCTATTACAAAATGGAAAACGTCACCCCTAAATTCTATTTAGAAAACGAGAAATCTTAATAATGAGATCACAAAAAAGGAGTTAGCGATCATCATAATCGCTTCATGTGAATGAATTTCAACAATTAATAATATGAAAACATACCACACAATTAATTCATTCAAAATAACTAAACCCACTATAATTACAAAAATAGCAACATAATAAAAAGAAATGTTAAAGTCACTCTCATCTTTTTACAATTTGGGCCCAAGAATGTATGAAGCCTATCCGTCTCCTTTATCTACAGGAAAGCTAAATTGTGAGTTTAAGGCAATGAACTTAAAACTGTTTCATTGGGTCATTTTCCATATTATAATTACCCACTATGATTTACTTGTTTTGAATCACATAATCCTGAATAATGTTTTCAATATCAAATAATTCAGAAAACTTTCGCGACCAGTTTTGACAACCTTAAGCCTTCACGTGGAATTTTACGAGCAAACTTTTACAAATCGACACCTAAAATGTCATTACGTTCGAGCGGAAATTCTCCCTGGAGTGACAAATTTACCCAATTTTTAGGCTTAAACCCTTCCACGGATGAAATGGTGAATATTTAAAAACTCGTTGGCAACATTTTAATTGCGCAATCCTGCCAGGATTAAATTATCAAGACACCTAGTTAAGGCACCTCCGAACTTAATGAATTCAACATGAATTAACCGCTGCGGGTGGGTTAGTTGCGAATTCTGATCGTACACACTTAACTTTTAAAAAATCATGTTTAAAAAAAAACTTAGGTTTTTTTTAAGTGAGAAAGGTGAACAAACAAGGATGAGTCCACTCACTATCTCGTGTAGACAATATCGCTTATAACAGTTTAGGCTTTTTATGTGAGAAGGATGAATAAACAAGGATGAATCCACTCACTACCTCCTGTGGATATTGTCGTTTATAACAGTTTAGGCTTCCGCATTATATGTGTTGCCCATCTTGAGACATTTGTTATTCATGCTGTCTGATATGACGGTGCAGTAGCCGTATACACATTACCAAAAGCTATATTTCTATGAACGTTTCCTGATTCGCGCTATATCGGTGCAGGAGCTCGGTAACCATTCGGTACCGCGCATACCGAGCACACCGATCCGGCATCGCTACTGCAGCGATATATCAAAAAGTGGCGTTAGTCTCGGTGTCAGTAAATTCTCTGCCTACGTCTGTACTACTTTCGGGGACGTAGCAAAACTGCTTGATGGAAGAAATAGCACGACCATTATCACCACCAGTAAAATTTGTATGAATGAACTGATATAATATAATATCAGTCCATAAACCCTATATTGCTGGGTTTGTGCCTATCCGGTTAGTATACACACGTAACTCTTATTGTACAAGAGTGTCTGGTATACTGTCCTTGGCGTACTGGTTAACAGATTTCGCGCATCAGTTATCTCGATGTTCAGGTTACATCATGTGGGGATTGAAATAAGTTGAGTGGTGCATGTATGTTGGTTACCCCGTAGTATGGAGTGACGCACTATTGGCGAGAGCCCATGGCTCAATCGCCGTGAGGGGAGTACAAAATAAGAGAGCGAGTGTAGTACTTTAAATGTAATTACTTGCTTAATTATTTTTAATTTAACTTAGACTATATATACAGAAACCTTATCGTTTACGTGATGTGCACACCAATATACTAATCATTATTAAATATTATATTTAGACGTTTATGAGATTGGACACTTTTTATTATACAGACAGATGCCCAATCTTATCGACAGCTCTAACACCGATATCTATTATGTGTATTTATATAGCATCACGTTCATATATTGACCATAATATTTACCTGTGCTAAATTATACATTAATAAATTGGTGGATTAAACTAGACGCAACAGATCACAATGTTTTCCTTCACTGTCAGTACGTGTGTACGTGGTATCGGACAAAATGCATATTAAGCCAGAAACTGCCTTAATGGTGCATGATTCGTAGCTAGAATTTTGACCCACGTTTCTTTTCAAATGCAAGAGCCTCGAGAGTGTTACCCATTAAGCTACCACTGCATTCAGCTTTGGTTTCTGAGAATAATCCAAATATGAACCTACACAATGAACTTTCTAACTGTACAAAGGGTTTTTTTTTAAATCTACAGCCACAAATTTTTAAGTGAACGTAAAATGTTTACTCTGTCAAAGGAAGGGGACATTTAAAAACTTTGTTCAGCTCTTTTTGCGAGTTAATTTTTTACTCCCGATCTCCTGAGACCACCGACAAGGAGTTTGAATGTTCCTGGATTTTGTAAAAAAAAGAAAACTCAGTTCACAATGGGTTACGTTAACTTTTGTGACTTGAATAATTTTATGGGTCCCTCATGATTCAAAGCTTTGAATTTTGAAGAAGCTGTATCTAACTTTATATAATATATATGTTTAGTAGTTTAAATATGTGAAATACTACAAGATAATATTATTTCGGATTCCTGTATTTTTAGATTTCTATTTAATATTAAGAAACTCTAATATTTAGGCGAGCGGAGGTCAGTCCTGAAGAACAAAACCTCCGTGTTACATATACTTATACCAATTCTTTATCTAGTCATAATGTTGTGTGCCTAAGTGCCTAATGTTTGTTTACCGTAGATACCCCCTATCACGCTGCCACGCGACAATATTTCGGTCTCAACATTAAAATTTATCACTAGAGCGCGACTTTACGTAGAAGCCCAGCGATAAAATAAAATGACAGTTGTTTAGTACAGGCTCGGGAATATTGTAGGTGCATACTAGAAAATTGAAAGGTATGGGGCACGTGAGACTGGTTTTATTTATATCGGCAAATGGCTTTTGGATTGCCCTGAGTGAGTGTGCTCGGGCTATGACACGTGTAAATGTTTATGATGTTATGTTATTGACAATACGCGCAGTAAGGCCAATATTACACTATTCATTTCTGTCTTTCAATTTGGATGAATCAATAAAAATGATCTATATAAACATAAAATTAAATTTGAATCATTCAATGTCATTAAATACCGTCCGTATTCTCTCAATTCAATGCGTTTCAACCAAATTTATTGAATTAGATTGATGCGTCTAATATCAGCATTAACATTAAATCTTCCTGCATATGTAGGTATATCATCAATTAGCACCTAACATTATAAGTTTTACAACTTTGCCGCTCGTTTACAAATTAAAAAACATACTAAATATATGTATACAAATCAAAATTACGTACGCACGCACGTACACATGGACTCACGCACGCACACACACACATACCCATATGCACCCACACTACGGGTACACGCTCATATAATTCATATATAACATATATTATTCGCATATTTTCTTCGATCAACAATAGTAACTATTATTGATCGAAGCATATTAGGTTGGGGAAAAAGTTTTTTCGCATTTTATATAAAAATTCAAAAGGTTTTTTTATAAAGTTTATTTACATTTGACTAAAGTATGTAGGTGCTATTTTGTTGGATAACTTTTTGCCATCTTGTAGGTAGGGACGTGATCCCATTGCTATAAAAAATTTCGGGCTTCTGATCAAAAAACTGCGACAAGTGGTTTTGGCAGTCCTCTCGTGATATTAACCTGACACTGCCTAAGGAATTCTCCAGAGACCGAAACAGGCGAAAATCTGAAGGTGCAAGGTCAGGACTATACGGCGGATGCATTAACACCTCCCAGCCAAACTCTCGTATTTTTTGCTGAGTGGCTAAAGATGTGTGAGGTCTGGCGTTATCATGGTGAAAAACCACACTCCTTCTGTTGATTAATTCCGGCCGCTTTCTCTCAACTTTTTGCTTTAATCTCATCAGTTGTTCGCAGTACAGTTCAGAATCGACGGTCCTGCCTGACGGTAACAGCTCATAATGAATAATACCCTTCCAATCCCACCATACACACAGCATCACCTTGTTGCGAGTTAACCCGAGTTGCGCCACAGTCTGTGAAGCCTGACCAGCCTTTTACCACGATCTTTTTCGCACGTTCTTGCCGTACGTGATCCACTTCTCATCACCAGTTATCAGCTTCTTCAAAAATGGTTCGGTTTCATTACGTCGTAATAAAGAATCACAAATGAGTACACGGTTCATTAGGTTTCTTTCAGTGAGCACATGAGGCACCCAAATATCGAGCATTTTTGTGTACCCAGCTTTTTTCAAATGCGCCAAAACCGTTTTGTGGTCAATTCCCAGTTCTCCAGCTACATCGTAACTACTAATATGCCGATCTTGCTCCACTTTTTCAAAAATGGCATCAATTTTGTCCGTAATAGGGCGACCAGAGCGATGTGCATGTTTGATATCAAAATTTCCGGATTGAAAACGCTTAAACCAAATTTGCGCTAGTCTCACAGATATTGCATTAGGTCCATAAACATCACAAAATTTTTTCGCGGCATGTGTTGCATTTTTACCTTTTTTGTAGTAGAAATTTTAAAATGTATGGAATTTCTTCATTAGATTCACTCATCTTAACAATAAGAAAAACAAATGAAAATCACACATTTTCCTAATTTGAATTTGGAATTATCTTCTTTACAATTAAAACTTTTTAATGATACCAAAACCAGCCAGAGATACAAATGGTATGGCCAAAGAGATCTTATTACAAGTTCATACATACTATATGCGAAAAGGCTTTTTCCCCAACCTATTATTTTATATACATTAGTGTCGGCTACTATGTATATTTATAAATTGGAGGTAAGGGGCAGGAGTGCCATAATGACAGGTTTTTTTTCCTAGCTCCCAGCTTAACCTATAGTTAAGATTTTTTCCCGTCTTTATTGTTATGTTTTTTGAAAAAGAAAATAAATAAATAAATTACCTTTAGAGAAAATTGTTCGTATTTTATTTGCCTTCATTTAAAGTAGGTGCTGTATAGAGACTAAGAATTTCAATTTATAGCGTACAGAAAACGGAATGCTATATTTTCATTCTGTAAATGGAAAAGCCTAATCCAATCTTCCCAAATTTAAACTTCAATTTTACTCGAACACCTAAATTGAAATTCAAGCAAGGCTTTCCAAATTCACCGCTAATTCCGTCGCCACGTCCGCCGATAAACGTTAAGCCACATTTACGTTCGCCGCAATGTACGATGAAAATTTCACGCAATCACGGTGCGACTCATTCTGAGAGTTTCACGAGCGCGTCACGAGCCGAAATCACTTCGCATCGCATAAAGCCGATTGTTACAACGTTACGAGCGCATTTCAGAATACGCCTCCTTTTAATTTTTTCATTTAGTTCAGTAACTTTCTTATCTACTACTATTTCTCCTGACTGTTAAATTTTATTTGAGAGTAACAACATCTTTTATAATTTCTATAAATTTCTTAATATACAATATACTTGTTCAATTACCAAACCGGTTGAGCAAATTTTAAGTTGCTCTTTAAATGGAGCTCTGTGAGAAATTATGTCAAGTCTTTCTTTCTTTTAGCACCGCCAAAGAATATTATTTTGACTAAAATTGGCTTATCAATTCAATTCACTGTTTATGAATAAACTACTGTCATTAATCTGTTATATAGTTGAAATATTTTCGACCCCTACCTATGTATACCTATATAAAATCAAATTGAAGTACTATTTAAACAAAAATGATATATATATGAGAAAAATTCCTCTTTCTTTGATTTAAATCAGTTGATAATATTACTACTTATTTATTATTTAAATGTATTTTAGTTGTGGTATGCGAAATTAAGATACGTATGCCATTATTAAACTGGCACACGCTTAGTTCATTTTCTTTTGAATATGGTTTCTGACGATTAGGTCCAATGTACTCAATCAATACTCAATCATTTATTGCACATAACTATGAAACTGTTACAAGTACAACTTAATTCATTGAACAGTTAAGATTTTCAACCCAAACACCCAATTTGTACTTATAAGCCGTCAATGAATCTTTTTTTTTTTTAAATTAATATTATACATTTTATTAACTCTAGAGCAAAATCCTTCAGCTTTCCGCTAAAAACTCATTCTAATTAGTTACTGTTATTTAAAAAAACATACTGACCTTACACCCATCCCACCAGATAACTAAAATGATACGTGCTAGTGATGGGACACTAAAGTAAATAAACAATACATAAGTCTAAGATTTTACTGTCGAATACAACATAAAGGGGTTGTTCTACCGGCTTTATGTTCCCGGGATTAGTCTGGCCAGTGTACGCCATAAACTGTACCGGGGTTACTTTTATACCTCGTTGCAAATAATAGCACATAAAACTTGTGTGAAAAACACAAGTAGCGAACGGAACGGATGTGCGCGGCTATCGTACCGTCAACAAGTTAATCTATCTTTATTTTTATTTTTTTGACATATATTGATACTGTTATATGCAAATAAAAAAAAATGCCTTCATGTGTACTAAGGTACCATTTAAACTATTCGGGAAACTCAAATAAATGTCAAGGAGTGACTTTTTACCGGTAAGTTTATTGAATTTTCGATAAAATATCTTATTTTAATTAATTTTGATCCATTTTAACTCATCTCGACACGTCATCACTGCGACCATTTTCAGGCGAATTTCATAGAGTAACAATTTTGTGCCTACGCAAATAACTACAGTATTGAAAGAAAAAAAAGAAAGAAAGAAAGAAATTATTTGAAGAAATAGCGACATACTTACATTGCTAATATGTGTCTTGAAAGGAAAAACATATTTTGAGAATTTGTACGCCGCATTTTCACCAAACAAGGTTTGCACTCAGCTTATTACTATGCCGACATAATGTCCGACACAACGCTGGTTTTCAGTGCAAACCTTCCTTTTGGCGTAATACTAAAACGACCCGAATATTTTAATGAGTTTAATTTCAAAAATTATTTAATTAGTAAAATATAATATTGTTACATGCCGTCAAAGATAAGCGCACAGCTGCCTATCGTAAGCGCAGTTCATTGTCCTCCAACGATTTAGGAATTCTTTTGTGTTTTGAATTTGTAATTAAGAACAACATGCTATTGTTTTTCTACTTGTTTTATAACCATCATTAGCGTCGAACTAATCCTTATTGTTATTGTTTTCGACTTTGTGGCCGTCCGTAGGTGTGCAAATTACTGTTTCTCGGAAACTCAGTGCGCGCGGCCAATTTCTTTGTACTGTGTAGTGAGTATAAGACAATGCCCGAATGGAGGGGTGAGCAGTCAAGCGACGACTACGAAACGAGTAAGACGTTTTTTAGTACTCTCGATTAGCGATATAGACGATGGACTTTGTGCGTGTCGAATTGTATTGAATCGTGCAATGTGAACGGGTCGCATCCAGTTTTATTTGTATTTGTTTTATACGTGTTTGTACAGTTCTAATAAATTCTATAGTAGTTCCAACGGCATTTTTAATTCGAGTCCTGTAGCTCATAACAATATATACCTACATAGAATAAACAGTATAAATATTTTGTAAACTATAACTCATGCTTGTCTATAATGTAACATGTATGTATGTATATTGCGCATAACAACGTGTATCGATTCATCTAATCGAATACTATTGATGTATTCGTAAGTAATGTTTACAGACAATGAAATTATTTTAATTCCCATAAGTTGTTTTATGAAATGCACAATTTGTCCGCCTACGCAAATCGGACGATCGGGTTTTTTATAATGAGGTATTATTTTTTTATGAAGTCTTTAGATTTAAAGGTTTCCTCGGCCGGACCATAAAAAGCGAGAGGAATGGATTATATTTATTCAAATAAATCGCAGCCAAGGAGCGTGGTTACCTTCTAAGCATACACACATATAATCCGTGCATTCTAAGGATGACGACAAATACACTACTAAAACAGGACGAGTTTACTTTAAATAAATTGCAACAAAAAATTAACATAGCTGATTTTGTTTAGTGGAAATTAAAGATATGTTTGTATTTTTATTTATACTCTTTGCACACATTAGATAGTTATAATAAAACTATATGTTGCGCATTGATAAGTTTGTTGTTATCATCCAACAAACTTGTAAATACATGAAGGAAACTCAAATATTCATTAATTACTATACTTTTACTGAAGTAGCACTCATGGACGCTAAAGAACACACTTAATTATTTAAATGTACCAACTTATTTGATTTTTTATTTAATTTTATTTTAAACTATTGTTAGTGTATTTAAGCTTAATAAAAGCATAACAAATAATTTTCTTTTTCTTTTATACTTTACCATTCATTTATTTATTTACCTACGTTCATTTTGAAATGAAGTATGAATTTTAATGAAGTTTTGTAGGTACAAAAGCTGTGACACGCATCACTTCTGCGATGTATAATCTATAGGAACGATATCTTATTACACTACGATACGATCTAGGGCTGCAGCAAATACATGAGTCCATGGCACGCTCCCCCTGCGTAGGCGCCCGCTTTCGTCAAATTCGAACTTTTTTGTTTTGGATAGTTTCTCTAGTGCATATAACTCAGCGGTTTATATGTTAATATTCATGTTGTTATGTTAAGATGTCGTGTATATTATATTATGTTTACATGTTGTGCCGAGACTGGTAAACGTCGATGGCTCCCTCTGGAGTTTTTTAAAATTTTATTTATTGCATGTGTTCAGGAGACAGGTAGACGGCCCACCTAATGGAAAGCGGTTACCATCGCCTATGAACATCTGAAATTCTAAAGGTGCTACAAATGCGCTGTTGCTTTCTTAAGAGAATCTGGAACATGGCCACTAATGCCAGAACACAACTCAAGGTTATTATGGCGGCATACTCTGGACCAGGGATGGTAGCCATCCAGACGGGAAAATGCCCTCCACCTAGCTGTGGGTTGTTTTGTTGCCACTTACGAGAGGCCGCCCGGCCGCAGAAATCTGTATTCTTTCTCTATTCCTGCACGGATAGAAGTTTTGAAGAAGAGTTGTGCAGGAATATGTCTACCTTGGACAAAAAATCCAAGTAGACACACACAATTTCTAGGAGGAAGCCTATAGGAGGATTCAGTTAGGCTGAGTAGCAGTCAGTAAGCTTCGACAAGTTTTCTCGTTGTTGACCATTCCGCAATTCTTAAAGACTAAAATCTTCGAGCAGTGCGTCCTACTGATCATAACATAATGTGCCGGGACGTGCACACGGGCAGCGGGGCTGGCCCATAAATTTAAAATCGCTCAGCGGGCTATGAAGCAAGGTATGTTGGGTGTTTCTCTTATGGATAGAATCAGAAATGAAGATATTCGTAGGAAAACCAGGGTAACCGACGTAGCTCGCTAAATTAGCAAGTTAATGTGGCAGTGGGCTGGTCACGTCAGTCGCAGGACCGAGAGCCGATGGAGCAAACGCATCCTGGAGTGGAGATCGAGTCGATCGCCGTCGACGCCCTCCAGTTCGCTGGACCGACGACGACCTGCGTAAGGTCGCCGGTAGGGGCTGAACGAGGAAGGTGGGAGACTGGGATATGTGACGCAGACTTGGGGAGACTTACATCATGCAGTGGATCTTAATTGGCTGAAGAAGAAGACGGTAATATATTAGTGGGCATTAGGTATTAAAATATGCGCCGACAAAATATGATTTATATTTTTAAAACGCACGATTTGTTTTCAAAATTCAGTTAGAGAAAAATTAAATATTATGTATTTGTGCTTATCTTTCAAAAAAACTTTTCACTTCTTTATGGTGGAGTCTTCTTCTTCTATTAATTATCGTAGCTCATATCTATATTTTCTTTAAACTACAACTTTTCATTTGTAGGTGCTTCTTAATATTAACCTAAACATCGAAGTTTGACAAAACAGAAAAATGTTAGTGATATTCCAATTTATTTGCTATCCATACCATAATTCGTAATTCAGGCTAAGCAATGGGGGTGAAGAAGCTCTTATAAAAATGTCAGACAAGATTTAGCTGCTGTGCGTATTGGGATATGTGATGTAGGACTAATTTCTTTGTTCTTTACTCGTATTTATTACACGATTGTTTTATTATGCCTCGTCTACATTCAAAGTCTGTTGCAGCTACTCGCACTGCCGATAATAATTCACATAATACTGCTGTGGCAGCATCCGTCAAGGGTGTTGTGTTTACATATTTTTCCTACCCATTTTTCTCGCAACTTTCTTGTTTGCTGTCACAAAAGTTTGAGTAATGTACATAATAAGTTAAAACCAATCAAAAGAATTAAAGGTAACTATTCAGTTTTCATGCATACTTAATTAAAATTTACCAATACTATAATGTTTCAATAGTTTCGACCGCATAGACTTGAACTAGTTAATTCTGTAAACCATTGAGTTTTTTTCTATCCAATTTATTACATGCAGTACTATTATATTTTGGCTAATGTATACACATGAAAGGGTTTTTTTTTTGTATATAGAATGTAAACCGTTTAACTGCACAAGTAGCATATCTTATGGAAAAATGTTTATAAAAAAATACAGGAGATGTCACTACTTATATGGACAAAAGTATACCAATAAAAAAAAGGAAATTTAAAAGCACAAAGATGCTCGTTGTTCTATCAAAGTAAGTATAGATTTATAAAATTTACTTTGATGAACTCAAAGACGTTAAAATTAAATTTCTTTATTGTATGTTATACTTTATAATTCATCTTAAAAGTTATTCCATTACAAGTATCTTGAAGGATTAAATATTAACAAATTAATCACAGCTTAATTCTGCCATTTCGTTCATCGTAAAAACTTTGGTAGCAATAAAGTATGAAATTGATAACATCTACATATTATGTCGTAACTCAAAAGATGTTCATTATTATTTTAGACGCCGGAATATAATGTTCGATTATAGTTATGGCATTTATTAGTACCTTTACCTTTCGTGGAAATAATCAGCATTTTAGATTCATTTTCGAGTAACAATTATGATACGTAAATTACCTATTTTGCACACCAAAGCAAAATATAAACAACAAACAAATCAAAAGTCTAGTTGCTAAAAAGCGATATCTGTCAGAGAACCCTAGACTAGGATTTATTGATTTCCAATGCTAACGTACCTAAAATACAAATAATAAGGTAAATCAATGTTATAGGCCAAGTATGTGCCCAAATATCGACTCATGGGAAACATGCAGACATAAATCTAAACTTAAATATATCATACAGAATTGTACTTATATATAAAGAATTATTATTAACTAATACTGCAAATATGTTACCAGGACTTCCCACGCGACTTCGCTAGAAAACTTCGACTATGGATTTCACGACTTTCCAGGACGAAAAGTATGGTACGTTCATTTCCGGTCCCTAATGTACCATATAGCAAATTAATGAAATTCGATGTATGCCAACGTCAATGATGAGAGAATAAACAAACACAATGAGACAAACTAACTTTCACATTATGAATTTATTGTGTTGAAATTACAATTTTACAAAGAATTTTGTTGTAGTAATTTACAGAAGTCGTAATCCATATTTGGGTGAATCTAACGGAAGCAGCAGTAGCCAGAATAACCTGATGTTTTTTTAATCCTGAATTCTTCCGTTTCAAGTATTTTTTTCAGGCGCTTCTCCCGAATTTTGCGTTCTAAGGATGATCCCTATTCCATAATTGTTGTACGATAATTAATAAATATATTTCAAAAACAAAGTTCACTGTATGTACATATATATATATATATATATATATATATATAAAACTAGGTAACTAAACAAACTTCTGTACGCAAACATATATCAAAATAACATGTCCAATTCCGAGTTTAGAATGTAATAATCCTTCAAAAGTGCGACCCTCAGTGCGTGGTTGTCATCTGGAATATAATGTATTGCGTCGGCTGGACCCGGGTCTTCCCTAAGGAGCAACTGTTAATTATCAAGTACAAGTCGCCTGTCGCGTCCCACAGATAGGGACCTTTTCGAGCTCTGTCTCTATACGCTACAATATTTAATTAAATTGAAAGTAAAGTAATTCGAAATTTTATTATTTGTTGTATACCGCAGTGCTCTAGGTAAAAACCACGTGAAAATTAAACTAAGTTCCTTTGTTAAAGAGGGTAGGTAGCATATCATGACACTAACATAGCTATACACCGGAATACAGTAACATCACCATCATTACTTACTCACCGTAGAACATGCAAAGTACAAAGAGTAACTAGAGGAGTAACAAATTCTACGCCTGTGTACATTTTTGTTGGTATAATAGTACGCGTAATTGAAGTAGAAGGACTTATTCAGTAACAAAACACACTGCCGTGTTGCATTCCCTACGCAATTGGTGTAGACAACCTCTAGGTCTCTAATAAAAGACAAGTATACAAAGGTTAATCTCCTTAATGTAAGTAATATGAATTTTATAAAAGACAATATTTTATGTGCCGTTGTCAGTGCTGGTTCCCTTCAAAATAATACTGAAAACTGTAACGTTCTACGTAGATCGTTTCTGAGGTTCCAGTAATAGTTAATAGATTAGCCCAAACTGCTTGGTTTATGCCTGAATACATCAAAGTATCTTGGTGTCTTATTTTCCTATGATATTAGTAAACGAAATTTTACTGTATCTTCTTTGAAACGTACAAAATATTTATGTTGATCTGCGGTGATCAGTAACTTTAAAGGCCTGAGCCTGTTAAGACGCAAGTTGTGCTTTGGTAGACAGTATATTGTTACGAGTTAGCGGGACTCGAATCAAAATGCCGTTAGAATTATTATAGAGTTTATTAGAACTATACAAACACGAATAACATAGGTACAAATATAACCGAACACAACAAATCCAAACATAATGCAGAAGGTCGTAATTCAATAAAACGCGCAAAGTCCGTCACTATTAGATTCCCGAGCGTACACACGTCACGCCCGTATCGTAGTTGTAGCTCAACTGAACTCCTCTCTCAATCAGGCCATCGTTTTACACTGAACAAATTCAAATGTGCCCGTATCGTATCGTCGACATAATTTCCTAGAATCAGCTTGTATTTAATCCGTAACACCTGGATAATGATGTCTCAAGCGGCCGTAAACGAGTGCAATAGAACAATAGGCTGTTCTCCACAATACTAGAAACGTTTGCCAATAAATAAATAAACAATAAGTAAATTTTCATCCGTGCAGGAACGGAGAAATAATACAATTTCCTGCGGCCAGGCGGCCTGTCGTAAGAGGCGACTAAACAACCCACAGCCAGGCGGTAGGGTATTTACTCGACTGGATGGCGACCACCCCTGGTCTAGAGTATGATGCCGCCATAACAACCTTGTGTTGTGTTCCGGCATCAGTGACCAGGTTCCAGTCTCCTTTAAGAAAGCAGCAGCGCATTTTTAGCACCTTCGGTGTTGCAAATGTCCATAGGCGACGGTAACCACTTTCCATCAAGTGGGTTGTCTGCCTGTCTGCTGAACTCGTGTAATTTACAAAAAAAGAAGAATACGATCATAAAAGGATTACAATTAGTTCAAATACCGACCGGTAATAAAATGTACTTTTACAGACTGTACGTGGAACTTGTCTTTGTCGAAGCCTAAGTTGTAACAATACTGATGCTTGATGCTGAATGATGAACGGTTTATTTAGATATAGACACACAAGTGTGATGTGTGAGACCGGCCGATGCGCCGCGCCGCCCGCGCTGCTGCTGCCCCCCCCGCGCTGCCGCTGCCCCCCCACGCTGCCGCTGCCCCCCCGCGCCAACCGGTCTAGTTGCTGGCTGCAGCCGTAAACACAATGTCCACCTGCGCATTACATATATTTATTGAGTATAGAGAAATATCGATTAACTTTCTATATGTATTTCAGAATAAACATTATCATGAAAAATTAGATCTTATGGAAAATCAAAACAGTTGTACCGGACAAGTAAATATTTGTGATGTCACTAAAAATTATCAGCGAAAGGTTTTAATATTGAAAAATTGAAAATGAAGGTCCTTTAATTATTCCCACGATGATGAAAATGACTGTTTGTATAACTTGTGATAACGTTGTTGTTGAACGTTAAAAAAGTAAAAAGTCTAATTTTACATTTTCTTCAACGGTGACTTTTAAAAGACGTTATTGTTACTTTCGAACTTGGAACTGCCGTTGGGAATATTTCGCTTCGTTCCACTTCGAAAATTAAATTTAAATCCCCTCACAATTTTTTCCCGCCCTCCAAATTATCGCTGGCCGTAAGGACTTTTCCTGTGCGTTGTTTAATTTTGCAGGGGTCAACATGACCCGCACATTGAATTAGTTTACTTTTGTATCTTAGCTTACAAAGGTAGTTTGATTCAGTTAATTTAATTACGAATCATAAATATTTCCTTATAAGTACATTAATCAAATCAAATAATTTATTGCATAAAAACATGGTTATACAATAGGTCTTGTTATTTTATACAGAGCACATGTTTTTTGCCGGTTGGGCGTACAAAAATAATAATTTATATTATAAAGGTACATACTTATTTGGTTTTAATTATTATCACTAATATTTTAATCTTGTAATTATATATATCCTCAAATTTAACAAATACTAAATGACACACAGTTTAAATTTAGATATGATTGTAATAATATTTATATGGTACAAATATTATAAACACTTAATATTCTAACTTATCACTTCTATTTAAAACTTATCATTAAAGAACTCAGTTACACTTTAGTAGCTTTTTCTTATTATTACTTTTTTAAATTGTGATTTAAATAATTTAGTTTTCAGAGCTTTCAGCTCTTTTGGGATTTTATTATATATGTTTGGGGCCATGCATACTATACTCTTATACAGTAAAGTTGTTTTTGCCGGGTGTATTAAATTGTATATAATTGGGCTGAATTTTGAGGTATTATTCATTTCTGATTCGACTTCAAGTGTTTGCTATTTTTACAAGAAAAAAAAAGGAATTAGGTAATTTCATATTTTTATTTCAAAAGCTTAGTTACTTACATACTTAGTAATTATTTTTATTGTTAAATAATTTAATTTATACATGACTATTACACAAAAACAATAGATATCATGAATCCTTTGGATAATAATAGATTTTATATTCTAGCGACTTTTGGAACAATAAAAGTTTTCACAAATGAAACGAAGCAATTTCTATACTTCGACATAGCAAAACCATGTTACTTTTAAAACTACGTTTTTGTGTATAAAAATGTTATTAAAATTGTTGCAAAATATCACTCAAAACTATAAGTATCGTGAATTGTTGATCACCACGCTATCTTGTCTTATATTGTCGTCCTTCATTGCTTTTAATGGGTAGATGACAAGTAAATGCACTGAGAAGTTTTTATATCTTACAAAATGTCGCAGTTCCTAGGACGTCCTCCTTCTAGATTTTTATGCATATTAATTACTGTTTAGATGGCAATGGCAAGTATTGTAAGATTTTTATTCGTGCAGGAACGAAGAAAGAATACAATTTCCTGCAGCCGGGCGGCCTGTCGTAAGATGCGACAAAACAACCCACAACCAGGTGGTAGGGCATTTGCCTGACTGGATGGCTACCACCTCTGGTCTAGAGTATGTCGCTATAACAACCTTGAGTTGTGTTCCGGCATTAGTGACCAGGTTTCAGTCTCCCTTAAGAGAGCAGCAGCGCATTTGTAGCACCTTTGGTGTTACAAATATCCATAGGCGATGGTAACCGCTTTCCATCAAGTGGACCGTCTGCCTGTCTGCTGAACTCCTGCAATGAAAATAATAAAAAAAAAGATTATAGTACTTATAGTTTTTCTTAAGTTTTCGTGACTTGCTAATTGCAATATTTTATAACCTGCTCTTTTATATCTAATTTGTTTTAGAATTTGTTATAACCTAAGTCATCTACGGAATAAAAAAATCTAAAAAAATGCCTTCGCAAAATGGTCGCTCTTCCCGCCATTTCCCTAACAGATATTTACTTTGCTTCGTTACATAAAAGATGTTGGGTGCTTACCCGGCCGTAACCGAAAAAAGGTAAGAAGCAGAGGCCACAGGGGGGCAGCACCGAGGCACTTGTCAAGACTCATAATATTTTATTAGATAACCAAATAAGCCCCGAGTCAAGTTAACGTTTGTGAATTTTGCCTCGAGTTATCTTTTAAGCCAACTGTAAACACGGATTTTTGAATTTTATATAAATATGTATGAACGATGAATCCATACTTTAATATACAATGGGCCTTTTTTGCTGTATTGTTTTATTTCGAAATTATATAAAAGTCAAAAATAGTTATACAATTTTAATTGTTTTAGGGCCGATTTTTCTATCACCAGATAAAGGTTATTCATAAGAATAAAATACAACATGGGAAAATTAAAAATGACAGTTGCATGAATAAAACAGTTGAATTGTTTCATTTTTTAATATAGTCAGGTTTTAATTTATTTGGTTGATAACTTATATCTAATGACAATTGAAAAAACGGCCCTTAATGAAGAATTATGTATTTATTAAGAATCTTAATTATTGTTTAGAGAAAACATCCAAAATTTCATGATTTACTAACTGCCACAAGAATTCTCTTACTAGACATTAGAAAGTCATATAGTAGTTATTTAGTCCTAAGTTAGTTAAAGACCTATAATTTGGCTGAGACTTTTGTTTGATGATTATTCTAAAATTTTAATGATCATTAAACACTTGACATTGGCTGTCTCTATATACAAAATTGCGCAGAGCCATCTTTAAAAAAGAAAAAGAAGAGAAGTGCATCATTACTATTTCTGTAAATGTAATAAGTCGTTTCGTATGAATGTTTATTTATTTATTTGTTTCTTTTCTTGACTTTAATATTTAACCAATTATTATAAAAAAAAAGTTCATATTGGTTACTATTTAATTTTATAATGAGGATTAACGTTGCATACTTTTTAAATCCTACAATGGAATAGTTATCATAGGATATGCGATAAAAAAACATGGTAAAAACTCTAATTACGAATGTGTCTGACGATATACTAATATGGGCAGTAAATATCGTTTTTTTTTTTTATCAATGGCTTTTATTTGATATTTGTATTGTTGTTCTTTATGTCTCAAAACATAATTGTAATTTGTAATCAAAATCTGTGGCATAAAGATGAGTCTCCACTCACCCGAATAATATAATACGTTTCCCCATATACGTAAGCCTATTAATATTCATAATAAAATTTAACACGGTGAGGTTAATTTCACCTAAATATGTAAATTATCATGAGCCGACCACCGTTAATTCAAACATGTCAGTTTGTAAATATTTCCCACCCTTTCTTTCATATAATTTTATATTGTGGAGTGAAAGAGACGAGCTATGTATCTGTATTATGAATAAGGTGGAAGGGAAAATTTTAACGACGCCTATGAGGGTTGTGAATGTTGAAATAACTTTCAAATATTGTCGCTAGGTGGACGGAAAGTTTGGTACCAGAGGGAGGTTGTTTGCAGGGTCGAGCTCGTCTCGCTGTTTATAAATGGAATGCATATCATTTTAAAACCACCTTCTGTGTACGCTACCCTTTAGAGCAGCTTGTGTCACAGTCTAAATTTAAACCATATGAAAATTTGTAAGCTGCGAGTTTCATGAGGAGATTTTCTATAAGTTTCATCATACTGTGGCGCTACAGAAATTTTGTATAAGCGTATAATGAACGCGGTGTTGCAAAGTTTGTTTTGTTATAACGATGTCCAAATTTTGAGTATACAAGGGATGTGTTGGACAAGTTTGCACGAGTGTGAACTTTATCTTAATTATTAAGTACATTAATGTAGGGTTATTAGTATATTTTGCTTGTAGTTAGTGGCATACAAATTAGTTTGCCTAGTAAAAATGCTTTATACAAGAAGATGTTTCTATTACTTAGTTGTCTGTTTGCTTTGTGGCCAATTGCACTAGAATCCTCTGTCTATTCTTAATTAATCTTTCTTCTCTAGACCTAGTATTGAATTTTTTTAAACAATTATTATTAATTTATTACCTATCACACAACAAACAATAAAATTTGTTTCGCTTTGTCTTCTCATAAGTATAATAATAAAATACATTAAAATTGTGTAATTAGACTGTTAATGAGAAAGTCGATAAGATTATCAGTTAAAAAAAATCAGGAACGCAAATTTATAGATGGATAGATAACAGTTTATTATACACCAATACAAAAATAAAGTTACAGACTAAAACTATATCTTATTATGTACAAAGGGGGTCTTATCGCTAAAGCAATCTCTTCCAGATAACCCCAACATTATATTTATTTAAATTTTGTTTTGTGAAATTTAATTATAAACAAAACCAAAACGTTTATAAATCCATGGAAAAATACTACAATCTTATATTTTTTTTAATTGTTTAATTTATTTTAAATATACTGCATTACTATAAGAAGAAAAAATAAAATCTATGCCGTTAAAAAAAAGACAATTTATTAAATAGCTCTAGTAATAAAACCAACGAGTTTCTACGTAACAACCTGAAAAGCAGTTAATCCGGCAAATTGCGAATCGTGAGCCCGTAAAACATAATTAAAAATTCAATTCGGTTACAAAAAAAAATCGCTGTTCGAGAAAAAAACGCGCGGAGCGAAAAATCCGCGTCATCAATCTGAGGAATTATTTCATTTGCGTATTAAAATTTTCTCGTTTTGTCGGTCCGTGAATTATACGTTGTCGTGTTAATTACACGAGCCCCGTTTACTGCACCCTTGCGAATTAGGTGCCATGGGGTAGATGAAGTATGTTGAGATTTTAGATGAAAATATTGAAGAAAACACTTTGACACCGATAATATTTTTAAATCTAGATTTCGCACGTCATAAACGATACACGAAATATGATCTCTTTTGTTGCTTTTATCCTGACAGAAAATTAAGAGGAAGAAGATTAATGCCCCGTTTCTGAGGTACTTTTAACTGTAGTTTATCTGTTCGTTAGCGCTATCGGTTCAATAACTTATAAAATTGCGTTTCTGAATACACCATCGTAGATAATTAAACTAGATTCAACTTAACTGACCAATATTAGGCGTTTATTTATTCCAGATCTTTTGTTTGACGTTTTGTTATTGACGTTTTTGTATGATGTTAATAAATATTAGATATTCCTTCTTAAATAGATCCATCTACGGGCGAGTTTTGGTACTAGTTGTAGGTTAACAGTTTAACCTAAGTTTAACTATTACATAACTATATGGATTAAATTGTTATTGAACTCATAACTGGTAACCTCAGAAACCGGGCATAAGTGTATTAAAAAAATATTTATAGTTACAAGGATTACGATTCAACTTCAATATTCGACATCAGGCTGCATTCATGCACTTATCGTGTTAGTAGTTCATCCATCCATCCATTAAACACCTTATACAAAATGTGACAAAAATTAATATTGTGTGAAATTGGCCAACTCATACCAGTATAAACGTCATAAAATCTTTTAATATATTGAAAATAATATTAATTTTCGGTCGAAATATAGACAGACGTCTATCAGTATAAAACTGTAAGGGTTTCTTTTTACTAATAGGTATTGGGACTCTAAAAAACCAATAAAAAGCAAGTGCTTAATTTTTAAACATTTTAGCTAAGTTCGAGATAGTTGCAGTACTTAGCTTCTGCTAAGTACTGCAACTATCTCGAACTGTATATTTCTATATATTATGTGATTAGACTCCTCCTTAAAACGTCTAACAATTAAGTTATAATAATAGAATTTAACTAAACCTACGCATTGCTCAGGTTACTATTCTATTATTAGTTCACAGACTGACAGATTGACGGTTCCTGTGTATTATTTAGTGCTAAATGGACTGGTAAGTATGGATCTTGCTATTTGGTTTGACTATTTAGGCAGTCCAAATATCTATTTAAAGAACGTAGGTAAGTCAATTTGTTCGTCTATTTTATCAGCTTATTTCAATCTATTACTAAAGTACATTATATTTACAGATTCATATTTCAAAATCAACAACATTATAAACCAAAACTTTTCTATAGTTATTTTTGTTGAGAGATGTATACTAGAAATATAATATTGTACAAAATTCATTTGTTCATATTTTTGTAAATGTGCTAGAATGTAATAAAGCTTTGTAGAGAGCACTTGTTACTCTACGACCAGAAATAAAAAAAATGAAAAAATTGGGTTATTCAATATTATAACTTGGAAACAAGACTTGAAGTTCAATTTTATATTCATTACTTGTTACAACCTAGCCATGTCTAAATTTTTGGACTTTGATTGATGCCATGCAACGGACTTCTGCTTGAAAAGTCGTATATTGCGATACGACAAACATTATTTACTTATTTCTATCCGTGCAGGAACGGAGAAAGAATACAATTTCCTGCGGCCCGGCAGCCTGTCGTAAGAGGCGACTAAACAACCCACAGCCAGGTGGTAGGGCATTTGCCCGACTGGATGGCTACCACCCCTGGTCTAGAGTATGCCGCCATAACAACCTTGAGTTGTGTTCCGGTATTAGTGGCTTGGTTCCAGTCTCCCTTAAGAGAGCAGCAGCGCATTTGTAGCACCTTTGGTGTTGCAAATGTCCATAGGCGATGGTAACCGCTTTTCATCAAGTGGGCCGTCTGCCTGTCTGCTTAACTCATGTAATAAAAAAAAAAAACTTAGAAACAACCAATATCCTACGTTGTATAAAATAAACTGCACAGCAAAATATATCACTGTTTACATTCGTGCCTAAATTCTAAACAGACTACAACATACATATTAGATTTTGCACGGAAGATAATTAAAATACGATTTAATTGCATTAATCGAGGCATTCTATTTTATTTTTAACGTCGAAATACAATCCAATGAAATGCCGCGCTTAAAACCGTTAAAACCTAGTTTTAATTAGGTGTGTTAGTCGCGAAAACTTAAGAAAATACTATGAAAATATAAAAGTTTGCAAACAACTTAGTTTCTTCTGTAGGATATCCTAGTTTACATTTATCTGTAGCTAAGGGTGTGAAAGTCTTAATGCGTGAATTACCGGAGCGTAACTCCAAGTGCTATGATAAGTATCAAGGTGGTACGTGATATCTCTGTCTAACGTTTATATGAGATCTGTTAATTTTAATTACCTTACACTTCAGGAGAATTTAGTGAAAATTTGTCATGAAAACTTCTATAGTACTGCGATTTTTTTATAATATGTAGGTCAGTAACGCTCAGTGCATTTAAATTTAGAATTTATCTGGTGGAATAAGAGCTGTTAGATTGTCGTTAACTTCTCTTATGTCTGTTCCAACGCTATTCTAAACCACTAGAACACTCTCAGACATTATATGCACATATGCATATTCAAGTATGTTGTACGGAAAGTTACAATGCACAAACACGCGCTTGACTATTTACCGGCCGGTGTAAACCGTTTAAATCTTATTTGTTGTGATTGTTGTATGAAGAAGGTGGTGTTTTGCCTGGCGGTAGAGCATTTGCCCGTCTAGTGGTTACCATTTGATATAGAGTATGCCGCCATAACAACGTTGAGTTGTAGTGTGTGTGTTAGTGGCCAGGTTCTAGTCTTCCTTTAGAGAGCAGCAGCACGTTGGTAGCACCTTTGGTGTTACAAATGTCCATAAGTGATGAAAACCACTTTCCATCAGGTGGGCCGTCTGCCTGTCTGCTGAACCCAAGCAATAAAAAAAGAAGAATTATTTCTTACACCAATATATGGACTTTCGAAATACATTTTATTTTTCAACAAATTTTTAAACTATAAATAAATATTGTTTTTAGAGGTAATACTTTATAATATTAAAGTAAAAATTTATTTTCTTAAATGTAGTAACATAACTTATTTCTTATTGTAACACTAGCCTTAATAAAACAATGACTAAATAGCACTGGTGTACTGTAAATGTTACACGAGTTCACTATGATCGAGTTAGCGCAAATTACCGCGTAACGTGTGTCCAATTAAACACGTCAAACGCGAATCATTGGCGCGTGACACGATTAGGCGGGTGCGTGACAACCATGGCAGGCGGGACAATAATATACCTACTTATCGATGGTTAGATGTACACATCACACATCAACTGTCTCAACAGTCAACACTCTCTCCTTAAAGAGAGACTGGTATTACGGGGGAATCCTGAACTCTTCGGTCAAAGAAGGTCCGGCTTCGGATAGCCACCGCCCATTCAATCTGTGGTAATAAAGCCATGCCCGTTGCATAGTGCTGGAGGTCGCCATGGTGAATTCTATGTCGATATATA
Organism: Dendrolimus houi; assembly: GCA_039645545.1. Lineage (NCBI taxonomy): Eukaryota > Metazoa > Arthropoda > Insecta > Lepidoptera > Lasiocampidae > Dendrolimus > Dendrolimus houi. Next base: position 16,047,701 of record CM077117.1, on the reverse strand, counting down.
AAAAATAAAACTTTTGTATGTCACCTCCAATGCACCTCTAGAGTTTACTCCTTAAACATTAAAAACATATGCACGTTGCGCGGTGACAGCGACCGAATAGGGGACAGTTACAAGAAAAACATACATACAGACAGATAACTATTAAGCCAGTAGAAAATGCACATAAATAAACACAAAACACACTCACAAACATATTAATTAAAGATTAATAATATAAGTAATACCAGAGTGCCTGACAAAAATATAATATTGTAGTTTTGCTAAAACTCATCTTGGTATGCATGCAAATATCGAGAGGTGAACATTAACATGACATGCTGATTAATATTTAAATTACCTTAATTAATATAAACGGCTTGACAGATTTGAATGATTTGTGTATTATTTTGTTCGCTCTAATACAGGGTTTATAAGAAGAAAAAAACATTGATTTGTAATTACGCTCATATTATTTCACTATTCATAAAAATTCATACCGGAAGCTGGACGTGAAAATTGATTTTTAAGGAGTAACCTCCAAAAAGATTTAAATGTGTCCTAGACAAATTCACCTGTGAAAAATTAAAGGCCTCAATTTTTCACAGCTGAATCTTTGCTTTAATCTTTTTCGCAAAAGCCAAGGATCACAACAAATATTTGCGGAAAAGCATTTAATAATCCGTACTTGCCCACCTCATTTCCTCTTGGCATACAATATGGTAGCGCAGCATACGTTTGTAAAGGCCGTACCGCGTCTGAGGCAATTCCCAGCCGTCGTAACGTCTAATTCCCGCCGACTTACACACATCAGCATTTCCGATATCGTGTTGTACCCCCTTTATGCATAGAGTACTTTTAGTTCAGATAATTTAATATTTTGTCTATCCCACAAAAAAGACAAAAAGACTTTATTTAAAGGAATAGCTATGTATTTACATTTGATTTAAAAAAAACTACCAGCGGTAGGACTGCACGTCGGAAGTAAAATCTTTATATCTGGCCGTGACGCTCACGCGAGTTCAGTATTGCTTTCCCATACCAAAAGTGCCAAAGGGCCTAAAGAAGTTTTCACTTCAAAAGTAGCAGATTTTGCGAATGTATACGCCGCATTTTCATCAAACAAGATGTGCGCTCAGCTTATTGCTATGCCAAAACTATATCAAACAGAACGCTGATTTTCAATCTATTCCTTTCTTATGTCGTGATGCCATTATTGTAGATAAAAGGAGACTGCATGAAACTTTTTAACAAACCAAAAATATAGGATAAACATATTGAGACAGAAAATATATTTTTCTTTATTTGGGATAAAGGCTGTATTTGCGTGGGCTCCCGGTTTATTGGATGCCGAAATATTAATCATTCTATCTGATAGCTTGATAATTTATATTTGATATAATATTTAAGATAAATTTAACCGTTATTACTATTGCTATTATGTGGCGTAGTGAATGCGTGACGGATGTGAGAGAAGAATGTTATGGCGTCGCTGTAAGTGTATCGAGCTTTCAAGTCGCGAATCGCCCATGTAGCTCTTTTCGCTGGTTTACGAAAGGGTTCATTTATCATTAGCAATAATTAGATAATAATTACTATTGAGGTAAATTATATCGCCCCTGAATATCAAAGTGAAACATTTCAACAATTTTCACAAATGTAATTCATTTATACCTATAGTAGTATACGAATTCCTTTTTTTATGACTAGGATATGCCTGCGACTTTGTCAACATTTGAAAGGTAACGTAGATTACGGTTATTTCGCCAGTATTTAAAATTAAAGGTTACTTCCAATAGAGCAAGTCAGTTTTTAATATGAAATTACATGAACTCCGGAGATTCCCGTAAAAACACGGGATAAGTAATCTTACTAAAGGCATATATACATAACTAAATCTGTTTTACTAAAGTGTATAATAAACATAGAAAATGTCATATGAAGCAAGTCCTAATATCACGTGGGTTCGAAGTCAGGAAATCCCGGGGAATATAAAAAGTCCCGGATAATATGGTTTTAGTATCAGTCGGAACCAAATCAGCTAATTTTTATGTAAAATAGCCGGGATACTCCCAGGAAAATTCCCAAAGGATTCCCAGAATATGAAGTATTGCATCACTTGAAAAAGGACTTAAGTTATCGTTCTAGTGAAATCCTATCTAAATGACCTAATATTTATGTAATCTAACTAATTTGTATCATACCCAGGAAAATTCCCGCGGGATACCCGGAACACAAAGCATCGCATCATTTAAAAAAGAATGTAAGCTATCGATTTGGTGGAGACTGTGTCAAAATAAGCTAATTTTTATGCACCCGTTCTAAATTTCTCACGAAATAAAAAGTTTTACACATTTTATTACATAAAATTTCTTATCGATCAGTAAAAAAATCGCATTGGAATTCAATTCTTTTTCAACTTCGTCATTTCAAATCATTCCCAGAAAAATTCCCGCGAGATTTCCAGGATAAACAGTAGCGCAGATTTTAATACTAAAAAAATGCTGTAAATCGGTGAAAACCGCATCGAAATCGGGCCAGTAGTTTTTACGTGAATCCCGAACAAACAGACAAACCAACAAACAGACAAGAAATATATTCTCCGTCGTTTATATAGTGTATTTCCAGTTGCTTTTTTTTAATAAATAGCTTCAATACACAGACATGACTTTTTTAGTATTTTGTTATATTAGTAGATTTAGCCCTAAATGACTCAATCATCATGAGTGATGACTCAATAATTATTTTAACTTACTCTGTAGGGTAAGCGAGTCACAGTGCGAGTTGGTCTTCGGAACAAGAACACGCCACTTTTTCCCGTCCTGCACAGTTTCTTCTCAATTACCGACGGGTATACTGTACTGGTATGGTTATTGTGCTGACATTTTGTATGACTCTAACACCACGGGCCATAAAAATAGCTCGAACTTTTGGAGGGTTTGCGTGGGGCCATTGACAAGTCCCCTTAGACAAATTTAATCTAAATATGGCGTGACACTGACCGGCGATTAACCTTGTCTACACTATATAAAAATGCACCAAAGGACAAGCCCCGGCTACAACCTCCTATTGATATTGGAAATGAAAACAAAAGGTACCGGGCTATTGGGATGGGACTATGGCGTCTGCCCGTTGCAATATTCGGGGAACATGGATCAAATGGGCAGATGGTCACTCGCCACTGCCAGCATGGGTGTGAGTGGCTAAGGATGCGGCGAGGTGGGCTGCAGGTTCACAGAAGCTACTTCTGACCTTACGCCATTTATCACTTCCACCCCTGGAGCTTGAATCTTAGGCTTTGCACTGGCCCCCCAGTCGAGTCCACAAAGCCCTCCTGCGGGTATGTGCTGGCAACATTATTATTGTAAACAAATTTTTGATCCTACCAGACTCTTCGGATGAAATCTCTGTCTAAAACACTGGTCTATGCTTTTCTTTTTCCATTTACACGAACCGCACAAATATTGCAAACTAAACTGTAGCGAGCACTATTTACAATTTTGCTTGTAGCAGACCCCGGTTATGTCCGTCAGGGCGCATTGGGCAGGTCGTTATGTGCCGATGTTTATATTGCTTGCTTACTGTCTCAGTATTACTGCTTTTATTACTACCTATATGGCTCAGCGGAGACTAGTAATGAAAATCGAATTTGAATATTATGTAAGCACTATTGATAATTCTGTAGTTGTAACGATTTTTGTTAATAGAGGTAAATGAAGAGTTTTGTACATCTTTATGTTCGTATAGTGTATTGTTTTTATTATTTTTTTATTGTAGGAGTCCAGCAGACAGGCAGACGGCCCACTTGATGGAAAGCGGTTACCATCGCCTATGGACATTTGCAACACCAAAGGTGCTATAAATGCGCTGCTGCTCTCTTAAGGGAGATTGGAACCTGGTCACTAATACCGAAACACAACTCAAGGTTGTTATGGCGACATACTCTAGACCAGGGGTGGTAGCCATCCAGTCGGGCAAATGCTCTACCACCTGGCTGTGGGTTGTTTTGTCGCCTCTTACGACAGGCCGCCCGGCCGCAGGAAATTGTATTCTTTCTCCGTTCCTGCACGGATGAAAATAAGTGCATTTGTATCAATGATCTGCAAAAAATATAATAAATTACCGGAAATATTTGTCAGTCTAGTTTTAATTTTTCATTTACTTCTTCTATTTAGGTATAATGGCATCTCCAAGTAATTGTCAAAATGAATGATGACTACATTGAAGTCATTCAATTTAAATATAACTGTATACCGTTTCCAATCGTTTATTTTACTCTTGACGTGTAAACGGCTACCAAGTTACATATTTCTTGACAGTAAAGCCCACGTAAAACAAATGACATAATTGTTGTAATTTGTTGTTGTGGGTAACATAATAACGATTTTATGTGAGTCATGTAACGCACAGACTATTAAACCATGGACACTATACGTAAATAAATCGAAAGCAATCGACTTGAAAAAAAAAAAAAATTCTACTTGAAAGTAAAATAGTACCACAATTATTATAAGTGTCATTTTATTCTACCGAATTAAATACAATGATAATTTTACGTTTATTAACACTGGACGGTATTGCCAAATAACAAATGTTTCAAATAGCGCATTACCGTTCTAATATACAAAAATGGTTTATTATATACATGTAAAATATGTTTATTGAAAAGTGGGTATATTTATTACAAAATGTAGTATTTTTAGCAAAAATATATAGATAAGTTAAATTGATTAAAACTTATTAAAATTAAGTCGATTTTTATAACAAATCGAGTCGGTAACGAATTACGACATTACTAATTGATCTGTCATCGAGCTGTCAAAAGTAAAATAAATGCTTGGAAAGACTATAATTTTTTTATTTTTTATTATTATAAATGAAGTATTTAGAAAGAAATACCTCATTAATATTACCATCTAATCTAAAAAGACTATTAAGTAATTTAAATATAACCTAAATTAACTAAATATTTATACTAAGAAAGAGTCCATTGACACTTTTTATTGTCTCTATTAAGGCGAATACACTTTGTTCGTGTGTTCTTTATTAATAGCTAGCACATTACACTACACTTTGGTTTTGTCCTTTTGAGCCTTCTCGTTATTTCCGTGTTGTCGGGGAGCTGGATCGCCTCGACATTCACATGATGACGAAGCCGATGCTCGTGGGCTTCCGCGTACTTCCTAATGTTATTATTTTTTTAATAATAATAATAATTTGTTGTATAAAAGCCAGATACAATGATAATGCTGATGACAAACTCCACTTTCAGGTCCCGATGGGGGTCGCTCGATCTTACGTACCATGGTGTTTAATAATTATTTATAATTATTTAAGTAATACCAATATTGTCAACTTTTTGGTCTAGGGTTTCTTAAACATTAAGCTTAAACGCGAAAAGGAATTTCGGTAAATAAAATAAAAAATATTAAAAATAACTTTATTAATAAATACTTCGAGTTTGCCAAGTTTTTAAAAGACTGTAAATTTGAAGACGCACTTATCCTTCATTGAATAGTTAAGGTTCAGTTACATTCACATTTCGTAGTAATGCAAAGAGAAAGACAATACTAGACTGGCAGACAGTGCCTGGAGAGTCACGGTCCATTATCAGTTTGTAGAGATAGGGTGACTGTCGCTATTGTTGGCACTTACGATGCGAACTCGTATAGACGACGACGGTTTTAGCTTTGTGCTAAATTGTTAGAACGTGTGTGTAGAATTTTAGATTTTGTAGTGTGATGTACATCTTGATGAAAAATATGCATTAAAACGTTGAGCTGTTTAAGGTATAAAAGTAACTTCTATTACTAAAATGTTGCTTGAAGTTTGGCAATAGGCACTATACTTATTACAAGCAAAAATAGACGGTTTTATGAATTCCTTCAAGTATTTTATACAAGCATTGAAAAACTTTGTTATTTTACAATTAAAATAGACGAAAAGATTAACGTTTATTTAAAGGACACGTTAATAACAGTTTGTATTTAGAATACTTTTTGTTATTGAATAATTAAATTTAATTGATGTTATTTATATGTTTTTACTGGAGTTTACCCCGCGGGTACACCGCAGTTCAATCCTTAGACTTGATCTATTTTAATTAAATAGAAAATTAGGTTTTGTCTGTGTGTATATACATATATGTAAACCTTCAGTAAAAAGTTACGTAACTGATGGTGATAACAGCTCAAAAATCCGATAGCGGATATACATACAGATAGACGTGGAAAGTGTCTTTGTTAAAACTATGTAAAGAAGACTATAAATAAGTAGTAAGCATCCAGTTCAGTTCTTCACAACAACAGGCAAAGAAACTAAATCAAAGTAGGTATAAAAGTTATGACCGGGGATATAAGCTAGCTCTCTGTAGAATTAAATTTAAATCCGTTCAGTAGTTTTCACGCGATGCTCAACGTACAGACAGACAAATATTCCAAAAATTTCATTTTTGGAATCTCCTGATCAGAATTATCCTACCTTATTTTTTACATTTTTAAACGTAATGTACAAATTCGAACAATTTACATATTTAGTGTGTTATAAATAGAAGATAGATAGCTTAGTAGCTAGCGCACGCATGCCGATCTTAAAGGGCGCGGGTTTGAATCCTGGCAGGAAAGCATTGCTACGCTTATACTATTTTCTGCCCTAATTTGTATATTGTTACAATTACTACGCCCTAACGGTGAAGGAAAACATCGTGAAGAAACCTGCACATCGAGATAACCGACATATCGAACCTGCCAATCCACCTTGGACAACCGTGGCGGGTATACTGTACGTTCCTCTACAAAAGGGAGGCCCGAACCCAACAGTGGGACATTTATGGACTTTTATTATTATATTAATTCCATTATTAAGAAAATTGCCCCGGATTTCCGGAATAGAACGTACAGCTGATCCAAAAATTTACTATCTATCAGTTAAAACAGTATCGAAATGGGCTAGGTAGATTTTACCGCGAATCCCGAATAAACAGACAAACACAAAAATAAATTAAAATAAAAGGCTACACTTTTATAATATCATAATATTGTACAAAGATAGATAAAGCTTTGCAAATAAACTGTGTTTATATTAGTGTCGCTGTTAGCATAATCATACGTGGTACATAATTCTCATGTAAATAATACGTATTTGTAATAAATGGCAAATGAAAATCGATAATTAATTAATTACGGCTATAGCCAGAGAAGCCGCACCCGGTTACGTCGCAGCACCTACCCGTAACTAGCGAGCAACAGTCGATTTCCCATGAGGTCTACATTCAACGTTCTGGCATAGAATAAACAGACTTTGTTAGTAACAGAAAGAATTGTTTCAATAAAATTGTGTTAAATCATTAATAAAATTGATATTAAATACCTAATAAAAGTTCTGATCCTTACTTATTCGCAGTTAAACTTGAGAAGTAGTAAGAGCCTAAACATATCTAAAATATATCTTCCTAGTTGTCTATAATTATAATTATGTCATCACAATACCAGTCGTCATCGATAGAAAGTTAATTGTAACTTAACTGACGACATGTAATGTAGGTACAGAGTGTTTCATTCTAAGATACGCGATTTGACTGATATTAAGCGCGGTAATATAAGCGAACTTATGAGTAAGAGGCTAGCCAAAGAGTTTCTATAATTAGCGGTCAAATAGTTAAAAAGGTTATCAAACGAAATAAAGTCAGTAATAATGCTTGCAGGTATAATTATATACTCGCCTGACAGCATTACTTATTAGTAGTTAATAATATAGTCATAAGTTAGTCTTAATCACAAGTTTGTAAATATATAGTAGATACAAATATTGTAGTAAATGTAAGTCACAAAAGAATCACCCAGAACATATATAAATAAGGATAACAAAGTATAAAAATGAAAATAAGACCCTCTGTCCTGAATCATGACAGAGGAGGAGGCGAATAAAGTATGCGTGGTTTTAACTTACTATATATATCAAGAATTTTAAAAATTCCTATGTCGTGTATATCATATACGCTTTAGGTATTAGGTATATAACCTAATCCATCTCTGTGTTTTAGGCGTTAAATTTCCCATTGACCATACTAGACGTGTAACTAGTATAATTAGTATGATTATCACATATAATTATCATAAGTAAAATTATCTACAGAAGGTTGGAAGAAATCGCTGTTAGCGATAAGACCGCCGATTGTACCAGTTAAATGATTTTTAACTCATTTGTATTGTTTTCTTGTATGCAATAAAGAATATTCTATTATATGCTAGCATACTAGGCGTGCTCCTGGTGCTGCAAACGTCGATAAAGGAGTAACCGATAGGTAAGTCGTTAGTTTAGTTTGCTAGTACTTTTAAGAAGATTTAATGAAATATAAAATAACCGAACTAATCGAAACCAGACATTGCAATTTTTACAGTGGATTTTGTCCAAATTATAGTTTGACTACTCTGTGATTTCTGCCAGAGCCGCGCCTGCCATGTTATTCTGCCCATTAAGGCAACTGTTATGTGAGTTTACAATAAGTAAATAAGGACGTGCCACCAATTGTGGTGTTTACCTCGTTATTGCCTCACTTTCGGTGACAAATGTTTGCATTAAAAATTATATAGATTTTATTTATTAGGGATACTATAAACATTTTGATATTGGTTTTAGGGTGCTTAATGATAAAATATATCTACTAAAATGTCTCACAGAGGTAACTGATTTACTAGTAAGATTAATTTTATTTACAAATAATAGAAGAAAGATGAAAGGAGGAACGAAAAGGAAGGAAGACTTTGTAACTAACAAAACGATAAAGTTGAGCTTAAATGTACTTTCATGAATTTCAAATCAAACCTAATTGTAGTAGATGATATTATTTAGTTGAGGCTTTGGGAGGCCTACGTCCAGATTGTGATTGGCTGGCGACAAAGTTTAATTTCAAAATGAAAATGAAATTATCGATTTTTTCGCTATTTGCTTGGTATCCCTTTCTTTTACGCATTTGGAGATGAGTCTGTAATATAAAAATTATTAGTATGTTTCTTTTTATGTTTTAATTAATAAAACATCAAAAAGCGAAAGAAGAACTACGCGTGGCGTTGTTTCATATACGATAGGTTATTTTTTTACTGGGTGGAGTATGTCTTCTTTTTAAGTTTTCCTTATTGATCTTTGAATCTGAAAAATACGAGATCGAAATGCTTTTTGTATACCCCACTACTTGAAGGTAAATAGTGAGGTAATGACTAATTGGACTGGTAGCCGGAAACCAATAAAACTATTTTGGTGTCTCTTCCAATTAACTGAGCCACATCGCTTAGCTATATTCCACTACGACCCTCGACATTCTGATTTCTAAGACGATGTAAAACTGTGGGAAATTCGCGATCATGAATATATAAACAGCGCCATCATAAACGCGGTTTTATGTTAGTGTGCAATATGTGACCAGGCATATAATTATGTCAGATATGTAGTAACAGACCCATGTCAACTTAATTAACGGGCAAAGGACTTACAGCGGTCTATCAAGGTATCAAGGGATTAGGGGCATTTGTACTACCTACATGAAGACTTGTTTGCTGGACAATTAGATTGAATTTTAATTATAAGCTGTGAGTAAATCACGATAATTACAAGATCTCTTCCATGCGGCTTGGTTGGAATGAACATTCAACCTATATCTAGTGTAATCCTGTTTTTTATTTTCGCATAGCTTATACTCATCTCATGTCTTTTAAACACACATGGCGAATTTATTAAAGGCTAATCTAATCCAAATTCTTCAAGAAGAAACCAAAGAATACTACTGAATAAATTTAAATTTGCTTTTTGGTAACGTATTATTATAAGCTTGAATTAATAATTAGACTTTATCTTATCTAAATCGTTATTTTTTTATAATAAATATAACTGAGATATGTAAATAACATAGGTATGTTTCCTTGATTACAATTTTATACAGAAAAATCATTTTGTAATATTCTGAGATTATTTGTTTTTTAAATCAGTAAAGTTCTGTTATTTTTTTAAAGCACCAGTTGCTACTAAGGATAGTCTTAAAATTTACGCGTGTACTTGGAATTAATTCATTAGTTAAATAAGTTATTGTTATATATAGTGCCTAATTACATGAGTACATCTTATGTGCGTATACGTAAAATTTCTTATATTTATAGATTAATAAGTTCAAAGTTTTGTCCAAATCTATTACTACCATTGTATAAATAAAATACAGCTAGCGGCTTATATATTTTTGTTCCTAATATTATAATTTCAATACAATATCCATTTGTTTAGAGTAACTGTAGTATAATAAAAAGGGTGAAAATAAAACAATAATACGGTCCCGTTGTGTCCCGACGGTAACATTTGCGCCCCGATAATACATTTTATCATATTTATTGACTGATAAATGGTAACGCGTATTCAAGTGCATTTTTGTGTTGCCCCAAACATTGTTTAAGCTTTACTGTGAATTTTTCTGATGTTAACGGATTATAATGGATTTTGTGTAGAGAGACGGCAAGGAAAATTAGATTGAATGGTAAATCGCAGCTTATTATTAACATCCCTCTTTTAAATAAAAGCCATTTGTGTTGTGCCATTATGTTTAGGTACTTATTTTCAAAAGTGCTTATTGTTTTGTTTCAGTAATACCTTATCAGCTAATAAGAGGCCACTCAGAAATTAATTTAGAAACTCTATTTAACCTGTTTTTTTCTCAATTTTCTACTTCATATAGTTCAAATGTTAAAGACCCCAAAAGAGAATGAATATTTCGCCACTTCCTGCTGAATTAAACAAAAATTATTAAGAAATACTGAAAAGACTTTTTAAGATTACAACATTAGGCGGATATATAGCAAGCAAAAAACCCTTTGAAATTCGAAACGCAACTCCACCACAGGATGGAAATCAGAATTCCCCATGCTTTTACTCGATACGCATACGATATGTGTTATCTCTTAATGCCACATGGGATACACAAAGTAGTGCCTTTGTGTTCAAAGGCACATGTTTTATATACAAACTGAATTTGTTGTTAGCAAACCATTGGAAATTTTATTTTGCATGTGAAGATATTATTATTAAGAACTAGGATTGTACTTATAAAGTAACTTAATTAAAATATGGAAATAATATAATAATTAAATATAAGTTCATGTCTACCTCTATGAGGAACAATGATGATATTAATATTTATATAATATAACTTCTTCTAATTAATGTTTGTATATAATATTATGTAGATATAAACATATAATCCAAAAATTAATTTTACTCTGAATTACATTAAAAATTCCTTTGGTAATTGGATGATGCGTTATAAAATAGTAATTAAACATTATCTATTTTATACTAGTTGATCCCCTAAGGGTGCATATTAACTAAGTAGGCCCGGTGGGCATTCTTTTTACTAAATTAGAACAAACTATTCGAGTTTATGACGTTCGATTATCCGGCTTTATTAGATTTAATAAAGTGATTAAGTTTTTTATCAAGCAACCATCGTGAGGTAATTTTTCTCATCTATTCATATTAATGTTACAACCTAAGTGTCGACAAAGACAAATTCCACGTACAGATTTGTAGAAGCATATTTATTACCCATTGGCATTTGAACTAATAACATTGAAACTATTGTAATTCTTTTATGATCGTCTTCTTTTGTTTACTTATTTATTGGCATACGTTTCTAGAGAACAGCCTATTGTTGTATTGTAATCATTAGCCAGGTGTTACGGATTTTAAAGTACAAGCTGATTCTAGGAAATTCGGTCCACGTGGCCGGGTGGGCACATTGCACTTGTGCAGGATAAAACGATGGCCTGATTGAGGGAGTCGAGCGAGAACCATGATCGAAGCGAGACGTGTGTACTACAATCGGGAATCTAATAGTGACGGACTTTGCGCGTTTTATTGAATCACGACCTTCTGCATTACGTTTGAACTTGTTGTGTTCGGTTATATTTGTACCTGTGTTATACGTGTTTGTATAGTTCCAATAAACTCTATAATAATTCCAACGGCATTTTAATTCGAGTCTCGCAACTCGTAACACTAATATCATTAAAGCGATTCTAACCCCTATTTATTTGTAATTTTCACGACCAAACGGTTGGACGGACCTTAATTAAATTTGCTGAGATGTGTGTTTATCTTAGAGAAGATCATAAATGAAGTTTCAGGAATGAAATAGAGGAAGAAAATTTGTAAGATTTTCATTCAGAAAATAATAAATAAAAGCGGAAAAATTCGTGTGCAACACATAAAATTTTCTTTGAGAAATCATTTTTTATTTAAACACATACCTAACAAACGAAACTTCTATTTTGCACTGGGGTTTTCTATCATCAGTTTTAATACTAGTTTTTAAAAAAGGAAGTATTGACACAGATTGAATTGCATCAATTTTTTATTTAGGCCCTATTAGGCCCCGTACAATTTGAATCCATCCCGCGATAAAACGATCCCATTTTTCGGGATACAAAGTATCCTATTTCCGTACTCGGTATTGATATCGGTATATGTTTACGAAATTTTTAGTTTTTCTGTGAAAGCGTAATAGACAAACAGAGTTAATTTTGCATTTATCATAAATATAATATTATTAGATTTACATTAGTTCTAAAGATTGAATGACATTTTTTGTAATTATTGCTAATATTTTCACTCGAATTCGAACTACCTTTAATATTAATTGGACTTCAAAAATCACCTTGACTGGGAACATTAATCAATACTAAATAGATTTACCTACATGCATCTTACTACTAATGAAATAAAATATTTAAAAAACATAATATACTAATCTTATAAGTGGTCACTGTAATAACATACCTACATATAGTTAGTACTGTAACCATGTCTTTTAACCGTCTGTTTTGTTTAGAAATAACTTTGTTGAATATTAAAAGTGTGTTTTAAAATAATATTTACTTTAAAGCAGACTTTTCAGATTATTCGTAAAAGCTGTATGCACTTGTAATGTTTGAAAACGTATCAAAAACATCAATTTCATAGATACCTGCTTCTTTATAGTACTAATTGTGGTATTTACAAAATTTAAAATGTGATTAATTTTAAGAGCAATTATAATGTATTCAAAAAATATTGTAAAAGATTTAACATTTCCATAAATAAAAAATAAAAAAAATCAAATTATTTCCTACTAAACTACTGACGCTAAATAAAAACGTAGTAACAGGAGAAATTAAGTTAAGATTGTGTGTCAATGAATACACAGTTATCTAACTGTGAAGGCACAAGGTGACTCCCTAGCACTTTGATCAAAGACTAAGAAGACATTTTAATAAGTTATTACAACATAATTTATTATTCTATCATTACCATGACGCGATCGCGTGTCCGTATGTCATAACTTACTGCCATCTAACTCACCAATGTTAATTCCATTGGACATGGTGACAAAAATTCTGTTTACTTTACCCAAAGGTAGTTAAATGACGCTGCAATATCTTCCGACTAAGTAATAAGTACAGTCATGATAAGTGGTAATGATAAGTATGGTAATGAAGTTGATTTAATTAAGTAATACCTGCTATATTAGTTTTGAAGTGGCTCCCTGCTGGTTTATATTGACGTGATAATTTATAATGACATTGTGTTGTCAAGGGGTCCGTAATGTCGACTGCAGGTCATAAGGTACAAAAATTAGAAATAAAAACATTCTGTACGAACATTATAAAGAAATATATAGTAATAATAACAACTCCCATAAACGTTCCACTGCTGGACTCGAGCCTCCTAATTTTTAGGGGAACAGACAATTTATCCACCGCGGTTATTTAGGGCGGTTTAGCGGGTTTGATACACCGGTTACCTCGATGTGCATTTTAATCTTTTTGTTTCTTTCAACGTCAGGAGTAAGACATTGAAACTCACCCAGAAAAATTTAGGATATAAATCTTACTTTAATCGTTTCATTGAAATCCGTTGAGATTTTTCGAAACTTATTCATTTGCATCGTAATAAAAAATTTCACCTTAAGTTTTGGCATATAGTAAGTATCCATATATACGGATTTAACAGACACTTTAATTTGATTTATGGGTACATATATGTATTTCTGTGTACACTAAACAATTTCCTGGTTCTATACGTAAGTCTCGATTACTTAATTCATCCAATTCAATTATCATCCTTACTCCGCTCATACCAAATTAGGGTATCCATGAGGTCGTGTCAGAACTAGACACGTCTATCGTAAAGTGTATGAGAAACGATTGGTCGGTAAAAATCGGACAAGACATCAATTGCGACACGTTATTGACATTGGCGTGGGGTGATGTTCGGGTATTTCTGCCGTATGCGAGGTGCATATTCTGATTGTTTGGTATTCGAAATTAACCTAAAGGTTTGTTAGGATTACAATATTTCTAACTATTGTAATATGTATTCACATGTTACAATAGTTAGAAAAGAAAAACGTGGTAAAACGAGGCTGGAAATGACAGTTGATAATTAATTGTCAAGAACGCAACTCTGAAAAGCTCTTATATTTCACGTGACTATATCACGCCACATGTCATATTTCTCTCGCTTTTTGACGTTTTATGTCAAAAAACATGTTTTTTGGATTAATCAGTCAAAAATTGAAAATAAATTAATCAATACTCAAATTTCGACTGATATAATTTAAAAAATACGTCTTAAATAACAAAACGTAAAAAACAAGAGAAGAATGACTTGTGACGTCATCTAGTTATATACGATTTAGGAGTCTATCAAAGGTTAAGTCTATTACTAAGCGAATACTATTCATAATAATCTTCTTCCGTGATAATATACAATCTTCAAAACAATCACTTTCACATATAGATTTGTGCAAAATGCAGCAAATACTCCGTAAAGAAAATTAACAAGAATAACCTTCAACAAAAAACAAATGCAAAATCCGCCCGAGGCGAGACAACACCTGTATTACCATAACAAGACGTGAAATTTGAATGTCCACAAATCGAATAACCCTGACAGCCGCGTCCTGGAATTAAGTTATCCACTTTTTGCAAGAAAAGACGGACACGTTAACATATGAATATGACAAATTGTCCGGCGGCGGTCGGCCGGACTTTACTACGCCGGACAGAGTTTTACGGCACCCTAGGGATGTATGGGGGTCCAACTTGAAAATTTTTCATTCCGCCCGACTAGCGCACGAAGAAAAACGGTCAGGTCACTCGTCAAAACTGTAACAATTTCTCAGAAACAATAATGGGATAAAAAACGTGCCCCCACACAATGACCAGTGAAAAGCTGTTATGGTTGTCAATGTTATTTATTCGGATGGGAACACGTTGGGAATTTTTATATTTGTACCATCATGGGATTTCAAGTTTTATTGGTCATGGAAAAGTTAGATTGAAAATATCTGTTCTATTTGTTTATTGCACGAATGTATTCAAATAAATCCATTCGAAATGTCTAAGTTATAACGGGGATTTTTGCATGTTCACCAATAAACGGCTGGATGAATCTTAGAGATATTTAACAAGGAGATAGATTTTATTCCAGAGAAAGACATAGGCCACCTTTTGTTTTCAAAATAATTTTGATTGATTTTGCATATAAGGGATTTGTGTGGCCAGGAAGTAAAAAATAAATGCGGACAAAATTAGGGTAATAAACCAACGTGAAGGCACTTAAATAAAACTTAATAAATCAGTCGCCAATTTAAAGAACTTTGATTCTGGTCGAGATTTAATCTAATGTGCATAACGTTTTTCAAATATCATGTAGGTACTATCAGTGCAGGATTAAATATTGTGAATATCTGCATTTCGAGATTGATTGATGCTTGAAATTAGGCATTTTTTTTAGTACAGTTTAGTATCGAAAATATTATAATTGCTAATAATTAATTACTAAGCTGAAAGAAATTTATCATTAATTCAAATTTGGGTTGAGTAAATATGACCACGTTTCCAAATTTCGTAAACTACTCAAGTGGCTTCCTATGTATTTACACCGGAATAGTTACATCCTCATTCTTATTTACAACATATTATTTAGCTACCCCAAGTAGTCCTCATCACCTTAAGGAATGATTTGCATTTCTTCGCCTCTCCACTGCTCCCAATTTGCGCACTGATACTTGCCGTAAACTTGTGATACCTACACACACGTCATCCTTCTATGGTAATTCCTTTAAAGTGCAGGCTGCGCATTTTAAAATGTGCTGCCTCTTAAAATCAAAGAGGCCAGAACATTACTGACGTTTAAGAATCTAGTCAGGAAGCACTACCTTTTGTTAAACAACTGTGCCTAAATTATCTATTTACAATTATTTAATTGTTATATTACATAATTACTATTTATCAGTAAAATATATCTAATGAGTATGTATGTACATGTTTATCTTAAAAATTTAATATATATTATAAAAATCTATAAACAACTGATTTTATGCACCACCTACATCGCCAGATTAGCATAGAATAAATTAGGTCGCCTGGAAGAGATCGCTCTAAGTGATAAGACTGCCCTTTGTTCTGCCTAAAACACAGTAATTAATGTATTGTGTCTTTTATTTTGGTGGGAAATAAAGTGTTATATCTATCTATCTATCATAAAATTCGTAGTAAAACTTCTTTATGTTCACTTTTAAAAAAATATGTATGCATACTATTATTTGATACGCTAGGATAATGTGACTATATCGAAAATTTCTAATGAAAATACTGATTTGTGAGTTTGCGGCGACAGTGTAATTCCCAAATGGAATCAGGAAGAGTGCAACTCCGGCCGTGGACCGAATTGCAAATACGTATACGTCAACGACTTTATTCTGTTCTTGTGTGAAAATGTATTTCCAGCAACTACGTGTCTGTGATAGTAACGCATCTATATTTACAACTACACTCGTAGTTATATAATTATTTTATTAACTTTAAAATTGATTTTACTCAGAATATTTATTCTATAATGAATGTTATTTATGCTGGTATTTTAATTATATTTAAGACGTCCGATGTGCCAAATTTTGAATGATGTTGAAAATCCGTCACTGTTTACCCTCTTTGAGTGCAAAAAATTTTCAAGATTTCAATTATTTACAACGTATGAATAAATAAAAGGCCTTTAATGTTTACTATAAATTAAAATTATATAACTTTTTTAAGACTGAGTACAGTAGTTAATTTAATTTTGTAGGTAGGTATTCTTAATTTCAAGATCTTCTTAAATTTTTTATTATATTCATGATGGTAGCTTGGTGGTTTAGTCATCTACATCTAATCCAAGGATGTGGGTTCAAATCCTAGCCGAACGTAAGCTTAAGCGATTTAAGTAGTTCTTCTAACTCAAAGTGTGTGGGGGTTTATTTTATGTGTGTGTGGTGCATCGATGATGTTACCCCGTTGATAGGGTGACGCACCACTGGCGAGAGTCCATGGCTCAATTGCCATCCGAGAGCTAGGCTCGACCGCTTGAGGGGAGTACGCAATAAGACGACGTGGTGTTCTACTGTAGATTATTAATTTAACATTTAACTTAAGACTATATATACAGAAATCTTAAATGCTACGTGAAAAAATGTAAAACCCTAAACATGTTCGTAGATGCATCTCCGAAGGTTTTCTGTTTTCTGTATTGACAGATTTTGGCACGAACACGTACTACTCAGTTATAACCTTGCAAATTATTTAGCAATAAATAATTCCCTCTACGTGACGTAAGAAAGTGCATATTGTTACAATTACGCACTCGCTGATAATGAAAGAGAATGTCATAAGATTTTTCTCAGAACATTCTGCACATCGAGATTACCTGTGTGTGAAAGCTGCTCATCTACCTTGGACATATTTGTCGTTACTCTCTTATTGCAGTGGTTAAACAAAATAAATTTATATTCTAAGTTAAAATTGCAAATCCAATCCAGACTTATATTTGCGTGTCCGGACCACCGCGCCTTCCAATATATATGTTAATACTGGGAGGTGAAATATGACAGTTATAATTGCTTTATTGCACTTGGAACTGTACTGTGATGATGATTGTACCCACCTATATGCTAATTTTAGGGAGGATGAAGTGAAAAACTTTAGGTGTTGAAGGTTTACCTATATTTAATGGTGAAAATTTCAAGTGTCATAAATCACAAAGCTGCTTTTCAAGAAGAACTAAAAACAAGATTAATTGCTATGCAGCCATAGCCCTCTATTAAAGGAGAAAATAAAATTTAATCTATAATAACTTTCTATCTACAAAATCCTTCTTGTGCGTGGACTAGGATTATTATTAGATAGGATGGATTAGGCTGATTTTTGAAAAAATATTTTGGTGAGCAAAATGTGTTACTGTCAACCTATTGTTAGTGTACGATTTATATAACAAAACACGTAGAACTATGAGAACTGTTTTATTTGACTTCCGAACGAAGAATGCGCATCTAAATTACAATCAATCGTAAGTTACTATCCTGCATAATAATTAGCTACCCTACAGCGCTGCTATGACATATGTAGCCGACCAAAATCGAAGTGAGAATGATCTTTCGTTGTTTTTTTTTTGAGCTGGACCCAGCTGAATAGCCGCAGATGGCTGTTTCAGCGATACCGGACTTTGGGGGCTTCCCGACTCCGTGGGAGCGGAAGCGTTCAGCCCGGAAGCAGCGCGCTCGAAGAGGCACCTCCTGTGAGATTTGACCTCGGCTCGACCGCTGCGGGGATTGACTCTATATAGGATTAAGCCGTAAAAGGCTGAATGAGCTAAGCCAACAGGCTGAAGTGTTTATACAATGGGGACTCGTTAACGACTCCGCCGGCGGAGCCGATCCTAGTTTATCTTTACTACCGCTTCGCAACGTGTTATAGCTGGAGGAGAAGAAGCGGCGGAAGAAACTCTACAACAACAACACGCCTAAACAACACGCCTAGGCTAATCATGTATGGCTACTTGTGTCTGTAATGAGTGGGTGCGATTGGTGGGTCTTAACTTTGAGTGAGAATATTAGAGCCGGGGCTCTCCGGCGTCTGTTCTGTCTGCGTCTGTTATGCCAGGCTGATGTTCTGAGCCTCGGCGGGTTCATTATAGCGAGAAGTCGGGTGATTTTATCCGGCTCGTCAATGAGTACATTGCGAGGGCGTCGTTTACTCGTGGGAGCGTTCGGAGTGGGTTTGTGGTTGGCCGTTTCCGTCACCAGAGGGTTCAGGTGATGGGGGGCACGGTCAAAGAATCTGCGCGAGAGGGAGATTATATAGTCTTTGATGGAGGAAAGCTCCAGGTCGCGATGCAGGTCGGCGAGCCGCATATATCGCGAAGCGTCGGCTGCAGCACGTAAAAAGTGGTTCTGAACTCTTGATCTTTCGTTGTTACGCCCGCCCGCTTTTATATACGATTAGTAATCATAACTACCTACAAATATAACATTATATACTACCGGGTCCGGCGGAGATTGTTCTGCCTTGAAAAAAGTAAAATCTAGGACGCGATTGCAACGTCATCTACTGGGTCGGTA
The DNA here is from genome assembly GCA_039645545.1 of Dendrolimus houi. Classification (NCBI taxonomy): domain Eukaryota; kingdom Metazoa; phylum Arthropoda; class Insecta; order Lepidoptera; family Lasiocampidae; genus Dendrolimus; species Dendrolimus houi. The sequence goes on along the minus strand of CM077117.1, from coordinate 16,028,275 downwards.
AATCTGAACCATCCAGGGAAGTCAAACACAAAAAATGTTATCAAAATCCTGGAAATCGATTTCAGCGCCATCTTCCAATTGTGACTCTAAACCATCCTGGAACCCACTTCAATACACACACAAAATGTCATCAAAATCGGTCGAACCGTTTATGAGTTTTAGCCAGAATAAAGAACAGAAATTGATTTTTATATATAAAAATAAAAGATAATGAGTGATAACAATAGGTGGCACTAATTGGTACAAATGTTATTAACACTACTTATTAATACTATCCAACTATCTTAAGACCAATAGCATTATTATAGCATTGATTAAAAACAGCCTTATCTTAACAAGTAAATAGCCACTCATAAATATTCAAAAGTAACACGAGACGACTCATTTAGCACTCTGCCCCTCTTTTTTGCGTTATTGGCTTAATACACTGGAGGGTTGTTTGGATCAACTTGTTGCCATAAGATGCAGATCGACTGCTGTTAATGGATCAGCATGTTTTAATTATTACGGAAAAATTGCAAGTTTCTTTGAAAAATTAATATATTTTTACGAAAGAATTCTTAAATTTCTATACAACGTTAGTTATTGATTATTTCATTAACAGTCATCTTATATGCCAATTAATAACATTAAAGCTTCTGTGATTTCAAAAAGAAATATCAGGAAGCCATTTTTTTTATTATATGAGTTTAGGAGACAGGCAGGCGGCCCACCTGATGGTAAGCGGTTAAGATCGCCTATGGACATTCGTAACACCAATGTGTTGCTGCTCTCAAAGGGAAATGCATAAATATACAAAAACCGTAATATTATATGTATCTTAATTAGTTAATGAGTTCTTGCAATAAACTGACGATTTATAGAATGTTTAATCACAAATTTGCTTTTTTGGAAATTTTATGTATTTGTCTGAAATAGAATCCAAAACTGTTCAAGTGATTAAAGCAGAATTTTTAAACTTTAAAAGATAACGGGAAAAGAATTCAGGCACGTATCATTGGTGATTTAATAAACTCCTTTTTAATGACATTTTGCCAATAATTAGTACTTAGATGATACATGTATGGAACGCTTAGTACATGTATAGTACAAAACTAGACATCAACCAATAGCTAAAGCCGTAAATCACGTAGCGTAACATTTCGGTTTACGTATTGGGAATTGATCAAGAGTTAAGTCACGATTGTTGCAACGTTCCGGATCAATCCTCCGGGATTCATTATCCGGGAACGCCGCGACTGATTGCCGGCTCCGCCTTTGTACCGGATTGACCATAAATCCATAGGTATTTCATAAAAGTCTTGAATAAAACTTGAAGATTCTTTGATGACATCTATGCTGTTTTTAGGGTCAAAATTTGTTTGAATACAATTAAGCTTTTTATATATTTTTTTTATAAATGATTACAGTTGTGATTGAATTATTTCCTTAAAAAAATATTTTCAATGTTCTATTATTTATTTATTTACCCAAAACACAGATAATAACATCAGTAATTCAATTACAGAATATAATTTGTAAACGGCTAGGTTCCGATTGGTATCCAAGTGTGCTGACACTATTCTTGCATCAAATATTATCTAAGTTCAGATAAAATTAAGACTCAAGAGAAGCAAACTCTTGAATTAATAACGTTATAATTCTTTTAATTTTTTTGTATTTCCTTGTCAAAATTTGACTTATTAGAGTGTTTGAAAGATAAGAAGAAAGAAAGACTTTATTTGAAGATATAGCGACGTAATTACATTCCTTATACATTATTACACACAGCATATTACTGTGCCGGAATTATATCCGACACAACGCTGATTTTCAGTGCAAACCTTCCTTTTGGTGTAAGACCAAAACGACCCAATTTTGTTAAACTAATTCTACTTGTGTAATCTATACTAATATTATAAACAGGTAAAGTTTGTGAGTTTGTGATGTTGTAGGGGGTAATCTCCGAAACTACTGAACCGATTTAAAAAATTCTTTCACTGTTGGCAAGCTACACTATCCCCAATCGACATAGGCTATATTATATTTTCAAAAAAATTAGGGATCCTTACTAAAACTTCAATAGTGTAACCCAAGGTGTAAAAAATTACCTAAAATCGCGTGCGCTGCGGAAATTATTGATGATAGAATAAAATGATGTACTTCGACTTTGCAGAACACATCATTATTTACAAAAAGTGTCGTGATACGTCTAACTATTTTATTTATGCCATAATAAGTGTTCCTTTGTTTTAAAAATTTAATTAAAACGCCGCCGCTAGAAAAGGCTCTTTATTTGTATTTTGGTATTCATCCTTATCAAAATAAATTACTTCATATTCAAGACTGCTTCAATACCTTTACATAATTTTTTGAATTATTCAATTCGGTCATTCCATTTGAAAGATATCACGAGTTTAAAAATGTAAGTATTAGAAAAAAATTGCGTGGTCGCCGCGCACCCTAATCGACTAGATAGGCTTATGCGATGTAGACGTCACTGGGGTACGGGCAGTATGGGAGGGGAAATATTTTGAATTCGATTAGTAGGTAATTAAACTCAACAAAAAGTAAAGAGGTAAAGTTTGTGAGTTTGTGGTGTTGTAGGGCGTAATCTGTGAATCTAATAAACCGATTTTGAAAATTCTTCCACCAGTGGAAAGCTACATTATTCCTGAGTGTCATAGGGTATATTTGATTGTGATTAATACTACGTATTTTTTAAATTATTTCCGATGCCCAGCGGAGCGGGCACGGGTCAGCTAGTATTTAATAAGTAAATCAAATTTAAATAAAAACAACAATAAAATACTTTGTTATTTTAAAAATAAAATAAATACGTAAGCATACAATTACTTGAATCTATTGGCACATCCCTGCCAAGTAATAACTTGTATCGAATCATCTATCCGAATACAATTCGAGGTACGTAAGGTGTTATCTTTTGTGATTATTTAGAATTTTCCTCGGTCCGTTTTAATCCGATACGAGTAACACGAATAATTGAATAGGCCTAGAGCTTTTCTGCGGTCACTTTTGCGAAAACAAATTAACTTTTTGGGCTAAAAAGTATTTTACGACACAGAACTAGAATACTGACGTAGATAGATCGTACTATAATACGCTGACAAAAATGTTTTTTTTTTATTGGACAAGAATGTGCCGTCTCCACAACGAATTATCTATAAAGTACGATAAAAAACCTTATCTTTTAAAAATTCGGTTAATTACGTATTGAGAAATCACACTCCGCCTTTACCTTTAACTGTTTAGTAATTTATGTATTTTTAATAATGTATCACTAACACAAATATCTTTTTTTACAATTTAAGTATTTATTGACATTAGTAATATATACGAAAATGTAATATTGCTAACACTCATGTGTCAGCATGCTTGGATGCTAATCTAGTTCTAACCTTTTATATACTGTATTATGCTAATGAATTATTGATTGGTATAAGTTGTGTTGTACAAGTAAATAAACAGATAAAATGAGATAGTCGTCGGAAGCAGAAAAACTGATCCTGAGTTTTAAAATAATAACAATACTGTTGAAGTCAGCAATGAAACTACTTCAAGTGACACTTGTTCAGCCGATTATAATAAACCAGCAAAACGCTTCGCTTATAAATATTAATAACTATAAACTAGGTATGTCATAATAACTTATATAATCAAGTCTCTTTTGTTGTTACAATAATGATTTTGATAGCTGAAGGGGCGGGATGTGTTCGCAGGAATAATTTATTCCGCGCAGCGGGCATTCTTGCTCAGTGCAAATTGGCTAACATGTGGTACGGCATGGAAGCTGTTTGTGTAATCGATATATTTAGGACGTTTATATAGAAAATGCATATTTTAGGTTCTCGTAGGCATTTTCGCAATATTTTTCCAAAATTTAAAAATGTCATGTAATAACTGTGAACAAAAGTTAATCTCTGGTGTTTCAGACGTTTCGCCGAACCATTAAGTATTTATAGGAAAATTAAAAGACATGCAGATAATAGAAATACCAGAAATTTGCGGGAAAGGGTGGATACAAAAGTATGTAAGTATTTTTTTTGCATAACAAGTAAGTATTGAAATTGTGTGTAAGTTTTAAAGTAACGGGCTGTCGAATGTTAATTACCAACAAATTACAAAAATAAATTACGTTTTTATGTATTAAGAACATATTGAAATGATTACAAAGTATATATATGCTATATGTGTTTACTTCATTCAAGACCCACGTCATTATTAGGGGAACAGATGGTTACCTACTACGTTAAAGCAAATTAGCAGGCTTTACGCATCTAGATGCGAAGCTTTTATCACGATGATTTCCTTCATCACAAGGATGTGGTAATTGTAGCAATATGCTCACTGGTCCGAATTAAAACCCGCATCATTACAATGAGCCACGGGTACTATTTTGCGGCAAACTGCTGCTAAAATATGTTTTACTGTTAAAACCAATGTTATTTATTATGTGTATATCGTCTTTGATAAAAATGTTCCCTTTCTTTTTTCTTATGAGCCTATCATATAAAAAAATCCCATTTATCATTCTTATCTTCACTCTGCAATTTTTTAATAATATATTTTTACTATGAATAATTAAGTAGAAACATACATCAGCGAGCGTAACCAGCTAATGCGTCCCGATATAAGCGTATAATGGAATTTATCAAAAATCGAAGGGGTGTGTCGTTGCATCATCTTCCCCTAATTTGGTTTTTATTTTATTTCAACCCCAATATAGGGGCCAGTGTGTGGAATTAGTCTTACCATATGCGCACCTACTTGTATTACACTTGGGCGACGACTGTTCATTTTTGTTGTGTTCGTTATGCTGGCAAGTGTACTATAGCTAGAGATTACAGTGTAGGGAAATTAGCACTACTAAACTGTTGGTATTTTATTTTCCTTATTCTTAAAACTTATAGTGGCAATGGACTTTGACTGAAAATTTTCAAAGTAAAAACAACAACAGTATGTCTTGTTCCACTTTTAAAATATTTAATTCGTTCATAATTATGCATCTCATTTATTGCTCGAGTATAGCAGACAGATATTCTAATTGATGGAAAATGTTTACCGTTGCCTATGAACATTTGCAACACCAGAAATGTTATTAAAGTGCTGCCAAAGTGTAAGGATTGAGACAGAACTATTTAAAAACCTAAATCACAGCATTGTGAAAAATCCCAGTTACAAGCATACTGCAGAAAGGACAAGAACTAAGCAAACTCGGTAAATTTAATATATATATATATATATATATATATATATATATATATATATATATATATATACATATTAAATTCACTGAATACCTAGTGCACAGATAACAGCAAACATATACATTTATAGAAATGCATTTTGCGTATCGTTGCGTGTTTAAATATATAAAATCTATATAGGCTAGACTAAGCTTGCACGATTTTCCTCTGCTGTTTTTAATCATCTACACTGAACATGTATCGATACTGTATACAATTGTAAGGGTGCTCTTGTACTACAGTAATCCGAGCACAGAACATGTGCATGTGGCTTTAAATTCTGATCAAATAGCGATTACCAGCACGCACCACAGCTAATACCCACTTTTGGTTATGTTACGTAAATTTAAATTAACTGTCGAAGTATTACTTGGACATTAGACTTCAATTTTAGTAAAAAAAAAACAAAAATTTGAACATAATTTTCGATGATCGTGTGAAAAAATTATAAAATTAAAAATGTCAAAAACATACTTATTACTTCTGTGTCCTTCACTTTAAATGTTTACTCGTACATCAGAGTTTAAGGGTTTGGCTTACCACGCGGTTTCATTCCTGTAAGATTTTGTATCGTATCTTGTGGGGAATATTGAATTTTTTGGTGTAATATACATACATCTGAATCTGTTTATATTCAACGCTTCGAAAAAGTAACATACAAACATAACTTTTATTCACATATCAGCAATGAATATTTACATTTTAAATTCTTAAGCTGTATAAATTATGCTTGTGTTAAATAAATATATTATAAAACGAACACAAATAAGCTTGATTCTAGTAACATCTAAACCATAGAAAATATTTAAAAAATTCACACAATAGGATATGTTCTAAAGCATTTAGATATAAATAATACGATACTTGAAATATATCCGAAGATAAATGATCTGAACTTTTACTTTGAATATTGTACATTCGGGGATTAAGCCATTATAAAGAGGCAGTTTGCATAATACCATCCTTATCAGCCATTATGTACAAAAAAGCATTACAATAAAGGCGTACACATACGGTATCGAAGACACTTGATCACTGCAAAACGCATTAAAGTCGCGGGACATGTTTAATCTATAATGCGCCTTATCGCAATATTTTCCATTTCCGGAGAAAACTGGGAACGTCGGCAGGGCATCGCCAGGGGAAATAAGGAAGGCTGAGTTTCACTTTGTTTTTTTTTTTCGCCGGGAAAATTTTTCCCGCTTTCCTACGTTTACACTTACAGCAGTTACCGGTGTTTCGCGCGCGATTGTTACCTGTATTCTGTAGTGTTGAATTAAATATACGGAACGGTACTGGCAAAGGGTGAATCGTCTGGATTGCATTTGTTTAGGAACAATGAGTCCGGATTTTTTCGTTCTTTGTTTAATTTTCTGGAGTTACTTCTTTTTTGAAATGCACTTAAAGTGAGTCTAGAGTATAGATACAGATTTTTGTTTCAATGGCTTTTATTACTTGAATGATTTTTAAGGGGTTCTGATACTAAAGGTGAAAGGAATCTTTATTGTCACTCCACATCTATCTGTCCGTAATTCCCAACTGATTGTCTCACGAATAATGTTAGTGTTAATATTCTTTAAATAAGAGTGAATAAAACATCTAATTACAATGATTATTTATAACTGGCTACCCTTAGGTTACTGGCAACATTGTTTTATTAAAAAAAATGTAAAATATGGTGCTTTGTATTTGTGATTAGTAATAAATCAATATTAATCAAATCTATCTTGCTTATTTTTGCCCTAAACCCTTCAAATAACAAGTATAAATGATTATAATGAGACATGGCTTTCAAAGAAATGCAGAGCATTTATTATTGTAATGGAGTTCCATGTAAATTTTGATATATATAAATAAGTAGCGGAGATAATTTTGTCAGTTCTGCCCTGTTGTAGACATTCAACATGAAATAGAGAAATTCTAGCCCGCATAATTTATGAAAAAAAAAACAATAATTGATGAATTATTCCTGGTAAATCTACATACTAATTATATTATATTCCGACATTTATGTGACTAAGTTTAAATATTTGTTACCCGACTCACTTATTTACTTTTTAGCACGTGTCAAAATATTAAGATTCTCGTAAAACACCTTCCTAATATCGCTCAGGTATCGGTGTCTCTAATTAGTTAATGTTCTTTCTCATCTTCGATAATTTACTGAGACGGAGTATTATACCCCCCTAATAACTCCGGAACCCCCACTTACTCCTGGACTGGCTCCCGGGAATTGGCGGCGAAAAACTGAACCAAAATATTAATGCACCTCAATTCTATGGTAAGTATTGGCATGAATGTTTAGCGGATTAAGTAATGTTGATACTAGTTACATTATTTTAATTACCAGATCCGAACAACAGTTTTATGTTTAAGCAGACATCTAAATCTTGATTTTAGTAGGTAGCTTTATGGAAAAGGATAAAGAAATATTTTAGGACTTAATGAAAATTAGCAAAGTTATTCCTCTATTTGAAACTGAGAACAAAGACGACCCCTCTAACTTTAGGCCAATTCCTATTTTGCCAACCTTAAGCAAGATCTTTGAAAAAACATTTTAAACCAATTGCTCTCACATTTTAATATTAATAAATTATTTCATGCTAAACAGTTCGGGTTTACCAAAGGTTGATCAACTACAGATGCAGAAGTTGCTCACCTAAAACACATTTTTGATACTTGGAGGAGGTCATAGAATGCCATTAATGTGTTCAGTGACCTCTCCAAGGCATTCGATTGCGTTGAACACGTGACTCTCCTAAAAAAGCTCAATTATTACGGTATTCATGGCGATTCCTTCAACTTATTAGCGTCTTACTTAAGCAACAGATCCCAGATCATAGAAATTATCAATGTCGAATCTTGTGAGACTAGTATATCTATGGGTGTGCCCCAGGGCTTCGGGCTTTTATCCGTGCAGGAACGGAGAAAGAATACAAATTCCTGCGGCCCGGCGGCCTGTCGTAAGAGGCGACTAAACAACCCACAGCCAGGTGGTAAGGCATTTGCCCGACTGGATGGCTACCACCCCTGGTCTAGAGTATGTCGCCATAACAACCTTGAGTTGTGTTCCGGCATTAGTGGCCAGGTTCCAGTCTCCCTTCAGAGGGCAGCAGCGCATTTGTAGCACCTTTGGTGTTGCAAATGTTCATAGGCGATGGTAACCGCTTTCCATCAAGTGGGCCGTCTGTCTGTCTGCTGAACGCATGCAATAAAAAAATAAAATAAAAAAAAGGTCTCTATTCTAGGTCCCTTTTTATTTTTGATATATATTAATGATTTGCCATATTTTATTAATGATATGTATGAGGTAGTATTGTGTGCTAATGACACGTCACTTATATTTGATGTTGACAGAAATAAACAGAAATTTGACGACGTAAACAACGCCCTGACTCAAATATTTAAGTAGTTTACCATAAATAACTTATTACTTGATCCGAACAAAACTAAATGTGTTAAGTTTGTTATGCCCAATATAAAATAATACGATGTTAATATTATTATTAACGACACTAGACTTAACCTAGTAGATTTAACTGTATTCTTAGGCATTAACCTAGCTCAGAAGCTCTATTAGTTCTGCTACATATGCAGTCAGAAGAGTTAGGTAGTACACTGACGAAGAGACTGTTAGATTAGCTTATTTTAGTTATTGTCATAGTATCATATCCTATAGTGTTTTACTTTGAAGTAAAATAAGGGTAACGCTGCTGACTTAGAGCCTATATTTGTTTTAGGAAAAAGAGTCGTAAGGTCAATTTACAACTTCGGCCCTCTCTTAGAGGAGTCTTTTAGAAAACGCTTTAAGAAAATTGGTATTATGACGGTTGCATGCCAATAATAATGTTTTAATAATATAATTTATATTCGTAATAATTTGAGTGTCTATCCCTTACCTTATATGGCCTTATAAGTAATAGACTGATATTGCCATCTTTTAAATTGTAATAAGTGTTGTCCTCTTGCTTGGAGGTTGGTATACGCTTCTTCAATAAGATTCCGAATGAAATGTTAGATCTGCCTTTCACTAAATTTAAAACCAAATTAAAAAGTATCTTGCTTAAAAAGGGATACTATACTATTGAAGAATACTTAAATGACAAAACTTTATTTACATAGTAGCTCGCTCTAGCCTCTTATACTATCTTTTGTCTAACGCTTTTATCTTTCCAAGCATGTAAGGAATTTATGGAGATATGTTGCAGTATACATTTTTAGTACGTCACATCATATTATAACTGTAACTATAAATATAATATTTTTTTCCTTTTATTGTGTCTTTGTCTTACTGAGTATGCACTGTTTGGTACAATATGAAAGTTCATACATGAATAGGTATTTAATATACCTGTTTTGCAAATAAAGATTCATTGTTTTGTATTAAACGCATCAATATCGATCACTTTGGTTGATTCATCCAAATAAAAAATTCAAAAATGAACCGTCTCATATCGGCTTTAGTACGTCAACTATCCCATTTCTGTTTTTTTTTAAATATATAAACAAGGATCAAAACGATTGGTTCCTATATTTTTCCGCTAGAGCGCCTCGACAAGACTCAGTGGTGGATTAATCAAGAATTGTTCCGTTCCCACAGCGGTGAAAAATTGTCACCGTCAACGGTGTCGGCATCTACACTCTAATAACTCGATGATCCATCGCCATCCTAGATCTTATTATGTATAAATATAAAATAGGTATATTTTCACTTCTAGAAAGAATTTGTATGATTAGATTGTGTTCGTCATGAAAAATAAATATAAACAGTGACCGTCTAATATAATTGTGGATACATTTTTTCAATTCATCCTTCAATAGATTACTGCTCTACAGTTTATATCAGGCGTTCTATTATATAAATAAATAAATAATCACAACATTGTTTTTTTACTAAACCAATTTTTAGAAATGATAACTAGATTAATAGCAATTCATTTATTTCGATTAATTAGTTTAATCTTGCATGCATTTTTTACATATCGTTGGCGTCAATGCAGCACCTTGTATGTATATTTTTCGTGACTTTTTTCAGAATTGTGATAGGTAATATGTAACAATTTTGTTAAAAAAAAGTCACCATAAATTGTATAATAGTTACAAGGTCCTGCACAGTCGCTAAATATATTTAAAAAATTGAGTGACGGAGTGGTAGATGTAACCCGCAAAATTGTTAAATCTGTAGTTAACTGTAGTGTTGTATACATTGCTATAGTTTGTATTGATTAAAGTAATAAGTTTTCAATTAAAATCTTTCACAAAATTTTGTTGAGACTTTTCCTTTGTTTAGTGCTAAACTCATACATCAGCAATAAACGTAATATCAAATTCACTCGTTATATTTTCCGCTAAATTTTCTACGTTTTTTTCCCTCACCGGCCATCGTGTCGGCATCCATACTTTCCCATAATAAGTTCTCACATCTCGGCAGCGCCGTGATTGGCTCGAGCCCCGAGGGGATTGAACTTCGTCAGCAAATGAGGAGTGAGCCAGCGCGATCATAATTCACTACACAACCTAGATTATTTATTGTTCAACGCTGTTTTTGGTGCATTGCGATGAAGCCACTATGGTCGAAAGTTATAAAATATTATTAGGTGTCACTTTTTGATTTATTAAATCTACTTCCAATCATAATATTTTCCTTGTACTACTCTATTCTGACATACTTCCTCAATCACACCACATATCACCATGTTATCTTCATACAAATTGTATCTTTGTTTTGAACTACCTTTACTCTTATATCCGTCAATCTTTCAGTTTGATATTGTTTTAATAGTTAAAGCTACTACTGTGTAAGAAGAACACTAGTAATGATAATTGCCATAAATGTGATTGAAGTAGTAGAGTATTTTATGAAGTCTTCGCGACTAGTACACATAATTAAAATGTAGTTTTAACGGGTTTAAGCGCGGTATTTTATACGATTTTTTTTAATTTCCACGTCTCGACATCTTTTCAATAGCCGTCATCCACGATCACGGGTAGGTACCAAAAAGTGGCCGAAACGTCGAAGTAAAAAAAACAAACAAAACCTTTAAAACGTAGTTTTATTATAAAATGTATAATATATGTGCTTTTGATAAAAGGGATGAAGTTATCCCGGAAAAATATGTAGTTTTAACGAGATATTCTCAACAATATTATTATTATTATTCTCAATTTTACACACAAGATAGACATTTATTTTAAGCTGTTACATACGAGTAGCATTAAGTTATACTTTACGTGGCGCACGCTGCAGAAATAAATAAGTACAACGTAGAACGCGGCCGCGTGAAGAAGATATATTGCGTGGCGAGGGAATACAATCCTGTATACCAAAGGTCGTTCCCGTTAGTATAAATGTAAGTAAATTTGAATAAAACATTGCTGGGGTTCCGTGAGGGCAGCTTTTTCTGAAAATTCAGCGAATACGAGTGTTTGTTAGTTTTGTTTGGTAGTAAATGTAAGGTGAACGACCTAAGCATAAGAGTGATTAAAATAACTGTTGTTTCATTTTACTAAGGACTGATTTTATAATTATTTAATAAAACATCTAATAACTACGCAAGGAATAAAATTCTATATTTATTTTTTAGTCCAATTGAAGTTTATAAATATAACCGACTATTGTTAAATTTACGAACAACTATACGACCATTTCATTCGGCGGTGGCATTGCTAGATTGCAACATATAAGTATAGATATACTATTATTATGTTACAGCCCTTACTAATATGCGAAATATTATTTCTAATTCTAATTCCACTTATAAATAAAAAACTCAGGCCAGGTGAATCTTGGCTCAGTTTTGGGATGCCAAATACGTCGCCAGAAAGCTGGTAATGTTATGACGATGGATCGCCATGAATGAATGCTTGAGGTAGGAACTAGTCCTCTGGTCTCTGAGCAAATTGATCGCTATTTTTTTAAATTCAAGGCTTCCTGACCCTTACTTTCTAATGTTTCAACAACATTAGTTGTTGAAACATGAGAACAGGTTCCAGACTCTCTTAAGAGAGCAGCAGCGCATTTGTAAGCCTTTGGTTTTGCAAAGGTCTATAGGCGATGGTAACCGCTTTTCATCAGGTGGGCCGTCTGCCTGTCTGCTGAATTCATGCAATAAAAAAAAAAAACAACACAGGCACAAATAAATATAAAGCCCACTGTAAGAGGTAATGGCTGACATATTTTGCCTATATTAAATACTCTGATTGCTTTGCATCTAGTCATCGTTATGTGTTTATTGTGTTAATTAGATTTTTGGTATTATTATTGCATATTTATATGTTAATACGATTTTTTTACTTTCGTAATAATTGTTCAATAAATAAGAGTTTAAAATAAACTATTTTTAGCAAGTACTATGTCACTTTACATAAATAGAGTCGCCTATTCGCATGGTTTTCGGTGCAGTCAAAGTATATTTATTTTACAAATAATCGTCTGATCAAACCTTTAATGTCAAAATAGTATTTTAAATTAAACATGCATATACAAGGGCGCTGCATGCTTGCGCTTCAAAAAAAATATTTTTATCCATCGCTACTGACAAGCCTGCTAAATAAAGTTGACAACACATTATTACTAACGGAAAGGGTTAAGTAGATACTGTAATTGACCGCGAGACAATCCACTTAACATTATTTTAATTAATACCCACCCATTTATTTTGCTACCCATTTAATTATGGTATCGCGTTTTTAATTTCGTGAAAAGCCTTTTTTCCTCGTGTTTATGTAATTAATTTTCGTTTAATTTTTTAACGTTGTTAAGTTGAACCTTTGGATAATTGATAGTTGCAAATTTCTTATAATTTCAATTTCATTATTGCATTACCTACCACGGTTTAGTGGTTAGCGCGCAGTCCAAATTCAAGAGGCGTGGGTTCGAAACCCAAACAGTTTTCTGACCTAATATGCATATTGTTATAAACTACCACGTGCTAATGGCGAAGGAAAACAACGTAATGAAACCTGCATATCGAGATAATCGATTTATCAAACCCGCCAATCAGTCTTGGACAAGCGTGGTCGGTATAAAAAGGGAAGACAGAGCAGAGCCCTCAAATGTGACGTTTATTGACTGTTATTATAAAAGAAAAATTATAGATTCTCTATTAGATTTATTTCATCATCACCTGCTGATGCAAGACCGAGAGACAAATATTCCGAAAATATTATTTATGATTAGACATCACATGAATGACAGTTATGACATTATTTTTGAAATTGTTAAAATCACAGACAGAGAGTACTATTTTATTTATTGGTACAGATTTTTTATCATCACTAACCTGACACAGTTCCAAAAATAATATAGCCTTATTCATTGGAAGAAAGCCATGGCTTTTCTACACAAGTAGATTTATCATATTATTTAAATCATACTCGTACAAATGTACATTCACATTAACATAACACGGAAATCCCATAAACACACGACATTTGTTTCAAACACCCTTTTGAGTAAGCGACAACGAATTGTCAGTTCCCCTTTCGAGGATGAAATGCACGGAATAATAAGTATGTGGTTACAATAATAAGCTATTTTTGGAGCGTTTATAATCGATCACAATTTTAATTTATTGAGTAGTATTATCATGGATAAGAATACTTCTTCTTCCATGGCAATATTAACAAAAATTAGATAAGGAGCAGATTTATGATGTCGTCGTAAATAATAGTCGTTATTTGTATTCTTATACTCAACTTGGTAAATGTTATATGGGTTTATATAGATTTTATTTTGCAGTTTCAGGAGAGTATTTATTATTAACTTTAAAGGGTCTAGTCTGGAATAATCTGATTTTATTTACATAATTTAATAACTAAACAACTATTGTTAATTTTAAAATAATAAGTAAGTATTATTTCAATACAATAACAATAATTCATTAAAATTAAAACTATACCATAAATAAATCCCCATTAAATATATATACTAAGAAACAGATTAAATATATATAACTTAGTTTTGTATATTTTTATGTTTAGTGTTTTACCGGCACAATACTTCGACACAGTTAGCGTCGAAGTGTTGTGCTAGTAAAATATTAAAATGTTGAAACTAAGAATTTGCACGAAAAATAAACAAAAGTTTCAATAACCCTTCGATGTTTTTTACAAACTTTAAGAAAGTAATTTTAAAATATATTTAGATATAAAGTTATCTACTACACTTTTTAACTTTTTGAAGATTGTGTAAACCTCGTACGTATTATTAATGACTCATTTTCAATTATGTACATATTTTTTTCAAATACCTAAGTACTTCAAGTAGGTATTTTTAAGTTATACTGATATGTCTAATTAACCAAAAAAAGACTCAAAAATACAAATAGTAATAATAATTAATACATTTTACGCAATTAAATTTAGGTTTAAATTATTTAAAAGCGTTTTTAATTTCAATTATTAAATTTTTAATTATTACCGGGTTTTAGTGTACGTCGTTTTTATCATATACTAGCGTCTGCCCGCGACTTCATCCGCGTGGAATAGTTATAAAAAAAAGTAAGATAAAAAACTCCACGATTTTTAAATAATCTTCATTGGTGCTCCGCTTCTATCAGTCTTAGCTTGATGATATATAGCCTTCCTCGATAAATGGGCTATCTAGCACTGAAAGAATTTTTCAAATCAAACCAGTAGCTCCTGAGATTAGCGCGTTCAAACAAACAAACTCTTCAGCTTTATATATTAGTATAACATTACGAATAACAAAACAAAAAAATTATAATATTAGACAGTTTTCCGTTCCATAGAAAATTTCAAATTTATAAATAATTTCTGTCTATAACCAAATAATAGACAAACAAGGCCAAACTGAATTACAGCCGGTGGTCACCCCCAAAGCTAAACTAAGCTAAATGCTAACCCGATCAGGCATAATTTGTGACCAATTAGAATAATGGTCCACACGCAGTGATGTATGCACGGCGTGACACGAACAAAGAAAACTATACAGTTATTGTTCAAATGTTTATTATAGCTTTGCAATTTTAGTTACATTTATTGATAACTAGTTCCGTCAGCAAATTCCTACGCGTAGTCGTTTAAATTATGTAAGAATTATTGTAATATCTTTGAATACGCCTTAGTGTATGCAAAATCTAATGTTTGATTAATTATACACGATTAGCTTTTAAACAAAAATATCTTGTTCAAAACATCATCAAGCTCACTTTCCGTTTCACTTTCTGGTTGACTTTCATATTCACTTCCAGATTCAGTTTTAGGGCTATTTCTAGCTTCATTTTCGGGTTCCCTTCTGTATTAATTTTGATGTTTACTTTTACTTTTATTTTCAGATTCACTTTTAATTCCACTTTCAGGTTCATTTTCAGTTTCGTTTACGGATTCATTTCTACGTACTACTTACAGCTATATTGTCAAACACCGTTTGTAAATGATCGGTTTACTGCAAGAACTCATTAACTGGCAATAAACCTACGATATTAGAATCACATTTGTTATATTAAGAAAATACAACGAATGCAACGCTATATAACATTCAGGGTTACAATTTACTACCATGTCTCTGATATTACTTACACAATTCAAATCAATTAAAAAAGAATAACGTTTTGACTACTCCATAGTCTTAGTAATTCGTTAATAAATGTTTGGGGAAGCATTGTCCGGTAGCAGAACGTCAATGTCGCCGATTGTACTCGCCAGTTATGTATTACTCATACGGTTAATGCATTTAGCGTGAACTATGTTTAATAAATTGACTTCAAAACTAGGAACAGGTATAGGTTTAAAGTGAACCGATACATACACTACTTCTCATTAGTCGAAAGAAAATTTTATAATCATTAAATTCGCATTAAACTTTTTGCTTGGCACGGATTGTAGTTAAATATACAGCATCCAGCATATCTTATTCGATAATGTAAACAGTTACTTGATACAGACAAACACAATCTAATAAAATAACTGTATATTTTTCAAATTAGACAATAACTATGTTTAGATTCGTTTGACATTTATGAAGCAAGAAGTTTTGATAAACTGATTGGGAATAGTGATAAACTATTGAAACTTGTGATTGACTGGTGATCCCCAGTTAAGAATGTGACACTATATAAGGTCCATTAAAAAAAAACACATTTTTGCTCATCTCGTTAGTTCCACTATTTCTTGGCATCTGAAGAGCATGTCATTTCCTACAAGACTCATATTTTCCATCAGGCATTCAATCCTGAAATACAATTGACTGCTAGGATAATGTTTAACTCAAGGTTTAATAATAATCCACACAACATTTCTCTAGTACGTTGCTTTTCTGTGCTACAAGTAGGATTTGGAGGGAACTTTACGCCGGGTACTCTTTAAAATAGACATAAAGCTGATGATCTTTGATGTTACAAACGTCTATAAGAGGTGACCACTTTCTGTAAAATAGATCTTTAACATGTTTGTGTTCTTTTGGTAATTAAAAAATATCATAAAGCTGAAGCTCTTAACGGCACAAATATAGAACCTTAGGAAGGACTTACACATTTGTGCCGTTTGGAATTGTGAAATTAGGTCGGTGGGGTCCATCGGGAAAGAGTTTCTTAAAAGAGATTTGCAAGAAACTCTTACTTAAATACCTACTCATACAGCATGGCAATGCAGCCAGGCTTCTGGGCACGCTCCCATCTGGCAGCGATATAAGTTATTAAATTTTTAGTATTTAATTATATTTTTAAAGTTAGTTTTAGTTTGATATTTAAAAATGAATATATTTCAAAACTCAAAAAATATATCATAAACTGACATATTATATCTCTAAATATACACAGCCTACTCACTTTAAATACTTTAATGTTTTTGTGTACATGTCAAGGATACCCTCGTCAGTGTTCAGTTAATTTATGCCCACATTTGTTTGACCGAAAAGCATTTGGATCCGCCGATTTACGACCCCTGTCTCAACTTTTAAATAATCGGCGTTCTTATTGAGTTTTTGTGACATTAGGTAAACAAGGTCTACTAATTCTAGATCCTAATGCTGTATCCATACCTGTGTGGATATACCATTTGGTGGATTCTACGAACATTGCACAATCGCGTACATTAAATGGATTAAATCTGTCGTTTCTTTATGTCGCTACTAATGACCGGATACATTTTTCGTAGAAATATATCGCAATAAATTGTATAGCCACTCTTGGTTAACAAGAGAGTACTGCGAGATTAGGTTTTTTTTAAATTGCTGAAACAGCAGACGGCCTACCTGATTGGAAGCGGTTAGCGTCGCCTATGGACATTTTCAAGACCAGAGATCAATATGCTATCCCCCAGAAGGGGGACTGGAACCTGGCTACTAATGCCGGAACACAACTCAAGTTTGTTATGGCAGCATGCTCTAGACCAGGGGTGGTAGCCATACAGATGGGCAATGCTCTACCTCGCGGTAATAGGTAGACGTTTCAAAAAATGGAATTTGCGTTGTTTTCTATATCCCAGTCGAGTCTATAAAGTTTGGATAGTAAAAAAGAAATCCAAGGATAATCGCGTTTAATTAATTTCATATAATTTAAGTATATAAATAACTACCCGTAAATATGGTATAGGTGCACTTAATTTGTTGTATTTATTTATGCCAGTGAATAATAAGGGTAGAACAGCAATTAACATGATACGTTTAATTACCCACGCATAAATTTTATGCAGTATCGATTGTTTACGATTGTACATGACGTGGATTCACGAATTTCCAATGGTAGAAAGTGAAAAGAGTAGTTTTACTTTTTTACTAATTACAACACACAGGCAAACGAACATTCGAAAGGAACTTGTTACTGTCGCTATCGGCATCGAATAAATTAATATAAATACATTACAATATACAAATTATTCTCCTAAATCCTAAATTACCTAACTTTTTTATTTTTATGTATATCTATACACATAAATAAAATTTAAGTGCTCGTTTTTAATATCAAAATAAAAACGTGAAAAAATCAGGGGATAATTACATTTTAGAATTAAATAGATGACAAAAAGTGTTGAAGTTTAAAGCTGATTTCAGCTTTAGACTTGCAGACATTCGTCATTACCGTGTACTCACGGTTCAGTTGTCTCTCAATTTAGAACAACCAAGATGTTTTATATAAATATATAAACATAAAATTGAAACATTCAATGTCATCGAACATTATTTTTAATGCGAAGCTGATGAACAGACAGACGGCCTGCGGGTGCGATGCGATGGCCGGGAGAAGGCAAAGGTACGTGGAAGAAGAAGCAAGGAAGGACTTACCTCGCCACCAGTCCTCCGCCACACTGCACTCGTCCCCCGGGGGTTCACACACTCACTAAGATTATGGTTATGCTCATTAAATGAAATTATAACAGTTTATTTTCTTTTATGTTCCAACAATCGTTATGTGTATATTTATTGCGGTGACAGCAGTGACACTCGCTGAATCGTCTTGTATTGCGCATTCTTCATTTAAAAGTTTATTCTTTTCTTGATGGCGAGGATGGGGAGGAAGAATTTATATGGAGGTGTTCTTCAGCGCAACCACCGCCCATGTAATGAAAAGAGGCTACCGTCTTTTATAGACGTTTTGGAACACCAGAACGAAGCCAACGCATTGCCAGCCTTTAAGATGGGATAGAAAGTTCTTGTCGTCGTTTCCTCTAATTTTTGTGTCTTTCAACCAAATTAATTCAGTTTTGTTAATCAGTTTAATTCAGTATACGACAGGGCCTCATGTTTGTTTAATCATAAATTATCGTTTTCAGTACTTTTGTCTGACAGTTTGTCACGAATAAGCTGCAATACGGGTTATACGAATTTCAATGAACAATTTATGAATTAAAACAACAACTTTATCTTAAATTTTCGTCCATGTTTCATTCAGGGCCGGACAGCAGGCTGGAGAGGGAGGCAAGCCAGAGCCCATGCCCCGGCCGGCCAGGTCAGAGGGCGGCAAATTCAAACTTCGCAGACAAATACACAACTCATCATTATCGCAACTTTGACCACTGAGACGTCCGGTACCTTAAGCACATAAATTACTTTTCGCAGGGCGCGTAGCAATACGTTATATATATAGTTTAATATCATTGTAAAAACCACAGACTGTTGTGACACTGTCCATCAGTAGGCGTCTGGCGACTGAAATGATGATGATGATTAATCTAAAAATATAGGCGAACATTTTTCAGTTTCTGCTCTCCCTCGAAAAATTCAAGATCCGGGACTGGTTTTATTCAATAATTATCTTAGAGGGTTCAGAAAGTATGTACCTATCTATATACCGAAATAACAAGTCCTACGCGAATGAAATACCGAGCACAGCTAAAATGATAAAAAATTGTATTGTTGCAAAAAAAAAAGGAACCAATTGTTCAAATAATGTCATTTCGTAGTTGAATGGCGTTAATGGGCATAAATAATGGCGGCAAATTCCCGCCAATCGCGACAATACACGTTCCATTTGTCGCAAAATTGTTCGCTGTAAATAATAATTATTATTGAATGGATGAGCAAGTTTATCAATCCTTATTTATTGGTTCATTATGAGGATAAAATTGCGTGTTTTATAATTATTATAAATAAATACTAACCAGCATTTTTTAACATAATTGTCAATGCTGTTTATTTATACCAGGGAACCTAAAGCGGCTGCTTTTGGAGAATCGCTTAGTGAATCTAAAACATGTCTAAATATACTGATTGGTGTATGAATTGGATAAAATTTTGTTACGTGTCATATAATTAATACGAATCTGTGAAAGCGGCCGGTTTCGGCCCCCATCAAGTTTTTCGTCTTGTCGACCATATGTTATATTTTTAACCCGCTTGTATTAGCTTCACGTTTAAGTGCGTATGTAATGAAATCTTTCAACATCATTTCCACTAAGTTTCAGACATCTCCAAACTCTAATGAGAAAAGCTAAAATTCTTAAATTTACCAATTCACTATGGTAAATCCCAAGATTTACTGATTGAACTTAAGATTTTGACTTACTCAACCAATATATTGGATGTTACAGTAATAAATACATCTATACACCTGTATATAGTAACAGTGAACAGTGAATCCGTCTACGTTCTAATATTTGGTAATGCCTTTTGGGAAATGGGACTGACCAGACTATCGTCCTGCGGCTTTTGAGTTCTCTGTCACAGGAATGTTTAATCCGTTTTGCATTGCTTTAACTTAGTGGCAGATACTACTCTAAATAATATAATAGAATGGCTGACAGAGAATAATTTAAAAACTAATTTAAATAAAACTAAAATTATGACTTTTCAAAATAGAATTTTAATTTGTTAGACGACATAAAAATCTATTGCCATGGACATAATATTGAAAATGTAACGACCACAAACTTCCTTAAATATTGACCGCAGTTTATTGAAAATGTCGTGAAAATTTGTGTGTGAAAATTAATAGAGGCTCTTATGTCTTATACATAATAGTAAAAGCACAGTCGTTACAGACTACTATGGATATGTGCATCACTCCTTCGTTTCGTATTATATACTGGGGTAATAGTAGTGAAAGAGTTATGTTATGTTATAACCTCATAAGTTTCAACAACTAAAAGGAAGCAAATAGCGCATTAATTATTCTGTAAACAGTAATTAATATTATTACTATGATGATTGATATTTTAAAAGTAATGTATCTAAGTACCAAATGTTGTATTTTAACGCCTGTTTTTTTACTACGTGAATAATGTTAGTATTATGTAAATACTGTTAGTATTTATTAAACTACTTGTCATTATTTAAATTATTATAAAATTTAGTGTCTTTTCTAGGTAGTTTATCGGTTCATTTAGAGGCCATACCTACCTAACAAGGTACATATTTCAAAAAAGTTATCTTCATGTTTTTGCTTTTTCTTCAAATTCCGATATTTCCCTCCAGTATTATTAAGCATTGCATATCGTATTAAAGTTTAACATCATTATTGTCAATTTTATTTTATCAATATAACTCCGACCTCAATAACGAAGCGTGAACCATTTCAATTTGGCGCATTTACAGTGAAATCAAGCGGGCAAATTTGCGTCATTATAGGCCGAATTACGGCGCGGATCGTACCTGCTGGATAGTTTTATGACGATCCTTAGGGAATATTACATTATACTTGTTATAAATATTAATGATACAAATTATTTTATAAACTCATTAAATATTGTGGTGAAATTTAAACGAAAGTATTTGTATCTGTTTGTCTCTACAATGTTGTAAGCACAACCTATATGATTCACTCTAAAATCGAGGATTATATAATCATCCGAGTTAGGATCAGGAAAATATGAAGATAGAATTTTTAAATTGTCCAATAACAAGAGCGTAAAATTATTAAGATCACCAGTTATGATTAGAGTTGAAGCGACAAACCAAATAGTAGAAAAGAACTTTCAGCCTATTTCACATACATATTAACATGGCTGTTTCTCATTGGGGTAGGTAGAGGCGATGGATTTCCACTTGTTACGATCTTTATATTCATCTTATGCTTCATCTGCTTTCATGAATACATACACGTTTATTATAGGTGTTTTTTACCTGGCCATGCTTTAAGACATGTGCGATTTGATAATGGTAAGTACGTCACGGTCTACTATTTTAATTATCTATTTTAAATTAAAACAAATGTTAATCAGATTAAATTTATAAATAAATTCAATTCACATTGTATTTTAAATAAAAAAAACAAAGTAGCATTTATATACCCCAAAAAACAAATTGCCCTTAACGTAATTTCCCCATCAAGTGTACATTAAAAGAATAAACAAAACACTCCGGAAGCCGTACAGCCTCCTAAAAATGCATAGGCCATTACAAGAATAAGTTTATTGTGATTTTGCGTTTAAACAAAGGGGGCGAGCGTTTTTACGTGGCGGCATAATGAATTTCGCGATGGCGAGACGTCGCACTCTTTAAATATTCAACACGATGTACGCTGTAAGGGAATTTTGTACACCTCATTGAATAACATTGCTTCATGCATAATTTTTCAGCTCGGGAATATTGTCGCTTGTAACTGAGATGAGGATTAGCGAGGGTTTGTAAACGGCTTCTTTCAAGTAGTGTACACTGATAAAATGGCTACAATGTTTGGAAATATGTCAATCAATCAATCAATCACTAAATTGTACACCAAAAAAAGAACTTACATACTAAAACTCACAAAGTCTTATCGCTAAAGAGCGATGTCTTCCAGACAACCCCAGGAATGAGATGAGATTATAATGATGATGGTGGTGTACATAATACATAGTACTATTTCTTACATTCTAGTAATAAATATATAAATGCGGTATATACGGATGTTCTATATATTAAATAGATATATACTTAATATACATAACATACAAATACATATCTACAAAAATATATAAATGTTTATAGATAAATATATATGTACATATATTTAAATATCATCATATTCCAAGGACAGGTAATATTTTCTGATCATCGATTTTGCGATTTCGCTTATCTGATAGCAATTGGCAGTGATAGCAATATGATGTGCCACCTTTAATATAGATTAAACATTTGTAGATCACAAAAAGAAATAAACAAGTCTTCTTTTTTGTTTAGGGTTGCAAAGTCATTTTAGCACGAAAGAAACTCTTATACATCACGTCAATTCGTCCATCCATCCAACTGTCCGTGTGTCTTTGTACGTCACATATATTATTCTCTGAAACTAATAGGTCTATATCTATTCTCGGATTCTAATAGAGATGAAATTATGCACGCATATGTAAGCTGCATGCACAACAAGATGCTGTACAGAAATTCAGAAAAAAATGAAGATTAAGGGATCATACGTGTAATTGAAGGTGGAAATAAAATTTTCAATAAATAAACGAACCTTTTTTGAAGAATTGTGACAGTTTTTATGATTTTTTCAGGCACGAGTGACCTGATATTTGCTTCCAAAGTCGTAAAATTTTTGTTACACTTTCGTCTAAGTGTTGAACTATACATTAGAAATTCTGAAAATCGCTATAAACAATAATATCTAAGTAGTTTTTGTATTTTCTGATAAATGCTGTTTTTAACGTTCCGTGATCAAATAACGAAAACAGTAGACGTTTGTCATCTCGCAAACCTTTTGTGTCAACTACAAAGTACTTACCAGACTTTAATAGCTAGACACGATTTGACGTAAATTTTAGACCAATTTGTTTTAAAAAAATATGCGCGACAAAATAATATATTACAAAAGTGAAAATAAAATACATACGCGCCATTTAGAGGAACTCTCTTCAATGTTACGTTTTGTACTGGCTCATTTTCATTCTTCTACTATCATTATTTATATGTAATTATATGTTAAGGAC
Source organism: Dendrolimus houi (assembly GCA_039645545.1). Classification (NCBI taxonomy): domain Eukaryota; kingdom Metazoa; phylum Arthropoda; class Insecta; order Lepidoptera; family Lasiocampidae; genus Dendrolimus; species Dendrolimus houi. The sequence goes on along the minus strand of CM077117.1, from coordinate 16,004,723 downwards.
GGATATATAGCGATAGCTACATGTAAGTAAAGATCCTGCAACCCACACAACTTTCCGCCGTTTATTAGCGAAGCCAACAACTATAACTAATATAATTTCTTGTCGGTTCATATCCGAGGGGATTTTGGGGATCAAAGTTGTCACTAACACAATTAGGGAGATAGATTAGTTTCGGTCAGAAGTAGCCTCTCTTACCTGCCCAATGTGGATTGCTATTAATTCAAATGGTTATCTAGTTTCATGCAGTTTAATTATTAAGATTATTAGGTGTGTATTTCGAAATAGTGCTCAGACTCCAATTAAACTTAATAGTAAAATGAGTCTTCATATAATATAATAGTATTATTTTAATGTATTTGCGTATAAACTTCACACAAAAATTGAGGGAGCAAAAAACTATACCTTTTGGATGGTTTTCAACAGGCTATAACTTAAAAAAATGGTTGTAACGCAAATTTAAAGAAAGTAAATTTTAGGTCCAAGTAACTAATTTTCGGATCTGAACTTCAACATTTATTCTGATTTTTTTTTCGAGTAATCTCCGAGTAATACCACTGATAGGAAAAAACAAGTCTTTTTCTTTTTGGTCCGTATGGACTGGTTAACTTGTTTATTCAGCTTCAATTTTTTTAAAGACCTCGATACGAGCTTTTCTCTCCGTGATATTGTTGGTCTTTAACAGGAAAAGGATCATTTTGCCTTTAATTATCAATATCTCAGCAACCAATGATTGTATAGTAAGTTCACGTGGTTTTCGAAAACTTGAATAAAGTTTCTACAAGGATTAGTCATTGATTCTTAGATTTTTCTTATCATTACATGAATTTGAAAAAGCAACAAAGAAGGGCTAGTCGTAGTTTTTGGAAAATCAAGCTTTGTGAATCCCTCTTCTTATCTTTTAGTCAATTGTTATCTCCTTATTATGTATTTCAATATATTTTAGCATTTACAAGTATTCTTATTTTAATGGTATTTTATTTAAAAAATGTCTTTGTGTTTAGTTCAGTGATTAGAAGGAGAGGAGATTTTATGGATGAGCTGATCAACACTCCAAATTGAATTGTAAACTCAAGCTACTTGTAGTATTCTAATAAGGATTTATAGACGTACTATCGTATTAAATTAAGGTTAGGATTTTAGTATACTATAGTACGCCTGTGTTATGACTTTATGGTAACTAGCGGTCTCTGCAGACGTTGTCCTGCCCTAAAAAAATAAAAAACTAGAACCCGGTTGCGCGGCACCTATCGGGTCTAATTATGAATCTAAACCATCACAGGACCCACTCAAACACACATAAAATTTCATCAAAATCGTAGAACCCGACTCCAGCGCCAAGTATTTAATTAAATTTGATGGGTTACATTATGGAATTTTTAGTAGGGATCTCTAATTTTATATAGCCTATTTAACTAGGGTTAATGTAGCATTCGATGGTGAACTATCATCGAATGCTGGACCTATCCTGCCGACCTGGGGAATCTGGAGGCGCAGGCTGAGCACATGCGCAAATCCCTCAAAAGGATTTGCGACGCTGCTATGCCTCGAGCCAAACGACCGCCGCCGCGTACACCGGTCCACTGGTGGACCGAGGAGCTGGCTGAACTGCGGAGGGCAGTCCGCAGAATCAGCCACAGGCTCAAACGCAGCAGAGCGCGTCGTCCTCCAGACTATGTTGAGGAGAATGGACTCGTGGGGGAGTTCAGAGAGGCCAGAAAGGCCCTATCGATTGCAATTCTGCGAGCGAAAGCCCGGGCTCGGGGGGAGCTCCTCGAGACACTAGACCGGGACCTTTGGGGGCGTCCGTACCGTGCGGCCCGCAACACGTTGCGGCCTTGCACCTCCACGGTTACGGAAACGCTCGAACCCGAGATCCTCCGGTCGGTTATCGATGGGCTCTTCCCGGATCCGGGGATCTTCACTCCCCCCGATATGGGTCCAATCATTCCCGACACCTCGGAGGTGGAGCCTCACTCCATCACCGAGGAAGAGTTAGACGTCGCCCTGGACCGGCTCCGGGGCAGGAAGACGGCTCCGGGACCCGACGGGGTTCTGGGTCGGCTCCTCTTCCTGGCCGCCAAACACCTACGCGGCCAACTGCGGGAACTGTTCGATGCCTGTATTCGCGCAGGTCAGTTCCCGTCGCAATGGAAGGAGGGCCAATTATGCCTGATTCCCAAGGGAGGCCGTCCTCCCAACGATCCGTCCGCCTACAAGCCCATAGTGTTGCTTAACGAGGTCGCCAAGGTCTTCGAGAAGATCTTAGCGGAACGCCTCGTTAAGCATCTCGATACTGTGGAGCCGGGGCTAGCACAGACGCAGTTCGGATTTCGGCGGAGGCGCTCCACGTTGGACGCCTTCGAGACACTGCGATCTGTAACGGACGACGCAGTCCAAGCAAAGGATACTGTCCTGGCTGTTTCGCTAGACATAGCGAACGCCTTTAACAGCCTCCCTCACGAGACGATCAGGGAGGGGCTTCGTGCACACGGAGTTCCCCCGTACCTCACGAGGCTGTTGGGCGCGTACCTCCAAGACAGGTACATCCTTTGGGAGGGCGGCGAGTCCGAGAATCGCGCGATAGGTCGGCGACGCGTCGCGTGCGGCGTCCCAACAGGGATCGGTCCTCGGGCCGGTTCTTTGGAACGTCGGTTATGACTGGATCCTTCGGGTTCCGGTCCTGTCCGGAATAGGGCTAATCTGCTTTGCGGATGACACCCTACTCACGGCACGCGCTGCGTCATTCGCGGAATCCATGGTCCGAGGAATAGGTAGGCTGGGCTTGAAGGTCTCCCCCACGAAAACGGAGACCATCATGTTCCATAGGCGGTTCCGTAATCCCCCGTGGACTTGTCCGTTACAGTCCAAGGGGTGGACATTCGTGTAGGCCCCCAGACGAAATATCTGGGGCTAATTCTCGATGGGAAATGGCTGTTTAAAGCGCACTTTGGGAGCTAGTTCCCAAGCTCGTGAGGTCCGCAGGCGCCTTCTCTCGGCTTCTTCCCAACGGGGGGGGACCGGGGGGACGAATAGGAAACTCTATATGGGCATCCTTAGGAGTATGGCCCTGTACGGTGCACCCGTATGGTCCACTGCACTCCACTGCCACAATAGGACTTTGTTGTGCCGCGCACAACGGGTCCTGGCGGTGAGGACTATCCGAGGATACCGTACAGTGTCGTGGACGGCTTCGACACTATTAGCAGGCGATCCGCCCTGGCCTCTCCAGGCGGACGTGATAGCCAAAGTTCGGCACTCCCGACAGGATGCCCTCGCCCGTGGCCTGGTCTATGGCCAGGCCGAACTCCAGGTGATCAGGACGCGAGAAACCGCGGCCATGATCCAATCTTGGTCAGTAGAGTTGGAAAACCCTGTTGCTGGCATTGACACGGTGGAAGCGGTTCGACCGCAGCTGTTACGATGGCTCTCGCGGAAACGCGGGACCCTGACCTTCAGAATGACACAGATACTTACCGGGCACGGTTGCTTCGATAAGTATCTGTGTCAGATTGCGGGCTGCTTGCCTTCACCCCAATGCCGCCAGTGTGGCGCGCTAGACACGGCGTTACACACGCTAGTCGAGTGCGCAGCATGGGCACCTCAGAGGTTTGAACTCGAGATATTAGTAGGACCGATCGATTCACTGGGCGATCTGGTGCAAGCCATGCTGCACAGCGACGATTGGTGGGTGGGTGCGGCCAATTTCTGCGAAACGGTAGTGTCTCAAAAGGAGGCCGCGGAACGAGATAGGGAGAGAGATGGTAGTGCGCATGCGTCTCGCGGGCGCCGACGTCAGTCGGGAGCCCGGAGGCGCAGGTATGCGCATGACCTCCTCCCTGAAATACCGCTGCAGGGGCCCTCTATCATCTAGGGAGCAGAGGAGTCTTCACCCCTGTTGACGAAGTGATTTTGCCTCTCCCGGGGCATTCTCAAGCACTTGTGCGCTAGGATAGGTGTGGGCGTAACTACGTTCTGTATCTCACGCCTTTCCTACCATAAGCGCGGGGCACATGGGAGGAGGGTGGTTTTAGTGGGGTATTGATTAGTCGAGTCTGCACACAAGCCGGTTGATTATTGTTTGGATTGCCTCAGTGGAAAGCCTCCATGATCAACAACGGTCTAATCCCTAGCAAAGGACCCGGTATGTGAAAATGCATTTCCCCCGCCTGAAAAAAAAAAAAAAGAAAAATGGTGAAAGATTTTTTGAGATCGGTCCCGTAATTTTTGAGTTAATTGTTACAAAAATACAAATCTACGTCAATTCTAGTAAAACCAAGAAGTATAAGAAGCATAATAAATTACGAAAAGTCTTTATACGGTATTATCTTATCTTAACCGAGAATTGGACTTATTACCTCTGTTTTCTAGTGAAATTTTTCGGCCCAATACTTATGATAAAAGATGCCATTATTCACTAATATTTAAAATGCCCCCTCTGGCGCTAGATTTTATAGTTTAATTTTAATTTAAATCAATTTGAATGCCTTTAAACTCAATTTAATTTAGTAATACCAATAAAAGAAAGGTTAAAATAATGACTAAGTATTAAAATTCAAAAACGGAACATCTAACTTCACATTACGGGATATTATATGGGTTGCAATACCTTCAAATAGGAATTAAAATCCACAAAATCGTTCGAACTCGATCCGAGGTAAACCCCACCCGTAGCAAACTAACCCCTTTGAAATATTAAACGAGTGACATTCAAACATTGCCCAACGTAATTACATACTCCGATACTAGATAATGTCGTTCCTTGAAAAGCTCCTTACACTACGATCTTTTTGCTGTACTTTCAAAAGCAAACTCCTTGACTGTCTTTTAGATAAATTCGTAGTCTTTGCTGTATTTGAATACTTATTAAAAATACTAAGCTTTTAGAAATCTAATTTGTAATCCAAATTTAAGCCCCTTTTAGCAATCTGGTGACACAAAGCGAAGTTCACTAATATGTAATCTTTAATGTGTACCATATATTTAAGCAAATAAATTAACTGTATTGTATTGTTAAAATAGTTAAATTTGAATACTGGCACTGATGATAATGACAAATGACAAGCAAATACACAATTTACAAAAAAACAGTCATAATAATTTATTTTTAATTAAATTTATAGTATGGATTAATTTATATGTAATAATAAATCTAATAAACATCTTACAATAATTTATTTATAAGCCGATAAAACATATTTTTTCAAATGTAGCTTCGGTTTAATAATTTGGTATTACCAAGTGTATAATTAATTAAATATTATTTTTAATGGTGTGTCCGTTGAAAAAAAAAGATATAGCTTAGACAGCGTGGTAATTAACATACAAAAACGTATATATATATATACTTTTATATAACGCTGAAAGTACTGATAATTATCAATTTACAATTTAAATGCATGTGCGTTACATTTATTGTTATCTAAAATTCATATACAAACTGTTCGTCACAAATTGTCCGTCGTATTTAGGTACTCTGGACATTAAAGACAGTCGGACTCAGAGGACATCGAGACACGCGAGATGGAAGTTTCAAATTGGATATTTGCGTATAAATTTTATAAAATGTGTATTTTATGTGATATTCGTTTCATATTAGTTTTATAGTATACTTTGTATCGATCTTTAATATTGGAGCTGAATGTTTATCTTGGAAATAATGATTTTGATTTGATTAATATTTGTATGCTAAGTAATGTTTGTTTGCAGTTTACTTTAATAAATATGGCGTATGTTATAGTATGGTATGCATAAATGAATGAACATTTTCTAAATAAGGGTTCTTCGGCCTTGGCTACATAAATAACGCGAGCCTGTCCAAATTGCAAAAAGTATTTATTTTAATAGCTTTTTTTGCTTTAATAAAGTAGTATATAAAGTAGAAGTATTTTCATTGAAGGCGGTATTAAAAATACATTTTGTTTAAAAATAAATAAGTAATAAAGTTAATCATTGTAAGTTAAATTATTTATTATAAATAAGATTTGCTTGAAAAGGGCTGCAAGGGCACTCTTTTAGTGACATGTATTACTTAGTCCTTTTCCGTCGGTATTTGAAAATTTCTAAAACTTTCTTAGTTTACTATGCTAATAGAGGTTTTTATTTTTCACTAGCTTCTGCCCGCAACTTCGTCCGCGTGGAATAGTTAAAAAAACCCTCCCTATTTTAAAAACATTCTTCATTGGTGCTCCGCTCCTATTGGTCTTAGCGTGATGATATATAGCCTAATTGTTTTTTAATGTATCAATTGTTTTATTGTATGGTGATGATACCGGCAATATCAATACTTAATTAGGTGCATAAGTTGTATAATAAGCTGTTTAAATAATTAAAGTTTTTTTAACTATCCCACGGAAACTTGTTAATTTTTTGGGATAAAAAGTATCCTATATGTTGACCAGGTATATAAGCTACCACCTCACAAAATTTAATTTAAATCGGTCCAGTCGTTTCGGAGATTAGCCGGTACAAACAGATAGACAAACAGAGAAACAGAAAATATGAAAAAAATCTAAATTAGTTCTATTTCACTTCTTGCATCCTCCTGACTCGGTTTTTAGCATTTTTTTCATTGTACAGAAATGTGACCTCTACAATTTTATTATATGTAATAGATAACAATATCAAGACAGCTGAATGTCCCTGTGCACGGTTTGAGTAAAAAATTAAATGCATTTCGTTCTTGGGTAGAACAAAGACTAAATAAATCCTTGGTACTACGTAATCTTTTTCATGGTACTACGGCGCAAATCGATGCTTGAGATAGTTATTGGTAAAATTAACATTAAGTGCGTCAGAGTGATACTACATGTATTCGTAGTAACGTATCATACTAACATAACGCACTTTTTAATTTCGGCGGGTTATCGCCATATTTACGCGATAATATTATTGTTTTAGGAAACGGACCCTTAACGCTTAATCGAAATTTTAGTTAACGTTATAAGAGGAAATAAGGTTATTTTCATACAGGAATTCGAGTTCTCAAGAGATTCACCGTCATTCTGAGGTAGCCAGAACCTGTTTGCTCGTTAACTCATCTCATGTATTATGAAGCTATGTCAAATGTACTCTTCACTCGTGAAATACAGGTTGTGGTGATACATATACATAAAAAACTAGTTTCTCTCGAAATTATAAAAGAATAATGTTAATATTATTCAAAATTTACATATTAACTTAACAATTTTTTTTAAATAAATTATTTAACTCAATCCATGGAAATGTTCAAAGAATATGTTTACTGTGTTATATTATCTTATTACTATTATGTTATTAGATAATACATATAACTATTTGCAGTAAAGATCTTAAAATACTTTTATGTTTACGTTGGAGATTAAAAAAAAAATGTTGAAACGTTGAAAAACTACTATTGCTTAAAGTTAAATGAAGTTCGACTGAAATAGATTATATGAATCTAAATAATATGTTAATATTTTGAAAAATTAAAAATCAATAATACTTTACAATATTGTAATCAATATCACTTAGATAATACATGGCATTTTCCCAGTCATTACGGGACAGCGCAATATGTATTTACTTTCCATATTATATTATTTTAGGAGCACTGAAAATAATATAATTCTTAATTATACAACAGTTGCTAAAAATAGACCTTTTACAGCAAACTTGCGCTTAGAAATTCCTAGAAGAAATATTATACACACAACAATTTAAAATCAGCCTGTAGGTATGGTTGGTTAGATAGAAGTTAAAATAAAGGCTCGTTGAATGTCGAATGTCGCAACCTTCCGGGACCCTTGTGGCTTACTTATTTAACTTAAGTTAAACTATCCTTCAGTACAATATTTGCATACGTTTCTACATATTTGCAATACAAACAAAGTTAACTTTGTTTAGGCATCTTTATTGCGTTTTTTGTATTAGCTGGAGTACAGCATTTGGGCAGACGACCCACCAATGGATTAGCGGTTACCGTCGCATGTAGACGTTTGCAACACTAGAGACGTCGCCAACGCGCTGCCGGTCTTGAAGAAATTTTATTACATCATTTAAAAATAATCCTTATTGTATCGCTGTGGGAAAACCACGGCTGGGAGCGAGATCATTCCAAATTCGCGCAAGAGAAACGTTCTAGAGAACCGTTGCGTACAAGAGCGAAGCAGCTCAAGGCAGTGTGGATGAACACCCAGCCGATGGCATGCGGTGCGGTGATAAAAAGAAGACAAAGGCACCATTCTGAACAGTTCCTCGAAACACTCCCCATTGTACAATCGGTAGAATACGCAGAGAGACGCGAAATCTCTCGGAAGGTCAATCGTATCTAAACCGTCTGTAACTATGGGATCGCCAACAATGCAAACGGCTGAACGTTGAATACCTACTGTCCAGGGGATTTAGCTGGTAGGCCGATGCCCCGACTCACAAGTGAGAACAATACTCCATATGCGGCCTCACCTGGGCTTTAGAATAAAATAGAATAGAATAGAAAACACCCTATTGTTTACCAAAATAAACAATTACAGAATGAATAATTACAATAATTTAACGGCAAAACAAATATTTATGGGCTTTATAAAGCACAAGGCGTTGCCACAAAGTGAAGTACTGCTTGATCCAGTTTAGCAGTCCCAGCTTCTTAGAGATAGCTTTTGCCTTGCCTTCAAGATGGCCCCTGAACTGTACATCGTTTTCAATGTCGATACCAAGGATCCCGATACTCTTAGAGGTGGTAAGGGGTGTTTCCTGAAATTGAACCACATGTACGAGTGGAGTCTTCTAGGCAGAGAATACGCTGACCTGTATCTTTGTGCGGTTAAATAGGACAAGGTCTTGTCTCCCCTACTCAGAAATTTTCTCTAAGGAGTTCTCTACCTCAGACACAAGTCTAACCCAACTTTCCTCCACAAATGAAAGGAAAGGATAAAGGTAAAAGACAAATCAGGAAAAGTACTCTTTATTAATGGTAAATATACAATAAGGAGTTGGTTGTATATATGTTGGTTGGTAAGTTGTGCAAAGTAGTCTTATGTAAATAGTATTTCGTAATATTTTAGCATTTTAATTTAATTATTCTTTTCTATAGCTGAAGTTATAAAAATGTTTTATAACTTCAAAACTTCTTATAAAAATATTTTATTTAGTTAATAAAAAAAACCTTTGAAAATCCTTTAAAAGGTAATCTTGTAAACTAATAGAGATCGATTAAAAAGTATTTAGACTTTATTCTACGCTGAATTTTATCGAACTTCATTGGATCAATTCTTGTTTGATAGTGTTTCGCGAATATATAAGCTCTAGGGTGGATCATTCAACTTTATAAACGAAACTAAACACCGTTTAAAGCCTCTAAATATAACAATAATTCAGTCAGGAGTATTGCAATATATGCTTGTAGCAAAACGCCAGCGCAAACATAGAATTTGTATAAAAATTCCCTACAATACCCTAATCAAACAAACCTTGAACGGACCGCAAGACACAAAGAGAAATGATTTGTCAAAATAAATTAAGCATAAGACAGTGTCGGTGGCGAGTCGTCACAACTCCGTTAAATATTTACACGAAAGCCAAGACCCGAGGCCTACTGTTGCGAATGATAATGTATGTTATGTGCAATGGGTTCTGCGAATGTAGGCATTTTAATATTCTTATTTTGTGATGGTTTGAATCCTAAAATTTTAACAGAATTTGTTAGACAGGATAAATAATTAATACCTATATAATAGCTTCAGCAATTACTTACTATCTATGCTACCGGAATATTAAGAAAAAAATAAGTTTTTAATTTAACTTATCAGATTATAAACTGCGTCGTTGAATTATGAACAGATCATAAAATTTAGAATATAACGCATACATTTATCAATCTGTAATTTAATCAGTTAGAACGTTGTAAATCAGTGTTCAGTTTTATAATATATTTCTCATGGACTTCTATTAGATGCTAAATTGTGAACGTTTTAGTAATTGGTTAGTGATATAAATAGGGAATTGCACTTACCTCTGGACTAAAGTTTTAAAGCGAAATGAGTACGCAGGCCAGGACTTACTTACTTCCAGTTGCAAAATAGGTTTAATATATAAATAGTGAACTGAAAACATACCACCCACTATTTAAGCCTCAACCAAATTGTAGGTCGGACTGAGGCCACACGATGGACTTCTCATGGCAACTTGAAACGTCAAATGTTTGATTGCTATGAATTCCTCATCAATCATTCTGTACACATGACTCTTGCACAAAACCTTTACTGTTCTATTCTGTCAGAAAGTAATTTGACTTAAAATCCGTTCCTAGTAAAAGACTCCACTTGTGTACCGAGTTATATAAGTCTAAGGGAATCCTCAAATCTCATGTGATTCGATGCTTACAATCCATCATCGTCCACGTCGGCCACCGTAATAATGCAGACACGGAGAACAAATACAAAAATGTGTTTCTTTATTCTGTGTAAGATATGTACCTATTCTTAATATTGTATTAGGATGCATGTGGTAGAGCCGTGCTGGAATCATTATCTTTAGGTTAGGGCCGGCTCGTTTGGTGTGATACCACGCTCCCACAGAATATCAGCGTGAAATGTGAGACGTGTGACAGTTCCGATGGCCTACTTTTCCCCCTCCCCAATCTTGCCTATCACATCCTGCTATTCCAAATCCATATCCTATCCTCTTTTATCTCATACCTTCTGTTTGATCCCTCCATCTCATCCCCTTTATCCCAATCCCAATCCTCCTACCCTCTTTATCCCAATCTAAAGGCTTGCCACGCATTGGCGTCGCCATTGGTGTTGCAAGCGTTCATAGGTGACGGTAAACCACTATCCATGACCTGGGCCGTCTGCCTGTTTGCCAGCTTCGCAATAAAAAAAAGTCTAAATGAAACATTTGAAACGTTTTTGTATTTGTAACTAGGATATGGCCGCGACTTGTTCACGCTTGACTTGAAATTCCCACGAGATTCCCGGGACACAAAATGTCTCCTAATTTTAAAAAAGAATGTAACCCATCGTTTTAGTGGAAACCTTCAAACCAATCCTGGGAAAATTCCTCAGGATTCCCGGGAAAAAAATATCACACATTCTATTACATGAAATTTGCTATCGATCAGTGAATAATCACATTGATTTTGAATTTTTTTTTAATCTGGTCATTTTAAATCATTCCCAGAAAAATTCCCGCTGCATTCCCAGGATAAAGAGTAGCGTAGATTTTAAGTCTAGGAATTTGCTGTCGATTAGTGAACACCACATCTAAATCGACCTAGTAGTTTTTACGTGAATCCAGAACAAACAGACAAGGAACAAAAAAATGCATCGTGATCTCCATCGTTTATATAGTGTATTCCAGTTGCTTTTTATTAAACTAATTAAAATTATTATTTTTAGCTTCAATTTACAAAAACGGTATGTTTAGAATTTTATAATATTATAGATATACCACTAGTTGAAGAAATAATAGTTACGATATGAAAAAGACAGTGGGCTAGGCTCAGTATTAGATAGGTCTGAACTCTTAAGGGATTGTGGGTAGAATAGAATAATAAATAATTAATTAATTAGGTTTAGGTCAGATTAAGTTTTCTTCGTTGTATTAGTTTATAATATTCAACAAACTCAAGTAGAGTAAAAGAAAGTAAAAAAAATCAGAGATAACTTTTGGCTAGTCACAAGCAGCTTGAAGGTATTTGCTGATTACTGTAATAGATTATAAACGATAGTAAGTTTTTATGTTTATTTATTTCTTTTTTACCGCCTTAGAAGTGAAACAAATTTATTGAAATGTATAACAGAATATATTACATTTCAAATATAAGTTTGGCAGCTACCCACCGAACTTATAAGACAAAATTTGAGTCCGAATATATTATATACATACATAGCTAGTCGTAGGTACCATACACAAAAAAGTATTGATAACTAGTTAGTGTAGGTTTTTCTGAGTCTCTGCGATATAAGTAATTACACGGGTAGTACTTAATTAAATATGCTGTTTACGGAACAATATACACAAATTATATATCTCAATAAATCAGATATTTCTTGCTGAATAAGAATACTTTTATCCAAACCTTACTGTGTGGACGCCTTAGTAATTAGTGTTTCTAACTTCAATCTTCAGTTGTTATTTTAAATATTTAAAAAAAATCACGCATTCCCGTCGACAGTAATTAATATATATCCTTATTTTAAACCAAATCCCCAAAGCCCTTCAGAATTAACCGCTGTCGCAATGCGAGGTGTAAGTATTTTGTTATAAGTTGGATAAATATGTGTGCACTTAATATTCATTACTTACACGTAGATGTAACCGAGGAACGAGCCCACTGTGGGTGCGTTCTTCCACTCCGTTTGTTTTGGGCGCAGATTTGAGTGCGGTATTGTTTGTATACTCATCGGCGATTACATATTTTGGCAAAATAATCGCGCGTTGCATGAATAAATAGGTATTTTAACAGAGTGGTGCTTGTGCGTGTGAGTCCACAGGTCACATAGTATAAATGCGTGTAGTTTGAAGTTGAAGTACCGCGTACCCGCGCCGCAGCGTGTCGATTGGCAGATGACACATTCAACACGATTTGTTTCCTAAGATCGGTTTTCAAACCAAAAATTGATTGTTTGTTTTTAATAACTAAAACATAAAAATATTATAAAGAATAAATGTTGTGATTGTTGTTGTTGTTGAAGTTAACCAGGTCAGATAAATCCGGATCTGGCCGGATTGACGGAAATCCAGTTGGATCCGGCCGGATTGCAATCCCTAGGTATGCTATAATATTTACTATTGCATCTCCCTACTTAAACTGTGACAGGTACTCAAAAACTTTTATAACTATTCTATGTAACATTTTGTCGTTGCATACCAAGTTCCTATATCATTAACGGAGCGTTAAATCTCGGTCAAATTCGGAGCGTTCGCTCCGACGTGCAGGGTCCGCTTTCTTACTTTTTCTTCTCCATTTCGCGCGCTCTTTAGCATTCCCCGTTCTGAGACCATTACGCGTGTCATCCTTCACGGTTCCATCACTTTGACCGGGATCCGGCGGAGGCGGCAAGGCTAGACATTTGTTCCCCACATAATTAGCTTGGTCTCCGTAAAACGTGGCAGTATCAGCGTTAGCAACTCTCTTGCAGTTTCTCTGCTATGTCATGGACATGAAGACTGCCGCAGATGTGGTCTATCCACATGTCGCCACAAATTCATCGCAACATATTTATTTCCGTGACACGCAGTTCTTGCTTGTGTCATTCAGATACTGGCCACGCTTCGCTGCCATACAAAAAGACAGATCTACTAACAATGGATTTATAGACGTGTTATTTTATTGTGGTGAATACCATGTTCCTCTGTATAACCATCTTAAAAGACTGATGACCGGTTGTTCTTATTTATTTTTTAAATTTAATATAATATTGAAGTATCTTTCAAGTGAAGCCGCCATAATAATATTTGAATCAATATAAATAGAAAAAATAAATCAAATATCTACATTGTAACTAAATAAGAGTTAGTTAAAGAACTCTAGAGTTATATCAACTAGCATTATTTTATATAATGTAATAGGTCCGAGACATCCATAGATTAACACGTAAAGAAAAATCTTTGTACCCCTTTTTACGAAAATTGCGCTGACGGAGGAGTATGAAATTTCGCACACTTATAGTTTATACAGAGAAGAAGCGACAAATGTTAATAATATTTTTTATTATACATAAAAAATACATTAAATCAATAAAAAACATTACACACACTACCATGTATTTGACACACACACGCATATAATTATACTGTTTTGTTTATTGTTCAAGTCAAATTAAAAGTGTGGCCTTGGGGAAATCTGTGATTATAGAAGTATAGTCTTTGACATCAATTATTATGGCCGAATTTCGAGCACGGGCGAACACTAGTTTTAACAAATGGTATAAAACTATGTCTGTCAGATCTGTTTCTGTATTCTGGATTGATAAAAAAACATAGTAATTAACTACCATGATTTTTATTACTTCTTGAAGATGATTTAAAAAAATATGTAATTTCGTAAAATCAGACTAGCCCCACATCTTACCAGGATTTGTTCAATGTATACATAAACCTCTTGTCTAACTATAAATATAATCTAGCAATACTTCTTTACTCAACAAAATTATTACTAAAATATCGTGTTGAAACTAACCATCGACCATATAGAAGAAAAATATTGTTAGTTCTTTGTAATTGACATAATGTCAGAAACTAAAGGGTTTCTGATACTTCCTTTCAAGACGATAACAGGAAGCCGGAGCGCGAAATTAAGAGTCGAGTCGTATCAGAACCCACATGGGAAATTCGACCAATCACGGCGAGCAGAATTGCTCATGCCCTGTGAGTGAACACATATGGACACTATGCTCAGATATTTCATGGCATCTTTACGAAAAAGCGTTGAGAGATGAAGTTTTTCCTTAATTGTTGCATCTGAAAATGCTTGACTTTGAACATAATTTACGTAACATAGGAATAAATTATAATATGAAACATGTTTGTACCTTAAAGTTTACAAAAGTTCAAAAATGTAACTTTGTATTTCAGAATAATATTCATTTATTGAAATTATATATAATCCGCCCAAAATGAAGAACCCTTTCATTACCTGGGATACAAGCTAGCGCGATACACTGATAGTATTTCTTTTGTGTTTGCTTGGATGCAAACTCGCAGACAGTTCAACTGGATGGTAAATGGTTGAAGTTGCGTGTCGCCCATATACATCTGCAATGTACCGAGACTTCAGATGTTTATTTACGCCCGTGAAGAGCCTTCATATCGTAGTGCACTGGGAAAACCGCAGACTGGATTTTCCTGTATACCATAGGACTGTGTAAGGTTACTATATTACTATTTAAATTTATTTAAAAATTCATTAAGTTACTTAAGACTTTAAGCCAAATCTGAGATATTTAATTTACTATGCAAACTCATATTTATGTAATTTTAGTATCATGCATTTTATATGTTACACCTACGGCCTCTATAATACTAGGTATAACATGTGCTAAGCATAATGACATGTATCTAAGGCAATACAGAAGGAACAAAAAACAAATATATTCAACTTTATATTATACACTTATACCTACATGTAGAAGTAGGATTGATGTATATTATAGTACATACAATTTATTATAATTTAACAGTAGCCCGGTATGTAATAGCACAGACATCTGTAACGCGATTTATCTCACTCGGTTTCTCCAATTTCGCTCAGAGGTTATGACGTGCGCTTGTACTTACCATCGAAACTGCTCAAGCAAGAACCTTAGTACAACGACGTAAGGTTTAATTTACAATACCAAATGCGCGTAGATGTTTGCAAAACCAATTTGATCACTTTACTCTCACGAAATAAGATATTTTAGTTATTAGTGCTTTTTTTTAACGAAAAAAGGGATTTAATTGTGCTTTTCTGTAACAATTATTTTCATTATATTTAAAGAAAAAAATAAATGAAGAAAAAGTTTATTTCAAGAAATAGCAACGTACTTACATTGTGTTACAAGATGTCCACCACAGTAGTCATGAGAACCATAGTGTATATTAATATGACATAGACAATCGTCATAGATAATACTTTTAGTCGATTTATCAGATGATTCGATTTATAATTAACTTACAATTTTCTACCGGTTAGTTAATTTTATAAGCCCACTAAATTATCATCTAGATAATTTAGTGCATCAGTAACTAATTATTATAATTGTTTTTATGATCCTGGCAACACTATGATGTAATTGCTATTTTTAGCAATGATGCAATGTTATTGTTTTGTAGGGTAGCATTTTCGTATAAAAGGCGTAGTGGCGTGTAGACGGTGTTCATTGCTTACTGTGCTGTGTGAATATTCACATCAAAGGCTGAACAATAAGGGGAAACCCTGCCCAAATAGTTAATATTTGGTACTTTCTTACCCAAATCTCTCCTTGCATTTTACAATTGACTTACATGTATCTTAAAAATAATAGCATGTTTTGAGAATTTGTACGCCGCATTTTCAACAAACAAGGTTTACACCCAGCTTACTGTGTGCCCGGCATAATATCCGAGACAAACGCTGATTTTCAGTGCAATCTTGAGTTATTGTGTTAGTTAGTGATACTAAAACAACTCTAATATTTTGTGAATCTAATATAAATACTACATAAGCTTGTTTAAAAGTATCTACTATTTATAAAATTATTTTTAATGATCTCAATCTGTTTGCCTGCTATGTTTTCACAGAAAAGCCTAATAAATTAAATTTGATCAAATTTGAAAAATACGCAATTTCATTAACGAACATAGGGTAAGTACTTCTTATGCCTAAATGGGATGTTTCCGCGGAATACAGGTACTAAATATAGTTACTGCTATTTGATGCATAAGTACCTACAACCAGTTTTAGATAAATGAGATGAACACCGCATTATTGAATTTTATCTTGAAAAACTAAATAATTTCCATGGGATACGGATCTAAAGATTAGTTTTAAAGCCGTCAGGAATTATTTAAAAAAAATTCAGAAGTCTAAATAATAGAACATAGAATAGCCGTTATACATTATACAATGTTTGGGTATATAAATCTTAAGTTAAAATAAACAAATGTATTAAAAATCGAAAGAATAACTTCCGTGAACATAAAATTTCTTTAACTTTTTTTGTTATAAATACCATCCATTATCATAATTAATCATAAACACTCCAACCGTCAAAACATCAATAATGACGGCGTATTTAAATCCCAGAGGGCCGGAGGCGAAATCCGAAAAACATCCGCGAAAGCTTTTAAAATTACGATCCATTCATTCTTGGTATTTCTTTGTCATCTCCCTTTAACGACAAACCGCAAACGCGTTTGATTTTTAAAACCCACCTTCAAATTATAGGATAAATAGGGAGACGGGAACAGATGAAGCGATGTGACTGTTACTACAGTCCTTTGGATGAAAGTTGAATAAGTATTGTTTTTTAAACAAAATAAAGTATCAGGTATTTTCTTTTTCCTGTTTTACTGCATTTATTGAATGACATGTTCATATTATAATAATGTTATGATGTAATAGATAATTTGATTTATATGACGTCATTTTTCTTAGGTGCCCTAAAGTAGATTAGACTTTTTGGAACGGCTGCATAGAATTTCACTTGAATTTTACATGTAAAACTTTTTTTAGCCAAATGTTTTATTTTCATACACACTATTATCACGCCTGTTTCACATCGGGGTAGGCAGAGACCTTGGATCTCCCCGCTACGACTCTGTCAAATACTTTTCGTCAACTTTCATTAAGCTCTTCATACATACATTTTTATTTAAAGTTATTTCAAAAATATATTACAATATTACTAGTTCTAAGATAAATAGTTATGATTTCTCCTTTCTGTAATATAGACTACTATCTTAGTCAAAAATAACAGTGCAAAGGAGGAGGAAAGCAACATAGCATAGGCGATGCTAACCACTTTTCATCAAGTGAGCCGTCTGTCTGTCTGCTGAACTCAGGCAATAAAAAAAAAGTGCATTTTGAAAAATCTAACTTAAATTAATAAATTGAATAAAGTGAGTAAAATCTAACTGAAATTATCACCTTAACAATACGCGACTGCAAAAATACGTAAAGAAATATACAGATTGTCGATTCTTTGTTAGAATTCGAATTCCCATGGCGATTGCATGTCACAGTGCGAACTGCGTCGCTCCTGTATTGCTGATTGATTATGCATTCGCGTCACGGTTGACGTGTAGCGGTATGGGGTTGAAAAACAGTATAACACAAGTATATCTTCTGTTTTGACTACATTACTTGATATCCAATGAACGTCATCATCATCTTGGCTGCATGATCCACTTCTATTCGGATTTCGAGGAGTATTTCTTTGGACACAATTCGCATGTAATTTACTATACAATTATTTTACAATTTAATACAAACTAATACAATTAATGAAACTTAACTTATATTGTATTCTGCCTATAATAACTTAGACTATAAGTAGAATACTGAGCTTTCGAAGTCCTAGAAGAAATAAGAAGAAGAATGGGTAAGGTTCCCCGAAGGCTACGTTACCTCGCTGGATCGCCATACTTTTCTATTAGTAATTTAAAGATATACTAGGTATTATATGGGTATTACTAAAAATAAATGAAGGTCATTTAAGTATAAAATTAAATATACTATTACTCTCCAGAATGTATAATTAATTCCTCGTATACCATGTGTGTAGTACACCAGAAATGACAATTACTCAGGGAATAATGAATATGAATGGACATCATATTCAAACCCGTATACAAAAAATAAATTACTTTGACTTTGAATAAAATGCAACGTTGAAAAAGCCCTAAGACATTTTGTTGTACCTACACCTCTACTATGGACCAAAGGGCACTACAAATCAAGATGATTATTAAAAAAAAACTAAAACACGTATTTCGTTCCTAATAATATGGATTTTTGTATTTCTAGTTTCAGGCCGCTCATTCACTCTTTCATCACTTATTTCATTCACATTTGGATTTGTTCCACTGTGAAATAAATGAAAAGGAAAACTAGCTACTATCGACTCTAACAATATTAGCATCGCAGTACAAAAAGTTTACTGTAATAATTAGGCTTACGTTTTCTCAATAACACACATTCAAGTTTTATGTACATGAACATACAAGAAATCAAAAAAACGCATCGTATTCTCCGTTGTTTATATATTGTACTCCAGTTGTTTTTTTTTATAGTTTCAACGTACAAACATGGCATTTTTAGAATTTTATAATTTATAAATATCCTTGCACAACTGTCTTCATAAACACCATAAATAATTTTAAACATTGTCTAAAAGCATAATCGGGTAAACTCATTAAGTGACCCTAATCATACAAGGTTTCCATCTTGACACCCGCTTACCCCAAAGACTGACCCCACTGATGCTCACCGCAGATAACACGCAAATGCCCTGCCGACTACTGATAAAACAGTAAAGCCAAATGTTCTAAAGAGACCCCAGTGTCCCTCTTGATTTTCGATTTTAAAGGGTGTTAGGTTTATAATGGTTAAAACGGATTTTGACCCGCTTGAAATTTTATGTATGTTTTCTTGTACTTGTGCTACCTCTTACTGTGAGAGAAGCCAAAACATAGCCTATATTTAAGAACTCACTCAGAAAACACTACTTTTCCTTAAATAAATATGTCTAATTCTTATACTGTTAACTAACAAAAATATATACCCTATAAATGTGTTTATATACATTTAGTATTTATGTAAATTAGTTTAAGTATAGTATGTGTATTTAAGTTAGATTATGTACTCTTTAAGGGCCTAAACACATACATAGGTTGCGGCACCACCGAAATCGACAGCGCTACCCGCCGCAACGCAGAAATTTACGTTGTGCAACACGAAAAGTTGAAGAATATAGTTGCCATTAAGGTTGATAAACTATTAAGTGGTTGTACTTCTCATAAGCACCGTATTTTACCGTTTGATCCTATTATATACAATAAAAAAAGATACGATTTAGTTTGTACACTCGTACCATGCCGACTTCGATTAGCTGACCGACATGCTTACTTTCTTAGTCCCAAAATTTACAACAGAGTTAATAAGTTACTAAATATATACTCTCTTACTCATCGCGAATGTAAATTAAAGTTATTCAACTGGCTAATAGAACTCTCTTATGACGACACCGAGAATTTACTAAACTGACTACACTAGTTTACTAAGACACACACACTCACTCGTTCACTTGTACGCACATGACACACATACACACATACACATACATACATATACACAGCCATTCACACATCTATACATTTAAAATATTAACACGAAAATTTTCTAAATGTATAAACTTCAATATAATTTTCTTTTTATAATGTATAAGAAATGTTTGCGACACCAAATTGTTTCTGTACACTATGTCAATGGTTTCGAATAAATTCTTTAAAATTAAATACTTTAAAATTCTTTAAAAAAGTTGTATCCAGTATCTTCTATTTATATTGGTGTATGTCTTCTTAACAACAAAAGAGCAATATGCATATTACGATTATGATACACGTCCAGCAACTTTCACAAACCATAGGTCACTTCATTCTACGATAGTATTTTTTTTTTTTTATTTTTTATTGCAGGTTTTCAGCAAACAGGCAGACGGCCCACTTGATGGAAAGTGGTTACCGTCGCCTATGGACATTTGCAAACCAAAGGTGCTACAAATGCACTGCTGCTCTCTTAAAGGAGACTGGAAAGTGTACACTGCTGCCGGAACACAACACAAGGTTGTTATGGCGGCATACTCTAGACCAGGGGTGGTCGCCATCCAGTCGAGCAAATACCCTACCACCTGGCTGGTTGTTTAGTCGCCTCTTACGACAGGCCGCCCGGCCGCAGGAAATTTTATTATTTCTCCGTTCCTGCACAGATAAAAAGTATGAAGCTTTGCGTCGCAAGCGTCGCAACGCAGTTATATGTTTAGGCCCTAAGTTAGGTTTCCTCAAAGAGATTGTTTTAAGCGATAAGGCCCCATATTGTTTTTATCGAGACAATATTGTAATCGTGGATTTTTGAAATTGTTTATTTGGTGAGTAAAATGTTATCTATTTTATGTATTAAAATTGATCAAGTACATACATAAGTATGAAGCTATGTATAACAGTACAAAATCAGTGAACGTGGGCGTCATATGTACAGTATAATGTAAGATTTCATAAAAACGATCATCAAGGCCAGTCTCATTTGGCTACTGAACGCTAAAAATGCATTTAATCGAAAACAGGTCATCAAGTTTCTACAATCAATTTCTGCAATAAAAAAAATATGTAAAAGCGTCTATATAGTTATTCTATAAAAACTTTAAATTTATTTAAGTATGAATCCGGAAGGACTTCAACTATTTCTAGGTTCTTTTTTCATACACACTATTCTTAAAAAAAAGTCGTCTATTAATATTTTCTTAAGTTTTGGCCACTTGTATACATAATAAAACTACTTTTTAACGGTTTTAAGCGCAGTAATTTATTTGATTTTTGTTATTCCGGCGTTTCGGCCACTTTTCAAAAAAAGTTGAAAAGTGGCCGAAACGTCGGAATAACAAAAGTCAAATAAATTACCGTGCTTAAAACCGTTAAAACGTAGTTTTATTAAGTAGTCTATTAAATAAATTAATGATTAATCCCCAATATAGCTTAAGTAGCACTCAATTCGGACGAAGAGATTTGTTGACCTCGCGCCACATGTTTTAAAAAGGGTTGCTTAAAATAGGGATGCCCAGTAATGTCATATCGATGTCTATCAAACTTTAACTAATAAAACTTTCCGCACCAATTATTACAAATTATAGATAGGTACAAAACACTTATATGTATGTAGCAGTAGTTTAAAGGCAAGACACTAATATCCCTTTTTATGGATATAGTTTCAAAACTAGCTTTTGATTGGTCTCAATTATTAAAGTTTCTTTCTGGCCTGAAGAAGACAAATAGGCCGACGGCTCACCTAGACCAAAAGAGGTCTTAGACTTTTACAATACTAAAGTATCCAATGTTAATTTTCGCTATTGCTGTCCACGTACACCTAATTTTATAAAACTCACTTCAGTCCAAGTTAATAATGAATTAACAAAAATTCATACAAACTATTTTTGGTAGATATATATTAGTATAGATGAAATATAAATTTAATTTAATTATTTTCTCTTATTAAATAATTATTTTTACCTAGAAAAAAAAAAATAAAAAAATATATTATTCGCAAATTGCAAAGAATTTCACATGTGAAGTTTCTGACAGTCATTTACTAAAAACTCATATCAACAACTAAACATACAAACAAACATAATTATTCCACCTATGGTATAAAGGTAAATATAAATCCAAACAGCCAATTAAAAACCAAAAATTCGTTGCGACAACTGTTTGTCTTGTTAGCAATATTTTTAATTGAGACATACCCCACATGCGTTGTCAAACAATAGTTTCTACGACCTTTCAATTCAGACCTCGGATTTATAGTACGAATATACGTCACAGAATACGGGTTCATAGTTCTTGATATTTTGGTTTTTGTGTATAGGGTCATTGTTTACACAAACAGAGCAAATAATTAAGAATGTTCATTGGTTTTGTCAACACTATGGAACCAAAGCAGTGTGTTGAGGGATTCGATTGTTTGATCTCTTTCAAATATGTCCGTATGTTATAGGTTTATTGCTTTTGCAAAGGACTGATGATTAAAATCCTTTCTTTACTTATATTAATACTTTAAATGTTTTTTAAAACTTGACTCGAGTAATCCTTTATACAGCTAAAAATATGTTATCATGAAATTGTAAACGTAGTCCTTATACACTATAAGGAGTGCGTTTTTCTAATGATTCATTTTTCATATTTTTTTTAAAACAATACCACGCTGTGTTACGTAATAAGCAACCAGTCTCCTCTTTCTAAGAGCACGTCAGGTGTGCGAAGGAGGAGGCGGAGGGTGAACGTTGAGCGGACTTCTTTGCCCCGCTCCCGCCAAAGGTGGACGCGCCGGTGTAGGAGAGCGGGCTTCGACCTTCGGCTCCCGTAAGCGGGCGGCGCGGGTCGGGGCCCCTTGGGAAATAGAGATTCTCACTCACTCGCTTATGCCGTCGAGATAGGAGCGCGAGTGTGCCGCGCGTGCTCACTCCTACTCCCGTGGGGAGCATTACAAACCGCCCCACGCCCCGGATTAGACCTGGAAGATGCCTGGGGATAAAAGTAGTCCCTTGGCAGTGAATGTCACCTGCGAGGCTCCCGCCTGCCAGGACACGCCGAGTTCGTCGAGCTTCAGCTTTCCCGTAGCCTTGGCATAAGGCACAGGACGGAACACCCAGGGGTTTTAGTGGGTATCCCTAACTGGGGCGTGGCAAGCATGACACCAGTTTTGACTGGGCATGTCAGTGCCACCCCCGATCTGGCGAATCCCAAACACGGGTCGCCAATTATCTCCCCACGGTTCTGCCCTTGTCGCGGCTTATGGTCCTCAATCAGATTTCCCCTGATTAAAAAAAAATTGCCAATTTTTTTAGTTAATTTCATCTATAAAATTTTAATATTATTTACATGTACTCGTACATTGCGTAAGCTAAAGTAGAAATGCGGATCCCAGGTTCATAAGTTGACGCTCTAAAAATTGTAATTACATGTAAATTATAATTTCATTTCAAGCGAAAAATATACTACCTACTGTAAGTAACATACACATGTACAGCTATAGAACAAAATAATAATAAAATAATATTGGTAAGTACGATTTAGCATACAATTTTTAAAGCCAATTGTGCTTGAGTTGACATTAGAAAATATTTGACCGTAAACATTACTGAACTTTTGACGACAATGGCACAGAATCAATTTTTCCCTAAAGGATTCTTAAAGGGAAGTTACTCATTCGTTTATTAGGAAGCTGGTGTTTGCTCTGGCCGGGACACCGCCGGGAGTCCCGGGTCATTATCCGGAAGCGGGACACGTGGTGCGTGAAATTATTTCGTACTTTACACAATTCCCGGGCACAGTGCGCGTACGCGGCCCGTAAACGAGGGGTGACGTTGTCATTGTGTGGATACGTCTTCATATTACAAATTTGGATTCATGGGCAATTCTCCTTCTTGGCGGGCAATTGTCCAACGCACGTTATTGGCCGCAACCAGCTTTGTTTTAAAAAATTCTAGATCATTATTAACTGATTAACGCTCATTATTGTTGTCAACAAAGCAGTTGAAACGGAAAAATTCTTAACAATTTAAATATGTTTAAAGAAAACCTGGTTTCCGCCAATGAAGCGTGCGGTTGGATGCTGGGGAATCACCCTCATACATCTTTTTTAAATAACTCTACGGACTCGTGTTCCGTACCATTTTACAACTTAATTTTTAACAAAGTTTTTAAATTTTATACACGCTTATTGGTTATTTTTGTTATTGTGTGTGACATTTTTATTTATTATATTAATTTATTCTAATTTTAATACTAAACTTATACTCATGTAGACTAATGTAGAGTGTATCTGTTACATGCTGGTGTTGTGAGGAAGTGAATGTTTAAAAAGCCTCATACATCTTTCAAAAGGTTACTACTAATGTGTAGTAGTGTACTCGAGTACTGCAATGCTCCCCAATTATAATCAACTTGTTCTGAACATTTTTAAATGAAATTTTATTCAAATATTTGATATTGGGACTTAAAGGACTTAACATTGACAGATTTATTTAATTCAAGTTACTGTGGTATCTCTATATTAATTGTTATAATGAATGATTTTGGCATATACCACACAAAATGTTTTAATACTATTTTTCCTTCTAGTAAATAAGACTTATTAAAACTGAGATTTTTTCACGTTTATTACTATTCCGGATACCATAAGAACTTATACATTTTTAATATAAAATAATTTTATTTTGATGTTCGATACCTAAAGTAAATTTGCATTTAATATCTAAAGAACCTCCAATGTATTTCATTAAATATGTTACTTAAGTTGAACGCTATACAGAAATTATATCTATTTTTTTCCTTCTAAGTATCTTATTACCTATAATAGCGTAAGACTTCAAATACATAGAGCAAGAGCTATCTTAAATTATCACACTTAACTTTAAAATTTGATATACTAAAACGCATTAATCTTTATTATTTTAGATATTCAATTAAAAGTAGATTATTTGTCATATCCACGCAAAGAAACTAACAACCTGTATTGTGACCCACACCCCGCTCGATTACGATTCGTACAAAATGAACTTGTAATGCAATACATCTGCTACAATGTCCCGTTTGACACTGTGATGCATTGTACACCGATACGAAAGCTATTTACAATTGTATAATAAGATCCTGTTTATAGTGAAGTCATTTGAAGCAACAGGGAACCAATGATCTGGAGCGAAAGCGAATTAGATGGAGTTTAAAGGTTTTTAGAGTACCATTGTTGAAAATTGTTTACCAATATTTAGTTTGGATGGAATAGTGGACGATAATTTGTTTATTATTACGGGGGAATAATTTATTGTCATTCAAAATCGGCAGACGTGTACATATACCTATTAAAGGTAGGAAAACACTTATGTTATAAGTAGCTATTGACCTCTATCTCAGTAGCACATGGAGCAAATAGCAAAGAATCAAAACCCAGAAACACCGAATTGAAGAGGATTATAATATAACTTATTTCGGAAATCAAAACCTAGTAATATAATTATTTAATAGTTTCAAATCAATTCGTGATGAAAAGCGCTTTTGAAAACCATAATTTTAAATCGATGTGAATATGACATTCGTTTTATTATCATAGAAAACAGATAAAACCATTTATCGTTTTTAATGCAAGATCCTTAATAGCATCTGCCTGTTCTTATTTCTTCATGTTATCTATTTACATTTCGCTTTATCAAATCTCACATCGTATTACCCTCTTAGCTTCACCTGAGACTTCACTAAGGCTGTAACCGATGAAATTTTCAATGGGGAGAACATCCAAGTAAATCTGATAAAAGCGAGTGTTTATTTGAAAGAATTTCAATTTTAGTAGCGTAGAAGCACCCTCACCTGTCCTAAGTCATTACACGCTCGGTGATATTAATGATACACGCTTGTGCAGCGATGTTCTTCGTATATTATTTACTTGTGTAAGGATTTATTTGTCATATAAATATTCGGTTGTGCTAAATCAATAGTCAGAGAGTAGTTTGTAAAAACTTTACAGCAGAGGAAGGACATTTTCCAACTAGGTATTCATTTAGCTTATTGGGAGTGGTACTATGTCAGAATACGGTTTTTAAATATTTTAATAAATAAATTATATCGGAAAATGCTTATCAAGACAATCAATGCTCATATTATAAAAAAAACCATTGCTAGTTTTTAAAATTGTACAGCTGCATTTCTTGCGTTGGGCTTCAATTATAAACGGATCTTTGAAATTAACACCTACCTAAGACTTTGATTTGCGTAATGACCTCTAAAAGTCACTGTTGTAGCTAAAGCAACCAATCCGCGCGTTTATACAAATATGCTAATATAAAATGTAAATTGTAATTGGAATTTATAAAAATAATTAAGCAAAGTTAATAAATCTTGATTGTACGGCAGAAGTAGAAAGAGAAAAAAGGTCTTGTACTTTGAAAAATATTTCATCATGATATGAAATGAACATGCGCTTGAGCAGTTTTTCGAAAGTTGAGAAATGCTGTAAATAGAAATAATCGATGTACGAAATTTACCAACCTGTCTTCACCAAACATATTAGATGGCCAGATCAGAGTACAGCAGAAGGAAGTGTAGGAATTTGCTAATATTATTATAAAATATAATGATAGGTATCTTAAACTTGACGGCCTCTGCAGTTCAGTGGGCTAAGCCTTTGCTGGCCTATCTCACTGCAACGCAGAGGCTCCGATTTTAATTCCTGGTATGGTAAATTTCGTATATGAACTTTCCTTTATATAAGTCCTATGTTCTGGGTCTGGAATCGGTTTCAGAGTGGTCCATTGTATAATATATTATATTTAAGTGTTATACAGTTTTTCCTTTGGCGCCCCTAAAAGCGTGTGAGTTAGGGGCGTAGATTTAGGTTTAGTGGGTAATCTGACGGCTGACATCCACGGGGCCTCCGCTAGGAGGTCACGTTGTGAATACGTCCGTTTAGGAGTCCCACACATCTCTCGGTGTACAGCCTCCCGGGCCCGAGGCTGGTATCCAAAGATATTCCTCCTGCGTCACCAAAATAATTAGGGGATTATACAATTTGTGTTTGTCTGCTGATGATTATTAATATTAAATGTGATCGTCCTTTATGTAGTAGCTGTTACATACTTCTTATCAATAATGTACCAACTTTATATTTTAACGTACACACAATTAAATTTCTAGAATGACCTGTCACAGCAAAACATTACCCCTTCACGACATAAGAATTATCTTAATTTCGTAGCACATTAAACCCAAATACACACAATGGCGAATTCGAAATTAAATTTATTGCTTGTCAAATTTTCGCACTTGTTTAGTTTATTGTAGTGGTAGCCATTGATAGTAATTGTTCCAACACATGGTATTATGACTGCGAAAGGGGTGAGAATGGTGAAATTATCAACGTGGATCCAAAATAATGATAGACGCCTCGTTAATGTGTATTGAGTCGAGTTTATTCGATTTTCTTACTCATTTTATAGGTAGTCATCTAGTAAATTTTATATACCAGTTGTGTTCGAAACGTTCGCTTCGAAGCCCGAGTCTGCATTCCTACTTTCTCTTCTCCATTTTATGCGATCTTCAGCATTTCTTGTTTTCAAACTATTGGTTTTTATCATGGTTGTTATGATAACATGCATGTTATCCTTCACGATTTCAAGCTAATATTTCTTGCGTCATCTATCTTTTCTACCAGGACTTGATTGAGGCATCGTTGCTGGATATTTGTTCCCTACATTGATAGATAACACTTTATTTCTTACCAAAATATCAGACAATACAATAGTTACAATAGTTTTAGGTAAAATAATAGGCGGTCCTTGTGGCGATACAGGTAGTGCATAATTAGCCAGCTTATGTAAAACATGGCCGTGTCAGCGTACGCGACTCACTTTCAGTTTGTCTGCTATGTCACGGACTTATGATTGCCGGGGATACAAAAGTTCCTAATGCGACCCTTCCGTGTAACTTCACACGTCCATCGCAGCATGTTCATCTCCGTGACGCGTAGTGCTTGCTTCTCGCTTGTGTCGCTCAAATATGGGTCATTTTTAACTACTATAAAAAAGGACAGGTATAATGATGAATTTATAGACATTTAAGGGCGTTATCAACTCACAAACGCTCCACTGCTGAGCTCGTGCCTTCCCAGGAGAACAAACGATATACCTTCACGCTTGTTATATAAGTACATACATATACATTGTGATAGCGACAATTTGGATGTGTTGCTCCCGTGGCTAATTCCACATTCGCTGGATTACGAGTATTTATATATATATATATATATATATATATATATATATATATATACATATATTATTCTTACATATTATGTACACATACATATCTTCATCTTAATATCAGAAGTAAGAGAATGAATAAGTAATATTCGATAATTTGATATACATTGTCGAGATGCCATAATTGGGCCCAACATGGGCCTCGCACTTGTTGAATTACTATTTAAAAGATCCTTATATCATCTCAAATATACATAGTAAAACAACATATTACATAGCATAAATATGGTATGACTACTTACATAACTGTTGGTATTAAATGCACTTACTCGCTTATTGAAGAACGTAGCGCCTGGCGGTAGGTAAAACAACTGTGTCCGTTTTTTTTTTTTAGACTTGACTTTATGTTGTTGGTCCGAAGACCTCACAACTTTACCGGGGTTTTCGGGGCGAGTGCCTTTGCGAAGCGAAGGCGCTCGAGCCCGGGGTCTGTGTCCGTCTCATGTCACCAGCGGGTTTTATACTATAAAATATCTAAAACTACCTTCAATTACATTAGTATATGTGCGAAGTGTAAAATGTCCAGTAACTTGTTGCTGTTATAGATATTAAGAAGAGGATTTAGTATATAGTAAAACGTAGGTTAAACAATATCTTGGTCAGCAGCAAGCAAGGAATACTTGCTTGCTAATGGTTGTACTGCTTTATTACATTCATTTTGAAAGAACAAGACAAAGTTACAGGTTTTTCTTTGCTTTTCTTAAGACAAAATTGCTAATACAAGTGACTTTGAGGTAAAAATTCACATTCATTCATCAACAGTCATCCATCTTGACAAAATACCAAACTAAACTCATCTAAATAACCATAAAAGTTTACAAACCACTATCTATTTTGGTAACAACTGAAAAGCTCTTACCGCGCGCACACGTTTTAAACTGGGAAACTCGTGCGTTCCCTTAAAAGTGCTAAGCCGTGTCGAGACCGCTCTACTCCCAGGGATACGACGCTTATCCATCAATATATCCTTTGCATATGGGCGGGCAGCATTCTATTTTATTACGGGAATGACTTAAGGTATGTTTAGTATGATGAAAAGGAATTTACCCTTGATGGAATGAGGTTAGTTAGTAGCAGTAATATTTTTTTTGTTTTACTTGTTTAAAGAAATTTGTTTCGTCACTCTTACGTACCTATGTGCACTGATATTAATAGAAAAACGAGGCTCGGACTCTCAAAGTGAAGCCGGTTAAAGGGTGCCAATCTTACAATAGGATACAGTATTAAATTGAATTAGTACGGATACGGAAAGGTGAATCGGTTTCCAATGGATACATTACTATTAACCACACAGACACAAATCACTTGTGTATTACATACATAAGTTTACGGACCCAAGTTTTAAAAAAATGCTACACTTCATTGACGCTTTTGTTCACGTAGGCTCCGTCTATACTTTTATTTCCTCTGAGCCTATGTGGAATAAAATTTCGATTCACAGCTGATTGTCCAATAAATAAATTAGAAAAGTATCGAAATGCACATTGTTTGTTTGATGCAATAGGTAATTTAAATTATTTATACATAAAAAAGAACTCTACAATACCATACCTAATACCGACTTACTTTTATAATATTACGATGAAAATAATTGTTATTACTGTTTAAACAATTATTAATTAATTAAATAATTATTTTATTGACTAATTAAAACGTCATAACTTCGTACACTCGCAAAAATATTTTCTCAAAAAACTCATAGATAGTACCCAGGTTTGCTGCTAGCTGTCTATTGTTTTTATTATTATATATAAAAAATGAAATTGAGTTAGGTGTTTGTATGTTTTTATGTAAGCTTTATCTAGTAGGCTTTGTCAGAAAAAACCTTATATTTTTAAATCGTAACGGAACTAATTTCATGTAGGCAAAGCTGCCATGTCATGTTAAAAGACAGAATGCAAATTGACTAGAAATATATATGAATTTAAGCAATAAAGCTAAACGCGATCACTGTTCTCGTACCTACAGTAAAATAACCGATAAAATGGCTTTCCACCAAAAAAATAGATTGCGGCCATCGCGCCGATAAAAAATTAATTTCAACTTCAATCAAGTCAACAAACAAGTTGGTCGTCTACGAACATAAATTCGCAATTACGTCACCATGAAACGACATTCAAAATTACCTATTTCGAACAATTTTTTTCCATCCAACTCCCAGTAGGCATCACAAACTAGGTAGGAGTGGTCGTGACGAGGTGATTTCCTCCCATTGGCTGGCAACAGTCCCTCCCATTCGGCTGACAAAAAGGAAAATTCTGACATAAAGCGACGTGTCCCAAAACGTAGAGCCTTGAGAATTCCTCTCTCCCTTTCTTAAGGCGTTTTGTTCCATTTCAGGACGGTCCCAGCGAAAACGGGTTCGAATCTGAATCCCGGGAGAGTGTACAACGCCACCTAGTCATTTAAGGTGGAATTACGTCGAGATAAAGCACCGTAAGATGGCGCCCATGACTACCTTAAAAGCCTTCATTGGACTATAAAAAGTTGTTAGCGCTTCAAGTAAAAGAGTAGTATTAAGTTTACCTTTTAATAAACAGCGTACATGTGGCTTAAACTTATTTTATCTTATTATAAAAATAAAAACGATTAGTCATTTCTTTACCAGTATAGCAATATTATAATTAAGTACCTTAAACAAGTTAGATTCTACTGTTTTTTTTTCTCATAATATTTATTTAATTACTAGCTGTACCCGGCAGACGTTGTCCTGCCTTTAAAAAATAAAAATTTAAATCCCGATTACAGCGTCATCTACCGGGACCAAATGTTAATATAAATTCGAATCAACTTGAACAGAGTAGAAAATTATTAAAGTACTTATATCGCTATTAAAAAATAGGGGTTGGTGGTAGAAGGATGAAAATTTATGATTGTATGTATTTTCAATGCTAAATCATAATAAAATATAAATAAATTTTGGTAAAAAAAAATTTTAGGGGTGGGTCACCCTTATCATTTAGGGGTATGAAAAATAGACGTTGGACGATTCTCAGATCTACCGATATGCACACAAAATTTCATACAAATCGGTTCAGCCATTTCGGAGGAGTTTGGTAACAAACACCGCGATACGAGAATTTTATATATTAGATTGTGATATATATAAATTCAATTATATACACATATAAAAAATTACGAATATTAAGTATAGGTCCCAAATCGCTTTTGGTTGGACACGTGCTTAATGCACTGGCCGCATTCCCGTGCTGTTTAGATGGTAACGCCGATGCGTTGCCTCAAGTACAGGCCAGCTTTAAAAATTACAATGTTGCAAAATTGTTGATGTTTTTTTTATTTTTCTTGGCAGATATATATTAGTAGGTACTTAAATAGCTGTCAAAAATTACCGACATCGGTGGGTAAGTTGAATATTTTCGAAAATTATGAATCAATTTTCTTTTTTATTTCATTACCAGAGTTTTTACCGCGTCTACGCCGCGGGTCAACCCCTAGTAAGCAGATGTATTAACTTACATACAAATTAATTAGGTTCTTTATGTATCGCGAGCGAAGACGCAGGCAAAAGCTTGTATATAAATATAAGCCTTTATTGAAAATAATCTAACTGATGGTGAAAACCGCATAACAATTCGTTGCGTTGTTTAGAAGGAGTTAGCAGATACACAGACAGACAGACAAATGCGTCAAGCGATTTTGTTTTATACTATGTAAAGAAGATTAATACGTTTTCTATGCACATTACACACATTCACACTAGGTCCAATAAGTATGCCAAACGTAATACTTTTGGTAAAATTAGCTATACTAATATTATCCGTCGAAATAAGGTTGCAAATCAGTATATATCTGTAATAGCTAATTAGCGGTAATCCCATAATCGGTCAGGTTAGAAAATTGGCCACACGGGCCCTATTGGTGGTCGTTGCGATTAGAACCATAAAACTCATTGGGATCTTGATAAGGGAAGCGCGAAAATCGACAACGGACCTATCTCGTATTCGAACAAACAATGCGGTTATTAGTATGTTTGTTTTTGAATTTATGGTCTTAATTCGCTGTGGTGAAAACTAATGGGGAAACATTATTTGTGGCACCACATTGGATATGGTGAACACTAGTGGTAACAAAATAAATGATTTAAATTTTACTTTTTGAAAATAAAGATTACTATTTAACTATTTATGATTAAATTGACTTGAAAATTAGATTATACCCGTCGACTTTTTTTACAATTCAGATTATACAACTAGAAGAAAAAAATTGGTAGTTATAGAGACTGCCGATAGAAGTGAAATCTTAGAACTTTTAGTATTAAAATTTGAAATTTCATAATGTTTGAATTAAAATACTATTTCAACATTGCACAGTATATACACATTGAACTTTTCACTATATCCATTCAATTTCACTTATTAGATATCACTTATAACAGCACTGATGTTGCACAATATGTCAGCTGTATAGCTAGCTATAGATATACTGCTATAAGCACGCCGGTGACGCGAACGCACGAGATTTCACCCATCCAAAAACCGTATAACGCGAACAGCTCACTGCTGCTGCGCATGCGCCAATCATGAGCACGTCGGTGACGCGAACGTATAAGATTTTCCCCTACCAAAAAGTGCCCAACGCAGCTAAAGAAGTTTTCACTTCAAAAATAATTCATGTCAGAATATGTGTCCAAGGAAAAATTGTACTGGTAAAAATATATTGTGAAATGTTTTTTTTTTAATTTAATTTCATTACAGACATCCACCGTTCCGTCAGTTGATAATAAAAAAACAAAAACTTTAAAAAGTAAGAGCACAGAAAAAGAACTTAACCCCTGATGCGTTAGACATTTTTTTTTGATAAATAAATAAATCATAAATAATCGACAGACAAACACTCACATTGGTTATCCCCAAGCTAAATAAGTGACGCTTTTGTTATGGGTGATATACAACGGACCATTCTGAGGCCGATCCCAGACACCCAGACCTTATTAGTAAATAACAGAAAGTTCGTTTCTGAAATTTACCATGCCGGGAATTGAACCCGAGTCTCTGCGTTCAAGCGATTTCAACCGGCTAAGACTTAGCCCACTCAACCACAGAGTCTGTCAATAGATAGATAAAAATAAATAGACAGACAAAAAGTAAGAATATAAAAAAATCACTTTTCATTTGATTTCTTCATAATATTCCACATGAAACATAAACAATGGCAAAATTCGGGATTTCACCATGTCATGCGAGCTGAGCCCCTAGAGATTTGGTTGACTAGAAGTTGACATCTCAACTGTTCAGACGCCGACATTTAAGGGGCCGATATTAACTACATTTTTTTTAATTGCATGAGTTCAGCAGACAGGCAGACGGCCCACCTAATGGTAAGCGGCTACCATCGCCTATGGACATTTGCAACACCAAAGGCGTTACAAATGCGCCGTTGCCCTCTTGGGGGAGTCTGGAACCAGGCCAATAATGCCGAAACACAACTTAAAGTTATTATGGCGGCATACTCTACACCAGGGATGGTAGCCATCCAGACGGGCAGATACCCTACCACCTGGCTGGCCTGGCTTGGATTGTTTTGTCATCTTTTAGGACAGGCTGCCCGGCCGCAAGAAATTGTATTCTTTCGCCGTCCCTGCACGGAACTGTTCTCTTCTTATAAGCTACATTGTGCCTAATTCCATTTATATAAACCTATTAGTTTTAAAGAAAAATGCCTGTGACATACAAACAAACATGATGATTGTATAATAGTTACATACATGTATTACAAATGTAACTGAGTTCGTTTAAAAAAAACTTAATAGTCTGTTGTTAATATGTTATACTGTCATTATCTAAGTTTCCGTTTTTCCCTGTATTTAAAAATAGTGTGTGATTGTGTGTATAGAAATTATTATGCCAAATAAAAATAGTAAAACAGACTTTGATTACGTATATGTTTACTTACTTATGTATTTAAATAATATTTTTTCACAGGTTTTGGATTAGAACCAATTTACATGAGATTTGATATGTACTCAATAGTACTTATTAGTACTACTCATTATTAGTAGTACTATTGAGTATAAGTATGTAGTTTTTACTAGTAGTCATTCAATACAGTATGGTTCTGAAAACTATAGTTTGTGAGATACAGAACTAACGCTAACGTGAGTGAAGCCAGATGGAAAGCCTTAGTTAGCATAAAAAGGTGTATACCTACTTGAACTACATATTCAATTACAAGTAGAAGCTATAAGCTAAATGGTAAAAACTAAAAAACTATTTTTACCTTCATTATGTAACATATTCGTAAACTGCGAACTAATTCCAACATTTTAGACATCGCACGTCCGAGTTGCAATATTTTTAGCTAACCGCCAGTTACAAAATGTATGATTTTTGTAACTTTTACTCCCGAAACTAGTAACACCGAGATAAATTTTCTAACGCATTTGAATTCAGTTTTATTAACATCTATGCATATTCAAATAGTTTGGTTTTGTTCCAGACTGCATATTTAAACTTTGTGTATGTACAAGAGAAAAAAATACATTTATTCCGAAATATTTTCATATTATTTCTTGACTGTAACACACCTATTTGATGCTAATAGTGACTCGTCATATCGTAATGGCTAACGAATCGGCAACAAAGGCGACGCCACAAGCGACGTGACTGAAGTTATTGCCTAGTGGTGCCGAGCGTGATGGCTCGTGGCATGCTTCATACATCGTAACAGTTTTGTATTTGTTCTTCGTCGCGTCGCGATTAGCTATCACTCGTAGTGACGATTGGCCGTAACGTACTCGCGTCTCATTCCCTTGGCCTGCGTCTGAATCTTGGCTGAGAACTTTCGGCTTTTTTTTCTAACCTAAACGTTACAGTAATTCTGTTGGTACCCAAAACCATATCAACATTTTTTACACATTTATAAAAAAAAAAATATAAAATAACAAACATCGCACAGCATGTCCACATAAGACAGTGAGATGCACAAAACAAACTGCTACAATTAATTGCGACCCGCTACGGTGGAGTTCAACAGTTTTTCCCTCGTAATTCTATTACATTATTAACTTACACCGTGCTAAGGAAGTAGTGTTGTTATTATGTCGATATTAATCTCTGGACTTTTATTATATTGAATGTTGTCAGCCAATCATTTCTTCATTATTCTTCCCAAGCATGCATATTACATCTCCCGGGTTTCCGTTTTCCTTATTCAGCCTCCAGCTATGACCTGGCATAGATCGCCGATTCACTGGGTTGGATGGCGTCCCACACTACGTTTGCTGGGTTATAGAATGCACGGTTTTTTTTTATAACGTACGGGGAATACGTTTCGTACTCAACTGGGTCCTTTAGGGGGAGGACCGATGCAGCGTGAATTTAAAACGCCGCAACAGACATGTATGAGGACTCTGGTACAGGCGTTCTCAACTACCTCACTAAACCTAAACCTAAACCCTTTAACACGCTTGAATTGGGACGACATGGGATCTAGTATACGAACTTACTACACCATGTCGTCCCGTGCGCCAGATTGGACCATCCCGGACGGCTGAGTGGACCACTTCACCAACAGTGATATTCCGCGCATTACCCCATTACAGGCGGACTTCTGTGATGATATCACGGGAGAATATTTTTCGCATATTTGCGTCTCCGGGGGCCAGTTTGACGAAGGCGTCTGACGGTCGCATGCGCAGTCCTCTCCCTTCACAGTCTCCCCTTGAGTCGACGTCGGCAATGTTGATATTAAAAGGTCGATTTCGAATTACTTTATATTTTCTAAGGTTTGATGGTTGTTAATCTCTGGTAATTGGAATCAGGTATTTATTTTTCTTATTAAAACTTATGAAAATTAAACTTCATTAATATACAACATATTAATGAAGTTTAATTTTCATAATTTCCTACTTATTTATTTAGATGAATGTGGAGAAGAAAAAACAATTACCTACAGTTTAATTATAACAGTACCAGAACTATCTCAAATCAAATCAGAAATCAAAATATTATTAACAAATCATTTTCCTGAAATAAGTGTTTTATACTATTTAATCTTGAATGCAGTTTCTTGAAAGATTTTTTAAACATTTTGAAAATAGTGCCATTATTTTAAAAATAAAATTAAATATCACGAAAATTATCAGCTTTCATATGTTTAAGTCATACTAACTTAATGGTTTAGGCATCCGCAACATATTACAATGTGAGTTTAAATCATCGCCTCTTGAGAAATTTTCGCTAATTTAATATGCACATTAGAGGTCCAAACCCAGCCATGGCGTTTGTTAGCTGATATAATATATTATGAGTAGGTATATAGATTAAATATTATCAAAATCATCCCAAAATCCGTACAAAGAAATAAAGAAAATGCCCTAATTTTACTATGATAATAATAATAAACAATAATAATTAAATCTAAGACTAAGACATAAAAAAATAAAATACATACTAACATCACTAAAATATAATATACTACAGTGATCCCAATGTTTAATAATTGATCTATTCCATCGATATAATTAGAATCTGAACTTTATCGATACTAACTTAAAGTAATATCGATGACATTCTATCGATGTTTTAGCACTACCCTCAACGAGGCGCGGCGGCGTCGTCGCCCGTCTCGCCTCTCGCAAAGATCGGTAGCTGAAAACTTTTAATACCTACCTTAACTCGACTTTCACTCAATTTCGCTTAACGCTTTGCTCGTTGACACGCTTCAATGCCGATCTTACGAGTATATCGCTTTATAACTATTTTACAGCCGCGTTATAATTTTAGTTTTTGTTTTTTCCTGAGTTACGTCTTTATTAGCACATAGTATATGAAATTTATTATTTACCTTATAGTGAAGTAAGGAATTAATCGTTATGGGCATTTAATCTTTGTAATATTTTATTTCGAGAATAATTAAATGAGGTATTGTAATATGTGTACGTCCTGAGGATAAGTGGTATGATGGAATAATATGTCTATGTATGTATTATAAATTATCTATCAAGTTAAAGAAAATTATTTCAGATGTCGTTATTAAATAAATATATTGCATATGTAGAAGTTAATCAAATTACGTTTGTCTTATAGCTATCATACATCGAATACAAACTGCAACCGATTCCAGTAATGTCCAGCCTTGAGTAATATAGAAAATCTTGTTTCCGATATTTATTATATAGAGAATTACATCTTTGATATCTCTGAATATTCTTACTGTGTGTTTATAATTTATCTAATATATATCTACCAACAGTGTCGTTTTTTTAGATTCTAAACTGGGTATTTTGAAGCAAGTAGTAGAAACTAGAGGGCAAGGTAACTTTACGTCACCTATAAACAATTATATTATATAATGTTTTTGAAATTTTGTACATAAATATTGGATATTGTTACGACCTACACGTCGATAAAAGTAGATTCACACCTGCATACCATAAAAGCACACTTTATTACCTTTTCACATTTGGGCTTCTTTTGTTTACTTTGTGTTTAAAATTTATAATTAGAAAAGAACCCATTGTGTATTGTAATCTTTTATAGCAGTCATTAGTCAGGTGTGTCGAACTGATTCTAAGAAATTCGGTATACGCGGTCGGGCAGCCATATTGTATCGGCAGTCTAGCGATAGCCACAAGCGAAGCAAGACGTTAGTGACGGACTTTGCGCGTGTGATTGAATCGTGCATTACGTTTGGACTGGTTGTGTACAGTTATATTTGTACCTGTGTTATACGTGTTTGTATAGTTCTAATAAATTCTATAAATAATTCCACCGGAATTTTAATTCGAATCTTGCAACTCTGACTGAGTGACTGACTAAGTATAATATTTTAATCTTTATTTTTGTAAAAAGTTGAGTTTTGGTAAATGTATATTACGAGTTTATCATTCAAGTATGAAAACAATTCAAATAAATCTTATATACAAATATACGATTATATATTTATTTTGGTAAAAAATACATCAAACTATAAAAAAGAAATTGCAAATGCACAAACAAAATAAAACCCCATCACGACACGACAAATTGATGTCATCTATCCCTCTCTTGCTAACAGTAGCAACATATCACTCGACGTACATCCTCGGCATTTTTCCTCTATATATTATTAATACATAAGTACAATCCACTGCACTCTTCTTGCATGCAATTGTTGTATGCGTCTGTCCTTTTCTATATTGTTGGGTCTAGTTTTCCCAAGCGACCAAACCTCGAGGGTAAAACTCCCTGGGGTCGGTATTGACTCTACTATGGAAGGAAAGTTATCTGTTCACCTATTGTCGGCCACCCCCTTCCTCACTCCTTATTCCAACCCACTCGCCCGCGACGGATTTCTTATGCGTTTTACGGTTTATATTTCAAAAGATTCTATCCAAATTTGATAGTTTCTAAAGTGTTTATTTAAAAACTATTCTTTCCAGGATATTTATACAACTGAAATTCCATGCGGTACGAATACTATGGTATGTCTTAATTTTAAAATTAAACAAATTCTAGTGTACACTAAATTTGATGAAAATCGTTTCGTGTATAAACTTGTGATCGTCAAAGGTCAAACATTAAAACACTGTGACCTTTTATTACTACATACATAAAATATTATAGATATGTATGGCTATCCATACATATCTATAATATTTTAATATTCTAAACATGCCGTGTCTGTTCATTATAGCTATTCAAAAAAACAACTGGAATATATTATATAAACGACGGAGAATACGATGCAATTTTTCTTAGATTTCTTGTCTATTTGTTCGGGATTCACGTAAAACTACTTAGCCGATTTCGATGCGGTTTTCGCTAATCGACAGCTAATCTTACAATTAAAATCTACGCTACTTCTTATCCTGGAAATTCTGCCGAAATTTTTCTGGGAACGATTTAAAAAATCGAATTCCAATGTGATTTTTTCACTGATCGATAGCAAATTTTATGTAATAGAATGTGTGATTTTTTTATCTCGGGAATCCTGCGGGAATTTTCCCGGGGGGTAATTTGCAATTGTTCGGGTGCATAAAAATTAGCTTATTCTGAAATAGTTTTCATTAAAAGATAGCTTAATGCTATTATTATTCCCAGGACACTTAATTACTTAGTGTCCCGGGAATCCCGAGGGAATTTCAAGTCAAACGTAGACGAAGTCGCTGGCGTATCCTAGTTAAAGATAAATCTGTTGCCGTAGTACATAGTAGTTGCAGTAATAGTTACACGTGGAGACATATGAAAGGGAACGTTACAAACTCACATATTCACTGTACCCTTTATGTTAAAGAAATTGCAGATAAACTGTAAGAGAGGCGCTTATGCTACAATCAAGTATAAAGATAATTTTTAGAAGAACTAGACCCAAGAAATGCTGGCTAGGTGTCGTGAGAGAAACCATACTATGTATCAACGGTCTTACAATAATTAATTGTAGGGACACTGCCTACTCAGCGAATTGCATCGAACGTCATGCGACGCGCTACGAGTGGCAGTTGTCTTCCATCATTCATACCCGCGACGCGTTACTCATTTTAATAATTTAATGTACTTTTAATTATTGTTTTAAAAATGTTATGTGTTTGTTATTATCTTACGATCTTCAATTTTAATATTTTTGATTTTACATTACATTTACAAATTTAAATACCTTAATCGCGTCTTACCTTATCTACAATTTTAATTATCATTCAACATTTTATGACATAGTGGACACGCGCATAGTTGCTACATAATATCATCCGGTATCAGGTTGCACCTCGGCGCATTCCACTGTAGTACTTTGTTTTGATTATGAAATAATATTTAGGGTTCAGTTTTATGTTTTATATGTTATGAATTATTATTATTTTTTTCTTTGTTTTTGTTATGTGAAAATTTGTCTTTCCTTTTTTTGTATGAGGGGGAGTAATGTAGGGACACTGCCTACTCAGCGAATGGCATCGAAGGTCATGCGACGCGCTCAGAGTGGCAGTTGTCTTCCATCATCCATACCCGCGACGCGTTACTCATTTTAATGTACATATGAGTGAATTAATAATCTTGGTTTACTAGAACACGCATTTATTTATACCAATCCCACCATACATATACATATTGTGCATATTGATGATAAATGCTGCGTGAAGTGGAAAAGAAAAAATAGAAAAACAGACTCCATGCTCCAAAGCGGACGCTTCAAACGTAACCGGGGCTTAATGCTAGGATGATGATGATGATGATCACTGATAGGTTTATTATTGATACTAATGTATGAATATGACGGTAACTATGCTTGGATGTTTGTATATTTGTTTGTTCCCTCTCGACGGTTTATGGTGTGAACCAATTTTCTTGGAATTTGGTACCAACACAGATGATGTAGAGAAAGAACATGAAGTCAATTTTTAATTTCTAAAAAAATAATACTAGTTATTCCTACTAATACGCTAGTTATCCCGGTTGGAAAATATTAGTGAAACCATGGAAAAAGGTTAGTATTCTTCTTCCATGGTAAAACTATAAACGTATAAGCACGAATACGTATAAAATATTTTAAGAATATTCAATACTTTCAAATTAACAGGAATTACAACTAAAAAGTAGGTTAAAATACCTAGGTATATAAAATGTATTCCCGAAAAAATGTTATTAGTAACATGACCTACCCGCCTTCAGTTAATACGATTTAAGGCTAGGTGCACATCGGATGCTAATTTGGTAATGCGCGACGTCGCCACGCGACTGTCGCGTGTCGGACGACCGCCACGCGACAGATTGACGGCATACCGATTTGTTCACTTAACTTATTTATCATAAAGGACAGACAACGTCTCGGAAATAATACAAATGTTATTCACGCCCTTTCTGTAATAAGATATTTATGTGAACTTAGAGAAAATAAATTTGTGTTGAATATAATAATGAATTTCTTTAGTTCTGTTTTATTATTTAGTGGCAGTATAAAGTTTACGAATTTGATTACCATTTTCACTCTGATTGTGTCTTTAAAACTTCGCAATTATATTTTCAAAGATCTTATAGCTAAAATAAACACATACTATATTTTATGATAATTTATCTTACCGATGGCTTTAAGAAACGAACAAAGTAACATATAAATAGTATCTATTTTATTTTTGATATTAATAGTTCCAATGCAATCGATATTGATTTTGCTAATCTAAGTAAAGTCACTTGTACATATTTTTGTATGTGTCGCTACATATTGTTTACATTTATCGCTAAGAAGATCGTAACTATGGAAGACGAATACTGCAAATGGTGCTTTCTTTAGACCACCACACGCAAACACTTATCACTGGTCAACCATCTTACGCTTTGAAAGTTTATTAACTAAAATTTATTTTACGAATGTATCAGTTAATAATTGAAAATAAACTTATTGAGGTTTCCAATTTTAGATAAATTTGGTCTAAAAGTTTTAAATAATAAAAGTTAAAAAATGATAGAAGAACTACTTGTAGCGCTATCTACTTTTGTAGAATTGAAAAATATTTTCGAGGTACATACGGTTTTACTGTATGATTTGCTATTAATGATTAAGATTCTATAATACATGATCAATCTATTTAAAAAATATATATAAATTGACAGTTTACATAATTTGTGTGTATGTAATATCTTGTTTCTTTACGAGTATTTAAATTTCAAACAATTTTAAGTTCCAAGGTCTGCTTTCTTTTTAAGAAATCTAGAGTCAAACAAAGTGTTATCTTTTGCTCCATATACGTTGCACTCCATATTTGCTTGACATCCTGACGGACGCGTGCAAAACACGCAAAGCACGTGCGCCACACACGACGACAAACGAGGTCGACTAATCGCTCATTTAGATTATTGTAGCGTAATCGACTTGAGTGGAATATAATGTATCCCCTACTTTATTTTCTATTGTTAATCAATATAATTTTATAAAATTGAAAAGTAGGTTCCTTTGCGCTTCAAATTTAAAACAATGTGTCTATAAAATACATTTCGTTCAGCTACTCTTTTTAGATAAACATTTTTTTTAATAAGCTTAATCCTCCTTAATTTATGGAAAATTGGAACTACCACGGTACACAACCTTCCCGTACTTCGTTGTCTGAACTCCATATATTTTAACGGTTTTAGCCATTAACTGAACATACTAAGATATAATACAAAACTGTAAGCAGAAGTGGGCAGAAAAACGATGTAAAAACAAGTACCATAGTCAGAAATTTATATTCCATACTAATTTATAAAAGTAAGAAGAACTAGTATTAAATAAAGGCAGTGAGTTTGTATGTTTGTCTGGAACCTTCATCATGGCCTTGGCCATACCTTCGAGGGCGGTAATAAAAATAGGATACTTTTATCTCGAAAAGTTTAAATTTTTCCGCGGGACACGAACCCAATGTTCATGTAAATAATGTCAAAGTTCTAGTACCTGCTTATCAATTACTAGCGGTCTTAGCAGACATTGTCCTGCCCGGAAAAAATAAAAGTTTAGAGCCCGATTCCACCACCACCTACCGAATCTAATTGTGAATCTAAACCACCCCGGTCCCCACTCTAACATACATTAAATTTCATCAAAATCGTAGAACCCGATTCCAGCGCCGAGTATTTTGTTTAGATTGATGGCTTACATTATTGAAGTTTTAGTAGGAATCCCTAATAATTTTTTTAATCGGTCCAGTAGAGTTTGAGTTTATTTCTTACAATTATACAGAAATATAAAAATACAAATCTTTCCTGTATATAATATTAGTATAGATAATTCGAATACATTTAAAATGTAAGAATCAGTTTCAATACATTGGTATTTTTTGGAGGTATAGATGGAAGATGGAAGAGAAACGAGTTGTTTGTACAGAAAGAATATAAGTTTATTTTTTTTTGCAATACAGTTTTACTGACACAGTCAGTTGTAAACAGACAATTCTATAACACAAACCAGCCATTGATAAACTAAAGTGTTTTCAACACTATTAAATACAAAGCCACGTCGATACCAAGACACAAGGAAATCTCAATAATATTCTGAATGTTGTATGTACTTGTTCTTAAGTAGCTATTTTAAAAAACGAAAAATTAGAATCCCGTCCAGGATAATTGAATAATCATTTATTACCTACCCTCGCAAGTCAATATTAAATTACCATAATTAATTTTTGTTTAGAATAAAATGACAAGAATCCGTTCCACTTTTATGCTAATCTCAGTAACACGATCCCCATTCTTCAGTCATAAAATTAGAACCAGCAATGTACCCATGCATTATCTAGTCAGCGGTAACAATGGAAAATATTACCCTTAGCGCCGAACTAAAATAGTTAATATAATGTTTCAAATAGGG
This sequence comes from Dendrolimus houi, assembly GCA_039645545.1. Taxonomy (NCBI): domain Eukaryota; kingdom Metazoa; phylum Arthropoda; class Insecta; order Lepidoptera; family Lasiocampidae; genus Dendrolimus; species Dendrolimus houi. The sequence goes on along the minus strand of CM077117.1, from coordinate 15,961,452 downwards.
GAGCGTAAGGTACCATGTGTGATATCACAATGGCCTAAAAATGTTTATGTTTGGGTCATATCCGATGATGGATTGGTCTAGTCCAGTCTGTCCAATTGCAGAATCTTTTTCAAGGTTTATTAATGTTAAATTTAATTCATTTATAATCCCTATTAGAATGGAGAGAGAGAGAAAGGGAAAATATCAAATCTTTACGATATGAGACGTAAAGTGATTTTTTTCGTAATTTTACCATGGTTATCTTAAAATAAAAAAACAGCAAAACAGGATAAAGAAATATCTACATCTTTATAAAAGAGAAATAAACAATTTAATTTTATTCTTTTTTTTAAATACTACTCTATTTTATTCACAATAAAATAATAATGCATCTGAAAAACGACCACGTCTATGGGATTCCCGCTATCGCCCGAGAAATCAGTATCGAAAAATCCTCAAGGACATTGGCGTTGCTACAAGTTTTAACGTATTCATAAACGGCGACCTTTGTCAAGTTCGGCTGTACGAGCGCAGGGGCTAGTACCTGAAAACCAAATTTGGTCTTAAAATTTCTTTTGCAGCGAGTGCAATACAGCCGCATGCATACAGTAGAAATATAAATGCGTCTTGGAATCCGGTGGATACGACCCCTACCTAATTTTGCTGAAAAAAGTACTAGCACAAAACACCAGGGAGAGTCCATGCTCATTAATTAAATAAAAAATAAGTGGCTTAAAATAAAACAACCGAGGTTATAGAGGTCCAACTTTTTTCCGGTGTCTATTCGCTTGAAGATTGCCTGAATTTTTTTATATTCAATAAACCTTATTATATATACATCAGCTATCACAAACCCTGCCAAGCTGTATGTAATAAAGAATAATAAGACATACCTAATATAATGAACATGATATCATAGGTATAAATAAAAGTCATTATAATTTTAAGTAATTTAATCTTGTATTTGGTGATAATTTGTTTCTTGAACGATTACAATTTACATGTTCTTATAAGATATACAATTTGCGTTAAACAATCATAGTTACGTAACTACAAATTTCCATATTTCGAGAGCGTATCCCAAAATACATTTTGTTTTTGTGCGTCAAGAAAAATGTTGTTGAGATTTTCGTATACATGTATTTTGTTATGATATCGGATATATATTTCGTTGTTTTATTAAACAGTAACAGATACATCCATTCGTATTTTTGGATATGTTTTTGTTCCAAGATATGGTCGATATTCAGTTTAAATATACATTCGATGTTATTAACCTAAGTTTTAATGAAATAATTTAAATCCTAAACTTAAGACCAGAGGCTTTAGTTGTGGCCTGAATTTAGGTAGTGTATGTTTCTCGTACAGGCCGCAGTAATCAAACTAATTATTCTAAAGCTCATGTATTGAATTATAGCTGCGCACAAGTTGACGTCAGATAAAATGGCATACCGCCACCATACTTCCTCAAACTTTAATTTTTTTAATGGGTTATTTGTTTTTTATACACCAAACGACAACAAATAGCACTCATTTCTTAATTGCAGCGTTTGCTGCAGTTAAGACGGCTGCGGCTTACAAGTTTTCTTATACCTAAATACTATACTACAATATAAAAAAATATTAATACAATTTAACAACTAAAGTACAATATAAACAAAAATAGTAAGATTTTTCTTTTTATTTATTTTTTTGGATACGAATTTGAAAATGTAAGGTTACAATATAATTAATATTATAATAGATAAATAAAATCATGTTGATATTGCGTACTTGAAGATTATAATATTATCACTATTACGTAAACGTTAGCTCGCTTACGTAGCTAATAATTATTTGAAGTTAATTTTTTTTTTAAATATTTTGAAATAACTGTAATGTCACGGTTAAAATGATACATTATTAATTTAGTTGAATTTGTCCTTGCTTTGTAAAACAAAATTAAAATAAACTCAAGACTACTTTTACAACGACGCTTTTAGAAAATTAGACAGCTTTTATGGGTCTGGGGTGAGAGCAGATCATAAGTTTAGGATCTAAACCCAAATGATTACAACTATAATCGAAGGAATTATTCGATTACATTAGAATATACAACGTCACTTACATTTATAAATTTATCACAGATCTTACAAGAAAGAAATCGACACACGTATAACGGATAACGAAAGTTGGAGATTTTTTTACAATATAGATAGGCAAAGACATAAGTAATGCATGTTTCCCTATAAAATAGTAAAACATTTAAATTTAAAAATGTCATACACACAGAAAGACGTGATTATTATGTAGATTAATGTTAGTTGCAAAATGAATAGTGGTTACTTTTTGTTTATGGAAGCATCTATTACTGGTGCCTTTAACATAGAATTGCCCTGAGCAGTTTGACTTACTTACATATTGATGAATATAAAAATCTACAATTTAGCAACGTAACTATTGTCTACTATTTGTCTATATTTACATTTAAAATTACAATTTTATTTACAATACATGCCCGCCCGGTTTTAGGGTCACTCTCGCATTACACCAGGTCTTCATAGCGAATCATACCACGTACATTTTCTATGAAACCATTTACACTACACCGAGCGGATTGCGACTATTCCACAATTAACGAACATTTGAGTCTGGACTTGGTATAATGTCGAGGTGAACTTTTTTACGATTTTTATAAACTCAGTTTTCATATACGTTCTTTTACCCTTAGAACCATAAGTCGAAATTCAAAGTGAATCGTTAATTATACTTTTAGAGTATTCTATATCTTTGGTTTTATTAGTGAAAATTACAGATTTTCTTTAAAAAAAATATAACCAATTAACTAACATAAAAAATAGACATTTGAAAAGTAAATTCGTATTATAACAGATAAAGAAAGAATATTGTGTATCTACCAACTAAAGTATAGGATGTGAACGTAAATAAGTAACCGGAATTTTTTAACTCATATAATTTTAATTTTAAATAAACTTGAAGAATTCAAGTCACATTTTGCCCATAAATTACTAGCATCATCATGTATATACCATACAAATAATAATTTTTCATTTTAACACAGAAAACTTTAATGTCACAACACAGAAAATGTTCCACTCGATGTGTTTATACACACCTAAATATTTCTATTAGTAAAAGTTCGTCCTTGATAGGTCATAAGACTAACCTATATACAAAGAGGTCATTTGCTACTTAGACGCCAGGGGGGCGGTTTGGGCATACTGCTGGGCACTACATGTTGGTAAGGAGAACGGGTTAACGCTGAACGGCGACGAGACCAAGCCGCCCATTCCTGTAAAAACAATCAAATGTTTCAAATCAAATCAACCAAAATTTATGCCATTAAATAAAATTGAAGTGACTCTCTGCGATTTTGAAATAAATGCCAAAATTTAAGTCAAAATCGCTATTCACACAATTCATAGTCATAAATGTCCGATTTTAGAATTTATATCTCCGTGTCACTCTGAAATTTTGTCTCGAATAGGCTTTAAAACAGCTGCCTCAACGTATTTCAAAGAAAATGTTAGTCTTTAAAACCAGAATTATATATCGTGTGTGTTTTATTTCGATATGTTGCAGGGTTTAGAAGATATAAATGAAAAGTTAAATTCCCACACGAACGATGTGCTGGTCATAGCCAGTTTTATAATACATTTAATAGTGAACAAACAACTAACTACCGCAGTCAGATGGGGGTTCATAACCCTTAATGACACAGAAAAAATTGAAATTCTTCTTTACTTTATATGTCTGTAAGTCAATTAACAATAAACACCAAGCTGTGCCAATAACGTACCATTTCAAATTTTAGGTTACAAAAATGTAATTCCACTATTATAAAGTTGCTAGCATATTTTAATTGTTCTTCAAGTTAATAGTCCTTTTATATATCTGAGTGCGGTTTGACGATCTGTCGTAACCAGTAGTGTTCCTTTAAAACTGGTTAGAGAAAACAGCGTCAAGTGACGCCCAAGGAATAAGCCTACTGAAAATTACGACACTACGTAAGCCAGTCGATACACGCGCGAACTGATCCCCACCATTGTCGTATGTTATCAAGTTAATTGCCCCTTATAATTATGTAACACAGAGATTGTCATGTTTAAATTTATGCATAATTTTAATATTACGCGTAGTCTATTTTCAGGGTCCCGACACTTAAAAATAAAAAGGAATCATGATGTACACCTATACCTGAAATGCATGTAACATAGTGGTTTATATAGGGAAGCAACTCAAAACAAAACGTTTACTTGTACAGAAATTATACTTAAAATTATAATAGCGACAAAAGTGTTAAAAACATGCAATTTGACCCTGCTCCATCTGGGACAATGTTGTGTTAGTGACTGCAAATTGCGTCTTGTTTACAGTATTAAAAATAACACCGTTAATGATTAGCTACTTTAGCGCATATACACACGTTATTTGTCAAAATTTAACGTCATGAATGAATGAAAACACTTTATTGTTCACCAAAAATTAAAACTGCTTTCTTAAAAACTAGGTACAATATATGTTGAAAAAAGGGCGAATGTATCGCTTAAAGCGATCTCTTTCAGACAACCCTCTAGACTAAGGAAAATATTAAAACATGACAGTGGCGATGTGTAGACAATAAATAATATGAAACATTCAAAACATAAATAAATTTAAAAAAACATTAACAATTAATAACAGAGGGCTGGTTCCTACCTCGGACAACGGATCAGTATGGCGATCTAGCGAGGTACCGTAGCCAGCATTCTAGGAACCTTACCCATTGACTTCGATGACCTAGGCTCAGTAATCTACATACTTATATAGACTTAAGGGATTATAGGTAGAATATAATATAAACTAAGTTTCCTTCACTGTACTCGTTAATAGCATATTAATTATAACATGTCGCATCACAAATAGCGGATCAAACCCATCGCTACATCTGCGTGAAGCGGTCATCAACACTAAAATTATCTCAGATGTAGCATGTATGAAAATATTCCAAGAATTAAGTGCAAAGATATAAAAATTAAATAACAGAAACAAAAAACTACTAACACTGAACAGTGGCTAGTTGCCAGTTATGATGAACATTGGACCTTGGCGGACTCTGCCTCACAATTGCGAACGCGCTTCTCGACTTCGCCTCTCTTAAGTCCCCTTTCACATCGCTGCCATTGCATCTCGCATGAGTGTTTGCCGGACAGTCGGCGCTTTTAATATCCAAGTTTCTTTCACTGTAATGCCCGCTATCTTTCGTATTATACGCGTTATAGTGGTCAGATAAATGTCCATTCACGTTGGCAGGGTGATACGGTCCTAGAGACACTGGCAGGGTAAAGAAAACAGGGAGGTTAACAAACAAAGCGACACATAAAAGATAGCCGTGCAAAGAAAGCGTTGGAAATGTGATATTTTAGATCTTTTTCATGTTTTGGTGTCACCTATACTTTGAGTTGTCTGTTAGACAATTTTAATAGGGTATGTGGGCACCTCTATATGAAGAATATAAACTATAAGAAGATAAATATAATTACTAACTATATTCCAATTGTAAGAAAGAAAGGTAAATTTTGCACCTTCGTTAATTTATTATCCAGGGTAAAAGTCTTATGCGTTCATCCTAGTTATCGAAAACATACCTATACTAAAAATTTGTACCAAATTTCATGAATATCGGTCCATTCCAGAATATGGTAACCATCGATATTTAAAATTTGATTTTATTATAATAATGCATGAGCAAATCCGCATTATTTAAGCAGGGAAAAAAATGTTTGAATGATAATAATCGTTAAGTGAAATTGGATTTTTCACCAAACGATTGTCATTTGTCATTCCTAATATTCTTTTTCTATGATATAAATGTTGATAAAATGTACCCTCCATTTGCGAGTCCGTCTCGTACATAGCCACTTGTCGGTATGTAGTAAAATTTCGAAGGCCGAATAAACTCACGTGAGGTGGTGTTGAAGAGAGAAGTCGGCGGCGCAGGGTAGTGCTGCGGGTGCGGGTACGAGGCGGTCGCGGCGTGTGGGGTGGACGCCGCCGAGCAGTACCGCGGCGACACGGACCCACCGCTACGCGCGTACTCCTCTAAAAGAAAAAGCCTGGGGTCAACACGAAATTATCGTTAGGTGCTGTTCTCGCGAATTTCACTACAATTTAGAACAATATCTGCTACGTGACGTAATGTATGCATATCGAAGAGACCCATGGAGGAGACGAATGTCCATTGTTTTTGTCTTTTGGCAACATAAATCTCAGAAATCTTTACATCAAAAACATCCCATATCTCAAAAACTATCTAGTAAAATGGACCTTGCTCAAACCACGTTTCCTTGAGACAATTTTTAAAGCCCAATCAAATTTACCAACAACAACCGTGTTTCAGAAACTTCCTCGTTACATAGTTCAAAAGTTATGATGACACATTTTTACTATTATAGAAGACAATATCCCACCTATTATATGACTTACAATAAAATAAATAATTAAGAACCTAGTTTTGATTTTTGAAAAACTGACTAACAATATGCCACGACTATGAATACTATCAACACACATATATATATATATATATATGTTATAAATAATAATATATATATAATAATAATTGTCTCAAGGTTGATATAAGGTGGCCAGTCCTAATTTTTACAGATGTTGATTGTGATGAAACCTGTACATCGATATAACCGACGTGAAAAACCTGCCAATCAGTTTTGAATATGCGTGACAATACCGTCTTTTCCCTTAAAAATAAGAAGCCACAAGGCTAGCTATGGGAAGATTATGAGTTGATATTATGTAAATAATACCTGCGACAAAACACATTGTACGTTTAAAGGTATATAGACGTCAAAACGTACTGATGGAGACCTTAATTAGTAATGTATTAAATATGTGTAGCTTCACACGAATTTAGTTCTGACACTCTATTACAAAGAAACTTAATTGTTATTAATAGACACACAAAAAAACATGGTATAGGTAAGTCATTTGATTTTTATGTAAATGTAAAAACAACTATAAATTTGATGTTTACCTTCAGTCCACTGCGATGCGGCGGTGTCCTGAACACTAACAGCTAATTGCCCCGTGTAGGAGTTGAAAGGCATGCTGGAGGGGGGGCTCCGAGGTGCTCCGAGACCCAACTGGTTGTTCCGAGGCATCGAATATAACGCTTCTGCTAGGTCAGCTGCCCGCTTTAGGATTATTTCCTATAAAAAGAAACATCTATTAAATCCTATGGCATGCGATATTCCTTCAATAAAATGAACCGTATACCCAAGCCTATAGGACACACATGCGAGTAAAAATTCATGAGGACAGTACACACATAACAGTTGTTGTAACTGAAATCGCTTAACAGAAATAATCGTCATCATAATCCACTTCCGAGCCCGAGGTCCGCTTTCCTCTTTATACCACTCTTGTATTTGCTTAGGTTGCTCCTTCATGCCTGTGACACAGGAGATAATCTGCAAGAGAATCTCCTAGTTTGGTAAGACCAGGCGTAAACAAAATTTTAACTCTTATCTGTTACCGGCAGACAGAGTAGACCCAATAAAGGCTGAATTGACGTCTTGACGGCTGATATTCCTACCTATGCATTGGTAAAGACCACGTGACGCAGAGAAGAAAAGAAAAGAAAAACGAACCACAGCCTCCAAAGCGGACGGTCTGAACACAATTAGGATTGAACACTAGGAGGATGATGTTACTAATATAAAATACGCTTTGCTGGAGCTCATCTGATTGGCAAGGTTTTAATTAATAGCTAAAAAACACACTTACTTTAGGCAGTTTTTCCGGATCACCGGGATGTCTTGGAATAAGTTTCTGGAGTCGCTGAAATCCGTAATCTATTGTGGGCTCGTTGAGTGCTGCTATGCGAACAACGAAACGAAGAAAAAACAAAATCAATCATTAGTTGCTTCACTAACAAATGAAAGCCTAATTGATGGATCGTATAAGAGATTGCTGAGAGTTCCCTAATTACATATTATTTAGAGGAAAAATACTTTTTCGAAGATCCATAAAAGATTTTGTTATTGTTTTGATACATTTGCTATAATTCCTATACGTTCGCAAAAACATTTTTATAATTTTGGATGAGTTTCCCACGGAAATTGATGAAAATTCAAGAATTAAAATAGACATTCATCCTTTTACGCGCATATTTTAATTTGATATCTTATAAGAGTCATAAGATATGAATATAATTTTAACTGCACGAACTGTCATAGCTATTATGACCTTTATACTATGCGTTCTTGATTACTTGACGAGCAAGGTAAAAATCAACTGCTAAAATCTACATTACTTATGTGGAATAATAAAATAGCTTATAAATAACGAATATTAACAATGTAAATTTTTAGGGGTATTTTGAAGCAATTGTGATGATTTTATTGGTTTTTGACTTTAAGATTGGGGGTTCATATTTTTAGGAGTTAGTAACCCTGTAAGTCTAGTTATTGCACAACGAAGAATATACAATACGTAAAATATATTGGGAGAGGAACAGAAGAATTAATATCAAAGCGGTTTATGGAACCTGATTTATATGATCACAAATCACCTTTGTACGTACACAGTATCAAATATGCCAATATAACGCTTATATACACCAACAACGACATAGGACGACGATTAAGGAGAATATTATAAGCGGAGCGTGTAGGATACTCACAAACATATACGAATCTCCCAGGAGCACCTTTACAGAACTGCTTGCTCTTGTACGACAACGTAACTTCGACCACTCCAGGTATATGCCGCGGTGGAGTCTGGACTCGTATCGCGTGTGAAGTTATTAACTGGTAACAATATTTCAATTATTATAATTTCCTTAGATTGGATAAAAACATTTAAAAAAATGCTGATCTCAATAAAGAAAATTAAATAAGTTCTATGTTTAATATAACCTATAAGTAAAATGAAACTACTGTATAATTTACCTCACTCCAGACAAGCATAGTTCCGAATACAACTTGTAGTCCATCGAAGAAATTATCTCCAACTATGATAACGGTTGAACCTCCCGACGTCCAGCCTTCGCTTGGAGATATCGCCTTTATACATGGTGTGGCGACAGGCAAGGGTGGATATAGACCTGCTATAGAAAGACAAGATTTCTTTTACTTAACAAACTAGAACTTTCCAAATAATTTCAGTAGAGTAAACTTCGAGTCACTATTTCGAGGAAAGTAAATGTCCCTATTTGCGGTATAAAAAGTATCCCATGTTCACCTACGTAAGAATATCACTCCCTCATCAAAAAAATCAAAAATCATTTATAGAGTAAAACATAATTCACAATTTTTGAAACTAATGCTACCTTTATGGCCTAAACAAAATCGCGTATTGCCCTTATAAAGCTTATCTGGAGACGCTCCAATTGTCAGCGTGGACTAGAGAGCAAATTTTATGACAATAAAACTAAATGAACCGTATTCAGCATTTATCAAAAAAAGTACTTAAAAATTCAAAAGTACATCATCTGTTCATCCTCTTTATTGAAAGTATATCTATTTAAAATATAAAATTCTAAGCATACCGTGTCTATACATTGAAGCTATTAAAAAAAAACAACTGGAATAGACTACATAAACGATGGAGAACACGATACAATTATTTTTAGATTTATTGTTTGTATGTCGGTTTGTTCGAGATTCACGTGAAAACTACTGGGTCGATTTCGAAACGGTTTCGCTAGTCGACAACAAATTCTTAGAATTAAAATGTGCACTACTTTTTATTCTGGGAATACCGCGGAAATTTTTCTGAGAATGATTTAAGATGACTAGATTGAAAAAAAATCAAATCCCAGTGTGTTTTTTCACTGATCGATAGCAAATTTTATGTAATAATATGTTTGATACTTCTTATCCCAGGAATCCCGCGAGAATTTTCTGGGGAGCGGTTTGAAATTGTTCGGGTGCATAAAAATTAGTTTATCCCGACACAGTTTTCACTAAAACGATAGCTCACATTATTTTTTAAATCCTGCGATACTTTGTGTCCCGGGAATCCCACAAGAATTTTAAGTCAAGCGTGGACAAACTTGCGGGATATCCAAGTAGTTATATAAAAATCTCAACAAACCGATGTAATCATTTTCGTTACTATAAACTTATATAAGATCCGCATGACGTGGAAGTTACCCCAATTATTATTATAAAAGTTATCCTGTCCTATAATTAACTCCTTTTTCAAAATAAGTTTAAGGAAAGTGTTATTAAACTGATTTATTGGTGTTGCTGTGCGGGAGTAACTTTTGTTTGTAGTTACTTTAACATTCATAATATACATAATTACAGTATTTAAATCATTCAGAAACAGTTTATTGTTAAAGCATGCAGTCGAATCAGCACTACAGACTATATTTAAACGTCTAAAAATAATAACATAATAAATAACAAGGTAAACTCTGTAACAGCTTCCTAAACTTTCCCTGCAAGTTCAAGCAGCGATATTCTAACTTGAAACAAGATACGAACCATACAAAATCGTTTCGTCCCACTCTTATATTCGTTTCTTAATGTTCTAGAAAGAGGACAATGGTAAAGTTCAATAGTCGCAAAAACAAACAATTAAACCTAACATCTTAAATTCTTAATAGTGTTTATTAAAAATGCATTTTAATCTATCGTAATAAAGTTTAATTTTTATTGATAAGTTTGCTGGTAGTTATGACTTTATAAATGTGACCGGGGATGATATAAGGTTGTGGGGGACACGCGCTGAAGACAAGGGGAGCTGAAATCTTGCGAACAAACGTCGTTGTAATAAAGAAGAGAAAGTGAATTTAAGGGGGCGAAAGCAGATTAACTTGGTGGTTCTTTTTAATTTGACTAATATTAAATTACTTCTTTTGAAGAAGTAGATGCGGCCTACCGATTACTTAAATGTTCGTATACCTAAAGATTACAAAAATCTATATGGTCTCACTCCGTTGTCTGGTTTTACATCTGGTTATGTCAGAAATTAGAGATCTTTCCTTTCATGGGTCTGTGATAAAAATATAGTGTCTTTACAAAAATATTTGAACGCTAAATGAAAAACTAATTTTATTTGTAAATTTGGGCTAAATGACATGTTTGATATAAATATTTATTGTATTTTATGGACTCCTCCATATACGAATCTGACTCGCACAAGGCCACTTCTTTAAGGACGGAGACAGCGTCAAACAAGTAAGATAAAATAGTAAACGGTTTTTAAAATTACTATCTTAATTACTTCCAAACAAATTTGGTGCGTATCTACTATGTCTGTTTTTTTGCCAATTGAGTAATCTTTATAATATGATACCATCGCATTTCACTTTAAAATCCTTATGAAATTCAATATAATGTAAGAAACGCAAATACTTTAACCAAAGTGAAAAATGTACGGTTACACGAAAGGAACACTAACTTTGTGAAATTTTGCTCATTCGCACCGTGTAATTTTCTTCGGCGGTTTCACGCTGTCTAGCCGACTTCGAAACTTTTACTGTTCGCTTAAGGTGAAATGGATTACATTTTATTTAACAGCCTATTGTTTGTGACAAGTTTGAATTAATTCTATATTATTTTACGAACACACATGTGAAAATGACTTTGTTCGGATGTTTGTTTGTCAACCAACCAAATGTTAAATTTTTGGTGTGAGCTAGGAATAAAAAATGCCTTGTAAAAAAATCTATAAGAGTTTGCACAATGCATCATGTTTAAATAAGAGAAAAAAGTCACAGGGGCTAATTCGGACCAACAAATTCTAAAAATACAATATTTAGAATTTTTATCTGTCTGTCTCTCTGCCCGTCTGTCTGTTAGCACGTGAAAACTATTGAACAAATTGAAATAAAAATCGGGACAGACACCGCTTACATCCCGGATCAATACTTAGGTTACTTTTATCCCGATAAATGACGTTATTTCAATGGGACACACGAATATAGCCGTGTAATATAAAACGATGGCGCTGTGGTCGCATTTTTGGTGCCGCCGATGCAGTAACAAATATGTTATTATCGTCGTCATGACAAAGATGGGAACGAAGTTACACTAGCGCAAGCTAGGTGTATAATATGAATGGAAGCCGACATTAACTTTACCAACATTAACAATTAAGTTACTAAATAAATTATATAAATATTCCGTATTAATTTACTACACAAACATAACGAACCAGCGGAAAATGTCATCTACAAAAACATCGCAAGTTTCGAAATGCTCCCAAATCATAATTCGTCACTAAATTATCCGTATTCGCTTCATGCTCGCTTCAACTCCCTTCCCACACCCCTAAAACCCCCTTAAGTTCTCTGCGAAATGTCGACAGTGATTCCTTGAATACAAACGACATCTTAGAACTGCCGTGTTATGACTTTTGCACATTCATCCTCGATTGACTGGCGAATTCGACACTTAGGCCCGCTATAGATTTATAGCTAGCTATAAACTGAGACGAGATAAAAGTATAGATGGAACCTACGTGAACAAAGGCGTCCAATGAAGTGAAGCATTTTCTTCAAACTTGTGTATGCACATTTATGTAATGTACACGTGGTTTCGTGATTAATAGTAATGTTTCAAATGGAAATCATTCCGCTTTTATACGTACTAATTCGAATAATTTCATTCGATTTAGTACTGAAATCTCGTAACGCAACGCGGCGCGATCGGCATCTTATTCTAAGATTGACATTCATTAGTCGGCTTCACTTTGAGAGTCCACGACTCAGTCTTTCTATTAATAGTCTAAGGCTATGAACTGTAAATGTTTTTTTACGAGGTAAACCATTGTATAAAATTTTAGTAAAATTGTAAGTGTAAATAATAATTGCAAATTTAAATAATTTTCTACTTTAATATCTAACTTTAGGTGTTCCTTAAGTTGACTTAGATATATAAATATGATTAAATACTGTAACTGATTGGATAATCGCGTATGTCTTGTACCAAAATGATCTAAGGACAAACAATGTATAGCTGTACCCGCGACATCGTTCGCGCGGTATATAAAATTCAAATTCCAAAATGAAGTGACTGGCACAGTTAATAAATAACTAATAAAATCGATGTATGTTGAGACAATTAACACGTAGGCGACAACAAGATATTTACTACATCCCGGGATCTAGTTATTTTTACATAGATTCTTTGACATACATATCTATACACTAGTTAGATAGACATTATTAAAAACCTTGCAAAAAAAACGATAATTTATATTAAGCCTAGCATACAAACAGAGAAAGAGAAAGACAATGAAAGCCAACGAATGGGTCTCGTTTGCTCTCATTGGCCCTATGTAGACATTTTGCTATTCGGTAGAATGCTGAGATTCCTTTGATGCTACCGATTCCCGATGTACGCTAACAAACGATTCTTGGGCACGCGGCCTTAAAAGCTTCAATTGAAAAAATATCCCAATAAAAAATAAATAATAAGAAATAAAAACAAAAAACGTACAAGGAGTCTCTGTGCCGGTGTCAGTACCTTCGGTTGGGTCCAGCCTTTTCGCTCTTCGACCGTGTTTGCTATTGTTGTGTACAAACATGTTGTCCGATATCGCTAAGAGGGGGCCGTCGACCAATACTTGCGTTGATATCACCACCTGGAACAAAATATACTCGTATTAAACAAGTATTTTAATGCTTACCCTTCGCACACGAAACGCAGTAATCGATAAACGATTAAAAGCTTAACTAAACAGTAATTGGAGTAAATAAATTCTCAAAAATGTATAATAGTAATACCGATTAAGGTTTTAAACTCGAGAAATGTTGGGTTAACATTGTGAGGGACAATAATTATGCATGCTAATAGTCCATGTAATAGTAACACTGAGGAATGCTGAAGATTGTACAAACTATAAAGTATAGAAAGAAAAATATGATAGTAAACCCCGAGTTCCATGGGAATGCTCTAAACACAACCGGAATTTATTACTAGAATGATGGTAAGTATTTAAAATAATACTGGTAATGACAATGGCTTATTATAAAATATATCTATTAATTCCAAGTAATTGAATGGCACCAAAAATTCATTTTTAACCGACTTCAAAAAGAGGAGGAGGTGCTCAATTCGTTGTGTATATTTTTTTTATGTAGTTTTATGTATGTATGTTCAGTTTATCTTTTTTATTTCTGAGCCGATTTTGATCATTCTTTTTGTGTTACAAATTTGTAAAATATAGTAATTTTTATGTTTTACTTCATACCAACTTCAAGATGTTGTAAAAAATATTTATTTTTTACTTTTTAGTTACCCTTCAAATCGGTTTCTTTTTTGCTAGACAATTTTTGTTCTATATCTTTTTGGACGTTTATTAATAAAAATGATTTATTTACACTGTATCAGTCAAATATTGGAAAGAAACTTATTTTGACTTTTAATTTATTCTACTTCTAAGTTGACTATTGACGATTGATTGATTAAGTTGATTAAGATGACGACGATGAAAGTAATTGTGTTGTACCTTTCAGTTGAAACATTGCGATATTCAGATCAGAATAAGTAGCTACCTGTTCTGATTTGGAAATCGTACAAGAGTTCAAACGAGGCTCTGTAATTTGATTTAAGGAGCGATTATAAATCTCAATGACTCAAGTTCAAGATCAACCAAAATACGCCCATGAAACCAAGAATAAAACTCACTAATAATACAACATACAACTCGCGGCAATATTTCACACACAAATACAGACGTTCGAATTTGAAATTCCTATACATACAGTTGTAAAGTTGTACACACACATGCAGACGCAGCCGAAAGGGAGAGTCCCCAGGGAGGTGGAGCCAAATGTCTCGGGAGCCGACAAAATGGACGAAACTCTTCCAATACGTATGCAAGGAAGTGCATTGTGCATATATGGATGGTATTGCGTGGGTGGTCGTTTGATACCATTCAGACGATAAAGTTTCTTATTTGGTATGTATTGCTTTTGAGACGCATGCAGCAAAGGCTATTTATTCTTTTATCGTGGTGACTTGTAGGTTTTATTTATGCTTAAGAGTTTTTTTGGTTTTATTTAATTTCCAGGAAATTAAGCTTCTCTTATAATTTACATAAAAATTAAAACAATTTTAATGATAATTCGCATTGTTTTTTAACAACATTTAAAAGTTAATAATTGTGTTTCTAAGACAATCAAATACTTGATATGAAGCAATAATCATCTTACACTCCTTATCTTACATATAAAATGTAACATATAATATATAGGTACTTCCGCATTACGATAATTATGGGGACTTTCAAAAACAATGGTGTCATAAGGTTCCTTCGAGGTCGGTAATGCGGTGGTAATACCTTATGAATATCTATTAATAGGCGACGGTAACTTATCTCCATCAGATGAGCTGTCGACCTGTCTATTGCACTCTAGCATTAAAAAATACAATCAATGGATTAAAATTATATTCAGACTGGAAACAAACTTAGCATAAATATTTTTTTTCAGGGGGGAATCGAACCTATAGCTTGAAACTTCTATAATTTCAACATAATTACATTTTACTAAAGTTGTTTTCAGTTGCACCGTAAGAGCTGCTGTTTTGGATCCTGAGAAGTTGCGCTTATTTAAAAATAGTACAAAAGCTTTTGACAAACATAAATTTAAAACTACTTGTTCTATTTTCGTCTCAAAGTAAAACTAACTTGCACAAAGGTATGCGTATATCGTGCCGATATATTTCTACCCTTGAAACATTGGGGAACGACCACTGAATTATTCAATGACACACAGAAAGTCCAAACACAGACATAACTAAAAACACACGCACACGTAGCCAAATTGCTCACATTTCTGTCACACGCTAAAATAAACACTATTATTCCTACTTCAAGTTACATATTTGGATAAACTTAGACGACACAAGTAAGACAAATATGTCTTAGCTAACTTAGGAGTAAATTTGTACTCATAACTTTGGCGTGTGAATGCACCTTTATTAGTTTAGTTAGGGTTGTCGCCTACTCAATTATAACGTGTAATTTAATTAATGTATAACTTTCTTTTTTCTTTGAATTTGATTAATACTATCTCCATTATACGTATGTTTTCTTAATAAGATTTTGTTTAAAAATAATTCATTTTTCGCTCATAATCTTATATATAAAAATCAATTGCTGTTCGTTAGTCTCTCCAAAGCTCGAGAACGGCTGGACTGATTTGGCTAATTTTGGTTTTGAATTATTTGTGGAAGTCCAGGGAAGATTTAAAAGGTGAGTAAATATGAAAAAATTGATTCTGAGGCGGTACGAAGTTTGCCGGGTCAGCCGGTAATTAATATATTCAATGTGCGAGTAAAATGTTTAAACCAATTTCATACAAGTACCTAATTTTCCATTTGTAAAATAACATAACATAATAGCTATAGCTATTTAGGGCCCGCTAATTTTCTAATAGTGTAATTTCTATTTTGTGTTTTTTAAATATTAGTTTTATTACTTCTCTTTTATACTCGTGTCTGTCCACAATTAAATATTAAATAACAAGTGTACTGGGGTCAATTTAGAGCAAAATCCTATTAATGGATTTTTTAAACATTTTGACCTTTTTTATTTTCAAAAAGTATAGGTAATTAATGAGTAGTCAAATACAAAGTGCAGATATACAATTATTATCACCAAAAATAAATGCACTGTCAGTTCAAATTAAATAAATAATCAGTGAACAAACAAATCGGTTTAAAAGTAAATAAATAAACGCGTATAAATAAATTTAGTTTCATTCCTCCCTTAAATTGGAGCTGCTTCAAATATTCAAGAGTCGTGAACGCAACCCTTCCTTCAGTTAAGGGCAATACTACGCGGTGCGTGGTGCAAATTAAAAGATATAAGACATCTGTACAAATTGTACAAAAATATCTGAATCTTTTCATTAAGCAAAAGCTATAGTTTAATATACCTAAGAAGCCTGCTCATAGACGCTATCATGGAAATAAAATTTTATGGCTGCAATTAAAATTAGCACGTTAATTCGTTTTTAAAGTTAACATTACTGGTAGTCTTATACAGTTAATGAAGATTTTGTAGAAATTTGTCAAATCACATTTCACTGAACATTTGTGAATTTTCACAGAAACACAATTCGTGCTTTTAATTAACCAATATCCTACAAAACCAGACTTGTTTTTTTTTCATATAACTACACAGCCAATAACACCATTCAAATTCCTGCCATTTGGAGTACCAAGTATATAGTAATATACTGTCTTTGAAGACCACGGGTCATAAAAATGGCCCGAACTTTTGGAGGACTTGCGTGGGGCCACGGGGAGACCAACACGTAAAGGTCCCTTGACAAATTTGATGTAAATGTGGCGTGACACTGACCGGCGATTATCTTTGTCTACATCATATAATAAGGCAGCCAAGGACAAGCCCCTGCCAGTGTAGGACTATTGTGGGAAATGTGAACAAAAAATACTGGGTTATTGGGGTGAACTGCTAGTGGTACTAGGAGTCTGGGAATATGGGGACTATGTCGTCTGCCCGTTACAATGTTCGAGAAAAATGGAAAAATGGGCCGACGGTGACTCGCCACTCCCTGCATGGGGCCCGAAAAATTCCCTAAAAAACAGGGGCAACATGAGTGTAAGTGGCTAAGGGGTGTAGAGAGGTGGGCTGCAGGTTCACCGAGGCTACTTCCGACGTTATGCCATTTATCACTTCCACCCACGGAGCTTGAGTCTTAGCTGTAGCGATCTCCATTCCGTGCCGGCTGGTTAAGGCAAGCACGGGGGCGGGGGCCTTGCCTTGGCCCTCGGAGTCAGGTCCGAGGTGTCGCTATTCACCTAAGGCTTTGCCACAAAGCCCCCCTGCGGTTAATATACTGTTACTATTAGCTTATTACTTAAACCACACATTGAGAAATACACACGTACTCCTATAAAGATCGCACCTATTTTTCATTGTACCTATTAATGACCAGTTCCTATATATTAGCGACCGTTCATTTGTCGTATTATCGATTACAATTTGACATAAGCCTGATAAGCTCCATACAAACCACCCGGTTAACATGTTTAATACTTTACTAATACATAACTACTTTTAAGTTTTAACGCTTTATTTAATTAAAACAGACTACGAGTTAATAAGAAAATATAAAAGTAACCATCGCAAAAAACCTGGTGATAAAACACTAATAATATTAGAGAGCACTCAATACTTATTTACACGTAACGGCCTTAAATGAAAATGTAATTTGATATGAATATATTTCTAAAAATTCTTCAGAATTTCGGATTTTAACACGTCAAAAATTCTAGATATACTTTATAATAAATTCTTTAATACGAAAATAGAAGAATATATTATTAATTTCTCCTCAGTAACGAGGATGAATATTTGAAAATACAATTTTCTTACTCAGAATCAGATAAAAAGCCGTTAACCTTAAATAATATTTAATATAGTTTAAATATAATAAATGAAAATGAATCGTAGAACTGTACGTACGCGCATAACTTGAGAACGACTACCGATTCTGATGAAATTTTTTGTGTGTGTTTGAGTGGGTTCCCGGATGATTTAGATTTATTATTAGAACCGGTAAGTGGCGCTGGGATCAGATCGAAGATTTTTATTTTTCCACGGTCCAACGAGGACCTCTAGTTAATAATATATTTAATTTAGTTTATGGTTCCAATAAAAGTCATGTTTTATTTTGAATTTAATATTTTAATACGGGTTTGAATTGAGTACTCTAATATTATTATTACTATTGTACACATTACACAGCTAGGTTCTGGTTCTAAGCGGCACCAAAAATCGAAGCACAATTAATAATACCTAAAGCCGAATTTGCATGTACCTACGCGAATACATTATTTCAAGCATTTATTTTGTTGGTATAGGTCTGGCTATTGTATTATTTCTCATCTTACCTCACTCCTATCGATGAAAAAAAGTAAAATGGATATATACTTATTATTTTACTTTATTTTTAAATTACTTTATACACTGCCTACGTTGTAGTAAAATTTCGAACCACATTATTTCACTTAGTACTTACTTGAAACCTTCTCATGTCCCGTGGATTTCCGGCGTTTTTTAAACAATTCTGGTTGCATTTCAGGAAGAATTTCAGAAAAAATCTGTAACAAATAAATCTTATTAAATCGTGTCTAATATGTTTTTGATTATAGAGTATACATGTATATTGTACGTATTGTATTGACTAAAAAAAGAATTAGAAAAAAATCAATGAAAATAGAAAAAACTGAGCTATGCATGAAAGCTTACTTCCCAAAACTTTTAGAATAAAGGTGGATTGAAATTTTTTTTTTCAAGATTAAAATATTAATGTACAGGTGAATTTTTCAAGTGGATCTTCAAAGCAATAGCCTAAATTATACCAAATGGCGAAAAACACTCATAGGAGTCTCGAGGCCGATTTAAAAGAAAACCAAAATGGTATTTTTGAAAAAGCAATTACTCGTGTCTGGAATGAATACGGCTGTTTTTGCAAAAATAAACACAACCTGTATTATTACAGCAAACCATAGTGTAGCTTGTAAGGATCTATATCTACGAAGGAATATCAAACGGCAAAACAAGGGAAAGGGTTGTTTTTTTAACAGAATGTTCTATTTTGCATAAATTAATTAAACCTCACTTCATTTTATTCAATATGGAAATGATGAACATTATTTTATTTTTATTAGACATCTATAAATCATTATTCGAATTGCACGTTATTTTACCCCTATCAATCGGATCGATCAATGGGTAACGATTGAGTCCGTTCAAATGAGGTGCGGTCAAATGGCCGGCGCAATTTACACGTTTAATTAATGTATGGAAACAAGAACAATTTGTTAAAAAAAACCCTTTTCCTTGGTTTGACTTTTGACATTCCTTTACAGAAATTGATCCTTACAAGCTACACTATGATTTGGTATAATAATACAGATTGTGTTTACTTTTTCACAATCGTCCGATTCGATTTTTCAAGAATCTAATGATACCGCTCTAGTTTTCGTCAAAATTGGCTTAGAGACTTATTTGAATGCTATTAAAAAAAAATTAAAGCAACCGATGTGCCATGTCATTATTTTTGCTGACATACACACTAAGGCACAAAAAATGTTGCAAGTAAATAGAGTCTTTCTAAAAATTAGAGAATTGGAACTATTGGAGCTCGTCACACTGAGACTTTGTCTTGCGGACTGACGGAAACGACGCGTCAAGCGAACAAGCGAACTGAAACTTTTAGGTCGTACTTAAAAGTGCTTCAGTTTACTGGCACCTACTCAGATTCTAAACGTATTAATTCTATGGTAACAACATAATATGGCTCTGAAGTTATCAAACGAAGTCGCCTACAAAGCTCCAGTGTAAAATATTTACATAACTATAGAGTATAACTTTGTTTTAAAGCTATCGAAAAAGTCCATTAAAATTATGTCGAAGTTATGCGGTCATAAAATATCTGCTCACAGGCGTGTGAACAGATAATGCGACACAAATGATGCGGACGCATAAATCTCATGCAGTAATCGACAAAAAGTGCCATCATCGTCGTCCTAGCGTTAAATACCGGAGCCTAGGGTCGGCTTTCCTATTCTTTCGTCGCCACTTTACGTGGTCTTTGTGATCCCTTTTTGGAACACGCATGCATATTCCTTACGATATCAAGTCGATTTCTTCGACGTATCCCGTCTACTGGGACCTTGCAGTGGCGGCATTGCTGATTAATTCTTTCCCCACACATAACTGGCTGTTTGTCAGAAAGAAAACGTGGCCGTACCGGGTAAGTGACTCTGTTGCAGTTTTTCTGCTATGTTACTGGCATGGAAGCTGGAGCAGTTCCTAATACGGTGCTTTCGCATGATTACGCATCTGCCACAGCACACTCATCTCAAGGCAGGTAGACAAGGTCCTAGTTCTTTAATTAAAATTCTTGATTAATTTTCGGTGTTTAAATTTATGATAGAGGCCAAAGTTAATTTTAAAATATTATCTACTTTAAACCATTTTATATGAAAAAAATGGAAACTCTTTTATTATAAATTTAACAATAAAATATAACTGCTCTTTAAGTTAATTATCTCTTTAGCTCTCTAAGTGCGGTAGCCATTGTTATAACTAGAATTAAACGTTGCACCAAATAAATTTAAAAAATTTAATAGGCAAACATTTTATAATTTTATGCCTATATCTCTACCCAGGTGTTTCCACTTCACGCAGTTACCGATCTTTAATTAATTTGTTTGTTGTGTACACAAATTTGTACTTGCCGCCCTTTTTGGAATGTTTTTTTCTTCTATACCTTTCAAAACTATTAGGCAAAATGTATCGTTTTCACAATACTTTATTATAACTATACGTTAACATTCTTCATATAAATTTTATGTATAATCATATTCGTATTCGCTTAAGCGAGCGCAACCAACTCCATAATAACATTCCATATCGTAATAAAACTTAAAAGTGCTCAAAAATATACTTATATAGTTTTAAGATGACTTTATTTCTATTTCCATTTAAGTTATAGCATAATTAATAGAACTACGAACTTAATACATATTCTATACCGTTCTTTAAAAATTCTTACCTACTGAGCGCATGTGGTCATCACATTTTCTAAAAAGATCGCTTTTATTTCATTGCCTGTCAAAACGAAACCTGGAAACGAAATCAAACAATTTCCAACGAAAAGTCTATCGGGCCAACTATCGGTATATCGGATTACACACAATAGCTGAGCTTTGCAATGATATAAGTATCTCTTGTCTGGTTTATTTTGATCTCTATTATCAGGTTGTAAGGTTGATATGAAGTGTATTGTTAAGTTGGTGGGTGCGTAACGTTGGTCGTACGATCAGGCAAGCGATCACGATGAATGCTATAGCAGAAATATTTTACATGGCCTGAGGCGCCATCGGTGCCGCCACGCCGAATATTGCTGTGCCAACAGATACGAATTAACTTGAGAAGATACACACCCCTAAACTCACACGTATTTTAAGATTTTTACAATTGTGACCTGACCTGACAATTCTAAATCTATGCCATTAAAAAACGGTCCCTACCCATTCATTTGATTTGCTATTGGTTAAAACTTGACATAGACTCCATACAAGTAATATATAATCATTATTGTAAGGTAACAGAATAGATAATATAATATAAAGCTCGACCTAAATTGGTTTAGGAAGTCATGGTAGGCTAGTGGGTAAGGCATTTGCAACTCGTTTAAATAACGTGGTTTCCAGCATGTACTCTGGGAAGCCACTTATCTTAGAACGCTATATAGTGTGGAATTGTTGAAATTATAAACAAAAATAATAATTAGTTATATATTTATGGTGCTTTATGTATAATTATTATGTAAGATTTTTAATATCAGTTATAGTCCCTGGCAAAATTCTTGAGTGGTCACCTTAGTCTATGCACAGTGAGTGCAATTTCGACCATTTTTCGCAGGATGAGATAGGGTACTCCCTTCTTTCGGAGGGGTTCAAAAAAAGAGACAAAATCATAATGTCGATATGTCGATAAATAACATCACATTGGCTACGCTTAATACACAAAGCGATTTCTACTATTGCGCCGACTGTTTAAATTCCGTGACGGAAATTAGTATTATATACATTACCAGTGAAATTAATTTTCTGTTTAAAAGGAATTACGCTTTATAACGTCCATAATGACTAAAGAAAAAAGGTGTTATCAACTCTATACTTCTCCTAAAAACAACTGAAATACAAGGCAACCGACGCGACGGTGGCAGTACGCGCGAACGTATTTGGATCGCCGCGGGCGCAACACATCTGTTCCCGTATTATTTATGTTAAACACCTTATGTCACAATATAGCGAGTTAACAGTTTGCGATGCTGTCAAACGACACTCGTCTCGCAGTAGAGATTTTATTTTAAGGACTGCGTATGATTTTAACAAATTGAGTTATTTGGCTAAGAATGTTTGTATGATTTTTGTTTTACGCTCTGTTCAATAATGGTTAACCAATAAACAATTCAAGAAAACAAAGGAATTATTTTTATCTTAGCAAGATCTGGTAGTAATTAAAAAGATGAGATAATATTGGCTTCCAAAATATATAGAAAACAAACAAATAGTTAGCTCTGTCAGTTTTGTGAAATCCACCGGTAATGGTAACAGCTTTCTAATAAATTAAATGTCTCCTACTTTGCTTGCAAGTATCTGAACTGTATTTTGTAGGTAAGTACCTATATATTTAGGTATATCTAAAAATATTTCACCTTGTTTTCTCTACTTTATTAATATCGAATAGTCGTAAAAATAACGCCCAAGATCTTCCCTAGCTATCAAAATCTTGCGTCATTAATAGGGGTCGTAAGGGCCACCTGACAGTTGCTTGATCCCCGAGTATCGGTCTTGCACAGTATCCGTTAAGCCTTAAAATTATGGCCGGCCGCAAACGGGATCTATGAAAGCGACTTTGTATTTTCGTGATGAAAGAAACTTTTAGTATTCCTTTTTTGTTGAATTTAATAAAAAATGGGCATACATATTTCAAAATAAAACGTAATTTAGGATCTAAGTTACCACCTAAATATAAGCAAATATGAAGAACTTAATATAAGATTCGAGTGAATAATTACTATAAAGAACTGATTCCTCAAAATGTTTCGTTGTGAGCCAATCGCAGTCCTATGCTGGACGTATACCTTCACATGTTTGCTCCATATATCCCGAACTAACCTCTACTAGTAGCCTTGGGCAAGTCGTTGGTCCGTCGGGCTGGAAGGCGTCCCACCATATCTATTTACTAAAATGCGGTTTCCACTCCAGTATTCGTCTTACTTCATCATTTATCGGTCCTGAGATAGACGCGACTGGCCCACTGCCACTTCAGTTTACTAATTTAGTGAACTATATCGATGACTTTGTGTATCTTATGGGTACAACTGTTTCGGATTTTATGCATAAGACAAACACCCAACATAATTCGTTCCATAGCCCGCTGAAAGGCTTTAAATTAGTGGTAAAGTCCCACCGCCAGTGTCCATATCTCAACATCGTATTAGGACGAGAAAAATGTTCCAAAATACTTGAGCGATTTTATTATCAAAACATTATCGTACTGTATCGAACTCAGCGAACCTGCATTTACTTACAACGAAACATAAAGAACTTTTCCTGTATTTACGTCGTAAAAACTACCCCTGCTATTCATCCTTTACAGGTAACAGTAAATAAGTACTTAGAAAAACTCTTATAAAGCGTTATTTAGATAGTATATATACAAATACGTTTATACACTTTTATGTCTTATGAACAACGGAGATAATAGTCGAAAACTTTTATTACATAGTAACTATTTACCTATATCTACTGTTAAGGATATTACATTTTGATGTATCTCAAGAAACGGAAAACGTAGTCTAATTTCCCTTGCTAACTTATTTTTCTAGTTTTAAAGCGCCTTTGTTTATTTCCTGAGCCTAACATTGTCCGCATTTTTCATGAAAGACAATCCGCGGCATGGCTTTTAATATGAAATACAAAATAAAAAGCAAACTAACTATGACTGCATAAATGTAACTTTTTTCAAATTTTACAGTGGTCTTACTTACATCCTACCAACGATTCCAAAGAAATATACATAATATGTAACAAATTAATATTAGTATTTTACTTACATAATAAATATTTTAAATCATAATTATATTATAATTGAAGTATATACTATTCAATTATATACTTTAACAGTAACAGTCAATTTTGATGTTAATTATATTCGATTGTACATTTTAAACTTTTAATATTGACTCTTGTGAAAATAAACTATAATAAACGAAAAAAACATCAACAATCTCGTTAAAATATAGGTAATGCCAAGTATTAAATTCTTTTTATAGGGCACCGATTCTACGCAAGTACACTATTTGAGAAAAAAAATGTAGTGCGGTATTAAAAGTCGTTACACACCTGCGATTCTCGATTTCCAGTTTTGAAAAGTTTATTATTTTTATGAAACATTTTAAATGTGTTTCTCAACCAATAGTAATCAAATATTAGATTGAAAAGGAATAGTACTCACGATTTATTTCTTATAATCTGAACCAAGACAAGTTTTCTCAGTGAGTTATTTTCACATTGAAGGCCCAAATTGCAAAAAGTCGTATATTGTAACTAAAACTTATAAAAAAATATTTCATGAAAATATGTACTTATATATAATGATAACGAGTTAGTAAAAAATTCGTACATATAATATGCGCTCAAATTAATGCCCTATTCAAATTAGCTGCAAAATACTGCACGTTACCAGGTTTTATAACAAAAACGTCTATTATGCAGTTATCTATAACTAAAAGCAGTCATAAAGTTTGGAACAGACTATTGTTTTGGTTGTAAAACTCAACATTAATCAATTAAACAAACTTTATCAATTACATCAGTCAACCTCTCGAGTATAAAAGCAATAATCGCAAGTGTGAAATGCGGAATGCCACCAAGTCTCGGTGGGGAGGTGAGTAGGTTGCCTTCTTTCAAGTCGGAACACTCAAACCCACACCCAAGCCACCCTCGCCGGCGGCCTAGACTATGTTTATTTGCATCGGATATTCTTTGGATAAATGTTCGAAAAAATGTTATAGTACTATTTCTCTATATAACTATATATTTAAAGTGTTATTTTTAACGTTGTAAAATACTGTACAATTTTATATTAAAAGTTTGTTTGTTTTTTAATATAAATGTTGTTGGTTTAGTGGATTACCGATTGCGTCGTTTGTTTCTATTAGTTAAGTCAAATAAAAGCTGAATAGCATGAAAATGTGTCCAGCTGTGTTCTTAAAATAATGCCATTTATAGCAGCTTAATATAATTAGTAACTGACAATAATTTCCCGAATTATGAGTTTGACTAAGGCATACACATAAAGGCAGCTTTAACAAAATACAGTTTCTGTATTGTGTTGAAGACGCTTTGAAATTTTGTCTTGTAGAGATGTATAACAAAAGCGGGATTTTACGTATACATATCAGCATGATTCGACGGCCTCTATGCTGGAGTGGGCTAAACCTTAATTAGCCTACCTCGATGCAACGCAAAGGTTCTGGGTTCGATTCCTGACGTGGTAAATTTCGGAAACGAATTTTCTCCGTTTTTTGCTATGGTCTGGATGTCTAATATCGACCCTAGAGTAGTTCATTGCATATTATCCATAACACAAGCGTAACTTGCTTAATTTGGGGTTATACAACATGTGTGTTTGTCTGCCAATTATTATTATTCTGATATTTAGTCAAAAATTTACAGAATATCAAAATCACACAATCGACTCGTAACCTTTTTTTGATAGCCTTAAACCAGTATGATTGTTGTTTAGGTCTATTATTTCTATGTTAGGTTTAGTTTGGTTTATTTTTTAATTATACTGATTAAACATTATTGTAATTAGGATATAAATTGTTTGATAACTCCACCATTGGCACGTGAACTATGAATAATGAACAATCAAAAAGGTACTAACATGGATGAAATATAAGAACAAACACTGCGAATAATGTAAATCAAGTAATGCTAACTTACCCATAAAATAAAACATTTAGGAAAATAGGAATGTTTCCTAAATGTTTTATTTTAATCACAATAGAAGTCGCTTAATTGTACAACGTAGAGAGTGCGTCGTCACCAACGCTAACATTTAACCCTTGAATTCAGTACACGCTGAAATATTAACGCCTGCTATGGAAGCACGCGGAAAAACAAAGTCGAAAACTGGGACCGTTATGGGCCCGTCGCATGTTAACCAAAGATTATCCGGCACTTGAACATTAAAGCGGTAGAGGGGACAGTTCTTATAACGTACAAATATAATAAACATAATAAGTATACTACTATAGTTAACACAAAAACAGATTACGATATATTTTACTTAAGAAAA
Organism: Dendrolimus houi; assembly: GCA_039645545.1. Taxonomy (NCBI): domain Eukaryota; kingdom Metazoa; phylum Arthropoda; class Insecta; order Lepidoptera; family Lasiocampidae; genus Dendrolimus; species Dendrolimus houi. The sequence goes on along the minus strand of CM077117.1, from coordinate 15,934,593 downwards.
CATACAATTTTAGAAGGAACTGTGAGAAAGTGTAGCTTGAGTGCAAACTAAGTAAATACACTTTTAAAAAAATATAACTTACTTAACATAAGTTTCGAGCACTGCACTACACATATTTTTTTTAGCAATTACATTGTCGTCTTAGCTATTTTCTCTAGGTTAGCCATGTTCATCTTGTAAAGTTCTTACTCCTAAAATTACAATAAATTGCTATAATTATAATACTAGATCATAAGTGCTCTATAGCTGAGCTCGGTTCTTCTCATTTCAAAGGAACGTATATCCACCTCGCTTGTCCAAGCGAATTAGTAAGTTTCACAAGCCAGTTATTGCGATGTGCAGATTTCCTAGCGATATCTTCCTTCAGCGTCAGTACAAGCAAAATTTAACAGTATGCACATTAGGCCAGAAAATGCTAACTACAATTTAATTACTAATTCAGTTTTGTGAGCATTTTAGAAGAGCAGCGAGCTATTACCGAGTTACAATATATACGTAATCCGTGCAGGAACGGAGAAAGAATACAATTTCTTGCAGCCAGGCGACCTGTCGTAAGAGGCGACAAAACAACCTGCAGCCAGGTGGTAGGGTATTCGCCTATCTGGATGGCTACCACCCCTGGTTTAGAGTATGCCGCCATAACAACCTTGAGTTGTGTTCCGGCATTAGGGTCCAGGTACCAGTCTCCACTAAGAGAGCAGCAGCGCATTTGCAGTACCTTTGGTGTTGCAAATGTCTGCTGAACTCATGCAATAAAAAAATAAAAACAAAATATACGCAAAAGATACGAAAGAGGCTTGATTTTTTTTTCTTTATAGCTGGAGTACAGCAGATAGACAGACGGCCCACCTGATGGAAAGCGGTTACCGTCGTCTATGGACGTTTGCAACATCAGAGATGTCACCAACGCGCTGCCGGTCTCGAAGAAATTTTACGACACCCTTTTTAAAAAACCCCATAGTGTAGCACTGTGGGAAAACCACGGCTAGGAGGTTATTCCAAATCCCCACGGTGCGCAAGAGAAACGTTCTAGAGAACCGTTGCGTACAAGAGCGAAGCGGCTCTAGGAAGTGGGGATGAACGCCCAGCCGATGTCGTGCGGTGTGGTCCTAAAAGGAAGACGAAGGCACCATTCTAAACAGTTCCTCGGAACACTCCCCATTGTTCTAATCGGTAGAATACGCAGAGAGACGCGAAATCTCTCCGAAGGTCAAGCGTATCAATTTTGGCAGGAAGACTCAAAGGAGGTTTGTGGAGTCATGTACACGCACAGATACTTACTAGAACTAAGATATGTACATAAAATAGGAAATAAACAGCTCATCAAAATCTACTACAACATAGATGTCTAGAGGGCTCTACAGGATATTCTTCCCTCTTTATTTGATACTTTATCCCGCGCTACGCCGCGAGTCAAACTCTAGGGCGTACCTCTTGTTTAAACAGCAGGCGTTAATACATACAGGTTACACTGTGTTAAATTTTTATGTCAGTACTATTTGCCCCCTGAAGATTCACTTCATTTTATGTCGCAAACTATCCATCTCCCGGGATGAAAAGTATCTACGTCCATTTTCGGTATTAAAACTACATAATATGTACAAAATTACACCAAAAACGGTCCAGTACTCCAGTAGTTTTTCCGTGAAAGCTTAACAAACAGAGAGATCGAGTTAATGTCGCATTTTTTCATAGATGATGAATTATTATATCTTCTAAACTTGAGAAATGATTGGTCACCCATACAAACTTTCATTTTCCTATTTCAACCCGTTCTAGTTTTAATTATCTATCCCCCGTGCATCTATTTATAAACTGCATAAAATCTAAAAATGACCAAAATGACCAAAATGCCAAAAATGACTAAAATACCAGAAATGCCAGAAATGCCAGAAATGCCAGAAATGCCAGAAATGCCAGAAATGCCAGAAATGCTAAAATGACCAAAATTGCCTAAATTGCCAAAGTGACCAATATGGCCAAAATGACCAAAATCACCAAAATCGCCAAAATGACCAAACGTACCAAAAATGACCAAAATTCTAAAAACGCCAGAAATGCCAAAAGTTCAAAAAAAATCTTAAAAAGTTTGAAGTGACCTCTTAAAAAATTTTTTTTGAGCGTCTTTTGGAGGGTGATTTCTTAAAACATCAAAAACTAAAAATTTACACTCGAGACTAAAAAAAGTCGGTTTTTTTTGCGCCACCCTAATATATATACTGAGTTTCAGCCAAATTGGTCCAGTAGTATTTCCGTGAAAACGGAACAGACAGACAGAGTTACTTTCACATCTATAATATAAATATTGTATTATTGATTGTATTATTCAAAACACATCAACCCATATAAGACCGAATAAGTTAAACATTTTTTCTAAGTATTTGTCAATTTTATTAGGTACTACTAGCTTTGCCCGTGACTTCGTCCGTGTGGGATTTTTTGTCACGGAACCCTAAAAAAGTAAATTACTCCTTATAACATCAGCTATTTGCCAGTGCTAGTCAATCTGCCAGTGAAAATGAAAGTGAGCCCCGTCAAAATCGGTCCAGCCTTTTCAAAGATTAGCCGGAACATCCAGAGAGACAGACAGACAATCATCCCACAGGAAGCGCATGGATTTAAGTTACTTGTATAAAATACTTCATTCCTCCATTGACTGTCCAACTCTCCTGAATCATCTCAATATTAACATACTTTACAGACGACGCAATCCTCCTCCTTTTGCATTAAAGGGTTACAAAAAAATACCTCACAGTTTATTAATCCATAAACTAGAATGTGTCGTCTACTCAAGCTAATGATTAACTCAATTAATATTTCTGGCACTTACTGATCATGAGTCCTTATTTTATAATAATCTAATTTATAATTTCTAAATTATAATTCTAAAATGGTTTTTGTAATTTCAAGTCACTCCTGTATTATCTAATTATAATGCTAATATATTCAAATACTAGGATAACATTCTAGTTCCAAAGTTTAAGATGTAGTCACAATGCATTATTTATTGTATTTATTGTAATCTGCTTTGTGAATTAAATAAATAAATAAATAGCTATCGACTTTTTAAATACAAAGATTTTTATTTAAATATTGAACTATTTATACTCTCAATATTTCAATAACTTATGGTATTTATTAATAAAACCAAAAAGGTTTCTTGCCTTGAAACTTTTAATTAGGTATTAAAAGTACAACACTTTACAATAAAAATATTTTTTTAAACTGCTGTATTTCTAGAGAAGCCTATAGAAAATTTGAATACGACGTTCAGAAAATTAAAATACTAAAGAAGCAACCAATGTCGCCTCTGTAATTTTTGTCGTTGGCCTTTCGGTGTTGGTATTGAGTGGTGGCAAGGGAGGGGCGTACGCTAGGGAGTCGATACCGGCCCAGGGGACCGCCTCCCGAGGGAGCGGGCGGTATGGGGATACACAGAAAGGTTAAAAGGGAAAAGTTATAAGAGACCGCTTGTTGTCGGTGCGCGAGTACTTCTCTCTCAATAGTTCGATTTACGAATGCGATGTTTCTTTTTCGTACCTGCTGATAGACCGTTGCCAATATTAGGATTAAGGTTCCCATTAAGTTGACCTACGTCATCTACGTGCTCGTAATGTTGACGTTATAGATCTGTTAAGATTGAGGCAGGCCAATGCTCGACATGATAAATAGGTAAATAATGTTTTGTGGTGTTTTTGAATGTGGTCACAGTATGTGTTTGTAGTTCTGTAACCATTTTAACAAAACCGGAACAAATAGAAACATCATCTACGTGCGTACGTCTGTCGCAGTACAGATCTCACAGTAATTATTCAACAGAACTACTGGGTATACCTAACATAATTGGATGAATAATTTGGTGATATGATTTTTAAACTACTAAAAAACTATGTAGATCAAATTTGAAAGAAAAATGTATTTCATTGGCAGATATAAAATAACGTAATAAAATTGAAAAAAAAATAATTAGGGGTGGTCGCTGTACTTGTAATGAAAGATGAAAAAAGATATATATATATATATATATATATATATATATATATATATATATATATATATATATATATACGTATGGGGAATCGTTACTTATAGGTTTATAAAAACCATAATGACGTCTTAGACCATTAGTGTATAAGAATGAAGTTTACTATTGAGTTTTGTTTAAGTTAATAATAGTAATAAAAAAGAACCTAATCATTCTTAAAAAATGTGAGAGTATCCCTTTATTTTTTGAACTACGAACCGTAGAATTAATTATGTAAACCAATAAAATTATTGTATCATATATTCAAATTCAAACCTATTTTATTGTTTTGGTTCCTATTTTTATAATACACCACTAATTATATAATACACCAACAAACAACCATTTTAAATAATTTAAATTACGAACGCTAGGTGAGAATTTTTCATAGAACTTCATTCGTCACTTCACTCTCACTTGTGCCACGATGCTATACATATCGAAAGGCAGTAAATATAAAGCACTGTAGTTTTTCCGATGTGTCGACTGCGGGGAGGGTATCGCAGGCGACGCGGCATCCCGCCGTCGTCATGGCAACGCGATAAAACCTCGCCTTTTCATAGCCCGGTGTGCAGTAAACGTTTACTCGTAGACTACTCTTTTGAATAGTATTTCTGATGACATTAAATGGAGATTTTGTTTATATTGTGTTGAACTTATACCTAATAATCATTTACGACATTCGAAAGTTAACTATGCTGGTTTGTTATATTTTGTCGTTTAAACGTCTGAGCCGATTATAATGAAATTTTGTATATATGTAAAGACCGGGTTATATAGGGATACATTTTAGTATTTTACCCTGAAAAATACTACATAGTTAGTCATACATACATAGTTGTGGGATCAACATACAGTCGCGCAGAAAGTTAGCACCGTGGGTTTGTGCGGGTCTAAGCAAATTTTAACGTTTGTTACACCTGACAGTGCTTAGTACGAAAGACATGCTGTGCGAATTCAGATAGTGGCCTATCGAATGGGCAACACTCTCTCATCTCAGCTATGTAAGTATAACATACCTATCTTAGTAGCGTATAATTGTTTATGGACTTCATTATTCAAGTTAGTTCGTACACATGTACGAACTAACTTCCAGGACCCATAAGTTTAGCTCATCCTATATATAAGCTCTTTTACGGTTTTTAAGGAAATAAAATCTGTATTATTTAATTGTGTTAAAAGTTTGTCTGAATCCTTTACATATACTGCATTGCGTACTCTTTCAAATCTAAAAGCGTTTGTGCTCTCCGAGCGGAGTAGTTTCCAATTGACAATATACCTACCAGTGGAGGGGCAATCGCTCGCGGCTTGTAAGCGCCTTTGCCACCCCCACACCAAAGAATAAGCAACAGGAGGTTCACTGTTAACATGTTATTTGACGACCTCTATTGCCAAATCATTGCCTAATTCACTAGAATCCAAATGTCCAAAATTCAATACCTGGCAGACTGACGAGTATCTCCGTTATTTAATCTAATTTGAAATTGGCTATATAGATTTATAGTATCCACAACATAAGTGTAAGTTGCTTATCTTTGAAACGGGCAATGTACGATAATTTTTTGCCGATTTATTATTTACCTACAAATTATCACGTCCGTTTCTCACAGGGTAGGCTGCGACAATAGATGTCTAAACTTTAGCACATACAATGGTGTTTATGTGTGCCTCGTCTATACTTGACCCTCAATTAGCATGTGTTGTCTTTTACTAATACGGCTGGAGACAATTGTACTAGTAATTGATTAAAACTTACTAAAATTCAGATTGAGACATCGTAACTTTATTTACATTTTTACCATCATTCATTCATTTATCTCACAAAACTTACCACCCAATGTCAACCATATTTAATTAATTAACAATCATGTCATAAATAATTAGAAATTGCGTACTTGGGAATATTAATAGCAAATATTCAGACATCATACAAAACATATAGAACATACATCCAAAATGTAAAATTGACCCACAAACATATTTCAATGAAAATTAGAAATAACCTTTCAACAAAGTTTAATCTGATAACTTTGTCACAGAAGTAAATTATGGTTAAAAATTAATATAAAATCCAAGGGAATTATGAATATTATTCAAATCTTTTACATTAACAAAGATAAGCAGAAATATGTATAAATACTACCAATGCGCGGTAGGTTTGCCGATAGCCTCATGATGTCACGCGTCGACGTTCAGTGGGATTGATGAAAAAGGTTACATAAATAGTTCTTCCAATAAATTTATCATTTTAATTTATTATTGTATATACTTTACATAAGTATATACAGTAATAGCAAGTAGTCATGGGCATACCTTCTGCAAGAGGCTTATAACTGCCAGCCTTCTATAGTTGGAGAAATCATCATCATTAAATAATAATAAATTACAACTGATTTCAAGATCTCTAAATAAGACTAGACGCGTACAACCGACAGTCACCACTGACATTTGACCGACTTGTACTTTGTTATTGAGACGAGTAGGCGTCGACGCGTGTTTCAACATTTTCTAAAGAGTAGAGCTTTCGCTGCCTCTTCTATGCCCTCACCTACCAAAGTAAAGAATTCAGCTAAAAATACCTATATTATAACGAGACAGTTTGCGCTCTTATTATCTGACACAATTGAACGCTTTTACGTTATAATTTTCTGAATTCGTTTGTCATAAAAGATCTAGTTAAGGGTCTAAGATGTTTATTTTATAATTTACTAGCTTCTGCCCGCGACTTCGTCCGCGTGGAATAGTTAAAAAATCCGATTTTGAAAAATTCTTTATTGGTGCTGCACTCCTATTGATCTTAGCGTGATAATATATAGCCTTTAGCCTTCCTCGATAAATGGGCTATCCAGCACTGAATTTTTTTTCCTGTAGTCCAGTAGTTCCTGAAATTAGCGCGTCCAAGCAAACAAACACATTCTTCAGCTTTATATATTAGTATAAAATATCATAAAACCATTTTACATTTTAAAATTATGAATATTTAATTACCGCTACTTTCATTAATATAGGCATGATTAATAATAATTAATTAATAATTAATCCCATCACATTAACAGATTCGGCCCCCAATTCTCGAACTAGTTATACCCCTTTATGGGAACGTTAGGCCTGCTTAAAAAATAATACCCCATTAATTCGAAGTATTCCTCGGGGGGCACACATCACAGTGGCAGAAAATTTTACAAAATTATTGGCAAAAATCCTAGCTGAAAATTCCCCCTCAAATTGGGAAAGCTACCTATTTTTCTCATTCCAAGTTTTCCACTCGACCGGCTATGATAAAAAAAATTCTTTGACTAAAACTATCAACCAGAACTGCTGCCGTCCAATAATCGAAAATTTAAACACGTCCCATTTCGTAGGCAATAAATTTTCAGTAAATTTATCAAAAAAAATTGAAAATATAGTGAGGGAGACTTAAAAGGGGCAGCCTGCTTACTTTTTTCAAATGATAGCCTAGCACCAGACTTAGCAGAAACTCTCTTGGCACTAAAAAACAAGCATCCTATTCCAACTACTTCACCGACTTCTCCGCCAGATCCTCCCTCTTTACAAACATAGTTACTACAAGCATCAACTAAAGACGTCTATTCAGCAATAATGTCATTTAAAACTGGCTCAGCTGCTGGAATAGACGGCCTTTCACCACAACATTTGAAAGACCTTATTAGCGGTTGTACAGGCAACATTGGCCAAACTCTTCTAAAACACATTACTCAAATTATAAACTTGATGCTTGCAGGAAAGGTTCCCGATGGTATAAGGGAGGTTCTATACGGCGCAAATTTAATAGCTTTAAAAAAGAAAGATGGCGATATCAGACCGATCGCCATAGGCAATTCGTTACGACGAATCGCCTCGAAGGTCTGTTGCCACCATATATCCACAAAATTGAGAAACAAATTCCAACCCTTACAATTAGGTTTCGGTTCTAAAGGAGGCTGTGAAGCAGCCCTACATTCTTTGCGATCATTCATAAACAATTAATGCGGAGAAGTTATTTTAAAAGTAGACGTAAAGAATGCCTTTAACTCTGTCTTCAGGTCCGTCATGTTAGACGAAGTAATATCTAATATTCCAGAAATATCAAATTATCTTTATGAAAGCTATTCAAAACCCACAAATCTTATGTATAAAAGCAACCTTATTCTATCATTTGTGGGCTGTCAACAGGGTGACCCGCTAGGACCGGCCGTCTTCAGCTTGGCGATCCATCCGGTCATCGAATCCCTCAAGTCGAAATTCAATGTGTGGTACCTAGACGATGGAACTTTAGGCGGCGATGCAGAAACTGTACTCCAAGACTTACTTAGTCTGATTTCAAAATGTAATTCAATAAGATTAGAGTTCAATTTCTCAAAATGCGAAATTTTCATATCCGATAATCTGTCTAAAAACGAAAGCGACAATATTAGTAATATGTTCAATGTCGTCGCACCCGGTGTTAAGGTCCTGGAGAAGGATTCTCTTCGCCTGCTTGGAGCCCCTATTCTAGATGAGGCCATTCCAAATTATCTGTCTGAGCAATCAGCCAAATTTGATGTATCATGCTCTAAACTTTTCGATATTCACTCTCAAATTGCATATCACATTATACGACATTGTCTGTTTGTACCAAAATTAACATATGTCTTACGATGCGCCCCGGTTTGGAAATTTTCTAATCTTATAAAATCACTAGATGACCGCATTAAAGATGTACTTACAAAAATTTTAAATTCTGAACTTTCAGACAGCTGCTGGATCCAAGCTTCCCTACCCATTAGGTATGGAGGTTTAGGCATCCCCAAAATCTCTAGCGTTGCTCTACCGGCTTATCTTTCATCCGCATATAGCACTAGCCTATTATTTAAAAAAAATATGCAACACTGGAATAATGCCAATACATCATTCTTAAATGAAGCTCTAAGCGCCTGGAAAATGGTCTGCCCTGGTGAAGACATTCCCACGATCCCGAATTCGCAACGATGCTGGGATGAACCTATTTGTAGAAGATTAAATACATAACTTTTAAATTCCACTAACTCTACAGGACGTGCTCGCATCCTTGCCGTTTCCCGCAAAGAGTCTGGTTTCTGGCACCAAGCTATCCCCTCCCCAAACATAGGTACATTAATGGATAATACTTCCTTTTCTTTGGCTATAAATCTGCGCTTGGGTTCACGCATATGTGCACCACACACGTGCGTCTGTGGAACAGAGATACTCGGCCCGGGATACCATGGTCTTTCTTGCCGCCACAGTGCCGGCAGATGGTCACGCCACGCTGCCTTGAATGATGTCTTACGGAGGGCGCTTGCCACCGCTAACGTGCCGGCTTTATTAGAGCCGAACGGTATTGCACGTGACGATGGTAGGCGTCCCGACGGAATGACTCTAATTCTCTGGCAACGTGGCAAGCCTTTGGTGTGGGATGCGACTTTCGTAGACACGTTGGCCGCATCCCATTTATCAAACACGTCTAGATCAGCCGGTACAGCGGCGGAAACAGCCGAATCACTCAAGCGGCGCAAGTATGCAACCCTCAGTGAGAGTTATATATTTGTGCCGTTTGCTGTCGAGACGCTTGGACCGTGGAGTCCTGAGGCCATGAGCTTCTACCAAAATTTATCGAAACGACTCATTGACTCTTCAGGTGATCAGAGGGCTGGTGCTTACCTCGGCCAACGGATCAGTATGGCGATCCAGCGAGGAAACATAGCCAGCCTTCTGGGCACCTTACCCATAGAAGACGGTGATCTGGGCTCAGTATTCTACTTATAGTATTGAGGGACTATGAGTAGAATATATTACGAATAAGTTAAGTTTTCTTGCATTGTATTGTCTATCAGTAACTTAAATAATTTAAAAAAATTAATATAGGCATGGTTTAAATATTTAAAATATGTGTCAGATCTGCTTCGATATTTCAATTAGAATCAAAATTAATTCGAGTTTTCGTCAATGATATACCAACAAAATAATAGATGGATTCGGTACAGCTTTTGAGGATCGCTAACAAATGCCAAATGTGAACTAAACACATTTACACTTTTATATTTTATGTTACATTGAAAAATTCCGTGAATTTTCTTTGTTGGTACGGAAATTTACAAATATTTTATCAATGTTTGGTTAGTAACTAGTTACCATTTCGGTAATTTAAACTTCTGGACATTTTCGCAGTTTTCAGCGATTGTTTAGGACGACATAATGATTAACACGCATGCATTTTTAAATCTCATAACGATTTGCTTACGTCATTTTACAATAAAATCTAAGACAACGTTTGTATAAACAGCGGACAAAAAAATAACTTGCTCATTTTTAACATTATGTTAAAAGTAGAGCATAAAATCACAAGAATATTTTTAATTCCTTTTTGAAGTGATAACTTCTTATGGGAGGGTAAACCGCTCCGTTACGTAACGCGTTACGGCGTCAGTTTGTCAGGCTTTCCTTTTTCTCAAGCATACGGCAGCGGTAGGCAGGCTCCTCCTCTCTCACTCTAACCCACGAGCTATATATATAAAATTTAAGTAATAACCTAAGCTTTTCTCAAGTTAAACAACTTCAATATTAAATAGTTCAACTTAGATTAGTTTAAGTTATCACTTCTGTCGGGGGCGTCCCGAGGCGCACACGTTTTTTTAAACAATTATTAACATTATTGTTGCTTGGTTCGTTACAATTAGGTACGTTTCGGTTGTACAAAATCTAGCAGGTTGCAACGTTTTGTAAGATGATCTTACTTAATGTGACTGTCGTCTCTATTCAGATATTCACTATTAATCTTGTCTATTAATTTAATGGTAAAGCAATCATGACATGGGTAATGGATTGAAACAATATTTTCATAATATTTGGAATTATGAAATTATTGTTTCAATGTTTAAAATGAGGTTTTATACATAGTGAAAATTTGGGTAATTCTAGTGTAGGTAACTAGGTCATCGTGATTTTATCGTGATATATTTCGTTCAATATCTTCGCAATGTGTGAAGTTTCGCTCTTATTACATGATCCAGCAGCATTCTAATATCTAGAGCACAGTCGTGGACAAAAACCATTCGCGCTCACGCGCTAGCGACCTCTATTGTGCACAATCAACATACAGAGACAAGGGGCAACATTACGCGGGCATCACTTCATTGTGGGCACCGGTCTAATTGTAACTACACTCTTGGGCACCATCAGCCGCTCAGCGCTCCGGCGGGTAGGCGTGTGCCACTAATCTTCGACCCCTACATACCAATAGCCCACATCATGCTCACACGGAATTTTTACCTTTAACTCAAACAGATAAAGTTCAAAGTAGATTGTGATAAAATGTCCGTATTTGCAAGCGTAGCGAGGGTTAACGCACACTATCAACTCATTAAATTGCATCGCCTTTTTAATGAGTCTGAAAGTGAACAAAGGATATTGAGCGCGATTACATTAAGCACGTAGTTTCAGTGTTAGAGGTGATATCTGTTCTAGACTATTTGCACGATGTTTGTCGGCTTAGAATTGTGTTGTGCTTTACTGGAAAGTCTTGAACCTTGAAACGTTATTTAAATGTCTGTTTTAAGTTACACATTATACTTAGCTTTCACAAGAATATATATAAAAACACTTGTTGTATGGGTCATGTATATTTCCCGTTTCATAGTTGTCAGCATATATTATACTGTCTACTTTGAGTCAGGGATGTTCGTATATCAGGTGATACCTACTAAATACACATTATACAAAGAAAGAAACCTGCCATTTGCAATAATTAATCTTAGTGGAAAATTTACAATATATCATACAACATTCAGCAGTATTTAGTTAATCTTATTATATACAGCGATTAAATGAAAATCTCAGTTAATATTTTTTTGATGTTTGACTAATTTATTCTAAAATAATTATCATGTTTCATGTGATCATTTCTTTATTGAGCGTTTCCCATTTCTTCTTCTTTGCCCATATTACTATAGCTAAAAGTGAAATTATATTTATTTGTTTGAATATTTCAATTTTACCTTCTCACGGTCTGAGCTATAAACAAATTTTCATTAAATTCAAATTAGAAACTTAAGTATTCTCGCTAAATATGGACGGAAATCTAAAGCAGATTAAGCCATGGTAGGAGTTCTTGTAAATTGTAACTCTAACTTGAGACTATAAACTAAATATTATATCGCATTAATAAATCGAGTTGAGCGCTACTGAACATATGTATGTCAGTGTACCTATGTAAAGAAACATTATTACCGGCTGCCCTCATATTTACTCGCTTGAATATGCTATAAAGTGATATCACGTGATCGTTTTCGGCCGGGTAATAGTTATAAATTACCCGGGTAGTTTATAAAAGCCGGTTAACCGGAGGTAAGCGGACAAGGACTATAATTTATTATAGGGAAATTCGCGGACGCGTATTTTCATATGCGGCTTGTGTTATGCGACGAAGTATAAATATGTATAGCTGCTATCAGTTCCTGCGCTCAAATTGAACTTTTGTAATTTACAGTGTTATTGTATGGTTCATTTAAATTGGGAGCTTAAGTCCGTGGCGCATAAATATTTCTTCCAAAAAAGGTCATTAAGAGTAGGTACATCGTCGTCGTGGTTAGATATTCTTAATCCTCTGCAGGACGTAGGCCTCGCTAAGCTTAAACGTCATATTCAGGTCCTTTGCTTTCTTCTCCTAGCTCCTACGACAACCCTACGCAGGTCGTGAATACATTAGGCTGAAAGACATCCTACAGTACTATTTTTTTATTGAGACGCTGACAGACGACCGAGCTTAGGGATAATAGTTACCGTCGCCTATAGACGTTGTCAACACCAGGGGCGAAGCCAACTACGAACGAGGGATTAAAATAATATCGGGTCAAAATCAAAAGCCTCTTTGAATCTGCAAGACCTCTGATAGGCAAACGGCCTCTGTAGTTGAGCGGGCTAAGCCTTTGCCGGCTTACCTCACTGCAACGCAGAGGCTCCGGGTTCGATTCCTGGTATAGTAAATTTCGGGAACGTATTTTCTCCGTTATTTACTATGGTCTGGGTGTCTGGGATCGGCCCCAGAATGGTCCGTTGTATATTACCCTTAACACAACGTAACTTGCTTAATTTGGGAATATACAGTGTGTGAGTTTGTCTGCCGATTTATTATTTATTATTATTTATAGGTAACAACTCATTTTCATATATTAGCCCTAGAAATTAATAATGAGCTACATTTATTTACCTGTTACTAACTATTACTATTCATTCAAAACGAAGGTTTCTTTGAGTATTATAATATTTAAAGATGTGAGAAAATAACTACCTAAAGCAAATATCATGCAAAATGTATGAAGAAAACTGTATTAAAGCAGTTATTTTACATGATAGCAAAAACAAACAATAATGTAACAGCAACCTCGTAACAAAACATGGCTAAAGGTATTCTCCACAGTCAAAAACCAAAACATAAACGTTATATAGGCGATCCAACCGAACAGCTCTATCAAAATATAACGAGTGCGATAAAAACAGGGAAAGAAACCGAACGTTCCGTCGAATTTTCCAAAGATCGTGCAATAATACACCCATCCTTTTCATACATAAACAAATTGTTATATACCCCCTCTTTTTCTATCTTCACTTCGTTTTATGGGCGAGTCGATAATATTTGGACCGCTCTAAAGATATGAGTGTTAAATATTTTATGATGTCCAGTGCCTACGCATGGTTTGCACTTTGGCTGGAAAAGCTTCTTACAAAACCCTTATGAGCCATCCTTGCGTAAAATATTAGTATGTTAATATTGACTAGAATTAAATTATTTATTTTTGACTCTTGAATCAGCATCATCCGAGCGTTAAATCCCGGTTGCATTCAGAGCGTTCACTCGGACGCCCAGGGTCCGCTTTCCTACTATATCTACTCCATTTCGCGCGGTCTTCAGCATCTCCCGTTTTGGGACCATTGGCACGCATGTCATCCTTCACAACGTCAAGCCAGCATTTCTTGGGATTCGACCCTTCGACCGAGACCTGGCGGGGGCGGCATGGCTAGACATTTGTTCCCCATATAATTAGCCAGTCTCCGTAAAACGTGGCCGTACCAGCGTAAGTGACACACTTGCAATTTGTCTGCTATGTCACGGACATGAAGACTGCCACGGATGCGGGAGTTCCTGACGCGGTCTTTCCGCGTCACTCCACATATCCATCGTAGCATATTCATCTCCGTGACACGCAATTCTTGCTCGTGTCGCTCAAGTACACGCCACGCATCACTGCCATAGAAAAATACTGCTCTATGATGGATTTATAGACCTGTCCTTTTAATTTAACCGGCATTTTGGGGTCATAAATGACACCTGTCACCTCACGCCACTTGGCCCAAGCTGCTGAGATATGGGCCTTGACGTCGTGGTCAATATCCCCGGATGGGCTAAGTACAGATCCCAAGTATATTCTTTTTTTGACTCTTTAATGTTATTAACTTATTACCCTGAGAGCTATATTTTAATTTGTTCAAAATTAATTAACATGTAACAATAATTTGAGAGAATTCAAAGATGGTCGAAAGATATACCTGCATTTGTCCTAACATTGAATCATTTTATACAGTTAACAATAATGTACTTGTTTGTTTGTTTCTCTCACTTAGTACGTCAAAAATTGCCAAGCTTACATTATTAATTTAATATCTTAATCTAATTAAATAGCCCATGCTTCTTGCGAGAACAACGTGACATGTCGAAAAAAATATATGTTATGAAATAATCAAATTTACTGCGATAAATTATTCTCTATAAAAAAAATACATATTTTAATGTTTCCTTTAAAAACTGAATTTTTACAGCAATATTTGTACGCACACTAGATGTAACCATAATTTGTATACTATTTAGTTACAGAAATAAAAGTTTAAGAGCTCAGTGATCACCCTAAAATCTATTCATTGGATCCACTTAATTACAACTCAGTTTTTTTGTCACGTTCGTCTCTTACAAACTGTCTTCTCGTAATGTCATTAATCTTAGGAGGCTGGCAGCGCAGCAAACGACCTCCCGTTAAGACCCTCCATGGCTTGGATGCCTCGTAATATGCTTATACAGCCAGTAAACCGAATAACTAAACACAGACGCATACAAGCCAAACAGAACCTTCAACTAATTGCCATTAGTGTTATTAACGCCTGAACAACCCAGCGTTCCTTCTAACCTTTAGCAACTAGAGCAGAATAAAATAAAGGAATCCCAAGAAAAAAGGCATTGGGTACGTAAGATGTATTTTTTCACAGAGCGTGTCGGTACCATTGTTAAATATATCGTCCAATCAGTATCTTGGAACGAGTAGGAATTAGCGTTCTGAAGTGAACAGCGGAGCGACGAATCCTGGTCTCTCTCTACCCTTTTATGCAGCGTGGCGTAATAAAAAAAAAGAAATCTTATTTGAATTTGGAAGACGAATTAAAAAAGAAAATGAATTCTGCACTAATTTAAACAGAGTGAGTTTCTAGACGATTTTTGGGTATCAGGCTGGCTTAATTAATGCATTGAGTTGAAAGTCCGACAGTTCACGACTGTACTTTTAATACGTACATTAAAGGCACAGCGAATCCATTTTGGAACTTATGCTTAGAATATACAAATAGGTTTTCATATCATTGTCAATTAGTGTTATGACTGTTTGATTGTTTCATAATGAAACTCGCACCTGTAGTTACTATAGATATATTAACAAAAGTATTTGACACAAACAATTTATTTAATATTTACAAATAAGTATTACGAAAGTATGTTAGGAGATTTTATATCTATTTTTCTACTTTTTGGCCTCGTATGTAAACAATTGTGAAATTTTTAAAATTTCCGTTATTTTCCTTAGTCTAGAGGGTGTTTGTTACATAATACCCACAAAACAAACCAAACTTATTCCTATCCTTTTGTATATCAATAAAGTCAAGTCAACAGAGATAATTGGTAGAAAAAAAATATTGCAAGAGTAGAGGAGACAAGCAGATAGCCCACCTGGTATACATAGGCTACCGTCACCTATGGACATTTGAAACTATAAAAGCGCTGCCAATGTGCTGCCGACCTCAGAGTGCCGGCAGCCCGTCTTTAAAATGGAGGAAAAGTGGTGAATACTGATGCCAGAACCCAACTCAAGCTTGTTTTGGTATACTTTAGACCAAGGGTGGTAGCTATCCAGCCGGGCAAATGCCGTGACTGTAAGTTGTTTAGTCACCTCTTACGACAGACCACCTGGTCACAAGACTTAGAATCATTCTTTCGTTTCTGCACGGAAACTGACTACCATTAAGCCATCACAACTTACACCACTCATGTATAATAGAGAAAAGTCTAGGGTGATCATAAAAGTCTATAATTTGATACCCATACCAATAAGAGAATTGCCAAAAAGAAAATTTTAAGTAAAATTACATTCATGGCTGATGGAAAAGTGCTTTTATGACATTAGGGATTTTATTAGGTAAATGACTATATTTTTATTTTGCCTCTGATATCTCATTTATTCTATATTGTTGACATTCTTCTATTTCTGTATTCGATATATAATTAATCTAACTGTATTTATAAATTTAGAACTGTTATAATTTTTTAAATTGACGTGTACCCAAATATTTGTATGACCATGTTTAGGTCAAATAGAGTGAGACCAATTGACTTTGTTTAACATCTTTTGTACAACTATTACCTGTATTTCTGCAAATAAAGATTCATTCATTTATTCAAAAGAAAAAGAAATTCTATTATATTCTTTATATTTATATATAACCCTAAAAATCGAACCTAATTCCATATCGAGCGTTCTAACAGCATTTTATATGTCCCCAAAATAACTAATCACAGATAAGCGCACAACCTCTCGCACATTGATCCTTACCCATAGGAAAGGTTACGAAGGCACTTCGTCTTCATTCGGGAATCCCTTTCAGGCATCGTATCACTTGTAATGAAAGCTAATTCTTTCATTAACTCCCCGTGACAACGGGAAAAATTGTAAGGCAAACGAAAATAAATGTAGGACACGTTTTCTTAGCAAACTAGTAGATATAAAGCTGCGTGCTAGTTTCTAGAGTTTCAATACCTAAAGATTAGGAACTTTTATGGTCTCACTATGGTATCTGTATGTCACAGCCGATTATCTCAGAAACCACTAAGTTAAGGGACATGAATTTGGGCACACGTGTAGAAGTTACGTGTGTGTATAAAATGTCAGATAACATTTGTTAAAATATTTTATTGTTTAGATATTACTGAAAAGAAGGTCTCCAAAAATTGTGTGTGTGTGTGTGTGTGTGTGTCTGTGTAGTTCACACGTAGTAGAAGTGAAACAAAGTATGACAAGGGGTGGAAGGGATTCTAACTTTCGTGACGTCACATTTCATATATTATATCGTTACAATATATTTAAGCTTTAAAACACAAAATTTGAAGTATTAACGAAAACTTTCAAAATATTTCCAAGTCTATCTGTATGAGCATAGTGTTTAAATTATTAAATATAATTGTATTCTATCCCATTCTTTCGCAGGCTTTGTCCTATAGATTTATGAGTTTATCTCTTTTTAGAGGCGCTTTTTCGTTTAATCGAGATTCAAATCACAAGGATTCTAAAGAAGTTTCACTTCAAAACAATAAGAAGTATTTCTACTTGATGTATTAAACTCTGTAACGTAGTTTGCTCTTTCTAGCACTGGCATTAGTCTTGCATTTTAATATGTAATAACTAATTAAAAATAACATGTAGGAATAATTTACTACAGAAGCGATTAACTACTAATACTACAGAAGCGACTAACTACTAATACTACTAATGCGAAAACCATGTTGTTGTTTTTTATGCATACTACCATCCTAACATATTTGATTTATCAGAGATGTATGAATGAAATCTGATCTGACAAGCTGGTAATGGGCAGCTCGATTCAATTTAATCTACCCCACTTGGAGGGTAACTGATTTTTTTTTCTTATAATAGTTTAAAATGTTACAATCAATGTTGAAAACTACATTAAAGCTACGTACTTACTCCGTAGTAGTTAAGTGATTTTACAATTGTGATATTTTAAGTATGGTGTACTATTTAATGTAATAGCTTTTACTATAAACTATATAATACTAAACTTTATTTTGTTAGTAACAACCTTCTTCAGAATGGACTTAATTTAGTAAATTAGTTTTATGATTAGACTCTGTTAATTTTAATTTATACTTTTGGGGAATTACACTCAAATATTTCGTTAAAATTTCATATACTTACTTACGCTGTCCTAAAAACTCTATAGTGTTTACTAATAACAAAAACATCAGAAACTATGCTAATAACTAATAACTAAAATTATGCTTTTATTTATTTAATTCAATAACAGCCGGCTCAAAAAATCTTAAGCTAATTCTTGATGCTTTTGTAATCAAGAAATTACTTTTTCATTTCTGGTTTCTTCTTCTGGTTTCTGGTACATCATTCTAAAGATTTTTTGCATTAGGTTCTAATTTATTAATGTGGCAGGAGTATATTTAATATGATTAAAGTTGTTTTTTGTAAGATATATGTACATTTTCAGACAGTTTTCTAACAGCACAAGAATATATTGTCAAATTCTACACGTCTAGGTACAAAGTTGCACCCTTCGACATATGAAACTACCAATATAAAGTGAAAATTGGATTTAAGGCTGACAATTGAAGAAGGCGCTTCGATAATAGACAACCCCTACATGTTATCCAAAATATATTTTAGATACACTATTCTCGTATATATGGATGAATCTTTTGTACTATTCCCGTGAAGAATTCGATTAATTTCTAAATGACTTGTGTTTAATTATTTAGTAGTGTTTAAATTTAGAATGAATGAAAACTCTTTATTGTTCACCATAAACTTAAATGTAGACAATTGATGTGGATACATTTGCATTAGAACAATGGGCGGCCTTATCGCTTATAGCGATCTCTTCCAGGCAACCCAGTGTCTAAGGAGATTTTAATGTAAATTTCAATATAGGATTTTTGGTGGTGTACTTAACTAAAATAAAATTAATAAAATCACAATCAAATACTATTTAAAATAAAATATAAATAAACTACTATAGATAGTATATTATGATTATAATAACCTTCGTTTTATTTGGGTTCACCATAAGACCATAGGCTTTACTTGCTAAATTTAGGTGTCGTTTATTTCTGTACCATCCCTAGTATCGTAGTTAACAGAAAAATTAAAATAACGACTATAGCATGAATTTTAAAGAAATATTTTATAAGGGATTATAGCCGTATAATGTTTTTTGGGAACTCTGTTCAATCAGGTATACAATGATCGCCAAATAATTAAATATGAAATGTCAAGTGGACTTCCAAGTACAATGTATGAAAGTCTTATTCTCCATTTATTAGAAAAGTAGAGTTTATTTACTTAAAAGTAGAGACAATACACGACATAGTGGTTAAAATAATATTTGTATTAAATTATTCTTTCAATTATAAATCAATTATAGATAATTTTTCATGACTCAAAGTTAGAACACTTAGCGAATTTAAGATAGATTAGGTCTAAAATTCTTATCAACCACGAAAATTTCTTTAGAAGCAGTAGTATCACCACTTTAATAAGTAGGTAATCTGTAAGAGTGTCATTTGATACAAAATATTAAAAATGAGGATCATTTTAATTAAAGACATTTTCGTAATAATATTTTATTATATATAATAGCATCAACCACCAATCTCACCTAAATCGGAGATATTTAATTGAATAATATAATTATATATATGAATAAGTTACGAACATTAACTACAATCATTTTATCTCGGGAAAATTATATTTAGTAAAAAAAAACAATAATAAAATCAACGAAATTTAATCGACATTTAAACGCTCTACGTGAACAAATAAGTTCAATGGTATATAAATTAAATCATATGACATTTTCACGTAAACTCATACAAGAGTGGAAGGTTAATGTAATTTACAAAGCAGACAATCATAAGAGCTAGCCACATTGTAGCACAGTTGCCATCAAAGACCAAAGGAAGGAGCTCTCTGCTCCTTAATAATTAATTGGCGCTTAAACGCGCTGACGTCTTGCTTTGGCTCCGGAAGGAGGTACTAACAACAGCTCTTATGCATACGCTTTGCCCTAACGGAGATAGCTCAGTTTAAATTTTGAATTTGATATTAAAAGTGAATTTCATCGTCTGCTCATGGATATATATTTATGGAAAAGTAATTACATGATTACATCACAATGATTCTTATTTATAAACAATAAATAGTAATTTAAACATAATATTTTAAAATAAATTATATGTATAATTATATTATAAATATCTAAAAAAGTTTCTTAATTGCATAGATACTATGTAGTTATTAACTGGTAGTGTTTATACTGTTCATATGATATTTGAGTGATATACCTGAACTTGGGTCGATCTTTATAAAATTTAAATATGCTATACAGGTATTTAAGAGATCCGATATGGACAAGAGATAACTACTGGCCCGAAAAGTTGAAGAATTCAAGCCGAATACAAAAACGAAGTCAACATAAGCGGAATCAAGTAAAAAATCTTAGCAAAGAACATATTTCAGAACATATAATAAACACCAGTTGAATATATTACCAATTTATCGTATTATTATCGTAGATAAAAACCCATTGAATAAGGCTTTGAGGACAGAGGAAATAAGGAGTGAATAAATGAATCATTTCCCAATAGCAAAATAAAAGGAATAATTAAATCTTAAAGATAAATATGCAAATGACAAGGTATATAAACAATTACAAGTTAAAGCACAACTAATGATAACAGTGGTGCCATCAACGTAATGGATACAAAAACAGAGGTTGAACCACATTTGATACGTAAACCGCAATTAAGTTAAACGGAAAATTGTAGAAGATTGGAGAGGCCATCAATCAAGTAAAAGGGCATGATTACCTCCGAATCTAGATAAGTAAATGAATCAGGCACTCCATTTAAATTGAATTTAAGTGAACTATAATTTCACTTCATGTGTGCTTGTCAAATTTTAAAAGATATAAATCAACTTTCTCGATCGAAATGGAATCGATGGTCATTTAACTAAACAATAAAACGGCCGAGTGCGTCTAAGTCTGGCCACAATCAATGGTTCCGCAGCGGTGACAACCGTCTTTCTCCTCATGTCATTTCACTATGGAGCCCCAAAAATGCATTTAATTTAAATTACCACATATCTCACGAAAACTACTAACGAATTTTATTCAAATCAATTTTCTATGAAAGTATTTTTTATTGGTTCAAAAGTTAGAGGGGGGCATACATTTTTATGACTTTATAAGCAAATATCTCGCCCTCGTATAAGTTAAGTAAATAAGCATTATAAGAACAGCATTTTATGGACATTTTAATGTTCTCCAAACTGTCATCCTGTAAATTAGTTCTGGTTTGCTATTATTGATGTTATTCATTTAAATTTACAACTTAAGTCTTAAATCAATATAGCATTTGATTACAGAATGCATTTTGAACGAAACCAATAATTTCGTCCGTTTTTGACCCCCAACACACGCGATGCCATCATAAAAGCTACAATTAACGTTAGTTTGTTTTACAACCAAATACTGGGGAGTGTCGTCTTCAAAGAAGATGTCACAAGTGGGATTCTTATTTATATTTGATGGAGGTTTTACGGTTACGTTTAATGAACGCATAAGAATAAAACCAGATATTTTCAATACAATAGTATAAGTGCCTCTTTTAGGAAAAGGAACGAATTTTTTAAATAATAGTAAAGTCATGTGCTACTACTGAGTACTACCTGAAAGAAAAATATATACAAAGAGTGACAATCTATCAATAAAAAACGTAAGTGTGAAAAATCTTAAATCATACCTAAATGACTAGACGATGCTAGAGCACATTTTTTAAAAAAATCACGTTTTATTCTCTATAACAATTTTTAAACAAAACCATTCACAAGTTAAAAAGAAACTTGTTAATCATTAACATTTTTGACTAATTGATCTAAACAAAATGTTTTAAATAATAAAAGCTAAAGAAGAATAGTCTAGAAGAGAATTCATGTACAGTTCAGAAGTTTTACAGATTTTTTACTGGCTTATCATGATTTCTACTATTCTACATCCATTAATTCTTACTACTCCTACTCATTTTAGATATTCAGTGTAGGTTTAAAGGTATCATGAGTATGTTTTCAACCAAAAATTTGACAAACCTTATAATTCAATTTTTCACATGATCTTATTTTCCATATAAAATTAAATATATGGGTATATTTAATTTTATATGGAAGCGCATAAACCAATAGACGTTCAAGAAAAATTTTAATAAAGGAGAAGTAGGAGAAAATACCCTGTTATTAAGTACGCCCAATATTATTTAAGCTTCGCCAATATGGCTGTATTACAGTTGAAATTCTGAACGAACGGAAGCAAAGAGGGTGGATGATAAAACCCTGTCACTAATTAAATGGGCCCGAGACGTCCTATTCTTAATAGATTTGTCGCTAATTTGAAGTCATTTCGTCGAGCTCCACGCAATATCAAACGTCGAATTAAATTTAATTTGATATTATTTTTTTCTTTTACTTTATTAAATCCATCTTGTATATTGATTGAAGTTTCTACTTTATTATTCTTTCTATATTGTTGTTCATTTAAACTTCTGTTAAGCTGATATTAGTCGGTTCATTTTTGTCTTTCAATTTGGCTGAATCAACCAAAGTGAGCTATATAAACATAAATTTGAAGCATTCATTATCATTGAATATCGTCGTGTCTTTTCAGTTCTGTGCCTTTCAACCAAATTGATTCAATTTGGTTGATCACTCTAATATCAGAATTATTAAGTCATGTAGTTGCATTAATAATCATCCTAATCGAAACGCAGGTATTACTAACTTTTTCGCATTGATAATGAATTGCACATAGTTACAGAGGTCGTATATTATTATCTATACATTTTAAACCACAACAAAAATTTATTCATAATAATTTATTTATATTATTGCCATCATTATATGCAATCCTTTAAAGAGATCATCTTTTTCTACAGATAAAGTGCTTAAAAGTCCGGTAGCGTTATCTCGTTCGATTGCCACAACAATTCATTGTCCAAAGTAAGCACCAGTCTGTTAAACATCTGATAAGGCGATTAAGTTCTTCAAAAACTCTTTATATTATGAAAAAAATATATTTGAAAGATGTGGTAAAGAATAAAGAATAGTAAAATTCCTCCATAGATTAAATCCAACATCACGATCTTACTAGTTGCAATTCATCATTATTATTCCAGACAATTTATCAAGCGGTTGGCTCGCCGCACTCGACCGGATCGCACATTCTAACGAGATGGTGAATTTTCACCGAATAATTTGCGAACCGACGAATCACGTATTGGAATCGGAAATGAGGTTGGAATTGAGATAGAAGACCCGGACATGGTTGAATAAAAGGAATTTCAAAAAGAACGTTTGTATAAATTTTAAATAATAAATGGGAAAGACTTGAAGAGACAAAAACATAAATTAAGCAACATTAATTTCCTAAAATAAAACGTTATTTTAGTGACATTTAAAAAAAAAAAAATCACAACTAGTTTTAAGAATCACTTAAGCTTTAAATCAAAATATTAGTTTTATATTATATCGAACAGTTGGTTTTAGTTAACCTAATAAATGTCCGTACATTTCACATAGCAAATCAATCATTGAATGCATATGAAGGGTCGATATGATACGATTGCCGAAGCTTATTACTCCAACTTTATCATATTTCAATTTACGATCGTCACCCAGACTTATCGAGTAGAAAAATCAAGGGGCACCGAGCAGCGTGTTATAAATCAAAAAGAAGACGTCTCATTACTGGGATTATTTGATTTATGCATTTTAATACCAGCTCTCACCCAATATCCTCAAATATTCACATCGTTGTATTCAATAAAACCTAATTGGATGAAATTGTAATATTAATTATAGTAAAATTTTATAAGAAGGATAAAATTCATAAGCTCCTAAAGTTGTTCGCTAATAATATTACATAGGAATTTTAAGCTGAACAGTGAGTAGCATTAGATAAGTCGGCGGCCAAGAAAATGCTTGGTTGGAGGGAATAAGAAAACGGTCCTAGTTGTTAAGTCTTGTACAGTTTCTGTCGCTATCTGGTGGATAAGAAGCCTAATCACCAGTCGTCGTGTCTGTATCGGGCCGGCGTAGAGCGCGGGAAGTCCCCCGGGCACGCTTCAGGGACCAGTTTTCTTTTTTGGTTTACATTACGTTGTAAGTGTGCCGAATTCTTTTGTTGCGCCCTCGTCTTTTAGTACAGATTTGCGTGATTTGTATTGTGTTTACTTTTGTACAGGACCTGCATAATTTGGTATAGTTTTATTGTAATAGTAATAAAGCGGCAGACGAACACGCACCTATATATTCTCAACCTAAACAAGTTACGCCTATGCTGTGTATAGGGTTTATGAATAATAAGATGATCCCGAACAAATTAAAAATTGAAATGGCATTCTACGCAACCGTCATATAAAACGGTCAACTCAGGGGTCAATCTCAGATCAAAGTAAATAACCAATATTCATTTACAAAATTTACCAAGATTTGAGCCCTGCATCTCCGTGTTTCAGATAATTAGGGGTCAAATCAACTCATAGAGGTTTGTGGTATTTCAAATACATGAGTGATTATTTATAGCCAGCTATTTGACATAGGACTTTTAAATTTTCAAAATTTATTCAAAATATTAGCTTACATAAATGTGTGACTTTATATATTTGGGTATTTGTATTATCCCACTTTGCTTTAGATATAAACAGATTTTCATGAATCTAATAATACATATTTATACTTGAAATATTTGATATAGGTACATATATAAATAAGATATGACCCTCATTTGCATTTATAAAACATTGTTAAAATGGTCCATTTTAAAAGTTGTTTACAAACAAAGTTATTTATATCAAAACACTTTAATAATAATTGTACGAAATTTAAGTTTTTAATCGATAATCGGGTTACTTATTATTATTATTTTAGAGTGGCAATGTACATCTGTCAATTATTATTGTCAATCTCACTCTAACACAATTGCGGGCGCTAGTGTGCATTGTGCACTCTGTTCTCTGGTCACAAAGAACCAGTGCATTATTAGTTTTTGAGAAGAGAATCCGTTAATATCTTACTTCCGCATTACGTGGGAGTGTCCTTGTAGGTTGGAAAATTTAATTACTATACGCATTTGCAATATTGTATTTCGTCATTCGGTTGAATATTAGAGATTATGTGAACACCGTGGTTCTATTTTCCTCGTCCGAATACACTACGCCCCTAAGTATTCACGAAGAAATGGAGTATTATATAATACCACAGCTATTACCGACATAATATCTTAAAGATATGATTTAAGTATTTTTTTAATAAACGTTCCTCTTCTATTACTATAATGCCTTAAATTCAAGCGCAAAGAAAGGTGGAAAGTCATTAATAAAGAGTTATGAAGTTATACAAAGTTCTGCGGGCAAAGTGCAAACCGAAATCTTCCAAGGACGCGCCCCAACAAACTCGTAGTTGGAAAACTATTTGTTATATAAATTTATTGGTTAGATGTTAACACTTGTATGTTATAATAACATTGATAATTTATTCAATATAGCGGTATCTGTATTTATTCGCAAGTACAAAGTAAAGGTCAGTATCGTGTTAGTAGTTTTAATGGGAAAGAACCAGAATTCGAAACTTAGGCTCAGTATAAATTACAATTTTAAATGTAGAGGTATTTGTTATCTTATGAACTGTAAATAATTATCTAAGTGCCTCTTAGGTCACGCATAGAAGTGACGAATGTATAATTGTATAATATATGTTCTAATTTGACTATTATTTTCACTTCGCTACGAAATCTTAAAATGCATTTAATTTAAAATATCCATATCTCAAAAACTGCTCAATGGATCTTATTTAAAACAATTTTCTTTGAAATTATTTTAGGCTTGAATCTTTTCAGTATTTTCCTAAGCATAGTTTAAAAGGTCAAGGGGGCCCACTTTTACGGCTTTATAATCGAATATTTCACCACCTATTGAATTAAGATAAAAAATCGTTATGAAACATCGTATTTTGAATTTCTGGTAATTTATTTTTCTTCCCGATTTCACTATGCTACAGTGTAGCAAGATGTATAATAAACTTTTCTGCTAACCATTTATAAACTGATGATGGATATAAGAGCAATTACGCGTACTTATAACCCGACGCCATTTTACGTCCGTCCGTCACTTTAAGTACGTAAACTTTCAGAAGCGAAGAAGGTCGTCAATCCATAAGTGCGTGCACATATGCTCGTCTATCAATTGCTATATAAACCAAATGTTTTCTAAGAAAAATATCTCTGGCATATAAAAACACGCAGATGGACATGGCGATTGTATTAAGAACCAGTGTTTGCTAAAATGGCTACGGTATCCTAATAAGGTAATACAGATATCAGCTAAAGGGGAATTTATTTGGCGAGGAGAAAAGAGAAGCACACCGCGGCGTGTCTAATGAGATAATATAATAGCCGTGATTCTCCCGCAGCGCCGTTCACAGGACCGAATCAGCGGAAAACTGCAGCCGATGGAAATTCGGCTTTATAATTCGGCTCTCTTGTTTGTAGATATTTATAAAAAGTTAGAGAGAAAACGTAAAAAAGTAAAACGGAAAAGTGTCGCACCCCTGACATGAGTTCCGAGATTTAGTAAAAGGCATGCGTCTACATGCCGTCTGCATTTCCGTTAAACTTGAAACAGACAATGTGGCCTATGTTAGTTTAATAAACTTATACTAATATTATATCAACTAAAGTTTTTATATAGCTCGCTCCAGCCTCTTATACTGATGTAATACTTGCAACAACTCAGATGGGTTTGTGGTAGTAAAAGAACAGCAGCTGGTCACATATTTATAATCAGGGAACCTTACGGTTTTAACACATTACATACACTGACTTTTCATAGTCTACAAGCATTTTTAGATCACCTCGCTATCCCTCCAACTTTACAGTATATGAAACTTAGCATATTGGCACAACCGATAGCGGATTTAAGTCATTGATAAACTACTTTAATTAAAGGGTTATGCATGACAAGAATTTAATACATTATTGTTTGGATATTTCAAATAATATTTTATATAAGATATTGTATAATATATATATATATTATACTTGAAGTTTTATATGCAATAAAGTAAGCCGAACACAGTATAAATCTATCGCGTCTGCCAACATAAAAATAAAATGTAGTGAATACCGTCTACCTATATACAATTGAGAGGTTTGAATTATAATCTGTACACAATTATCACATTATACAAATGATAAATATTGTAACAAAATTATTGTGAATTATAGACAACTACTCTATACAAAACAGGTGCTAATCACAGAATAAATAAAAATATAACATTGCTATTCAATTACGGAAATGGCCGATCGTATCGTTTAGAAATAAGAGGGTACATCACAAAATCAATTATTAACTTTAAAAAGAAACACGACAAGAACAACTATGCTACTCAATAACTGTAACACTATTGCCTGCAAAACGGTTTTAATCTTGCCAAACATATAAGGAATTTATGGAGATGTGTTACAGTACAAACTTTTAATACGTCTCGTCATTATTATAACGACAATAATATTGTTTTTTCCTTTTACTATGTCTTTGTCTTACTGAATGTGCACTGTTTGCTACAACTGTCTTAATTCTTCGAAACGTAATTCTGTAACTCACTTCTGTATAAAACTTATAAAAAAGAGAATGAGTTATAAATAGAATAAGAAATATAAATATTTTTTTAGCTAGACGTGTTGCTGAGGAATATCTTGCCGCTTCTTCTACTTAACAGAAATAACACGTTGCAAAACGGTGTATACATAGGATAGGAAGTAAAATTAAGTTTTAACTTACATGTATGACCTTCAAAAAAAGTTCTCCAGTGGAACTTATTTTAAATAAAAACTTGAATTTATACGTTTTGGTAAGGAACATTTTTAAAGTTCATATTTAAGGCTAAATGAATATTTACCTAATTATAAACCTCATGCCCGGTTTCTGAGGTTACCAGCTATGAGTTCAATAACAGTTGATTCCATAAAGTTATGTAATAGATAAACTTAGGTTAACTGTTAACCTACAACTAGTACCAAAACTCGCCACTAGATGGATCTATTTAAGAAGGAATATCTAATATTTATTTATATATATATCACACAAAAACATCAACAACAAAACGTCGACAAAAGATATGGAATAGATAAACGCCTAATATTGGTCAGTTGTGTGTGTTCAAAAACGCAATTTTATAAGTTATTGAACCGATAGCGCTAACGAACAGATAAACTACAATTAAAAGTATCTCAAAAACCGAACATTAGCAACAAGTTTTCATGGTTTTAAGGAAAGTAAGCGACAAGAAACTCCTCAAAAATGCGCGAATCTATAATTTGGTTTACGTCGGATTTTTAATTTTCATTGAAATAGGTGACCGTATATGTGGTGGACTGGATGGAGCCTAGACGTTTCCATTTTTTTTATTTAGGTTTATGGTTTGGCAGCTAGGCCTTTAAGCCAGATCTTACTTAGATTATAATGTAGTTAGTTTCTTCAAATTCTTAAGCCTATGCGTAGCACAGCTGAACTGTAGGTTATCAGCTGGTGCCATACAACGGAGTTCTTGTGACAACTCAAAAGGCCACATTTGACTATACAGTTCACATTTCTCACAAAACAGATAATTACTACTTAAAAACTATCAATATCCTACAACTATTGTTCATTTTAGAGTAATTTGACACCTTTTTAGAAAATAAAACTGCACAGCACGACATCTCCTTTCAGTTCCCGCCAAAAACTCCTAGAGGTTTCCTAATAAGAATACAATACAGATATTTTATAAGTACTATTCGATACACATTTCCTTTATATAAATTATAAAGGAAATGTGTATCGAATAAATAAATTCGATTGGTGGTTCTTTTTTTTATTGCACGATTTCAACAGACAGGCAGACGGCCCATCTGATGGAAAGCGGTTTCCATCGCCTATAGACATTCGTAACACCAAAAGTGCTACAAATACTCTGCTGCTCTCTAAAGTGAGACTAGAACCTGACCACTAATGACGGAACACAACTCAAGGTTATGGCGGCATAGTCTTGACCAGAGGTGGTAAATATCGAGGCGGGCAAATACTCTACTACCTGGCTGTGGGTTGTTTTGTCGCCTCTTATAACAGGCCGCCTAGCCGCAGGAAATTCTATTTATTCTCCTTTCCTGCACGGATAGAGACGGACTTTAGCTCACTGTTTTCTAGCGCCAGTACTAATATACCAGGCCAAGCGCATTATTGTAGATATATGGAGTTAGTCGTTCCTGAAATAATCAGCTATGTCGCACAAAAACAGACATGGGAATGTAATGGCACGGGTTTCTTTTTTTCTTTTACCTTCAAAACCCTCCAGTATTCCGCATAACGTATCGTAACTTTGGTCATATTTAAAAATTCGATGCAGTTATTAATAACTTGTACAGAATGTTTACGATATAAAAATCAATAAAACGTTTTAGATAATAAAACAGAATAATAGGGTCTGCTCTGACATGGACGACATATGGCTAACATCTATATTACAATGGGACTTTATACCCGAAATTGGGTGCGACAAAATCGATTCCCAATTCGTTAAGTCTATGACCCTTGTGTTGTGTACTTCATTAAAGTGTACTAAAGTTTTAAATCTAAGGGATATCAATATTCATCAATGAATGAATGAATGAATGAATATGCTTTATTGTGTTTTAAAAGATACAGTTAACAAAAATAAAATTTTACAATACAATAGGCGGTCTTATCGCTATTAGCGATTTCTTCCAGACAACCTTTGGATGAACAAGAAATTTAATACAAACAGAGGTATGTTGCATTATTCTCACTACCGAATCAGTATTTTATAAATATATAGATGCATGATATAATATACATACATTAATAAAATATAAAAATTATACTAATAAGATATATGTAAATAAAATATTATAAAGTACATTTACATAAATAAATATAAAACGAGAAAAAGCTGACAATATCTGCTGCTGCATCCTTAAATTGAGCTTTTTGATGATAGATAATAATAATTTATTATTACCACCACCAAAGTTACTTAAATGCTGAATGTTTGATCTAATAAGTAATTTCGTGAAAATTTGCCTTTGTAATATGAATAAAATATTTTTTTGGCTTGCTGAAAAATATACTTTACAGTTTCCACGAATTATCGACGTACATATTTGCGATTTGTTGCTATAATCCCCGGCACGATCTTGGGCGGTGACTTTGTCTTGCGCACAAGTGACATTTCGGATCTGCTTCAAAATATGAGGTATTGTCTCTTTCGAATAAAGAGACTAAAACATAATAATAGCAATATATCGATAAATCAGATCACATTGGCCACGTACAATGCGCAAAGCGATCTTTGCTATTCCGCCGACTATTCGACATCCGTGCCGGGAACTATATTGTTTATTATACAGCAAAGTGTAACAATTCGCAACGCTTATTAAAAAAACTTATGTACTAATTAATAATCGAACCCTGCTGATAAAAATACTCCTTGATACCAGAACGTAAATGATAAATTTTACAGCTTATTAATGATTCACGGTCTAGTCATTTATTTTATGTAACCAGATAACAATTATTTAGTTATATGCAGTTCGTTATTCATTCGTTCCCACCACCTCCATTAAAAAGATCTATTCTTAATCCTTTAATAGCTATTCCAGGCACAATATGTTTAACACGACAATACAGTTTAACACAAGCCCTCCCCAGACCGTCAGTTTAAATCCGAACACGACAAAGCATCTTAATCATCACGGTTCATAAAACTCCTAAGTGATTGCATGGGGTACCACTTGCGTGGGCACCAATTGATTTGATATGTCCATCTTCTAAAGTGCCTTCTTGTAATCATATAGAAGTTACGTAGATAGGGGAGCATGTTTCAATTTGAATTTTGGATAATTGATGTTTGTTCCAATTTATAGTATTAAATTTTTTTTAGTAATACTATGACTTTATAAACTAACTAGTTTCTGTTCGCGACTTCGTCCGCGTGGAATAGTTACTTTGGGCTAACGCTAACTTTAAACCGCGACTTTGTTTACGTTGAAGGTGCCCCACCGCCCTTCCCCCTCATGACTGCCCGCCGGCCTTGCACATTATAAATGCGCTACTGCGCGCGCATTATTTTAATCATTATTTTGTTGCGATGTTATTTTAAAACTGCGATATCTTCTAAGATATTCATTGAAATCGAATGATGTAAATGGCAATTTTGTTTTAAATTAAATACTTGTAATGAATAACGTATTTATTTGGTAAGGATTAATATCATGTTTATAAAAACACCTTCGCAAATAATGCATTATTTTAAAACAAATTTGGTTACCGTAAAAAAGGTAAATTATAAAGTGAGCCAACCTTAAAAGACAGACATATGCTGTCGCGGACTTTTTTTTAGAACTTTTAAATGGGAAAATTCTGTCACACATGATATTTGCGAAACTTTACCTGTTTACGCAGCGCGCACGCAGCAGAAGCTCTTAAAAGCAAAAAATACTCCCGATTTTGAAACATTCTTTATTGGTGCTCCGCTCCTATTGGTCTTAGCGTGATGATATATAACCTATAGCCTTCCTCGATAAATGGGCTATCTAACACTGAAAGAATTTTTCAAATCAGACGTTCCTGTCAGTAGTTCCTGAGATTAGCGCGTTCAAGCAAACAAACAAACTCTTCAGCTTTATATATTAGTATTAGATACAATAAAAGAAACTTAACTTATATTGTATTCTACCCATAGTCCCCAAGACTATAAGTAGAATACTGAGCCTAGATCATCAACTTCTATGACTAAGGTGCCCAGAAGGCTGGCTATGTTTCCTCGCTGGATCGCCATACCGATCCTTTGTCTGAAGTAGGCACCAGCCCTCTGATCACCTGAATAGTCAATGAGTCGTTTTAATAAATTTTGGTAGTTGCTTTGGTCTCAGGACCTCCGGTTCAAGCGTTTCAACAGTAAAACGTTTATTAAAAAACAAACCATAGTAATAGATCGTAGATTGAATTCAATAGAATTATAGTTTGGAATAGTTTGTATTAGCCTGCAGAGCGAAGCGCCTTCATTATAGTTTTACTATCATTTTTAACTGTACTTTAAATTGCATACAATAGTAATAACATTTAAATACTTTTTGTTGTTGTTATAAAGACAAGAGGCCTATTTTGACCAAAGAATCAGAATAATGATTCAACGAAGTAACATAGCAACATTTATAAGGTTTTCATAATATACAAGAAGGTGACCCAGCACAATGTTCTACCTGTAGTCTCCGGACACCATACTATGGAAGAAGAACTCTGGGAATAACAACAACCTAGGAAAAAAATAATTCTGGATAGCTCGTAACTCCTATTTGACTAGATGGCACCATAGTTCTTCTATTAATTTTTGATGACTTTTTGAAAACTATTACTTTAAATCATGTTAACCAGCAATCAGTTCTTGTAGCAACACCAAAAGTCACATTTTAGTTACCAATTGAAATCTACAACATAAACCTTATAAAATATTAGAATAATTACTTACCTATCTATCTATAGGTATATGTATCTATAATATAATAAAATTATATACATGCTGTATCTGTACATTGAAGCTATTTAAATAAAACAACCGGAATAAAAAATATTTCTTGCCTGTTTGTCGGTTTGTCTGTATGTCTGTTTGTTCTGGATTCTAGTAAAAAATACGGGGCCGATTTTGATGCGGTTTTCGCTGATCAACAGCAAATTTTATGTCATAAAATGTGTAGTTTCTGTCCGGGAATCCCGTGGGAATTTCAAGTCAAGCATGGACGAGTAGTCGCGGGCATATGCTAGTTTTCAATAAATTGATACGTCTTTTAAAAAAAAATTGCAGCAAAACCACTCTTCAGTTTCGTTCAATTATAATATTTTAAAAACTTATATCGTCGATATTTAAAAATGGCATAATCGAATAAAAATAGGAAATTTAAAAATGTTCTATATTTGAAATGGGTAAGTTAATAGCGTGGCCGTTGGCGGGCACGGGTGCGGGCGCGGGTACGCGGGCAGAGATAATGAAATTGTGTACAGAAGCGCAACGAGCCGCGAGCGTGTCTCGGGCAAAAATCCACTTAACAAATTGCTGCTGATTCGTAGGGTTCTGGATTGTTGCCTGCTTTTACCTTTACGTCAATTATTTGCTGTGTTACATATACAAAGAGTGATTTTGATGGTTATGTTACACGACTGACAGTTAATTGATGCCAAACGCCCTAAATTAAATAACACATACAACGCTCTAAATATGTTTTTTTTACATGAAAACGTATTATTTACTTAATACAAAGCTTGGCTTTTTAATTTTTTCAATATTAAGCAAGTTTACATAATAAAACTTACGGATACTCATAAATACGGTCAGCGAATAGTTTTAGGTATATTATCTAAGATAATAGGTGGTATAAGTTTACTAAAACCTTATAAAATGGAGGAAAAAGTGCAGAAAACTAAGACTTTAAAGCAAAGAACTTGCGATAAAATTACTATTTAACCCTAAAATGATAATAATATATGATAAGTGCTTCAGTAATCCATGTGAAATACTAAGTATTTGAGTATTTGTTTATCTATCTTCCCTCTTTATGGTATTGAATATTAACCGATATCAATAATGGTTAATTTTTGTTTTTGAACAAGCAACAAGTTCGACAAAGCGAGCGAAACCGCGTTCAATGCAATAGTGTAGTAACAGACTGCGGACTTAATACTAATAGGCACTATAAAAACGCTGAAAAAAACTGCGAAATACAACGCGGGTAATGAATTCGACGCCGAGGGTTTCGCACGCAATTGCACAATTTCAATTATCGCATTAGTTCGCGACTGTACCTACTGCGGACATAACGTGGGCGAGGCTTGATGACATCGCATCACCTGATGAATTGTTTAATATTTATTCACTTGATAGTACTCATAACGTCATACAGTTATGATGTAAAGTAAGTGTAGAATACCTTTAATTTGATACCATTAATAGCAGAGTATTTTTGGGGTTCTGTGGCCATTTTTTGCTAGAAAACAGAGCCTTTGTAAAATCGTTATATCCGTACTTCTTTCTATTCTACTAGAAAAATACTATTCTCTGTTATTAAATGAATAATTTTCTCAGAAAACAACTGAGACTATAGGTATGGAAGAAATTTTGAATAGAAAGTATACCTGCCTCTATATACCATACCATAGAGCACATTCTGAGAACATACTCTATTTATAATACCCTACGCAACAGTGTAGTAAAGTTATAATAAAATTTAGGGGTGGCCACCATATTTGTAACTGAGGCATTAAAAGAACTAGAAAACACACAGGCATGTGTAGTGTTGTTACATGGGTATAATTGGAAAATCAAAACGATGCATACTGTGACTTTTTATTTATTTGGAGGTGAGATCTATGCCTTTCAAAGTTGGTCAAAAAAGTGTCCCTCCTAAATTTTGCTAAATAAAATTTTGTATTATGAGATAAAAAAATTGACAAATATTCAAGGTGACGGGGCTTAAAATACTTTTAAAGCTTGTACTCGTACATACTCGCATATATAACTCGCAGTCTGTTAAAAGCGGTTTGCAAAAAATGTCTAATAATATTATCACAATCGAAAACCCTTGAATATTTATCGAAAATTACCGCTTAAAAAGAGGCGTCCAATAGAGAATATCACGCGTGGCACTTAATTTACATCAAACGTTTGAAAATTATAAGCTGATTCGCGTTGAATCATTCCAACGATCAACTTCGCCGACCACAAAAGCAAAGGAAAGTTCACACAAAGGGCTGTCGTTGGAATTTTATTTTGCTGTGAAAAAAATGAATCAAGCGTATAACAAAAACCGACAAGCAACGCTTCATTTTAGGGTTGATACTAAAAAAAATTGTTTACGATTGTACAAATAAATTTAATGGATTTGATATAGTATGTTGAGTTTTGGGCCAGAATTTGAGAGTGAGACGTATAAATCTGTTTAAAAATTAAAAATAGTTGTATGATGATTTTAAGAAAATGTAATTTGACTTGTAGAGTTGGACAAGAACAGCGTTGTTTGGCATCAATCAAAAGGCTACAATCTGGCTGATGCTTGGGAGGAGGATAGATATGCGGTGATGCCCGTCCTGCGTGAGCTGCTAGATAGATGACACGGCACCCTGACGTTCCGGCTAACACAGGTCGTCTCTGGGCACGGCTGATTCGGGAGGTACCTCTGTTGCGTAGGCTATGAACCCACGTCAGGATGCCATCATTGTAATATAGGCAAGGAGGATACGGCGCTGCACATCCTCCAGGCGTGTCGTGCTTGGATAGAGCAGGGCCGAGACTTCTTGACCTTTACCAGATTTGACCTTTCGCTTCCAGCCGTGATTAGCACCATGGTCGGGAGCAAACTCGGCTGGGACGCCATCTCCTCTTTCTGCGAGCGAGTCATGCTTCCAAAGGAGGAGGCGGAGCGAGAGCGGGAGCAGACGTCCTTGCTCCACTCCCGCCAAAGGAGGACACGCCGACGCCGGAAAGCGGCTTTCGACCTTTGGCCGCCATGAGTGGGTGGCGCGGGTGGCTGCGTCCCGTGAGGAAAGGATTCTCGCCTGCCGTTATGTCATCGAGATTACGCCGTGTTTCGCGCGCGCTCAGCTCTCCTCCTGGAGGCGCGTCACATACCCCCCCACGTATAGTAAAGACCACGAAGATGACGGTTGATAGAAATAAGTTCTCCGGAAGTGGATGTGGCTTTAGAGAACCCCGCCTGCCAGGACACACGGAGTTAGTCAAGCTTCCACTTTCCCGTAGCCCTGGCATAAGACCTAAGAAGAACACCGAGGGGTTTTAGTGGGTATCCCTAACTGTGGTATGGCAATAATTCTTCATATGTGCGGCGATAGTGCCGCCCTGACCTGGCGAATGCCACACGCCGGCCGCGACCTACCCCCTCACGCAGCTGATGGTCCTCAATCGGATTTCCCCAAAAAAATGGGGAGGGTAGTTATAAGAACTCCTATAACTACCCTCCTCATTTTCTACCCGTGTCTGTTTGCTTGATGATTATTTATTCTAAATTCAAATATTCAAAAATACTTGACATTGACCAAACCATACAAATCTATATTAAAATTCGGCTAACTGGCCGTCAGTCTACATACAGTGAAGTGTTCCATAGAGATAGATGATGAATATCCAGTTGCTGTCATTTGGCTACGCAACGCTAAATTTATTAACAAAATACGCCGTACCAGAAAAGTAATGGATTTTGTTGTTTTTAAACTCTATCTTAGGTAAGTACCTTTTTAAATTTATTTTTCTGCGACTTTGGTACAGAAACCTTACGGGTTTATTCGTTCCACAGTTTGTTTACTTATTTATTGGCATACGTTTCTAGTTATTGTGGAGAACAGCCTATTGTACTCGTTTATGGCCGCATGCAGAAATCATTAGTCAGGTGTTACGGATTAAGTACAAGCTAATTCTAAGAAACTATGTCGACGATACGATACGGGCATATTTGCATTTTTGCAGTATAAAACGATGGCCTGATAGAGAGAGGCAGTCGAGCGAGAACCACGATCAAGGCGAGACGTGTGTACATTCGGGAATCTATTAGTGACGGACTTTGCGCGTTTTATTGAATTACGACCTTCTGCATTACGTTTGAATTTGTTGTGTTCGGTTATATTTGTACCTGTGTTATACGTGTTTATATAGTTCTAATAAACTCTATAATAATTTCAACGGCATTTTAATTCGAGTCCCGCACTCGTAACAATATATAGTGACACTTTGAAAATAACTTTACCCAATATTATTGTTATATCAATATACAGGCAGTGGCCTTACTCCGAAACGCCTTTCGTCATTGGTTTTCGTCCGATCAGCCCGGAAGATTCAATCAAATTTAAGATCATGTAAAAAGAAAGATCAAATATTTCTTTAAAACTAAATAATATAGTCGATGTAACATAAAAATAAATGGACCGTACAATTAATGGACAATGCACATAAATATAACATAATTATATCTACAACGAATAGTAGACAAGTGTGAACTGCACACACATTTTCGCCTTTCTATTATATTACAGACGTCTTTATTCTTAGGTATTTTAACCCTTAATCATAATAATTCAATCGAAATTACACTTTAAATTACTAGCATAAAGTTCGAAATTCAATGCAATATTACGCACGTATGTGTATCTACGTATCTGTTGATCTACGAAAAAAAGAATATCTATCTTAAGTATATACAGAGCTAAAATTCATTTGAAATCTCTTCAGTTTTATTTACCTAAACTGAAAATTAATACCAACGGGTAAATAGAATTTGTTTTATTTTGAATTAAATAAGGTTGAATTTTACGTGTTTATCTCTTTTTAGTGTCGCTGATTCATTTCGCTTTTTCTTTTCATCGAGTTTCAAATCACAACAATTCTAAAGAAGTTTATTCAAAAAAAACCAGTAAAAACTAAAACGGACGACGAAAAGACGTTTGAGAGGAAGCCCTCGGAGGCAAGGAATTGTTATACTGCCTACCTTAGACTTTTTCATAATTTTTCATAATAGGTATATGTAGGTCTAAACCTACCGTGTGAGACTAAATACTCTGATTCATAAATTGGTGGGCAGGCAAATGGACAAGAAAATTTAATAAATGTTTTGATTTTGCCAAAAATAGCTACGGAACCCTACTAACAAGTGCCTCGATTGATTTGACTGTCAATTACCGTATAAAAATCAACCCTAAATTTCAAATATCGAAAATAAAATGCAGAAGGCGGCCACCACCTCTATTGAATTCCCAAAAAACGACGAAAGCTAAAAGCATTGCAGGTTTAAACTCAGTACTACTAACTCGATTGAAAAACGGCGTATATGCCAGTAGATATTTATTCATATATACCCTTTTTGTTGTGTTTTATTTTGATGATTTCTATTGATGAGTTATTTGTCAGCCTGATTAGCTTGTGCTCCTCCCTACAGAATTGTTCTATTAGAAACGTTGAAGAATAGCTCAGTAGGTGTCCGAATACTTGGTTGAAATTTTTTCATTCCATTCTCTTTTGTGGATTGTATTAATTAATGCCAATTTTTTTTTATATTGCAGGTTGTAATGACATCTCTACATGAATGTGAAAATGTAGTCCATGTATTATTGTTGTTTCTATACAAAAGCGGATCCCAGCTCCGAACAATACTGAGGTTTAACACTAGGACGATGAAAAAAATGTGTGTGTGCAGTTCATACGCATTAAAAGTGAAACTTCAGATAATATACAGGTGAACATAATTTCTTTACAACGCTTAGTAGACAAATGTGAACTGCACACACATTTTCATATCTATTATAGACGTCTTTATTCTTAGGTATTTTGTCATTTGTTCGTAATAATTCAATCTAAATAACAGATTAAATCACTAACATAAAGTTCAAAATTCAATGCAATATTATGCACGTATGTGTATCTACGTATCTGTTGATCTACATATAAAATAATATCTGCTTTAAGTGTATACAGATAGAGTTGAAATTCATTTGAAATCTTTTAAGTTTTATTTGAAGTGTAAATTAATACTAACGGGTTAAGAGAAATGTGTTTTATTTTAAATTAAATAAGGTTGAATTTTATATCTTTGTGACTTTTTAGTGTCACTTTTTTGTTTCATCGAGTTTCAAATCACGACGATTCTAAAAAAGTATCACTTCAAAAATAAGTATATTTATTATACTAAATATCGAAACAAGTTTATAAAATTTAGAAGCTGATATTACACGGATCAGTTAAATAGAATCAATTTGATTTAAAGCTGCAGTACGATGTCATTCAATGATATTGAATGACTCATTTTATATATTTAAATGGATCACTTTGGTTGCTTCTTCCAAATTTAAACACAGAAGTGAACCATGTAATATCAGCAATATAAGGTGTGTTATATATGTAATATGCGTTGTCTACTTTATTGTTGGATTTTAGAAGTTGTAGTAAAAAATACCGTGAATAAGCATTAAAGAAAAAACTAAATATGTACGTTTAACAAAAATATTGTCCCATTGTAATATCGGCAAGTCTACGATCGTGATAAAATTGTATAATTCAAACCAAGCTACCCTCAAAAGTTTTGTTGTATCGTGAAAATGCATTTTCCGCGTGCAAAGTTCCCAGAATGCCGTCACTGCCGTCTGATGAATGTTAGAATGCGGGGCGGGTAGAATTTAAACAGAGCTTACGGAGTTACGACTTATTGTTCCGTCTATTATTTTAGTCTCTATATTCTATAATGATATTATTACAGCAACTTGCTTGGTGAGTGGACATTATAATTTTTATTTCTTCCTATTTCAAGTTACATGTCACTTTATATACTGTTGGTACTTGTAACCCGCGACTTCAATGACTTTCGCGATAAAGTAGTGCGTTTAAAAAACGTCTTTAAATTTTAATGCCATATTTTACCCCCTTCATTGATGAATTTACAACAACGCTGTAACACTTATTTCTTTACTTCTTACATATAATTTAAATATATTATGGATTTCAAATGGCTAATATGAGAAATTATCAGTTGGTCATACAAATAATAATTTTATCCCTTATGTCATCCAGTCAGTATCAGCCAGAAACAGACATAGTTTTAAAGAATGTTTCTCTAACCTCTGGAATGGCGGATTTTTTTCGTTAAATGAAATATTACTTACCAATAAAAAATATTACTTGTAAAAAAATTTAGTTAAATGTTTCATTGTATTCCACAGAAAACGTAACCAGTGGCGAAGTTCGGGGCTTTACCATTGCCCAACAGTGGACATGCAACATGAGGGTAGCTAAAAAGTTCACGACACGGACGGTTGGTTCGCCGACATTTTAGGTTTCGCTAACCGCTCCAGCGATTAATAGTCTTGCGTCAAATCTAATTAGCGACATAGCGCACCTAAGTAATTTTTCAAGTTTTGACTTGTGATGACAACAGTTTTCAAAAAGGTTATAAAATATGTGTAAATAAAAATCACTTACCGGTCAATAATAACAGGATCCGAAGGCGTTTCATTTCTATTGCCACAACTTTTCTTGTCACAACACCGACTGCAAAAGAATCAAGTCATTAAATAATATACATAGCGATATATATACAAATGGCTAATTTTACAAACGTACTTTAAAATGTCATATTCGAAATTGTAATATTATACATTTATATGGTATTGTTGTAACTATATATATTATACGTGTTGCTTGGATGTAAATTGGAGTTCACTCCAAAATATATCGAAAAGCCATAATATGAATATAGTGAGTTCGGTGACGCAGGCCTCCCTTTACCTGCACAAAATAAACTACTGCTTAAAGGGATATCCTTGGGAGGGAAAAAAAATCAATATATTGCTAGTTATGTGCCGAAGGGTCCCGAGATGCGTGTCACTCAAAGGCTCCCAGTACGTGCGATTTGTATCTACCGATACTATTGAAGTTATTATTTTACAATCTCAAAAATTGTTCATGCTTTGTTTATATCTGTTTGCTACCTTTGTTTATTAGTGTTCACAATATTAAAATAACAATTTGTACTTCACTTTTATTACCTGTCACTGTGACAATTATCATGATACTTACTCACAGATAATTTTTCTCTAACTTTTATTAATATAAATATAATTCCTTTAGCCTACATCCGTCAACATATTATAATTCAAAAAAAAATAATTAAATTACAGTTTAAATCAGTACGATAAAGTTTAAAATTCAATGCACTGTTACGCACAATTTCCTTTGATCTACATATAAAATAATATATGCCTTACTCGTATACAGATAGAGCTAAAATTCATTTAAAATCTTTAAAGTTTTATTTAAATTGAAAATTAATACTATCGGCTAAAGAGAAATGTATTTTATTTCGAAATAAATAAGGTTTAATTTTATGTATTTATCTCTTTTTAATGTCACTTTTTCGTTTCACTTCAAAAATATTATATTGTAGAGTTCCGTAGTCATTCTGAAAAATACACGATATCTTACACAATCATCTCCTTGTGTCTATGTGTGGCACAGTAATCCCTCTCAAAAACTACTAAGTCTGTTTTAAATTCGACAAAAAGTTATATATAAGTATTTGAAGGTTCTGGAATTTGGAAAAAAAATTAGGAACGTCCACTATACTTGTATCTAATGGAGGAATGTAAAAAAATCTATTTAGGTACAACAAAGAAGTATGGAGGAATATCATTAAGCAAGTCTTGAAAAATATTTTTTTAATTTGACTCAATAAATGAGTAGACAGGTAGTATATATTTCGTTCCAAAATCGAATTAGCTAAAAATTAAAAGTGTTAAAGGTTGAATATTACTTCTAATGAAAATATTTTATTTTAAATATCCTTTCCACCGTCGACAGATGACGAAAAACAGTGATTCTTCGTCAACTATATACAATTCTTCACTTTACAATTGACATTGTTGGATTTTTCTATACTACGAAAGATGTGCTATTACAGACCAATGACATTTAGATATTGTAAGAAAATACTTTTACCAGTTTCTATAAAGCGCCAAAAGCAAATAAAACAAAATACATTCACACAAAACCATATCAAACAAACCGTGTCCATACTAAACAAACACGGCAAGCTGCACGCGCCCTAACGGGGCTCCTTGGCGCAAAGGGCAAAGACATTGAAAGGACAGACTCCCTAGAGACTCCTCCCCTAAAGACGAGTGAAGGAGATGCATGTATCCATCAAATAGAGATAGAAATAGGTGGAATAAAATTTTAATTGCTCACACAGACGCCATCTAGTGTTGTCAAAAGCTACGTAACGACTGACTTAGGTCGATTAGTTATTGCTTTAATTAAACTTTAAAAATTGCAGGTATATTTTATGCTTAATTTACCCGAAACAAACTGGTTATTTATTTAACAACAACATTTATTTATTTATTTTTAAATACAAAAATAAG
This sequence comes from Dendrolimus houi, assembly GCA_039645545.1. Classification (NCBI taxonomy): domain Eukaryota; kingdom Metazoa; phylum Arthropoda; class Insecta; order Lepidoptera; family Lasiocampidae; genus Dendrolimus; species Dendrolimus houi. The sequence goes on along the minus strand of CM077117.1, from coordinate 15,892,444 downwards.
AGTCTATTGTAGTACTAACTTTTAAGGTGAGTGCTATGTAATGGTCACTTTGAAAGAACATAACGCAATAAAAAAATAATATTTTAGTTACTCAATTTTTAAAACTGTACAAAATACATTAATTAAACTTACTTATGGATATATATACAGCGCAAATACGAACAACTATGATTAAAGATTATCTAGAGAATACTGATGAAATGCAACATATTAACTAACATACGTTACATTTTTATATACAGCTAAAACTTTATTGAAACCATAGCCAAACAATTTCTAAAGTTTAATGCAATATAAAATATTGGAAAATGTCCAAACACTTTTTAATCAGGAACTATAACTTAACTGGTTATTTATATTATACTATCCATAGCTTCACCTTGCCACATACCACTTTAACATCGGTTAAATTTTGCCATTACATGTATGGAAGCTAACGTCAAATTTTAACCGATAGTAAGGCAAATGAACGGTTGGTAAGATATAGGAAACGGGACTTAAGTAAAGTTTTCGCCATTAGTAAAGCATTTGAATGGATAGTAAGGTAATATAGGAACTCGTCTGATTGGCCATAACCATGTTTTTTAAGCAAATAAATGATTTGATTTGATATCACTTCCTTACGAATGATCAACGTAAGTCAATCGTCACCTCAACACATAGACAAAGCGGCGAGACGTTCTAGTACATTTTACGAGCGGAAAAACCACCCCAAACAAATGGTTAAATTAATAAGGACGTTCACTTGTTTGTCGGCGTGTTGCGTAATTAGGAAGTTAAGAGAAATGTGTAAGATTAAGAACCGTGTTTACAACTTTCCTAACAACGTGAGAATTGCGCTCTTACATTTGCTTTGATTGTTTGGTGACGTACAAGCTCATTGGTTATACGAGATTTACAAAGAGTTTTGATATATAATTCAAATCAAAATTCAAAAAAAGTCGTATAAACTTTAAACTTGGAGTTTTTCGCGATAACTTGAAAGGTGGTATTTATCATTGCAGTTTTATTTTCGACATGTGTGTAATACGAGTTAAAAATGTAAATTAGTCGTAGGATTATTGCTTTAAACACACATATAAGAATATATGTGTGTTTAAAGTCTTGACTACTTAGTGAAAAATGCTTTTTAAGCTGCGACAAGAAATACTTCGCTTGGCGACAGTCAAATATGTACAATATGGCTACAACTTCTGTTAGTTAGATTCGGCATTTCACTAGTGCATATACGCGTGACTGAAGCCATCAATAAATATACTTAAATTGAATATTCATTGACAGCCTCTGCGGTCTAGTTATCTAAGCTTTGACTAGCCTAGGCAGTGGAACGCTAATGTTTCGGGTTCAATTCCTGACATGACATTATTTTACATTTTTACTATGGTTAACCTGGTGGCTAAGCCTAACATAAATCGACAGATAGAGGCTTACTTCACTGTTTAGGTTATAGTGCGGATGGAGGAAGATCAAAGTCTAAAAAAAAAAAAAATTTGAATCGACAAGTCGGTCGGAGAGCGGTTGGCCGTCCCGAATATTGTTCAAAAGAAAAAGTGCAAGCTCACCTGAAACTTGCAATTGCCAAAAAACTATGCAGGACTGAGCAAAGTGGCGTACTCTCTTTTTGGAGGCCGAGACTCACTTTGGGTCGTTAAGCCAATTGAATTACTTAGTTTTATGGTTAAATGTCTGGGATCAGCCCAAAAGTTGTCCCGTTGTATATTAGGTATGCATATCAGAAGTGTATCTTGCTTAGCTCCGTACGTGTTTTGTTTAATTAGTAAAAAACTTAAGTACTTAATACTAGCCAGTGTTTTAGTATGACTTGCTTTAGGAAACACCAAAAAAGATTAATGCCGGTTTCTGAGGCACTTTTAACTGTAATGTATCTGCTCGTTAGCGCTATCGGTTCAATAATTTATAAAATTGCATTTTAGGCGTTTATCCATTCCATATCTTTTGTTTGACGTTTCGTTGTTGACGTTTTTGTTTGAAGAAAATCGAACGTTTCCATACGTATTCAAAAACTCAAGGACAGTTATTGAAATCATAACTGGTACCTCAGAAACCGGGCATTAGAGTGATAAAAAGACACATCAGCAAAATGTAGTGAGTATCCAATAGAAAACAGCTCTCTCTTTATTCTCGGAATGAACTGTGAAGAAGCGTTCCTATGTCTATCTATCTTCTTCTATCTATCTATCTATACTATAATAAATCTGTAAATGGCTCGAGTTTGTACATTGCGTTTAAAAATGTGAATAAAATCAGGGCGCTAATTCGGACCAGCAGATTCCGAAAAGACAAATTTTAGAACTTTTGCCTGTCTGCCGGTCTATTTTATCCCGATAAAAGACGGCGTTTACTTGGAATAGACGGATTAGCAAAATAGACGGCGTTACAATAATTTATACAAATGATTTAACTAACAAATACCTACGTAGTCATAAAAAACATGTCATTGATTGTATTACTTCAAATCAGGTTGACTTCGACTAGGTTATGTTTTGCTGGACAGTTATCTACACAACCTTGGTCTACATCAGGGATTCCCAAAGTGATCGATATTGACCCTGGGGTAGAAATCGGTTTCCTAGGGATCTTCATAAACGAAAACTGATGTTGGGAGTCGACGAGGTCTAAAAATCGACCTCTATTAATTAACACAAGTTCTTATTTGACATTTTCAAAATACTGTATAAATTGTGTTACGTGTACAAATGTCCGTGTTTTTTTTTAAATAACTGCTTACTTATGTGAGTATTTTTAAATAATTTGTTTTAATGATTATTAATTACACTTGATATTTACTAACTGTTATGTCTTTTTATTTTGATAAATTTAGATGACAAAATGATGTCAAGTTACTCACTTAACCAACCGCAGAGTTTTTAAATTGGTAAGTATTTTCTAACAATACAAAAAAAAACAGAGATAGGATTTTCAAAGTAATTTGGCTATGGGGGGTCTGAGGTATCAGTTCATTTTTAGAAAAAGGGGTCTCTGGCCCAAAATACTTTGGGAATCCTCGGTGTAGACTATATGGACTTAGTTTCTTTATTATTGTAGTGAATTTAACAAGAAACATTAAAGTTTTAGGTCTAAAAAATTATAGAAACTAACCTCCTTTAACCAATTATGTTATTTATAGTAATAAAATCCCATCAGAAGACATAATTCATATTTCATAAGTTTTTTTTAGTTTACCTTTCATAGGTACAGGTAAAAACCTAATCATTTTTTTATGTATTTAATGTAGAGCTACTAACTAGGTTTTTTCACGCAGCGGACCCCCGGGTTAAACTAGTTATATAATAAATCTATTTTAATCGAGCTCGTATCAATTAACTTTTTTCCTAACCCTTCACCTAGACATAAATATCATATAAAACAATATTCAAAGAAAGTTAACTCCGGCAAGGGGCCTATTGGAAATTCTTATAATAAATATATAAAAAAGTATTCCATAAATACCTGCACATAACCTCGTGTGTAAGTAGAACCCTGCACATTTCTGGATTCTTATCCTGTCCCTCATACACGATGGGCTGGAACAAAACATAAAAGAGAGAAGTATTTCATTACCATACAAAATGAAACATTAATATGAACATTATCACGCGAACCGAATTTAACCCTTTCAAACTACACGTCATATCAGCAACTTATGTGAGTTAGTAGCCATTATTTATGAATATTTATGGCACTTATAATTTTTCTAATTAATTAAAAGATATATTTAATTAAAGTAGTATAGATAAGAGTTTCGTCTTCAATAGTATGTATACGTTTTTTTGCTAATTTATGCACCCTAGCCCTACGTAATTGTGCTTTATTATCAAAACTGATTTGCATAGTAGCCTCATCGTTCTGTCATTTTAGTTTTAGATTATCTCTAAAAGTTTTAATACAACTAGAAATATTCAAAAATATCATTTAGTTAATAATAACATAAATACAAGTGCTTAGAAAAAAGTTTAGTTTTTATGCCTAATAGCATTCCGGTTAAATTTTTCAAGTGAGAGGACTACTTGAAAAATTCAAACGGTAGTTACATCCGAAACTATAAGATATAGCGAAAACATTCTCAAAAGAGTCTCGGGGCTGGTTTTTACAAAATTAGCCGATTCATATCTGATTAGGACCACTGATTGTTAAAAAAGATTATGAATACCGTTTTAATTTTCACCGAAATTGACTCCGAGAATTTTGTTAGTATTTTTCATTACATATTCCCGTTTTGGATTTGGTCTTAGAGGCTCACTTGAAAATTTCACCTGTATAGTTCAGTGTAAATAGTATAGAAATCATAGAAGAAAAATAGTAAAAATGACAATCGTCTTATAATAAGAACAAACTCTGAAAAGCTTTAAAATTCTACATTACCAGACAGCATCATAGGTATTTCTTATTTCACTTTTTGGTGCAATATTGTTTAAAACATATCTCAAGATCAATTAATTCTTAATGCCGTAAGGACAGAACGAATAAACATACAAACATTCTATTTATTACCATATTCTATAGCGGAATTACAATATAATTCTTCAAATATAGGGCATTAGGGTTTTATGAATCTACCATTACCTCACCCTTAAAATCCGAAATAGATTTCTTCAGCCCTGACAAAATATTTAATTGAATATAAAATAGCCTGGTATTAACATCCTTTGTGTGTAGGATTTGTGAGGATTTTGTATGAGCAAGGGTGTTTTTGTACTAAGTATTTATGGATCATAGGAAGGTATTTAAACACACGCTCAAACGTAGGGTCTTGTTTTCTATAAGGGGAAGTTAAATACTGGTATCAGGTGTGATTGTAAATCCAATTATTATACTTACAAGTCATGAAAATAGCTCAATATGCAACGGTTCTCAAGAATATTTCTCGTCCGACTGCTTGGGTCAAGCCCTCTCATTTTTAGGGATCGAACAGTATTCCCATCACACTAATTCATTACGGCTTGGCTACTTACTCTCACCGTCAGCACGTGGTAATTGTAAAAATATACACATTGGGCTCGAAAAAGCGATTTTTCGGCCCGTATTACAATACACCTCATTTGAGACCCGAGCGCGTTAATCACTAAGCTAACCACGACTAAAACATATTTCTTGCACACTTTATATACTCGGAATGACCTTCCAAGGTTTTCCCAAAACTCTACGATATTTGACTTTCTCTTTTTTGAGAAACCATATCATTCATTCAGCTAAGTGTTCCGGCCACCGGGTAGATCTTAGTGACCTGTCCTATAAATGTATTTTGAATTATTTCAAGCACCATCCTATAACTCAATCGCTTACTAGGTTTGAAATATTAAAATGTATAAAAAATCAACAAAGAATTCAAAAGAAGTATCCCAATATTCTCTTAAAGCACTTTAGTAATTAATAATCAATTGTTTTTTGTAATGTTTACTTATTACTGCTTTCCATAAATATTTTCATATCATTATTGGTCACCAATATAAATAATTTAAATTTTATTTTATTTTTAGAAAACTTACGAAAATCTTCTACCCACTTTTATAAAACAAACTGCCATAACGTAAAATGAACATAACATAAATATTAAATAACAGCGACCATGATAGTAACACTTTTGAAGTCTATTCTCAGATAAGGTCCCAGCGGCCCAGCGGGGGCGAGTCCGGTGGGCACTCCCTCGCATGGGATTCAATCTCTTGGGAATTCGAGGAGGTTTAAAAAAAATAGGGGCCACTGTGTACCTAATTACTCCTATGAGCTTAAAGTTAATATTTGCGGTTGAAGTGGTATTAATTATAATGTTTTTTGTGGTATAGTAAGTATAACAAGTTGTGGCAGTTTAAGGTAAACATGAATAAATTTTCTAATATTAGTAATACTGCTCTGGGTGTATTCGCTTCAGAGTTGTTCGTCATATATTGGCCATAATATAAAGGTAACTTACTTAGCTTAGGAATCTTATTCTACAGGTAATGTATATCATATAATAATGCAGAGGCTCCGGTTTGATTCCTGGTATAGTAAATTGCGGAAACGTATTTTCTCCGTTATTTACTATGGTCTGGGTGTCTGGGGTCGTCCCCAGAGTGGTCCGTTGTATATTACCCATAATCCAAGCATAACTTGCTTAATTTGAGGATATACAGTGTGTGTGTATGTCTGCCGATTGTAAAAAAAAATCAGAGGGGATTGAGTTTGTCCAACGAATTTAAAAATAGAAAAACATTAGGGAGGCTAATTCTAGCAAGCAGATTCTGAAAATGCAACTGTTAGAATGTTTTCTCTCTGTTTGTTTGATCACCACGTGAAAGCTACTGAATGGATTTAAATGAAACTCGATACAGAGCGACCTAAAATCAACACTTAGGATACTTTTATCCCGATAAAATATAGCCAACAAGATGGCACTGCGATCACGTTTTATTGGCGCTGTCATTGTAATTCACTAACAAAAACAAAACCGACTTCAAAGTAAAAAGTTGGTTTTATTTTTGTTAAAAAATATATTTTTTACTTTTTATTTGGGGAAGTCCCATCTCGGAAGCCTTTCGAATAAAATTTTTTTTTAATATCGGCCCACAATTGACTGAGAAATCTCGTAACATGCATACAAAAAAAAAATAAGAGCCTCTAGAAAATGGAATACTGGCACGCGTACACAAGCTTTTTTTCTAAGAATGTAGGCGCTCTGCGTTCTTTAATAAGGGTTAATATCGATTTCCCTGGAATCCACTCACCAGGTCCTGACATTATGACCATGGGACTATCTCGGGAGCTTATGAATAAAGAAAAAAAATTGAAAAACACTCCACAATTGACGAAGATATCGTGTAACAAAGAAGTCGTTTAACACTTTTCGAGGGTTTCCTCTCGATTTCCCTAGAATCCACTCATCAGATCCCGACATGGTGACAATGGGACCAATTCGGGAGTACACCTTTTCGAGAAAAAGAAATTTTTTGAAAATCATTCCACAATTGACGGATTAATCGAGTAACGACAATACGAAAAAAGCATACAGACGATTTGAGAGACTCCTCCTTTTTGAAGTCTGTTAAAATGGAACGAAAACACTATCTTCAAATAAGTTTCACTAGTAGTAAAATACACTGAGTGCGCAATTGTACTAAATTTATGTAAAAACAAGAAATAAACACTTCTCTGCAGAGGCAAGACGTAGTACGCGCCAAGCAACGTTAGCGAGTGATTTACATGACCGGACAGACTGAACATTTTATACCGTAAAGATACATGATAACTTTATATATATATATATATATAATACAGTTTAGGGTCTATGCTATTGAATCAATCATTTTAACAAACTTCAAAAAAAATAAAAACATGTATACAAAAGCCTAAATATGAAATTTCATGTCCCTAACATGAGGAACTATGGGATGCTCATATAAATTTTTATCCTTTATTTTTCACCCCTCAAGATTTTCAAGACAAATAGGTAGACTATACTTTCCTAGGATACAATCTATCTTCTTGCCTTTGATTAATATTCTTTACGTAGACATTTATTACAAATCGTCACCCAACGGTCGCAATTCAATCGTAACTATCTAAATTTAAATTTGTATATGTAAGGTTCTTTGTCAAAGGTTTCTTTCTCCAACATGGTCTCTAATTACTGTATTCAGAATTTTATGGTAACGTTTTTTAAAACGTTCGGTAAAGAATTTTAATTCTTTACCGATCTCTATTCTCTGAGATTGTTTGACCACAGATCATTGTTTTTCATAACATTGTTTGACTTGTATCATGTGTTTGACATTATCAGTATAAACTTTCAATAAAATACTGAATTCTGTATAATTATATAAATCAATCTAATGTGCAGGTATGCTTATTGCATAGTTAACATTTTCATTCTATAAAAGTGATAAGAAATTATAATAAGCAATAAAATAGTATGACATAATATGTGCAATGATTTATGTGTTACAGTAGATACGACGCTTCGCTTCGTTCGCGGAAGCTGTGTGCGCATTTCTATTATTATTGCTCTTACTTAAGTTAAATAATACAAAAGGTATCATTTTATTGGAACAGTTACAATTTGAAAATGGGTCACGTCGTTTCTTTGATTTATTCAAGCACCTACATAGTTACATTTTAAGAACACTTGCTATATTGTAGAGTATTTTATGCGACTTTATCTGCGTTAACTTTGCTTTCGTATTCCACAAAAACCGTAGCATTTTTCGGGATAGAAAACAACTCATGATAATCTTCGGCGTTTAAAATACCTGTATCCAATGTGAAAAATCTACCAATTACATGCCAGTTATCAAATTATGGTTTGAATTAGTGTGAGTGTGGTTTTTTTGGAATAATAGTATTTTTTTGGGTTTTTAGTCTAGTGACAAATTGTCGTCGTTTTTCACCTATACAAAACCCTTCAATGCGCATAATACGCACTTGTTGATTTTTTCTTTCCACTTTCATTTGACATTTTATGCATAATTTTCACTTGATTTTTCTATTTTAAAGTTCTGACTACAATGCTCTTTAAACCAGTCTTATCAATACTTATTTTAAACAGTTGTCAAATTGTCTTAACCACGTTGTACGTCTCTGACTTATAACAAACAACGAATTTCTTATGAGAGCTCTAAAAATCCAAATAAATTGAGATGTTCCATAGAAATACATTAATCTCGTACAACTATATCCTGTTGTTAATTTTGAACCAATGTTATATCATTTTTCGAAAATATTAATTAGCCTTCAAGTTTCGAAAAACTTTTCCCTAGTCTTCATTGTCCTCTAGTGTTGCCAATATAAAAATGTAAATCAACATTTAACAACAGGATTACTCCTGTTCCCACACTAAATCACTATCATATCAATATCTAAAACATCAATCTAGCAACCCTCTGTTTGGCTATGGTCTTAAGATACTGACTCATGGCTCGTCGAATGAGATTTGGACAAATCCTATAGAATTGTTCGCTCGATGAATGGAAAGGCGTGCGCAGTGCACGTGCCTAGCTGATTATGTTTGCTTAATCAGTCTTCAAACAACCTATTAATTTGGTGATTTTTTTGGGAAAATGACTTCAGTATAGTGTTTATTGTATATTATCCACGTTTATAGTGATGTTAAAGATAATATGTAACATTTTTTAAACTTATGCTTTTTATAATAAATGATTAACATAATATTGACTCGTGCAATTTTCAGAATGTAAATTAAATTAGAATGAAAACCGCTCGAGTACGAGTCGGTGGCATAAGACGGTTTCTGCAAAGAGAAATGCAAATAACGCTAACTTTCCTATAAATAATAAATACAAGAACTACTTTTCGGTAGGTTATAAATAGTACCTAATATTTTTTTTAAATTTTTGAATGACAGAAAACTTGTTTTATTTTTGTAGAAAGAAAACATTTTTTTATACACTTAAAAGTTATTTAAAATACTTATCTTCTCCTCATGAGTGTTTTGATGCAATCTGACAAAGGGTTTATTTAAATCGCTCCTAAAATTAGAATACGTTTTTTACGGTGTTCCTTCAGGATTTGGTCTCCTATTTATCTTTTATTTACTAAATAAAAACAGTCATATCTTCATTATATAGCGATGCGTGATTATGAGCTGTTTAAGTCCATTGTTTTGATTTTTTAAACATCTCGATTGTTTTCAATCGTAATCTATGATTTCGAATCCAACTTTGGCGTCGTAATCAACGTTCGCACCGTCCGTCGAGTAGACTAAGTTGATTTGAAACCATCGAAAAACATATAGATTTCTTTGTCTATGTTCGCTCCTAGACAAACTGGCAAATGGTTCACCTCGTGAAAATCTGCAACAACAAGGGAGCCGATGCGTTGGGAACCCCGTTGAGACTAGGTTCGTACGCCCTTTGAAGAACTCTTATTGCAGCGTATACTTAGATATACTCTGTATGTCTGATAGTACGTATATCTGGAGAATCGAGCGCCACGCACAGTGGACGACTTTCAAGTGAGAATGAAATCCCAAACGCTGGCGAGTAGTGCGATCTTCCATGGAGGAGGAAATCAATCGCTGACTCAATTGCAATGTTGGATTGACTGCGATTCATTTGATTTTTCAAATATCTCGGGACAGCCCATCGCTAATTTAGTGATATTGCCAAAAACTTAACAGTCAAAGGTTACCATCAGAATGATTTCTGTAATCTTTCCAAAACTGGAGTTGCGTGTCGAGTTCGCATGTACTGCGCAGCATTAGCTGATTGCCGTGTGCCCTCTGCCTAACGTTTTAATACAATTAAATCAACCGACTTCGCTATTATCCGAGCTCCATCTTTTTCATCGCAATTTTTACAATGACAGTATTGCGTGTCATCCATTTCATTGACATAATTGATATCGTAATGAAATTAGTTAATAATAATGCACCAATGCACAATTTATTATAATTTGCTGAGCTTACTATTTTAACTGCAATGATCGCAAGTATATATAATGTGCTAAATAATAGGATATATAAGTATTAAGTATCTAACTACAAAAATGATAAACAATTAAGTTTTACTTGGTTTCTAACTTTAAGTAAATTAGCCATAACTTTCCGGTCATTGGTAAAAATAAAAAGATCTAAATAGTTGAGTAGTACTGAAGGTCAAAAGCGACAGCTGTATGTAGCAGATTAGTATTACAAATGTAACAGGTATCAACATAAAGTGGCACTTTATACTATGTTTTTCAACTACCAGTACATCTGGATATGACTGTGTTAATCTCACTAAGCGATTCTCTAATAGCGGCGTCTTTTGTCCTACTGGTATTTACAAAATATTGTTAGAAAAATCATCAATTTTTTTATGGCTTAGCTTTATGATGTTCGCTTGTAAGTTATTTTTCACATATTTACTTGAATAATAATTTTGACAAAAGTTCCATAACATGAAGAAAGACTTGCCTTACACAATAAAACAATGTACTTACACTAACACAGGCACACTCACAATTCCGTAATTCTTAGTTAACAACGTTCGGCCTAAGTTAATTATGTTCGTGGCATAAATCTTTAGTAATTGGCCTCTTGTTACACAACACTAAGAGCTTGGGACGTGTTGAAATTATATATGTGAGGTGTTCTCGCGAAGTTTCATGATGTTTTCGTTAATAATTGTTATTTGTGGGCTTATAGGTGAGACAATACGCGGGTAAGAGCGAACATGGCTTTGTTTTATTCGAAATATTTGATTCAAAAACAACGATTTTATCAATGATGTTGATCATTGTGATAATTCGTTAAGAACAAAATATCTGACACGTTTACTATCTTGTCACTTATTTTTCGATAAGCAAATAACTAATAAAATCTTTGTTTGGTATTAGTTACAGCAACTTAAACAGAAGTTTGAAAGTACTATGAATATTGCAGTGTGTACGTTAGCCATTCAAATAGCTATAGTTGATATTTCAACAGTATATCAAATGTTCTTTGAGATTACTATAATTTGAATGTAACTTTAACGCGTCTTTAACAGTTTATTAAAAATTCATGAATATGTTGTGTTACAAGAAAGTTAAATTAAATAATTAATTACATTAAATAATTTATAACAAAAAAATATTCCACACAGCTTCACTCTCGGACTGTGTCACGCGGTAACTATCCTTTTTGCTGAACATGAATAATATATGTCCGTTCCTGGTATCAGGAATACATAAATATATGTATGTATATTTCATTATAATTGGTTTAATTCTAATGCCGTGAAAAAGGAACAAATACAATAAACATAGGATGCAAATAACAAGGATGACGGTTGCCTAGCAATAAGCCATTTGTTGGGTTGTTGATAAATGGATTATTATACATTCTTGTACTCTGTACTTTGTATTGTAATCTATCCCTATTAGTATTATAAATGCGAAAGTAAATCTGGCTGTCTGTCTATCGGTGGTCTGTTGGTCTGTCTGTCTGTCTATCTGTCTATCTGTCTATCTGTCTGTCTGCCTGTTACGCTTTCATGGAACAACTACTTGACGGATTTGGATGAAAACTCAGTATATATATATGTTTATTTTCGATGCCGAGGATGAACATAGGATATAGTTTTATCCCGAAAAATAATTTAGTTTGAGGGATAAAAATATATTTGTCTCTCTTTTTGTTATGCTTTTGCGGAAAAACTATTGGACCGATTTGGCACAAATTCGGTACATGCACATGTAATTTTAACACCGGTGGTGAACAAGGGATACTTTTCATTTCAGATAATTGGATAGATTTATGTAAAGGTTATCCCGGAAAGTAGGATTATTGTTTTTTTTGTAGGTCATTGTGGTCCTTTTGGCTATTTTGGTCATTTTGGTCATTTTGGTCATTTTGGCCATTTTGGTAATTTTGGTCATTTTGGCTATCTTGGTCATTTTGGTCATTTTGGTCATTTTTTCCATTTTGATAATTTTGGTTATTTTTTCCCTTTATGTAGTTTACACATAGATAGACGGGGATAAATAAATAAAACTAGAACAGGTTGAAATCGAGGATGAAAGTTTGTATGAGACCAATCATTTCTCGAGTTCATAGATATAAAAATTCTTCATCTATAGGAAAATGCGATAGTAAGTCGATATATCTATCTATTAAGCTTTCATGGAAAAACTACTAGAAATATTGAACCAGTTTTGCTGTAATTTTGTTAAAATGTAGTTTTAATACCGTAAATGGACATAAATACTTTTCATACCGGGAGACGGGATAGTTTGCGATATAAAATAAAATGAATCTTCCGGGAGCAAATATCACTTACATAAAAATTGAGTACAATGTAACCTGTATTAACGCCTGCTCTTTAAAGAAGAGGCTCGCACTAGAGGTTGACCCGGGATGCAGGCGCGGGGTAAGCTCTAGTAATCATATTTTAAGATTCTAAGCATTCGTCGTCTGCACATTGAAGCTATTTAAAAAACAACTGAAATACAGTATATAAACTACGGAGAACACGATGCAATTTTTTTTTTAAATTCTTGTCTTTTTGTTCGGGATTTACGTAACCACTACAGGATCAATTTCGATTCAGTTTTTATTGATCAACAACTAGTTTTTATATTTAAACTCTGCACTACTTTTTATCTTGGGAATTCCACTGGATTTTTTTGGGAATAATTTAAAATGGCCAGATTAAAAAAAAAACAAATTCCAATATTATTTTTTTACTGATCGATAACAATTTAAGAGATAACACTTTATTGCACACCAAAGTATATAATTACAAAAACAAACCATATTTACAATATTCTCTAGACAATACAATATGCGGCCTTATCGCTCAAAGCGATCTCTTCCAGGCAACCCAAATTAAAGAAATTTGTTAGCTAATGACGATGTAGGTGGTGCTGAACTTTAATGTAGTATAATCATCAGTAATATGTAAACATGCATGACTCGAGACGATTTCGTCCTTCAAAATGATTGAATGATAACAACCTTCATCCCCTACTCAATTAAACTCAAACAATTTATCAACAGAATAACCCTTTACGAAAGTGTCGATCAAAATATAAAATTTCATCACACAACAATAGTCGGCGCTCGACGCCAGACGTGTAACTTTAAACGTGGACTGGAATGAAATTGTAACACGAGATAATGGTAATGATTGTGCTCGTACGCAATTCAATTCTTTTGGTGTAGGGGCGTGGGGTTTATGGCCTAATCGAGCGCCGGCGATGACAATCTGACGACCGACCGGCACGTGGACGACACGTGTTTACTTACTGGCCTTACAGTTTTACTATGACTATACGTTAGACACCGCCAGTGACAAGCCGGCGTGAGCATCGCTGGTTTAAATTACTGGTTTCTAAAATTAGCCAATTTAAGTAAAACTGATTATGAATTGTCGTAATTAAATAAATGCTAAAATATTTAAGATAATTCTGTATTGGTGTATAATAAAGTGTTATCTATCTAATATATTTGTACATTATACAAGTAATTTCGCTATTAATATTATTGAATGAGATAAAAAAAAATACTAAAAATACATAAGACTAATATCGATGTATGGACAAACAGTCATAGCGGAGCAGAGCTATCGACTCCTCGTATATACAGTGGGTTTCACTTATAACGACCTCGTTTGTAACGAGTTTTTGGTTATAGCGACGTAACATTTCAATAATCCCTTGAATTTAGGGTATACTTTTAGAGGAAAATAATTTGGCTATACCGTCTTCGGATATAACGCCCTTGCAGATATTACGACCAAGTCTACCCACAAGAACCTAATCAATAATCAAATACCTACACAAAGGTTAATTCACGGTATTATAAAGTTTTCGTATCTCTTGGCCACAGATATATGTTATCATGTATCCACAGATGACCAGAAGTTGTAATAATATACTTTTTTATTAACGTTTAGCTACATAAAATGAAATCTAAAAATCAGTTAGTATTATGATATTAAAATAAATAGACATTAGGTATAAGCATTTCGTGGCTGTAGGTATTGTCTAGCAATAAATATTGTTTTCTTTATACCATTATATATAGCAACTTCCGGGTATAGCGACTAAATTATAATGGTCCCTTCAACGTCGTAATAACCAAAACCCATTGTATAATTATAAATATTAAAAAAAATGTTAATAAAAACGCTTAAATTTATTATATTTTCTTAAGTTTGTGCCACTAGCACACATAATAAAACTACGTTTTAACGGTTTTCAGCGCGGTATTTTATTTTATTTTCACTATTATCTATTATTAAAGATGTTAAATGTCAAAGAATATTGTCAAATCTTTAGCTTACCGCCAACTTGTTAATTTTTTATTATTTAGTTTTAATTTTTATTTATGGTTACCATTAACTCTATGGGAGTCTAATCTAATTTACCAAGCGCTTAAACTTATACTTAAAGTTGAACCGATAAGGATTTTAATATCCACACTGTATTAGTCCGACTCGGACACAGGCTACTTGTATTGAATGAGGGTCTCACCTGCTTTGTTACAGAGTCGATGAGACGGACGAATATGTCTTGCTCTTGTCTAATACCTGTCAACAAAAACCATAATTTATTTTTTTATAGCAGTGTAAAATACTAATCCAATCAAATTAAGCTGTTAAATTACTAATTCCTATATAATTATAAATTACAAAAATAATATGATACCATAAACGTCCCACTAATGTGTTTGGGATTTCTCACTTTAGAGCAACAGACAGTAAGCACGTACAATACGTACCTACCACACTAATTTTCCAAGAAGAACTGATGAGATTTACAAATTGGTATTCTATGCATGTTTTCAATTGTCTAAGATATGCATGCTCCCCGATCTGGATTCGAACCCATTTAATTAGAATGAGGGCTAAATTTGCCTTACCTTAGTCACTTAGCTATTCTACCTTATTAAACCTCAAAAATATACAAATATTTTTGAGGTTTAATAATATATTTGACATATTGTATAATTTTCGTTTGTTTGTCTACCATCCATAAAACTGTAACATTAACACATTGTAGCAATAAACATCGTAGCAGGCTACAGACTACGAGCGTAGTCCGCCGTAGCGGCAGACATTGCACAATTTGTTAACCTCCTGAAATTACCTCCACACGTGTCCTGTCGCTTTTCTTTTTCAAAAAACAAATTTAAATGTAAAGTATACAACTAGAAAACTTGTGAAGATTCAAACTTTTGTTTGTATTATAATGTACTAGGATATGCCCGCGACTTCGTCTACACAGGAATTGAAATTCCTGCGGGATTCCCTATACAAAATACTGCAGTATTTGAAAAATAATGTAAGCTATCGTTTTAGTGAAAACTGTATGTTAGTGAATTTTATTATATTAAGTTTACTAATGGTCAGTAAAAAAATCACATTAGATTTCTTTTTATAGCCTGGCCATTTTAAATAATTCCTAGAAAAATTCCCACGGGATTCCCGGCATAAAAGGTAGCGCAAAGTTTAAGTCTAAGAATTAGCTGTCGATCAGCGAAAACTGCATAGAAATCGGCTTAGTAGTTTTTACGTGGATCCCGAACAAACAGACAAAACGACAAACAGACAAGAAATCTAAAAAAATTGCATCGTGTTCTCCATCGTTTATATAGTCTATTCTAGTTGATTTTTTTTAAATAGCTTCAATGTACTGACACGGCATGTTTAGAAGTTTATAATATTATAGATTTATTGTCACACTCCTTATTTTTATTATGATTATTTTGTGCTCAAATAGTCCAACATTTTTGGTACATTAGATAGGTTTGCCCTCAGTTAGGCGATTTTAGTAGTACAATAAATTAACTTGTTTCAGGAATACAATGTTCATACAGGTATAGGCAAATAAGCTTAACTACCATGTCACACAGATAAAAATATTCTTATATAAACACAAAATTGCAACGCAAAATTCTACCTCAAAGCCCCTTAATATTTTAATGCACCTAATTTAGTCGACTAACGCAACATAATACAGCTCTTAACACCGCATTATAGTCGGAGAGCTAGCTGCTATATTCATAGTGTAAGAGCTAGTCCATTCTGTGCCAATTTTCCATTATCCGAGCACTAAAGGCCAAGACGGCTAATATTTACAATGCAGCCGTCGCATACACGGTCTTTGTTGAGGACGATGTCAGAATACATGATTTGGTTTTGAACTCCATTTGTGATACTGATGTAGATTTAAAGATATTCGCTATGGTTTAAAAGTAATTTTAGTGATGTTCATTGGTTTAGAGGTTACTAAGGTTTTCTACTCGCGTCCCAAACTCTAAGGATATGGGTTCGAATCTTAGCACGAAAGCATGCACCATTTAGGCAGTTTTTCTAATCGAATGTGCATAGTGCTACAATTACCACGTGCTGATGGTAAAGGAAAACCGGCACATAGAGATAGATAGATAACGTTTTATTATACACCAATACAAACATGAACTTAAAGACTAAAATTATAACTAGTAATGTACAAAGGGCGGTCTTATCGCTAAAAAAGCGATCTCTTCCAGACAACCCCAGGAATGAATTGAGATGATAATGGCGATGTTGGTATATTCAAATTCAAATTCAAAGTCTTTTATTCAAAATAAGTTCCACTGGAGAACACTTTTTGAAGGTCATATATATAAGTTAAAATTTAATTTATCTTCCTATTCTATGTATACCGCTTCGCAACGTGTTATTGCTGTTAAGGAGAAGAAGCGGCAAGAAACTCCCCAGCAACACGTCTAGCTAAATATTGTTTTTCTTTCAGTTTCTTATTCTATTTATATCTCAAGTTGTCTTTTTTTTAATAAGTTTTATACAGAAGTATGTTACAGAATTACTCTTTGAAGAATTAATGGAGTTATAGCAAACAGTGCATACTCAATAAGACCAAGACACAATAAAAGGAAAGAAAAATATTGTGAAAGTTATAATAATGACATGATGTACTAAAATGTTATGCTGCAATATATCTCCATAAATCCCTTACAAGCTTGGCAAGATAACATTATACAAAATATAGTATAAGATGTTAGAGCGAGCTGCTTCCACCGCGATCTGGAGCTTCCCTCCATCAAAAACTACATTACGTCGCTCTCGCGTAAGTATTTCGATCTAGCGCCGCACCATCGAAATCCCCTCGTCGTGTCCGCGTCCGATTATAAGCCTCGATGAAAGGCTCTCGTGCGACGACCGCGTAACATCCTCATGGACAAGGTCGACGATATCACAAAACGGCTGGCTCGGATCAGCCCGCCCGCGGTTAGGACGGCAGGCTGGCAGGCACCGACAGACAGACACAGACGGCGGCGTCGACGCCGCCAATCACGATCTCTCCACGTCCCCGCGAGGGACGCCAGGAGACACAGCCCCCCCATAGGATAGACTAGGCGTGTTGCTGGGAAGTTTCTTTCGCCGTTTCTTCTCTCCCAGCCATAACACGTTGCGAAACGGCAGTAAGATAGTATAGGCCACCGCGAACCGCCGATCCCGGTCCGCCGGGATCCTTCCTCTCGGGCTTTATATTACCCGTCGACCGCTCTCAATTAGTGCATTGTGTCGCCTTATGGTGGGCATCATTAGATTCATCCTCCTCTCATGGCAACAGTCCAGCCGAGGTGAAACTCCCTAGGGAGCCCCCTCGAGCAAGTTGCCTCCCGGGCTCGAGCGCCTTCGCTTCGCAAAGGCACTCGCCCCGAAAACCCCGGTAAAGTTGTGAGGTCTTCGGACCAACAACATAAAGTCAAGTCCAATAAAAAAAAAAAAAAGCGAGCTGCTATGTAAATGAATTTTTGTCATTTAAGTATTCTTCAATAGTGTAGTATTCCTTTTTTAGCAAGATACTTTTTAATTTGGTTTTAAATTTAGTGAAAGGCAGATCTAACATTTCACTCGAAATCTTATTGAAGAAACGTATACCAACCCCCAAGAAAGAGGACAGTACTTTTTGTAATCTAAAAGATGGCAATATCAGTCTATTACAATGCCTGGTGTTGAAATTGTGAATATCCTTATACTGCTTGTAGGCACTCAAATTATTACTAATATAAATTATATTATTAAACATATATCAGCAGGCGACCGTCGTAATATTGATTTCCTTAAAGTATTCTCTAAGATTACACGTAACATATAGTACGAACTACTTACATTTTAATAATAAATATATAAATAATATATATATATAAATAAATATATATATATGCAGAAATTTTATATATTGCATAGATATATAGGTACTTAATATACATATCTACAAAATATATAAATGTTTATAAATGAATTTAAATATCATATTTCAACAACAGGTACCTAGTATTTTTTGAACATAGATTTAAATATCGCTAGCGATTTTGCTTGGCTGACAGTAACAAGAATCGCGTTCCAAAGCTTGTAAAAAGTTGAGTTATGCGATAACCGATGTGTCAAACCCGCCAATCCAACTTGGACAGGTGCGGCGGGTATACTGTCCATTTCCCAATAAATACAAACTCGAACCCTTTAGTAAGTACATCGTTATGGGCTAATATTATTAAGGTTTTCTAAGGAAGGCCTTAGAAAACTACGAATAAATTTTTTTTCAAGTGCTATTAGAAATTAATACATTTTTTTTTAAATTATGCTTCTTTTGATGAATAAGGCAACATTGCTCAGGATTTAAACTCAAAATTTTATTTGACAGTACCTGAAGTTGGATGTGCTAAAAATCATACCTTTAGCCACAGTAGTGTCTCTAAAATAAATCTTTCTTTTTGGACAAATTGTATTAAAATCAGTTTAATATATTAGTTGTGAATAGGTAATAAACTGAGCTACTTTTACATTAATAATGTTAGTATAAATTTGCGACAAGTTTTCATTTAGTCGTTACAATAAACATACAGACAAAGGTTATTGTGAAACAATCCCTAAACTCATACTATATTGCTGATAATAGAATCGAGCAAGATGACAATACGCGTCAAGTGAAGACAATATTTACACAGCTTCCATAGACGACGTACGACAGATTTGTGTACTTCAAACATGTCTATATACATATACATACAATAGGTATTTGATGAGACGATAAACTTAGTACTCATTGATACGACGAGATCAGTCTATATATAATATAATCGCATTAAAGTTTTTGTAGATTTGTATAAATTTCAATCAGAGCTGGATCTAGTTATGTTTTGCACTATTAAATTTATTTATTTTTTCATTTTCCTCAAGCCCACGTTTATTTATTCATTGTTTTCTTATTATTCAAGCTAATGTCATCAACCTATAAGATATATAAAATAAAAGGAAGTATGTTGTAGTGCTGGTTGGTAATAGTTGTTCTTTTATATCTATCCTTATTATTAATATTATAAATGTGGAAGTAACTCTGTCTGTTTCGTTTTCACGGAAAAACTGCTGGACCAATTTGGCTGAAACTCAGTATAATTATATTTTCGATGCCGAGGATGACCATAGGATACTTTTTATCCCGACAAAACGGATAGTTTCTGGGATAAAAATATATTTGTCTCTCTGTTTGTTCTGCTTTTACGGAAAAACTACTGGACTTATTTGGCTGAAATTCGGTATGCATGTAATTTTAATACCAAGAATGGACAAGGAATACTTTTAATCTCGGATAATGGGATCAGTTTGGGGATAGATTTATGTAAAGATTATCCCAGAAAGTAGGATAGGTTTTTATTTTGTGATTTGCCATTTTGGTTAATTTGGTCGATTTGATCGATGTGATCGGTGTGGTCGGTTGTGGTCGATGTGGTCGGTGTGGTCGGTGTGGTCGGTGTGGTCGGTGTGGTCGGTGTGGTCGGTGTGGTCGGTGTGGTCGGTGTGGTCGGTGTGGTCGATGTGGTCGGTGTGGTCGGTGTGGTCGGTGTGGTCGGTGTGGTCGGTGTGGTCGGTGTGGTCGGTGTGGTCGGTGTGGTCGGTGTGGTCGGTGGTCGGTGGTCGGTGTGGTCGGTGTGGTCGGTGTGGTCGGTGTGGTCGGTGTGGTCGGTGTGGTCGGTGTGGTCGGTGTGGTCGGTGTGGTCGGTGTGGTCGGTGTGGTCGGTGTGGTCGGTGTGGTCGGTGTGGTCGATGTAGTCGATTTGGTCATTTTGGCGTACATATGTAGTTTTAATACCGAAAATTGGCATAAGTACTTTTCATCCAGGAGGTGGGATAGTTTGAATATTCCGGGGCAAATAGCAGTAACATAAAAATTTAATACAATGTAACCTGTGTTCTAACTTCTTTAAACAGGAGGCACGCACTAGAGGTATACCCGCGGCGCAGCCGCAGGGTAAACCCTAATCTATAATATTTAGGGATGGGCCGAAATTCGGTTTAAATGCCGAACATTCGGTGCAAGAAAAAAGTAAAGTACCTACTTGCACTATTATGTCTGAAGTTAATAGAAATCATATATATCGTAACCGTAATATAAAAATTGGCATCTATATACACATGGTCATTTATTTTAGTGAGGAACATGTAAACTTTAACGTGCAATGTGATAAAAAACAAATAAAATTAGTTCTTGATTAAATCTTTGCCTAATTAAATAGACATTAAATTAAAACAAAAATAAAATAAACTTATTATTCCTCTAAGAAACATCAGTAAATACTGCAACTGCTTAATTATAATGCGTAACTTGAATAAAATTAAAAAAAAACACGTTTAAGGGACATCAGCAATTCCAACTTTAATTTTGATTGAAATCACTTTTTACGAAATAAAAATTATGAATTTAGAATTATGAAATGGTGATTTTGTTTCAATCAAAGGTCTAAAAGTGTATTCTTTTATCCACCTACACATACTTAAAATTTACGGCGTTATCAAGTCTCGACGTCAACAGGTCACAACGTGTTGCTCTTGAGAAAGTGTGGCGAAATCAAACCGAAGTTCGTATTCGGTTCAAACCACATTCGGCCCATCCCTAATAATATTATAACATTTTAAAAATACAACAAACAACTAGAATACACTATATAAACGATGGAGAACACGATGCATTTTTTTAGATTTCTTGTCTGTTTTCGGTTTGTCAGTTTGTCTGTTTATTCGGAATTCACGTAAAAACTACTAGATCGATTTCGATGCAGTTTTCGCTGATCGACAGCAAATTTTTAGACTTAAAATCTACTTTTGATCCTGAGAATCATGCGGGAATTTTTCTGGGAATGATTTAAAATAGTCACATAAAAAAAACAAATTCAATATGATTTTTTAATTGATAGATAGGAAAAACTATGTAATAAAATTTCTGATAATTATTATCTCGGGAACCCCGCGGGAATTTTTCCGGGAGCGGTTTACAGTTGTTCGGGTGCATAAAATTTAGCTTATTGCATCACAGTTTTCATTAAAACCACAGCTGCGGTACTTTGTAATCCCGCGGGACGAAGTCGAATATCCTAGTTTGAAGTATTTTCCTAGTTTCATAACAACTTTTTTGTTTATATGTCTTTACTTCAACTCGGTCAATACTTCAATTCAAACTGGCTGGTTTCACACATCAATGTACTTAGTTTCATGATGTATCAGGCAACTTGCAGAAGCATTATATTTCCACTATAATTATGGTGTCACTTACCATCGGGCAGACAGTTCGATAATTTATAAACTTCATTGATTTTTTTTAACATATATATAAAGCCTTTAATTACTCACCATTTGCATAAAGTAATTGCAGTCTATACTGGATACCGTTATTTGTCTTTTGTCCGTCAGGTTCCTGGTAACAAATAGAAAATTATAATATACATGCTTGGAAAGTGCAATAAAGTCAACGATTTTTATGTAGCGACCGACGAAATAAAAAAACGTTAAGTAAAAAGTCTTGCGACCCCTTCATTACGAGATATTGTAATTAATTTATATGTTTAATTATTATATAGGTCTTATTTTTTAACAGACGCGACCCCCACAAGGGTCGCGACCGCCAGGTTGAGAAACTGTGCTCTAGAGTAATAAAAATTATAACATCCTAAAAATATTTGTTTTACAACTTGCAGTGATTTACTGTTAATTTATCTCAAATTGACGAGCTAATTGGACATAGAGTGAACATTTAATTGAGGTAAAATCACGTCACGGAAACAATAAATCAATTCATTATTGTTGGTGCTTTATTTCACTTTTGGCAAATTAGACATACTTTCCGATTACTGAGTTTTAAGTGTTGCTTGCTCCCTATGAGCTTCTCATTTTGTATTGAACGCAATATTTAATAGCATTTTTGTCTGCAAAGATAAAGATTTTCGAAGATATAGAAAAGTCAGATTAAAACACTAATAACTAAAATAATTTTACAGTAATTCACTTAGCTATGTGAGATTGATAAGTTTTTTTTCTATCGAGTTAAGAGACGCAAATACTAATTGCAGGTAATTATTTATGGATGGGTTGTGTGAATAATACGATGATTTGTAGCGTGACAGAGGACGTATGCCAGAATAGAGGAGTTTGGAAGTAAAAGAAAA
This sequence comes from Dendrolimus houi, assembly GCA_039645545.1. NCBI lineage: Eukaryota > Metazoa > Arthropoda > Insecta > Lepidoptera > Lasiocampidae > Dendrolimus > Dendrolimus houi. The sequence goes on along the minus strand of CM077117.1, from coordinate 15,869,520 downwards.
AGACATATTGTACTGACTCCAAATTAGGAGAACGTGAAAGGAAAGTGAGAGATAATTATTTAAGAAAAAAAACAAAGAATTTATAATACTATAATGTTATGATTATCTGTCACTAAATTCTCATACATTATTTGTTCAAAAGTAATTGAAGATTAAAACAAGTAAACGTATAACAGTATCAAATGATATTTCTAATGCTAGGTCAATGATAGTTTCACATAGTTTAGTTAAGTGTTAAATCCTATTTGTGTCTAGAGCATAGAGAGCTTTACAATTTTTTTATTCCTCGTCTTACGTTATTTAGCTTACCTCGTTGTAAGGTTATTGACACACATTTTATTTCTCTTAACATCAAGGCAGCATTATTGAGCCTACCAATAAAAAGTCTACTTTCTTATAAATGTTTGGAGAATTTTTTTTTATCAAAAACTATGGAGAGTACTGTGATGTACTTAACCTCCTGAATTTACTCGTTAATAACAAAACATTGTCACACACAGTTGCTAAGATACGGTATAAAGCGCGGGCCACACGTGTCGTAAAAACGCGGACATGAATGTTTACCGTGTGAATAATTAAACGCCCCGCGACAAACAAGACGTGTGAAAGCGCCGCGCCCTCTAGCGTGCGGCCGCGACAAAATGTAACCTACATTTAACATTCAATGAGCAATATTTTATTTCACTTTGTAGGTATTGTTGATATTACACATAATATTTTTATACTACACTGGTATCAAAAATGTAACTAACCTAATTGAAATGGATATACCATAATTACGTGAATGGAAAGTGAGTTTAATTGTTCTGTATGCAATGATTTATAACCATATACATTAAAGTCGATTCTTAAATTTTATATTACAAATAATCCGAAAAAATCAAAATAGTCTTATTAACGCATTTCTCAGAGAGATTATTCAAATTAATCAATCAAACAAACATTATACCTATATTATTTATTAAATTCCATGAAATCGAGCTTCAACACATTGATATGATATTTTTCCACCCTCGCTCGCTCTCTAAAAGTGGCGCTGTTCCATCATAGTAAACATTGGCCGCGCGGGGTTAATATTGTCAAACATCGATTTGAATCAGGTCTTCATAGGCTCTTAAATTGTGGAAGATAAGATTATCATCTGAATTCATCTAAGAGATTTCGTATATTACCTACTATACCTTGTATTCCTCTAATAACATATTTTAAAAAAAATAGTCTAATTGTGTCTTTAGATGATTAATATAAAACATTTTCTATTGTAGTATCTAACTTTAAATGAGGCTTAAGTTGTCTAAGACATTTAAAGATCATTAAATAGTGTAATTCATTGCAAAAATTCTGTTTGTCATGTACGAAAAATATCCAAAGAAACACTGTAGTAGAATCGTATATCTATTGTTTTTATTACTAAGATCTGCAATCACGGTACAGTCTACTATAAATGTACGTCAAATTTTAAACATTATTATTCCAACTCCAGGTTTAAACTTCGTCGAACAAATTTTTATTCTTCCCATAATAAATTCTAACACATGCCACCAACTAAGCCACGAGCCCGCATTGGCATTATGTAAATAAAGCATTGTATACACAATAGACATGATGTCGCTGCGATGCTGATTGATGGACATCTTCAATCGCGATACATATCATTTGCTGAGGATTTATTAATAAACGAACAATAATACGTGGCTATGGTAGAAAATTTAAACGATATTTTACAGTCGTCAGGAAGTCTTTAAATATTTTCTATGACACACACGTCGATTAAAATACATAACTTATGTAGCAAGCCCAAGACAGTCCACGTACATAATTAAGTCTAGCAAATTGAAATATTTTAAAAATTTCGATTTATTAAAAACTCAAACTACTGAGCCTTTTGAATATTATAAAATGTTTTTAATTAAATATTACATATACTAATTTATTAAAATATTGAATAAACCAAGTCACAGCTGCAGCATAGATAATTTGCTATATGTATACAAAACTTAAATTCGTCAAAAAGATTTTTGTCTATTTACACAAATACGTACACGAATAACATGTAAAAATAGTATCGTGTGTACAGTAATATAGGCATTGTCAGTTTGGTTGAAATAAATCTTCAAAAGTGATTGTGTGAAAGATGACGTAAATATTTGTAACGTGATTGAGGACGTATGCTGGAATAGAGGAGTATAGAAGGAAAAGACATACTGTAACTGGCCCTAAGGGATCAGGAGAAGGTAGAGAAAATACCGTGTTACAGCCCAAATGAGCAAAACGGTAATTTAAAGCAAGAAAAACACTTATTATAGGTACTGTATTAATTTAGTGACTTGGTACAGAGAAGGAACATTGTTAAAGATAATCTTCTCGACTCTCTCTTTTTTATTACACTACCCTGGCTTTACTATAATTTATAGAAAGGGGTCCAATATCAGCGTATTGAAATGACTGCTTTACACTATGGAGTATAGCTATGTTTCGTAGTGCATGTTGTTCTCACTTTTTCTAAAAATGTTTGGCTCACCTGATCCTTTTCAATGAAGCCAATGAAGGCAGTGCGCTCGATCTCAACCGGTTGTCCGGCGCGATCGTACAGCGCTACTACGAAGTGGAAGAAGTTACTTTTGCGTAGGTTGCTGGGCGGCTGCTTTTCGAAGTGCGCGCGACCAACACCCACGCTGCTATAAATAAGTAAAAAATAAATGAGTATAAAGTTACGTCGTCCGTATCTTATACTAATACTTATATATAAAGCTGAAGAGTGTGTTTGTTTGATTGAAAGCGCTAATCTCAGGAACTACTTGTCTAATTTGAAACATTCTTCCAGTGTTAGATAGATAGATTTATCGAGGAAGGCTATAGGCTATATATCATCATGCTAAGACCATTAGGTGCGGAGCACCAATGAAGAATGTTTAAAAATCGGGGGTGTTTTTTTAACTTACATTTTTTTAACTATTTCACGCGGACGAAGTCTCGGGCAGAAGCTAGTTTATAATATGATAGGTTCGTCAAATGGAGCTTCTTAAAACGACTCAAATATAAATTATTATTATCATTAAACTATCAAGTGGAAATGCATCTTATCTGCTTAATCTCATAAGCTTTATCATAAGGCATAGTAACTAAAAACCAGTCTCCTTTTAATTATGTGTTTGGACTGCCAGTTCGGAAGTATTCATACAATTATCACGTGCTGACAGCGAACAAAAACATCGTGAGGTAACCAAGTAAATCGAGATCACGAATGTAAACAGACATAGCAGGTGTATATACCAACCCTCTTTATAAAATAGGCTGGTCCTTGCCCAGCAGTGGGAAGCCTGTAAGCTGATATTTACATAACTACATGATAAACTTATGCATATCTACAATCATTACATATAAGTAGTGTCGTGTCGGCAAACAACCACATAAATAAATTATATATATTTCATATCTAAGTAACTTTCTACTGCTTTATGGACAATATACAATGGATACTACCACAGATATTTAGATATCTGTGGATATATCTGCTGCTGATCCCACTAGGGTCCAGACCAGGTTAAGTAGAAGAACGATCATTTCCCACATATATTATACCAGAGAACGAGTCCAAAACCTCGTCTCTACTGATTTAATTTTTTGTATGCTATATTTAAATTAAGTTCGAAATATAACATAATTATTAGCCATTATGACCATAAACAAAAATCAAAAGACATCTGCATGCAAACAGTCCTATTCATAGCTCCTAAAAAAGGTCATAAATCTTTCATATATTTGCATCTTGCAACCCACAAATTTGTCAATAGGGTGCTTCCTTGAGGTGGCAAAAGCATATTATAATCGATCATTTGCTGCAAACCGCAAAAAATCATAAACAAAAGAACAGATGATAATACTTCGAAATTGATTTATTGCTTTTCCGTTACTTGAATTTAGTTTTTGCAAGTCATTTACCGTTTTTGCCATTTTTACAGTTAATCCTTATTTGACACTGACTACCACATTATTGAACAAAAATGTGTATGATTTTTTAATTTTCTATTTATTGTATTTTTTGTTATGTAGATAATTATTTTACAACCAGAACACATGGTGATTTTAATGTTAAATTGAAATCTGGTAAAATGTGACGCAATATCGAAATATATCTTCTAACCTGAAATCGATTTATAGGCTAAGATAAAAAAAGGTTTTTGTATGTCATTTTACTCAAGAACTATGGATCAGTACAGACAGAATTTGTAGACGTGTCATTTTTTAATAAAACTATGACGTTAATAAAATCAACGCTGAATATGTGGAAGCCATTATACGTAGTAATAGAATAAAATGGTTGACAGTGAAGCTGTATTTATTATATATGTCACTTCACAAAAAATTAGAATTGACCGCCATCTAAGCCCCGATTTACAATTACATTGTTTAAGGATCGAGTTAAATCCTTGCGAAACTGTTAAGTAGTAAGTTGACTATTAAGTAGAAAAGATACAAGCATGATCGTTTTTTTCACATAATTAAGTTAAAATGCACGACACTCCCCCCCTACCTGACTTAATTATCTTTAACAAGAGTCGAAACATGTTAATTAAGGTATATAAAGGTGCATGGACTAGAGGAGAATTACAAAACAAGACTTTTCTCTTCACGTGCTTTATAAAATTTACATTTTAAACAATATTCCCGAAATATGTTATCGATAAGATACAGGCATCACTAGAGCTGAACATTAACAGGCAGGCCCCATTCATCTCTCCCCGCTACAGAATTTGCGTAAACAAATTGGTTTCGCGATTGCCATTTTATACTCTCGCGAGCAACATACCATTGTTTTATTTATCGCGCACAGTTTCGGCAGCGCGTATGCGATTAGGTCGTGCAGTGCTTTTTCCGCTTACATGATAGGAGTCGCTTTGTCAATCTTTGATGTGATTTTTCACATTTACTTTAGACCCAGTATAGGAAACTTTTTGTAACCCCGATTGATGTTTAGCCAATTGATAATAATGACAACTGAGATGACATTGCTCGTGAACCTAATATCCAAATACATGATTAATGCCCAGTTCTTATATCTTACTATTCACTCACTTATTTTGGCATCGGTAGAAATCTAATATATGGAGCTTATATCAAACATTAACCTATAGTGAGGCAAATGAGCGCTTGCTAAGATACAGGAAGCGGCCATAAAACTCAACTTTACCTAAAGATAGCACTCGTATTAAGCTATAATAACTATAATCCCTATATTTATAATAGTTACACGAGGTTTACAGGCTCTTTAAAAATGGTTATTAATAATTGATTAGATGGCGCCAAAGATAATTCTTGCCTCGGTGTTTATGTTCTATTATTTAAAACAAATTTTAGTCCCATATAATGATAAAATTGCAAGTCTTTCTAAGGTCTATTTAAATATTTGGTTAAATAATATATTTTAAATAACAAAACGTCAAAAGCTCGAGGAGAATGTCCTGTACGGTATTCTTTTTAAAAGTTACATTTTAAAATAGGTAATTGTCATTCCTTGTATTGTTCTTCCATAAAATAGTTAATACAATATAGATTGAAAATAAAATGATATTAGACTGGTTAATTTCACTTTAACATACTAAAAACTGTAAAAGACTAAAAATTGTCCAAACAATTACTGGTCGCGTGTACGATATACTTCCATGTATATCATTACCAGTATACTTTAATGTAATTTATTTAAAACACTGTCTAATCGTTGGGGTGCGGCGAGTTAATGATTTTGACTCCGGTTAATAAATGACCCTGTCATCGCTGACGACCGGTTATCTGTCAACATTCATCATGGCAAGACCACGACAATTATGAGAGTTTATTTAATTATTAATTTATTACAAATTAGCAGTCTCGGCTGACTCGCGCCCTGTAAAAATAAAATCTAGAACCTGATTCCAGCGCCAAGTGTTTTGTTTAGATTGATGGGTTATATTAATTAATAATTATATATATATATATATATATATATATACACATAATTAATTAATATGGAATAATTTAGCATTCTAATGGAGAAATAATTTTTGAGATCGGTCCAGTAGTTTTTGAATTTATTCGTTACAAACATACAAAGATACGAATCTTTCCTCTTTACAATATTAATATAGATAAACTAAGTTATAAATCTCTCTCTTTTCTTTCACGTTCTCCCAATTATTTGGGGTCGGCTCAATTTGTCTTTCCTACCATACTCCTCTATTCTGGCATACGTGCTCGATCACACCAGAAATCATCATATCATCTTTCATACAATCCATCCATCTATTTTTTGATCTTCCTTTACATTTGTACCCACCTATCAATCTTCCAATTTCATATTCTTTTTGTCACATAACTTTCATACATCCTCATTACATGCCTATTATATACCACCTTAGTTTCTCTCCTCCCAATTGGTCAGTTACGGGTGCAACTTTCAAAGATCTTATATACACATTTCTCACGTTTCCGTTCTTGTAACACCACATAACCATCTGAACATTCTCATCTCAGTTATAATATGTGCATAATATAAGAAAACTATAGACTATGTAATTACTATGTATCAGATCACTGCCAGAGGGAAGCGTGACCAGGAGGTGGCTGCGTTACCATGCTGGATGGCAATGCTGCTTCTCTGATGTATATGTATACTAATTCTTTACGTTGTCTATTCACGTATCACTACACACAGAAAAATTTAACTAACTATTCGTAAATAGTAGCTGGATATGAGGGTCTCCACTTTTATTAAAACGGACGTTATAATGCCACTTTTGTCCTAAATGGGTTGGCGGGTTTCAAACATAGGTAGTATCAAATTGCAGAATTTTTCAAGATGTTTTCTTACTCCGTCATTACATAGCTCAGGACTAAAAAAAATCCGCGTCGTTATGTCGTCGTCGTATGACGAAATAGTCGTAAATATAGTCTAAATTTATTACTGTATTCGCACCAAACTTTAAATAAATAACTCAAACAAGCCGCACAAACACTCAAGCAAGCAAGTAAACATTTTACTGACAAAATAGGTTCATATAAAACACGCCAGATGTCACTAAGGGGTGTCCAGAACAAACAACAATACTCGACTAATTCAACTCGGTTAACATCAATAGCGTAATGTTTTGTATAATAAATGTACCTATGTTATTGTTAGATACACAAATACTAATTTGTAGTAGCAAATTCACTCCTTTATCTCAATAATAGAAGAAAGTCACGCTTAAGATTCTAAAGAGATGGAGAAAATTAAAGAGAATAAGAGATAGATAATAGAATATACTTCAAATCTCGAAACTACTCAATGGATTAAGTTCACTATAACTTTTGTTGATAGTGTTGTTGAGCTCTACAATCTTGATTATTATTTAGAATTTTATTATAGTTCAAAAGTAAAAGGGGGGAAGAGGTTCTTGATAACTACTAAGTCCACATGGACTTAGTAGTTATCAAGAACCTCTTCCATTTACATAGATGAAATTTAGCAGTAATGTTAATTTAAACAGCAGTACAAAAAATTATGTAATCATGAGATACTGAAAAATAAATATTTAAATAGTGTGGTTACCTACACACATACATAAGTATGCACAGAGATCTTAAAAAATCAAAACGTAAACATTTAACGATTTATTTATTAAATGACTTGGACAGTAAGTTATTCGCTTCCAAACTCTTCAAAATTATATTTCCCTTCTAATTTTTAAAATATAAGATGGAAAGCTCTGAAAATAGAGCTCTAAAAATTTATTCAATGAAAATGGGTTTGAACAAAATTACAATGTTTTTTTACAGCCTTATATTGTATGGGGTATTTGCGATTAAACGATTTTTAAGGATTCAAAGACAAATAATGAAAATTGGGGACGTTTATCACTTCTAAAGAAAGCTTCCTTGCAGGAAGTGTACTAACTAACAAACACTTTGTTTTTTTAAATCCCCTCTAACTAGTAAGATTGTTAGGCATTATAACAAAACGATTAAAAGTATAAAACCATTTACCTTTAACCGCTTATTTTTTGTAATTTGTCTTTTAAATTTGTTTTACAACCCTTTTTTGTCTTTTATTTATACAATAATTCTTAACTATTTCCTATTATTCTATAATATTTTATCTTAAGAATGACAGTCTAAGTCTCTATGACAGTTAAACAGACAGAATATATTTAACTGTGCTAAGCACTTACGCAATTTTTTCTACTTTGCACGCGTTGAAATTATAAAATTCAAAACGACGCTCATAAAGTCTTGTATGCAGGAAATCTTACACATATTTAAGAACTTCACTCAAATGGTTTATTCGAGTTAGCACGACTTCACCGACAAATCGCGCATCATTTTAACCCCTCATCTCGCGCGCACAGTCGCGTTCATATAAATTTTGCCAATAAACCAACCGTTGCCGGTAAAGCACTCCCCACACCGCGCGATGATTTATAATGCCGTTTCATTTATGAATACACACTTGTTACGGCTCGGTTCATTATCGGGCGTGCGGAATTTGCTCGCCTTTGATTGGACATAGCCATTGTGATAATAGAGTTGTTAAGAGTATTTTGATCTATTGTCATAGGTATTTGTGAGTTGTCAACTAAAATAATCAGTCGTTTTATTTAATCTGCTCTATTTCAAACTATCAAAATTTACGTGAAAAAGGACACAGTTTATAGGTACCAATAAACAAAATTGAAGTAGGTACATATCTGTATGTGATTTAATAGCTGTTTATAAGATGTCTATCTGTCTGAAAGTTTTTCTCGAATAGGCTTTGACATGAATCTCTCGTACATCAATGAAAATTTTAAATTATTTACTATTATGTGTTTGGCAATGTCCGTATACACTAATAAATATTTTATTTTATGTATTTGTAACAGAATTATGACATAAATGTTAACTACTCCATAAAAAAATTCAATTATACCAAATCTCGGACACCTCCTCGCGCATAGTTGTGCTCAACCTTTCACGTATTAATTTCTATTCTTTCACAGAAATTAATTCGTACAAGCAATATTATGCGTTGATATAATCAATAATACATTGTTTCTTTTTCAAAATCAGCCGATTCGATTCTTAACTAGGGTACCTAATGGATTGATCAAAAAATTATTGATGCTATTAGTTTTCATTAAAATCGGCCCCATGATTCCTTTCAGTATCTTTCGCTATTTCTTAGTTTCGGAGTTAGCCAGAAAGCTACTTGAAAACTCACCTATCTATATATATATTCGTTTTGTGCAAAAAGAGCACATGTCCAATATTGCATTTGAAATACGACAGTTTTTATATACTTTTAAATTAGTTTTATTTATACGATAGTTTTTTTTATGATATAATTTTATTTATATTAGCTTAAAGTTTTATTTTTAGCGTAATTTAATTGTTCATTAACAATAAAAAAAATAAGTAATGCTATATGACATTTCATATAGCATTACTTATTTTTCGTGATCAAAATAAATTGCGGACCCATTTGTTTTATAAATACCATATGTAATATCGATTGGCATGTCCTTAAATAGACCCCTTACAGATCAGAACTTAATCCCTTTCTGTTAATTCAACGTGGAAACGAGACACATTTTGTTTCGGGTTGCTCAGTTTGTGGAAGACTAATACAATTTTGGCCGACGTAATGCGTTTAGTGCGCTGCTCTTTTTGGGTTGCTAAAAGGTTTGTTAAAACCGTATAAATAAAGCCAATTTGTATGAACTTAATCGGGGTTAGGGATTGTATTTTGTTTATATATACAAGTAATGAAATATAATGTATATTTAGATAGAAGTTTTAGGCACTTCTGTTTATACAAGCACATAGAAAAATAGATAGATTTCATTTTATTTGTCACCAAAATAAATAATTATAAAAGTAGATAATTAGAACACTTTTCGGCAGTACAACAGACGGCCTTATTACCTACTCAAAGCGATCTCTTCCAAGCAACCCGTGGCAGTAATTAAGCAGGCTGTACTAAAAGGCACTGGTTGTATATAAAAGGTATTGGTTGTATATATAGAAGGTATTGGGTATATATCTCCAGCAGTATCGGGATCCTTGGCGTTAATATAAGGAACTACGTGCAGTTTCAGGGTCATCTGGAAGGCAAGGCTAAGCTTGCCTCAAAAAAGCTTGGTGTCCTAAACCGGTCTAAGCGGTATTTTATCCCGCAGCAAAGACTTGTGCTTTACAAAGCACAAATTAGGCCGCATATGGAATACTGCTTACACTTATAGGCTGGAGCACCAGCTTACCAGACTCACCCTCTCGACTCCATCCAGCGTCGCGCCTTTCGTATAGTCGACGATCCCGTACTAACAGGTGGTTTAGAATTCGGAGAGACTTTGCGTCCCTTTGCGTATTCTACCGCCTATGCAACGGAGAGTGTTCCGAGGAACTGTTTGATCTGATGCCAACGCCTCATTTTTACAACCGCACCGCTCGTCATCGACAAGATGTTCACCCCCATTTCCTGGAGCTCCCACGCTCAACTACGCAACGGTTCTCTAGAACGTGTATTATTCCACGTACAACAATGATCTGGAGGGAACTTCCCGCTGAGGTATTCTCTCTGCGCTATGACATGGGGACGTTTAAGAAAGGCGTTATAAAATTTCTTAGACGCCGGCAACGTGTTGGCAACGCCCCTGGTGTGGCAAACGTCCATAGCAGACGGTAACCACCTTCCATCAAGTGCTTCGTCCACCTTTTTGCCTGCTTCAGGCAATAAAAGAAATATATAAAACTTACTTGGTATTATCAACTAAGGAGGTTGGGGTCATCCATGCTCTGGTGAGAGGTTCTTCCTTGAGGGATGTGACTGGCCCTCGGGGTTGCGTATGGAGACCACCAGCCGCCTCCTGGTGGTGAAGGCCGAACATCAGTCCGCCTAGAACACAATTAATTTTGACTCTTTATTGTCCATTAAAAATAAAACGAAAATTGTTATGAGCTTTTGTCCTAAACATGAAAAATGGTGTTTTACTGTGCAGTTTTATTTAGAAAAAAACATGTCAAAGAATAATATTTGTAGGAAATTGATTGCAAATGAAAAATTGTATGTTTTCTGAAAGGAAAATTGTATGTTTACTTAAAACTGACTTTTCGAGCGGCCGCAAAAACTCTCTCGCTTGACAGCAGTCGATTCTTCAGATATTATTCTTAAGCAATATTCATGAACACTTAACACTAGCTAGATATACAAACCGTGCAGTTATTAAAGAAGAAGAAGAAACCGTTATGTTTTCTCTAAATTAAAGATACGATAGTTGTTATTATCATTTAATAAGTTAATCTATTTAAGACACTTGAGGAATCTTGAGGTCGGATATTTTTATAAATAATTAAGGATTTCCTAAACTTATTTATTCGGGTTTCCTTTTCATATGGTTCCGTGGCCATTCTGGCAGATATGGACGGAACCTTTGTAAAATCGTAATGTCAGTTTGTCAGTCTGTCCGTTTGTATAATGTTTTCGTTTGTAGGGTTTCATAGCGATTTTAGCAAATCAGAACCCTTGTCAAAATCGTTATATCCGTCCGTAGAATTGTTCGTGTGTCTATTTTTTCAAAACACTTGGTATATTTAAATAAAATTTGGTAAGAAGGTGTAGGCACCTTCTTAGTAATACTATACCTATGTCGCTAGACAAAGGTGGTGTGATGGTATTGTGTGAAATTTTAAAAGAAGTAAAAATATTAAGAATAAGTAATAGTGGTTGAATAATGTAGAAATAATTCACTGTACATAGCCATGTTAGTCAGAACTTGAAAAATCATAACAATGTTCCTAAATTATTTTTAATTAAAGTCAATGCAGTGGCGAAATATCAGCTTCCAAAATAGTAAATAACGCAGCTCCTGTGAACGCTAAATTTTGAGCTAGGGAATGGAAAAATACGAAAAATATCAAGGTAGATAAGTATATAAAATACTTTCAACAATTATTAATTAAGGTAAACAAGATCCGTTGAGAAGTTTTAGACATACCTAACCAAATGGCAAAAACAGTGGATGTGCGTCGTTTTTACTCAGCCTTTCACTGCAAGTTGACTACCACGCACTACACCGATTCTACAGTACGTCATTCTAAAGAGTGAGTTTAAAATTTCCAAACATTCGGAACAGACAAGATCAGCATAGAGTCTGTATTTGCTCTTCAAAACGGCCATGATGCGCAAAAGTATCTACTGTATGGCGCCTATTATATTTAATAAACTGCCAGAAATGTTAAGAGTGCAACCTATACATTTCTTTAAAGTCTCTTATGAAAATTTTATGGGGATAAGTTTATTATACTGTCAATGAATATGAGAATGACAAAGACATGACTAATAATATTTTGTAACTAGACATATAATTTTATTGTAATATTTTATATCATATATATATACACTATTTTATTTTTTAATGTAAATTTAGTTTTTATAATTATGACATGTATTCGGACATAGCACGCCTAATAAGGCATAATGTATTGAAACAACACATATTGTAACATCTTGTGTACATACAGTTTAGCAATGAATGATTCATTCATTCAAAAATAAAATGTAAACAATACAAAACAGTCCCAAATCACGTGTTTACAGGTAATTATGCTCAAAAGATCCATGTTTTTTATTTATTATATACTAGCGGTCTCAGCAGACGTTGACCTGCCATGAAAAATAAAAATCTAGAACCTGATTCCAGCGCCACCTACTTGGTCTAATTGTGAATATAAACCACCCTGGGACCCACTCAAACACACATAAAATTTCATCAAAATCGTAGAACCCCATTCCAGCGCCAAGTATTTTGTTTAGACTGATGGGTTACATTGTTGAAGTTTTAGTAGGATCCCTAATTTTTATATTAGCCTATATTGATCAGGGATTATGCTAATTCCAATGGCGAAAGGATTTTTGAAATTCGTCCAGTAGTTTTTGAGTTTACTGGTTACAAACATACAAAAATATAAATCTTTCCTCTTCATAATTAATTTAATGATAAAATATTATTATCCCAACAATTTTTCGAAAATGGGTTTTTCCTCTTCTGGACTTCTTATTATTAATTATAATATTTTAATTATCTCGAAACTGTCCTCCTGTATCAGTTTTAGTTTGCATAATCACATACAAATATGACAGTGACTGTTTTAATATTTGTATTTTATTCAATCTTAGTCATCACCGTCTTAGGAATAAATCCATCTTCATAAATGTACATGTAGATTTCTATTTCGAACACAGGATATAAATATATACACAGAATATAATAATAGAATGCGGATCGGAAATTTAACCGAGCAAGTGGTGTGATACGTACTAATTTTTTTATTTTGCTAAAATTGTTGTTATTTTTAGTTAAAAATAATAACAATTTTAACAAAAAAATCTTCTAGTTAAAAGCAAGTATAAATGGTTAATTTATATTTGCTACGCATTTACGGCGCCGGCGTAGATCGCGCGTAATAGTGTCACAAAAATTATTATAGGAAAAGCGTACAAATTTAATTTGAAAAAAAAAACATTTTATAGAAAAAATGATTTTCCAAAAGGCAAGTTAAACGTCAAACATTGTAACATTAATTCAACCAGTATCTGATTTACTATTCCAAATAATATAACGACTTCTAAAAGTATTTGTTTCAATTGTTTTGAAACATCTGATACATTTATTAGGTATATAACTTTTTCACTGACTTTTATTGTACTCATATGAAATAGGACATCTGAAACAATATTTCTTTGTATAGACAGGTACACAGATTAAATGACATTCAAAAAGTTTTGGATCTTAAATAAATATCTTTTTATTGTTACTTAATGTAAATTAACAGTTCTTCTAGTGAAAAATAATTTATTGACGATAGCTGTAATAACTTTGTTTACTTAAGACCGAAGTTTTAATGATGTTTTGTATTGGACTGTTTACAATATTATCGAAAAATAGTCGTACATACCTGATGATCTTGGCGCGCCGGAGGGATACAGCTTTCGTCCCCATCCCACGGGGTCTAGTTCCAGCGGCGGCCACGGGGAGCCCGTGTACCCGCCCGCCGCCGCGTTTAGCTCGTCCGACCGAATCGCGAATCACGGCACGCACCCCGAAGCGAGCGCTCGACAGCGCACGAACTAACACGAAAAATCGCGAACACCCCCGAAGAAAATGACACGCAAAATTCAAATTTTAAAAAACACAAACCACGCACGTTGTAATCCGTTCCAAATTCAAAAACTACGATCCAAATTTAAAAAATAAACCAATCAAAAAGTCCGTAACATCATAAAAAATAGCTAACACAATAATTTTTTATTGAAATATGTAAAAAAACACAAAATAAATTTTAAAAATAGAACACAGAAGTAAAATAAAAAAATTGTTAATGATATATTATTATGTCTATTTGGTTAGGGAAAACTATATGTATCGTACAACTATCCAGTAGGCGGCTCTGTGTTATCGTATGTGCGTTTAGGGATCGAGTCCCGGTTGTGCGGGTGATCCCGCTGTGAATTTGCGGAACACTAACAAGCGTCGCGGGAGCGCGCCGTGGAGTGCCCGGGCATCGCGGCGCCCCCGTCCGTCCCCGCGGACTGTGGGAGGCGCCCATGGGACACGCCCTCAGCTCCAGAGCGGGATGACAATACCCGCACCGGTGGCGCCACTTGCACATACAACCATACACATTCTAAACTCAAAAAATATTAGTAATTTAATAAATAAATATCACGTAAAAAATAAATAATATGTTTCTTAAACTAAACTAAACCTACAGCGTGTGAATTAATGATTTTAATGTATGATAATGTGGGTTGGTTTCGAGGTTTCCCTTAGAGACCGACCGTCGTTCGCGCGAATAAAGGACGGGTGGAGAGATGAGACGCACAGCATCTCTCTGGACCAGCCGCTCCGGGCTTTGGGTCGGCCCATAGCGCGAGTATTACTTATTAAACCCAAGTTAGATTGACGATGATGAAATTTCAGTGGGAATTGACTTCAACTGTTCACGAGATGAGGTTTTGTTAGTACATTAATTATAATTTACAATATGTCGTATGTTATGGAACGTGTACAAATCGCTTCACTTTGAGAGCGTCGTTAAAATAAAAGGGATTGACGCACTTCTGAAGAGACAGCTATCTTGATGATTCTTTAGGGACGACCTTGTATATAAAGTGATTAGAGTCGAATATTTACATTTTATACTAACCTGATTTACTTTTTATAGAATATATTTATATAGACAAGTGTCTTGGCCTTATTTAAATAAGTGGTGCATAATCAGCTCATTATAAATATCTACATATAATATACAACATATACCTACCTAAATGAGTAATAGCAAACAAAGTCACTTATTTTATGTTACAAACTACGCAAGCTATACAATGACAAACAGATTAGAGTAAATGTTGAAAATGTTGTTTATGAAATTTATCTTGGCAAGAATGAAAAGCGGGTGAAGTTTGCCGTGAACTAGGCGGGCCAATGCTTAGACCTGTCGACGAAAGAGACCGTCTTAAGTCTTATTTCATTATCCTATATGCGATTGTGAATTTGTGAGACCTCTATGAATAAACCAGTCGACGCATAAATATCATAATTATTAGGCTTACCGTAAATTCATGGCATTACCAATGATCAGAAAGATTAATGTGAACAAGAAAAACTGTCATTACAAATATCCCAATGTACCTAAATAATTTATAGTTCTGAACACGATAAATCAATTAAATTATCTCGAAAAATCTGCCACTTTCTTAAGTTAGTCCCATTTTTTTTATTATTTCGTACAAACTTCTTTGAGATATTTGTGAAATATCTCTAAAACTAATACAATGATCAATGTGTGTAATAATCAATTATTTTAACTAAACACATAGATAAACACACATTATGCGTTTTATATTCCCTAAGTTACCCTAATTATGCTTCTGGTATGGGTAATATCCCAGACATCTAGACTAGCCCGGAGTAAATAACGGGAAGTTCGTTTATGAAAAGCTATTATACCCAGATACGTTACTGGGACCTGTGGGTTCCGGGGAGCTAAGCATTTCGACGTTTAGTCCTCTAGAACACAAAGCTTACTCAATAATTTTAAATGCAATGTATTAAGGCTTCTAGCAACGCCAACGTCCTTAAGGATTTCTCGATATACTGATTTTTCGGTCGATAGCGAGGATTCCAAAGACGCGGTAGTTTTTCACATGCATTATTATTTTAAAATAAAGTATTATTTAAAAAAACAGACTATTTATCTCTATTTTATAAAGATTTAGATTACTTGAATAACTTAAAATAAATATACAAAAATTACGAAAAAACCACATTATGTCTCATATAGTATGGATTTCTGATTTTTTCTTCATTTGCACTCCACTGTCGACCTTTTGCAGCAACAGAAGCCCTAAAGGGAGTATAGAATTTCATCGTTTATTTTTAATTAGACTATAGAAAAGCGTAGAAAATAAATTTAATTTCGATTTACTGACCTCATCGCCATCTATTTGATAAATATATCCACTCGATCCACTAGTACGGGGAGTAATGAATGTTGAAATTAAGCACTATTGTTGTATAGTACTTGTTTAAGGCTTATAGCAACGCCAACGTCCTTGAGGATTTTTCGGGCGATAGCGGGGATTATATAGACGCGGTCATTTTTCAGATGCATTATTCTTTTATTGTAAATAAAATAAACTAGTGTTTTAAAAAATGTTAAACCAAATTATTTATCTCTCTTGTATAAAGATGTAGAAATTCTTTGTTTTGAGAAATTTTTACGAACAAAATGGTTTCATATCAATAATGTGGAGGTGAATTAGTGATTTTTTCTTAAATTAAAATAACTATAGAAAAATTACGAAGAAACCACGTTACGTCTCATATAGTGAAGATTTTGCATATTTTTGTTTTGGTAAATATTGATCAGTAAATGCTAACGAAACAACGTTTCGTTTGCACCCACTTTCGACCTTTTTCGGCAACAGGAGCCTTAAGTTGATAACTGGATATAAATGAATTCTTTGATTTCATTTCTGTCAGTTTAATGCAAGATTTACGAATACGGACCCCTGATTACTTAACTGACTAGCTACCAAACAGCGTTAATAGCGTAGAACGAGAATGGAGGAATGACGATTAAAGTGTACCGTAGAGATCCATTTTTTCGTCATTTGGCTATGGAACCATAAAAAAGAATTTAAACGGAAATACTCGATATCTTACAAATCTACAATATTATAAAATTCTAAACATGCTGTGTCTGTACATTATAGCTATTTATAAAATACCTGAAATACACTACATAAAGATGGAAAACACGATGCTATTTTTTTTGAATTTTTATAGACATAGACATAGACAACACTTTATTGTTCACCAAATCAAAAATTACAAAAAAGTACAAGACAATAGTTACTTGGTAAAACAAAAGGCGGCCTTATCGCTAAAAGCGATCTCTTCCAAGCAACCTGACTCAGCTGAAATTCTTAAATTATCTATAATTATAATTTAAGAACAACACAGTAAAATGAAAATAAAAAATAAAAAAAGACATACATGGACAGCAGATTACAGTGTAAATTAGCACATACATCATTGCATAAGACTTACATAATGATTCCTAAGTGAATTTTTGAATATGTCAAAAGATTTAGCTTTTCTGACGTCAGTGGGCAAAGAGTTCCAAAGTAAGACAGCCTGCATGGCGAAGGAGTTGGAATAAAATGTTGAAGAGTGTGCAGGTGCCATTAATAGGAGATTATTAGTGGAGCGCAAATTGAGTGTATGTGACGTGTGAAGGAAGTTGAAACATTCCTTGAGATAAGGAGGGGTATAAGGTATAAACAGTATACGATATAGTAAGTTGAGAAGATGAGCATTCCGGCGAAGTGAGATAGGCAACCATTCGAGCTTTTTGCGAAATTCAGAAACGTGATCATATTTTTTTAAACCAAATATGAACCTTATGCAAACATTTTGAAGACGCTCGAGCTTAATAAGTTGGTCTTGAGTGAGATTAAGATAGCAAGCATCAGCATAGTCGAGGATGGGTAGTAGAATTGATTGAGCAAGCGAAATTCTAATGGCAGTCGGAAGGAAATTTTTCAGTCTCCTAAGCGATGCATAGGATGCAAAAATCTTGCGGCTTAATTCAGTAATGTGGGGTCGCCAACAGAACTCCTTTTCCATTATTACGCCAAGATTCTTGACTTTCTCACTGATAGGAATAGGCGTATCATGAAAGATCACATCGGGAAGCAGTGAAAAATCTATTTTAGCTATGGCTCGCGAGCTACCAATTATGATGGCCTGAGTTTTATTGGGATTGACTCTAAGTCCATGGGAGGTACTCCAGTTGTATATGCGGTTCAGATCATCATTGATAAGCTTAATAGCGTTATGTAAGTTGTCTTTAGGCTTTTATCTGTGTGTTCGGTCCAGTAGTTTTTACGTGAATGTAAAAACTACTTGACCGATTTCGATGCGGTTTTTGTTGACCGACAGCTAATTCTTAGACTTAAACTCTACGCTACTTTTTATGGTAGGAATACCGCGGCAATTTTTCTGGGAATGATTTAAAATCAGAAGATTAAAAAAATGGGATCCAGTGTGATTTCTTGACCGATCGATAGCAAATTTTATGTCATAAAATGTGCGATATTTTATTATCCCGGGAAACCAGTGAAAATATTCCCGAAAATGGTTTGAAGTAATTCGGATGCATATAAATTAGCTTATTCCGACACAGTTTCCACTAAAACGACAGCTTACATTCTTTTTTTAAATGCTGCGGTACTTTGTGTCCCGAGAATTCCACGAGAATTTCAAATCAAGCGTGGGCGAAGTCGCGAGCATATCCTGGTTAGGTACTATATAAAAATTATTTAAACCAACTATTTTTACGATATAGGTTTCTATACTAATATTATAAAGAGGAAAGATTTATATTTTTGTATGTTTGTAACGAATAAAGTCAAAAACAATATTACCTAATTATAATGGCTTGGGCTTTCCATTTTTAAGAGAATGCGTTTGTCTAAGACTTTTTGGCTTTCACATACCGATAAACTTAGTGGGCCAATTTTCTCATGATGTTTTCCTTAACATAATGATTGTAACAATATGGACATTCGGTCAGATAAACTACCCAACTGGTCCATGCTTCTTGACCAGTAATTGAAACCATGTCATTAGAATGAGACTAAATTAAGCTACTGCGACTTTATTCTTTATCATCCCCATGATAGCATTTACCCAGGGTGTATTCAGAGCGTCCACTTTGGAGCTGGAATTTCGTATTCTTTCCTATATCTATTAGTATGATAAGTATTAGCACAGTTCACCTCCAATATATTAGGTACTTAATAAGGTCTTGTCCATCCAAAGGCAGCCCCGAATAGATTGCTTTAAGCAACGAGGCCACCCGTTCTACTACTACCTTATAGTATTTAAGACATTAAATTATATTACTTTCATTATGTTGGTTTACTAATAACAAAATAGGTAAGTACCTACCTATAAAAAAGGAGTATCTATTTTTGTTTTTGTACTTAATGCGAGTTCGTTTGGACCCATATAATTTCTCACGCCCTCATTTCATGGCTTTACCTTCTTTACCGGGACCTGGCAGAGGCCAAGTTGTTAGAGATTTATTCCACACGTAAGTAGTCGGGTTTCGTAAAACGAGGGTTGTACCAAAGTAGGCGATTATTTGCAATTTATCTTCTATATTACAGAAATGAAGTATGCTACTTATGTTGGAATTTCAAACGCGATGTTTCAAAGTGACTCCACACATTCACCGAAGCATATTCACCGCTGTAACAGGCATCTCCTGTGTTTGTCACTGATGTACAGTCCAATCGTCACTGTATAATATAAATAGGTATATCTACAACAACGTATTATAATCCAAAATTTTATATTAACAATCATGGTAATATACCTACATATTCCAAATGGATAACGAGAGTAACTTTAACAACAAACAAGTTGTTGAGGCCCCGCGGGCCTAAGTGCTCTGGGAGGTCTCAAAGGGACCGCCCCCACCTCGCCACGCCTACTTTAGACCACGCCCTCCCAGTGCCTAGAGAGTTGATGGTAATGTGAAATATTGTTACTTGAGATGTATGATGGGTTTTAGCGTCTAAAGTTACTTTATTACTTTGTTAAAGGCCAGTCATCAAAAACGTTCAAGTACCTACTTTGAGTTTTTAATATCATCATTTTTCTAGCCTGAAGCACGTAAACAGGCAAACACTTCATAGAAAGCGATTGCCGTCTTCTATGGACGTTTGCAACACCAGTGGCATCGCCAAAAGATTAATGGACTTGAAGAAATATTATGACGCCCTTCTTGAACAATCCCATATCGGTGCGCAGAGGGAAAACCTCGGCGGGAAGTTCCCTCTAAATCGTTGTTCTACGCAGAATAAACATTCTAGAGAACTATTGCTTAGTTGAATGTGGTAACTCAAGGAAACGTGGAAGAGCATTCCGCCGATGGCGATTGAGGAAGTAAGAATGTAACGTTAGATTTCAAATAAGTCTTAAGATTCTACTAAATCTTTTTGTATGATATTTTCAGTTGTCTAATCATGTAACAAGAATATTAGAAACTATCAATAAGCCGTGGTAGATTAGGGGTTAATTCACTGGCGTTCCAAATTTCACTTCACAATTCAAAAGTTAGTACACTAAAAACTTTGTTACATATGTTACAACAAATCATAATAATTATTTCTAAACGCTTTCACTACAGCATTGTGGAACGGTATATAAAGTTATTATATATACCGTTCCACAATGCGGAAAATTACAAATTTTTATAATTTATATTATAAAAAGGAAAGATCGGTATCTTTGTATGTTTGTAACGAATAAACTCAAAAACTACTGGACCGATTTCAAAATTTCTTTCACCATTAGAATGCTACATTATCCCAGATTAATATAGGCTATATTTATTATTAAAATAAATTGGGGATCCCTACTAAAATTTCAACAATGTAACCACCTTGGGTTACATTATTGAAGTTTTAGTAGGGAACCCCAATTTTTATAAAATAAGTTAAAAAATAGTGTTTGAGCGGGTCCGGGGATGGTTTATTATTATAGTATTTTTCAGGGCAGGACAACGTTTGCTGGAACCACTAGTCTATACTTCTATACTACTAATATTATAAAGAGGTAAAGTTTCTGAGTTTGTGACGTTGTAGGGGATAATCTCCGAAACTACTGAATCGATTTAAAAAATTCTTTCACTGTTGGCAAGCTACACTATCCCCGGTTGACATAGGCTGTATTATAATTTCAAAAAAATTAGGGATCTTATTGAAACTCCAATAGTGTAACCCAAGGTGTAAAAAAATTACCTAAAATCGCGTGCGCTGCGAAAACTATTGATGAGAGAATAAAATAATGTTCTTCGACTTTGCAGAACACATCATTATTTACAAAAAGTGTCTTGATTAGCATATGTCTAACTATTATAGTTATGCCACAATAAGTGTTCTTTTATTTAAAAAATGTAATTATAACGCTGCCGCTAGTATAGGCTCTTTATTTGTATCTTGGTATTCATCCTTATCAAAATAAATTACTTCATATTCAAGACTGCTTCAGTACATTTATATAACTTTTTGAATTATTCAATTCGGACATTCCATTCGAAAGCGATCACGAGTTTAAAAATGTAAGTATAAGAAAAAAGTTGCGTGGTTGCCGCGCATCCTAATCGACTTGATAGGCTTATGCGATGTAGGCGTCACTGTGGTACGGGCAGTACGGGAGGGGAAATATTTTGAATTCGCTTAGTAGGTAATTAAAGTCAACAAAAAATAAAGACGTAAAGTTTGTGAGTTTGTGACGTTGTAGGGGGTAATTTCTAGATCTACTAAACCGATTTTGAAAATTCTTTCACCAGTGGAAAGCTACATTATTCCTAAGTGACATAGGGTATATTTGATTGTGATTAATAATAAATACTTTTAATTTTTTTTTCTGATGCCCAGCGAAGTGGGCACGTGTCAGCTAGTATATCCAATTATCCATACGAAATTTCATTCATATAGAACCAGTAGTTTCCTAGGAAAACGACTAAGACACACAAAGACAACCTCAAAGTCCGACGTACATACATTTTATCCGTGCAGGAACGGAGAAACAATACAATTTCCTGGGGCAGGCCGGCATGTCGTAAGAGGCGACAAAACAATCCACAGCCAGGTGGAGGGCATTTGCCCGACTGGATGGCTACCACTCCTGGTCTAAAGTATGTCACCATAACAACCTTGAGTTGTGTTCCGGCATTAGTGACCAGGTTCCAGTCTCACTTAATGAGAGCAGCAGCGCGTTTGTAGCACCTTTGGTGTTGCAAATGTCCATAGGCGATGATAACCGCTTTCCATTAAGTGGGCGGCCTGCCAGTCTGCTGAAGTCCAGCAATAAAAAAAAATAAAGACATTATGATTTCAAAGTAGCTAAGGGATACCAAAGTAATGTATACAGAATAACTACGTGGGACTTTACCAAAATTAATATTTACTTAAAACACGACGTGAGATCGTGTCAAACTTTGCTAAATTTCAAGCGAAAATCGGTTAAATCAAAGAATTAAGGAAACAGTAGTGTGACTGACAACAGCAACCCTTTTTAAAGAACATTAATGTCCAATCATTTCCCATTTGTTCAGAAGAACGTCGGCTCTAAATGGGCTTTGTGTCAGAATGCTTGTTGAATTTGTTGACGCAGCATGGTGCCCTTTTTCTTTGAAAAAGTTTAAATAAAGAAAGATTTATTTCTGTTTAGTATACTTATTAACCGACTTTAAAAAGGAGGAGGTTCTCAATTCATCTGTACGTTCGATACTCGTTTTCTCCGTCATTTGTGGACCGATTTTTTTTTGTGTAGCTTATATTTTCTACAGGCGCTTGATTCTTTATATGCATGTTTTTGAAGTATTTGCGCAACTAAAATGTAAAATAAAAATTAACAAAAACAAAACCGATTTTAAACTTTAAAAACCAAAAAATAAATATTTAACCGACTTCTTTCTACAACATCTAGAAGTTAGTGTCAAGTAAAACATAAAAATTACCATATTTTGGAAATTCGTTGTTGTTCTTCTATGTTTTACTTGTCTATAGTCAAAAGGTTAGTAAATCGAGAAAGTCTTGATAATCCTAGAACCAGCAATACGAACCAATTCTGATAATGTTTTAGTATAAAGCTATAAACCTGTAAACGTCCAACATTTAAGCTCGTCCCCGTTCTTTTTAGAGGAACGCATCGTATATCATATATCGTTCGTATATTGTTGCACATGTTAGTTATGTTGCTGTGTAAGCTTTATTACGATCTTTTTTTTCATTTTTGTACATGATAATTGTAGCACTAGTCAAAAATAGGCAGTCCATGTCTCCTGGCCAGTATTTGAACTCAGGTCATTATATCATAAATCGGTCATTAAGTCGCTACTACGACTTCAAAGTGCTTTATTGGCCTCTCAATTTCAGAACAACGAACATTGTTACAAATGTAGCTTAAATTTTAGTGTATGTTCAATATCAATTGAATAATAAATAAAATATAAGCTATATGAATCTGTTTAAAGGGCGGCAGGCGTGGGCACTTGATGTGACATGATTTTATTGCGGACAGAACTATAGAAGTGGGTTTTAAATAAATTTTAAAAATGCATGAAGCGCCAAATCGTCTCTGGCTTCTCAAAGCATTCAGCAAAATTAAAAAATCTCCATAATATGGTTCCACTTAAGTTTTATAACTGAAGTGCTCGATATATTTCCTCACTAGTTTAGTTCGATTTTTTGTTGGTCACAAACATCACCAACCAACGGAAACAACATATCACACGCCGAATTAGTTTCACAAGTTTTTGTTCAAACACTTAAAAGGTGTAAACTTTGAAGAAAAAATCCACTTATAGACCACTAAAATTTAGGTCTAATGTCGTATTTGGTCGCATCTGTCCGTTTTTGTCACGGACAGATCGCACTGTCCCTTCATAGAAAAGCAATCGGGTAGTCGTAAATGTTAAGGGCCTGGAAGCACCCCCGCGGGGCCACCTAAAGGCAGGACGATGTTCTTGACTCTGGTAGAAAAAGTACCCATTGGTAGCCCGTAATCCAACAGGCGCCGGGGGTGCCGTAAGGGCAGCAAAAAGCGTAATTTAAAGCTGACTTAAGGTTTCGAATTAAAATGAAGAAGGAAGTGTCTGTTTATTGCTTTGAGGATGTACTTTAACTCCTTTTTAAGGATTCGTAGCCACTTTAGCAAAAATGAATCCTCATATTATAAGGGTATTGATTGTATTATAAAGCTTACACAATAGAATGTCCGTCTGTCCTGTAGGAACTGTCGTGAATAGTTTTCAATTTAGGTAAACTAGGTATCGCATTTTTAATTAAATGCCTTTTTACTTTTTAGGGTTCTGTAGGCAAATGACCAAAACAGAGATGTAAGTCAGTTCCACGGAAGCATTCCTTATGTATGTAAGACATTCATGTAAGACTTAGATATTGACACTTTATTGGGCATGTACTTGGCCGATATTTTAAAAACTCTTATTTTATTCTTCGAATTAGCTAAAGACTAGATAGAAAGTATTTTAAATCTACACTATGTATAAGAAACTATATGAAATGAAAGAAAAAGTATTGTGCCCGTGCTGTCTATTTTCTTAAACAAATATGTTTTTTTCATTCCGAAGTCTATAAAGATTATTAACTAAAAAAGACCAGTAAGTATAGACACAAAAGTGATACCATGCTAAACTAAACCTATTTTTTGTATTTTTAACCGTTTAAGCCATGCTGGAATTATTATCTTGGTTACATCTCTTAGGATCGGCTCGATCAGCGTGATGCCAAGCTTTCACAGAATAATGGCATGAAACGGTTAACCTTGAGCAACTGGTGTTTCGTATGATGAATGAGTGATCCGATGATCCACTTCCCATTTCCCTTCGTTTTTTGATGACGCAGAGGGAATGTCTCTTCTTGGGACACCATCCTCGGGCCTGGGGCGAAGGCTTTACACCGAGGGATGTGTGGGAATCTTGATCGGCCTTATGTCCGACGTGACCTCCAGCGGAGGCCCTGGGGATGTCGGCCGTCAAACTACCAACTAAATCTGAAGCTGCGCCCCTATCTCACTACCTTTCACGGGGCGCCAAAGGAACTGGACAAGAAGGTACTGCATCTTTGACGCCCCAACGCTGTATGACAAGGATGTCCTGCGGGGGAGGACACCCACTTCAATAACAGAGGTGAAGATATTAGATTTTTTTATTGCGTGATTTCAGCAGATAGCCCAGTTGATGGAAAACGGTTACCATTGCCTACCATATACCACCTGGCTGTGGCTTGTTTTGTCGCCTGTTACGGCAGGCTGCCCGGTCACAGGAAATTGTATTCTTTCTCCGTTTTTATATGGATAAAAAGTCCGCAGTATCCCTTCCCATTTCCCCCTATTGGTGTCAGTCCTGGTGTTACAAATATCTTCAGGCGATGGTAACTTCTTTCCATTAGATAAGCCGTTTGCCTGTTTGCCAGCTTTACAAAAAAAATATATATTAAGAAATTTATATTGAACTAAATTTTTTAAGAACGATATTTGATTTTTTCCAATATGAATGAAAGTTACAGGAGGTTGAATCAAAATATTTATTTAGGCTTACTAGCCAACTTTCATTCATTAGTAATTAATAATGGAACGCAAATCCAATTTCCTGATGACCTTAAGTAGAACAATAGACTAAGATGCGGCATCACAATAAGGTTACTATTGTATGCCCGTTTATGCTTAACTAGAGCAGCCTGTTGGGAAATCTGCATTTGCATTGCAATTGATATGTTGAATAATTCATTATTGTCTTACAGGTGATATATTAGATATTAGGCACTTAACATCAAATTATTTATTTGCTTGAAACACGTAATGTATTATGAATAAATTGGGTAAGTACTTGGCAGCCTGCTTAAAACAAAGGCTTCTGTAGAAGTGATAAAATTCTCCCTTTTATGGTATTCGGATATGGAACCTTAAGATTTTTAACGAAAATACCTCATATCTCAACAATTAGGTATTATATTTTGAACAGAAACAAAGACATCCGCAAGAAAGTAGTCACCGATATTGAAGTGGTCGGTGACATCTATCTTACAATTGATGGTCAATGGAACAAACAAGCCCTGGAGGTAGGATACCTTTCAAGCCAACGAATGAGATAGTTTCTTCGTGGTATAGATTCGAAGTTTACATGAGGAAATGAAGGAGAAAAGCAACAGAATATAGCTACGGGCATTTGTTGCAATTCTTTTTTATTGCTAAGCTAGCAAAAAGCAGACAAACGATATACGTACTGAAAAATGGTTATATTTATTACCTATATATAGACTTTGGCAACATCAGGTGCGAAGTCAACGTGTTGCCATCCTATAGAACAGAGGGAATGGGATAGAAGGAATTGGTTATAGGGAGCTTTATAAAAATAAAGCTATGTTTCACCAATTTTTTCCCATTGGCAACTGCCATTTAGACTAAAATTCTTTCCTCAGTTTTCCAGATGGGTACAGTCACATGCAAAAAATAAAACTCACCAAAAACTCTGGGCAATAAACGTGATAACAAAATAAAGCTAAAAAACTAAACATTTTAATAGTCAGCTCGACGGACAAGGCTATTTAAAAAAAAATATGAAGCCACCACTTTACTTGTCAGAAACAGTGAAATGAAAAAATAAGACCACTAGTAAGGCCGAGCTTCCACTTACAAGTGATTTTTAAGGCAATGTTGCATGAGCCGGCTACTGCACAGTAAAAAATTCAGATAAATACATTTATTACTAACCAAACAAAGAATAATAGAAAATCATTGACAATTATTCGTGATTTTCATTTTTATGCATGTTAAAGTTCCCTAGCCATTGTGCAGAAACTGAACTCTCATGAAATTGTCATGTCCGTTCATCGATCTGTCTATCGGTTCATCACTCTGCCTTATGTCTGAGTCAATTTTGTCAGAAACTATTAGGTGTACATTCATGAAGTTTGATACGAAGACATATTAGGTTGGAGAAAAAGTTTCTTCGCATTTTATATAAAAATTCAAAAGGTTTTTTTATAAAGTTTATTTACATTTGACTAAAGTATGTTTTGCCATCTTGTAGGTAGGGACGTGATCCCTATAAAAATTTTGGGGCTTCTGATTAAAAAACTGCGACAAGTGGTTCTGGCAGTCCTCTCGTGATGTTAACCTGACACTGCCTAAGGAATTTTGCAGAGACCGAAACAGGTAAAAACTGAAGGTGCAAGGTCAGGACTATACGGCGGATGCATTAACACCTCCCAGCCAAACTCTCGTAATTTTTGCTGGGTGGCTAAAGATGTGTGATGTCTAGCGTTATCATGGTGAAAAACCACACCCCTTCTGTTGATTAATTCCGGCCACTTTCTCTCAACTTTTTGCTTTAATCTCATCAGTTGTTCGCAGTACAGTTCAGAATCGATGGTCCTGCCTGGCGGTAACTGCTCATAATGAATAATGCCCTTCCAATTCCACCATACACACAGCATCACCTTGTTGCGAGTTAACCCGGGTTTCGCCACAGTCTGTGAAGCCTGACCGGCCTTTGACCACAATCTTTTTCGCACGTTCTTGTCGTACGTGATCCACTTTTCATCACCAGTTATCAGCTTCTTCAAAAATGGTTCGGTTTCATTGCGTCGTAATAAAGTATGACAAATGAGTACATGGTTCATTAGGTTTCTTTCAGTGAGCTCATGAGGCACCCAAATATCGAGCTTTTTTGTGTACCCAGCTTTTTTCAAATGCGCTAAAACCGTTTTGTGGTCAATTCCCAGTTCTCCAGCTACATCGTAACTACTAATATGCTGATCTTGCTCCACTTTTTCAAAAATGGCATCAATTTTGTCCGTAACAGGGCGACCAGAGCGACGTGCATCTTTGATGTCAAAATTTCCGGATTGAAAACGCTTAAACCAAATTTGCGGTATTCTCACAGATACTGCATTAGGTCCATAAACATCACAAATTTTTTTCGCGGCTTGTGTTGCATTTTTGCCTTTTTTGTAGTAAAATTTTAAAATGTATCGAATTTCTTCATTAGATTAACTAATTTTAACTATAAGAAAAACAAACGAAAATCACACATTTTCCTAATTTGAATTCAGAATTGTCTTCTTTAAAATTAAAACTTTTTAATGATACCAAAACCAGTCTGATATAAATGGTATAGCCAAAGAGATCTTATTACAAGTTCATACATACTATATGCGAAAATACTTTTTCCCCAACCTATTATTATTTTAATTAGAGTTTTCTCCACGGCTGCACCGCCGGTCAAACCCCGGTGCGTGCCTGTTGTTTAAAGACTTTTAGACTTTTAGCCGTCCATTTGTGTATACGTTGATCTTTAACGAACTATGAAACCTGTCACGGCGAACAGAAAATAGAAAGAAAAATAAATCTCATACTCGTTACCGTTTCACTTTGCAAAAGTGCAATATAAAATTTGCAAGGTTTTAATGTACTTAGTGCGTTTTTCGTGCAGTTTTCCAATGACTTTCCCTACTTGTCACAAAACGCTTGTGGTATGACGGGTAATAAAGCAGCAGGTAACTCGTCATAATAAGCTGAGTACAGTAATAGCCTGAAGCCACAGTATAGCTTAAAAAATACGACAAAGAAGTTAAATGTTTAATTAAATTTTTAAAATTGTAACATTTTGTTATTTGAATTGATAGATATTATTTTATATTAACTTCATTCTCATAAATAGTTCATTATAATCATTGAAAAAATTAAAGCATATTTTAATAAATTTTGATTTTAGGATTCTATATTCGAATGAAAAAAACGGCACCCTTATCATATGTCACAAATATTTAATTAGGAGAACATGACTATTAGGTACAATTATATCGTTAAAAAGTGTAGGGAAATTACTAAAAAGAGATAAACGCAACATAATTATGTGTACATGAGCAATGAAAAATATTTCAATAGGCTTATGGGTAGATAGGTCTTAAAAAGTTGTAATGATGTTTCTTTGTCATTTTTATAAGTCAACTGATGGTGAAATATGTATAATTATAATATTTTCAAACTTGTAAAAACGTTTAATTTTATCAGATGTAGAGACTTCTCGAAAAATCGTAATGGTAAATCTTAAAACTAACGACAATTGGTTTAAACAAATACATAATGTATTTTTGACACAAGGGATATTTTCGGATATCGGCCTTACTTAGAATCCGCAATAACAAATATGTTAGATGATGGTAGCTACTAAGGAATCATTCACTGAGCATACGCACATGGACAGTATTTTCCTTAGTACCTAACTTCATAAAAGAAAGCCTAGTTACTGTAATCCTCATAATTTCATTTTTATTACTAAAAATACAATCCTTCATTATTGATACTGTCGTTTCCAGACAAATACCCATTAAAAAGTAATTCCGGAAACTTTCCGCAACGGGAATCAAACCCGGTGTGTCTGGATTTAGTGACCCAAAGGATTAACTTTTGAGTTCTACAACTATGGTTAGTATAATTATTTTTATTGTCATTTCATAGATAGAGGACACCTCTGTTTTATGCATACTCTACGATCCATATTTTCGGTAGCGTTATTTATTTAATATTTCCAAATTGGCCTAGCACTTCTCGGTAATGGTGGAGAAAAAATGTGGAAAAAATTGAATTTTTTAACAATCTCAAACATTGTATGACGTATTTGTATTTATGTAATAACTTGATTCTTTTTACAATAAAAAAAAGATTTCTTATTTCATTATATGCGACAGAGTCCTAGCGGGAATCTTCATTTCTAGCGATAACATTTTTGTTTCCTAATGGGGTTTCGACGAATTCTGGCTTTAATAGCCTTTGTAGTTTTGATAGCACGCGGTTGCCCTGATCTTATATGGTCTTATATGACCGGTGGCTCCATATCCACTTTGTGCAAGGCTTTTTTGTGCTTTAACACCTCAATCTACATTGCACTTTGATGATAAGCAAGAAATAAATATGGGAAATAGAGAAAAATCGAAAGAAGTTTTTAACATTAAGGAGTTGAGAGAAGAAAAGTTATTAAGTACCTAGTAACAGTATTTATCGCAAGACTAGTTGTTATAGGGTTGGTAATCTCCCAGTGTACTAATAATGGTTGTGGCATACATAGACAGACAAACGGAAAAATAGACATTAACGACACGAAACTAACTACAATGGGTTTTTTTATTTAGTTACCAAATCTATCTCAGGTACTAGGCTATCATAAACGTGAAAGAACACAAAAAACCACTAGAGTTAACAAGTGAACAGATGCATCACAATGGCTCGTTACCACTGCAGACGCCTCGTGCTCTCAATAAAAACATAATACGTCACTTAATGTTGCGCATATGTGATTTTTTAATAGTAACATGTGGATCTGATTTGACAATACATATAATAGCGTACTTTTTATAGCATACAAGAAATCACCCACCATTCTATGACCTGCCTCGTTTATTTTGAGGGAACGCATAAGCTTCCTCACGATGTTTTTTTTTTTTCATCGTCAGTAATAAATAAAATCATACACATTAGACTTAAAATATTGGCTACGTCGTACATACTCTCGACCAGGTGGCGTTGAGGTTCTAATTACATTATACATTGGATATATGGGTATAGTTTATTTATTATAGCTTGGGTTCGCTTTTGGCTATTTTGGCATCTGATATCACGTTGTAATGCGGTCTAACTTGCAGCTCGCATAAAAAAGATCAGTCTGCTCATTGGCGGTACCTACCTACCTAGAGAAGTAGAAGTAAAGCGCCCCATCTGCAGATTTGTTGATAGTAGTTTGGAAATCCACATTTTTTTGTGGTACATGTGCATCTCATCTCGTCTGCTCTTCCGTTGGTAGAATGGCGTTGGTTTCACTTCTTTCGCTATTATTCTCTCTTTAAAGTTTAGATATGTATTTAAAATTAAGTATGTTTTCTATTTCTATCAATCTATTGTTAGAAAAATAAACTTTTATTGAGAACGAAGAACTGAATAGCATATATAGTTACTACAACAATTTGAATATCAATATATTGAATTGAATATTGTGCGTTTAGTTTTTTATTTTCATTTATTTTCTAATCAAGAAAAACTGATAGTTCAATCAATCTTAAACGAAGTGACCAATAGGGTGTCCACTCAGCTAGCTAATGGCGCAACAAAATGCTATTAAACAGTGGGCCCAATCCAGCCATTAGAGGGGGGCAGTGTGGAGATGCTTATTAAAAATGTGGCCTGAATATCAAATTGCTATCTCGCTATTGTAGCGCACCCTAAATCATACTGGCACACCGACTTGCCCCATGGATTTTGAAAGTAATTGCACAGATTAATGAATCAGAATAAAAAATAAACAAATTAAATTAAAAATATCTTATTCGAGTCACAAATCCATGTTATACATTATTCACTATAATTCAATATACAATATTAATCTTTCGGAAAGAATCATAAGTCAAATTCAAACCTTTCATTCAAACCAAATTCTGACGGCAAAAATTTCTTGAAAATGAAATATATACATAAATGTATTTCTCAACTTATTTACTACACAAAGCTGAGTGATTGTAAGAACTTCCAAGTCAGATTTAGTTAATATTTACTGTGTTAATTTTTTTATTCATTTATTTAGATGGTCAATAAGTAAGTTTTTGATATAAAAATATGTTTTTAAATTTTAAATAAAATGATTATTTCGTTTTTATAAATTGGAACGTAAATGTGTTTCTATGTTTAGATAGTAGTATAAAATATATAATACCTATTATGTAATTGTCTATGATTTTTTGTTCCAAACTTATTGTTTTCAATATGAACAGATTGTATAACATTTGATATATGAGTAAATTAGAGACCAGAGATCAGAACAAAATAATTTGAATCCAAGTGACTACAAAAGTTCTTTAGTTCTGTATCCAGGAGCAATATACGTAGGTGCAGCTACCGGTAAAGCTTTAGTTAGAAACATTTTGTTTCATTACAATGTCATATTCATGAGTCAATTTGATAAAAACTGCCAAAACATAGATTTTTAAAAATTAAACTAATTAATATATTCAATTTCTCAGATTATTAAATTTGACAAATTGTACTTAGTACACTAGGTAAATAAATACGAAACATAATAATAAACTAAATATACATCTCTACTACATTCTCTGCAAATGTTACTAGTCTGTGCATGCATCCAACGGACGAGCAAAAATGTTATGATACGACAGTAGTCGTGCACTCGAGCCCTAACGCTTACTATTGTTTGTTTTTTTACAATAAATAAATTCAGTTGTCACGTCCCGAATATTCCCTAATGATAAATGGTCGTTCTGACATGGTGCTCATATGGCGAATTTGGATCCACTTGTCTCGCTAAGTTTGTTGTTACCCAGTTTTTGGGGAGGGCTTGTTTTTGTGACACTTGAGTTATGGACGTAGATTTCGAAAATTAAAGTGCAATATGTAATTAAAATAGTTTTTTGGTTATGATAAAGTATGTAATAATCAGTTTAAGAACGAGCTGTGCTACGACCGCATTAGAAATATGCATAAGAACTGTTTTACTGAAGAAAACTTAATAATATTAACGAGAAACGCCTAAATCCTATCTCACTAGATGGCGCCATAGATAGTTTTGTGTTTTACGATTTAAAGCTTCATTTTATTTGAATAAATTTCTATTAAAATACCGACTGATTTAGCCCAATGAAAGTATTTTTAAGGTATTTTTGAACTAAATCAGTTTAATCGAATTATATTGACAGCCTCTGTGGTTGAGTGGGCTAAACCTTTGCGGGCCGAACGCATTGCGACGCTGAGGCTCCAAGTTTGATTCCTGGCATGGTAAATTTCGTAAACGAACTTTCCGTTATTTACTATTACTATGTCTGGGATTTGTATAGAAAATTAATTAACAATGTGAAAAATTATTTGGTACATAAACAAGTCCCTCTCTAACAACGAAGTTAAGACGAACACGACAAGACAATACAACTTAGTTGCAACTTAACCAAACTTGGCGGAAATGTCTCGTATCACTTAATTAGCATTTGGTCTGTGTTGCTAACTTGTTTAACTTAGCAGACCTAATTAGTAACGATGCTCTGGTTTTATTGAGCTCTAGGTATATATCCATCTTTACTAGTATCTATAACATAAAATATACACTCTGTTTTTAGTTGGGATAATATGGGGAAATTCGCAACCATAGAAGACAGTACAGCTCAAAACAATTAGATCTAAATACGGTATCACATTAACTGTGGTTCAAGTTTTCCATAAAAATAGATAGAATTGGTTGATTTTTAGCGTTCCAATACCTGTGAGTACATAGACTCGCTCGAGTGCCTGTTTGTCCGGTTGTCTATTTGTTTTACCTAACTATCACAGTAATTATTTAGACTAGATATATGAAACTTAGCACACACGTAGCGGTCGTAGAAGAAAATTCCAATTAAAAGATATCATCGTTAAACAGTATCCATTTAATAAATAGCACATTTCAATTTTACAAAATATTTAGTTATATTAATTACATGGTTATATAACTTGCGAATTTGCTATATACAAATTTAGATTAAATTTATCTACTTTGCTGTAATATAATATATTAGTACGCAGTGGCGCAACCTGCCTTAGACGGGCCTTGTATCAAAATGTGTTGGGAGCCCAAAGGAAGGGTAATTTTTTTTATAAAACAAACAAAAAATGCTTCCGAATTTAATTAAAATCATTACATATTGATTATAAGTTATTACTTATACTTAATGCTCCTAGAAGTTAAGTTAGACAAACAATTCAAATCAAAGATAGGTATACTTTTGTTGCCTTTTTTTCGGCAAACTTATTTATCAAATCATCCATAGCTGAAGACGATTTCAGAATTTCTAGATTTTCTACCTCTATAGACAATAATGACAAGTCTGATAGCCGTTCCTTTAGCCCAGCAGCTATTCTCAAAAATATCATTAATCTACAAAAGATTATGGATAATATTTTAGGAATTTTTGCTTACACACTTTAGGGGACCTGTAGCCTGGAGGCCCCGTATTATTGATACGGCCAATACGACGGTAGCTACGCCCTTGTTAGTACATTTACTTTCACAATAATTTTGTCTCAAGTCTAACTTTGTTATTGTTAGTTTATATTACGGAATAATATCCGGGCTCGTGATGGACAGACTGCGTTTTGCCCATCAACTTGAAGTCGTCGCTAATTAAATACTGGTCTCAAGATAATACTCGCTGCGCGGATTTCGCCAGATGTGTGTGTGTATACGGGGTGAATGTCAAATAATATACATGTTATATTTAATATAGTTTTTCTAATCGGCAGACAAAAAACTTTGCATATATGTGGGATTCAAAGACGTATTTCGGCTCAGTAGCCAGGCCACATATTATCTTTTTCAAATTTCTAAATTATGTTATAATATCGTTAGTGTTACTGTCAAAAGGTAATCAGAAGAGGTTCTATGAATAAACGACGTAAGTCCTAGTTCCTAAGAAATTTCTTTTGCTTTTCTTCAAATAAACCCATATATATAAACGATTCTTTTGGATCATCGTATAAATAGCAATTTTAATATACCTATATTTCAAACCATAAATCGACACAAAAATTTCATTTATTAAGTAATAATAAATGAAATTATAATAATTTAAATAATTAACAATTGCACTAATCTATATGGATATAATATGGAGACTATAGATTAGTAAAATCATTTTTATTCATTTAGTTAGTTAGTTTAGTTTATTCATATTGCTAAAAATATGTTTCTTGGTAAAGAGGTATGTGTACCTTTGCCAAAAAAAATTCACGCAGTCATTTTATTATTTTATTCATTATTATCTATAAAATAGATTTAGGTTTCACCTAGTATGTGTCAACAAGAAATCCATCTCAAATCTAAACTAGCGGAAGTTATAATTTATGAAGCAAGTTCCGGCCTCCGCCTTCGCAGTTCGGTCACAAGGGGAATAGTGAGACGGTAATGAAACACCTCATATATAATGCACGTTCGTCTGCGAACGTCTCAAAACTAAGATGTAGGTATTTAACTTATACAAGGGTAATTAATTTCAAAACTAACGAAAATTTAAGATACTGAATAAAGATTTTAATATTTTAATGCCCTTTATAACATTTAAATAATGACCACTTTTTTATTTGTCAGTGCAGCAGCGACGCAGATCGGTATGCTCCGTATACCTACGTGGTACCGAAAGCTTACCAAGCGCCTATATTTCTGGAAGCGTTTCCTGATTCGCTCGGTATGTACCGCTCTTAAAGCGAAGCCTTAACTTTTAAACTGTGACTTGAAAATTTATGAAATAAAAAAGCAAGGTAGTCACGCTTCATAAAAATACAATTGCTTTGAACAATATCTGTTAAGAAGTTTTTGAGAAAGAAAGAAAGAGAAAGAAACTTTTGGTAGTTTCGAATGAATGCTGTATCGTGGTTCCGTAGTCAAATAACGAAAACATTGTTCAACAAGCTGCCAAGCCACTTACCCAGTTTTTTTAACAGAGCACTCTTCTGAACATAACATACAACACAACCAAGAAAAGTCAATCGCTTGTTGCGTTTACCAACCCACCTTCTTACACTGATCTCCGCCTATGTAATTTATCAATGCGTCCATAGATGGCGAGACAAACGTATTCATTTCATAATTCATCATAAGGCGAAGTTACAAAACAAACAAAAATACATATATATCCCTTTGTTTGTATAGCTCTTCGTACTCGAGAATTCTTTACTATTATCGGACCTGTAAAATCCAAACCAATTTTTTGGAAAGGTCTACACGCAATAACTCGTTCAGCAGGTAAGCTGAGTTATGAGCAACCCATAAGTTGTTTGACGGATTCTGCTTTGATTTTGAAACATAATAAACATTTATAAATAATCTTTTTAACATGCCTGTACCCGTTTAACAACCAATATTTTTGATTTAGACTAGATAATAATAATTTAGGTGCCGCATGCAATAACCGAACATGTTTACAATGAATAATAAGTTCCGTTATACGAGATGATTTCGGCAAAATAATAGGATGTCTTTGTGAAAAAGGCACGTTGGAATTATCAATGCTACCACCTTTACATTACAATTGCGCGAAGATAAAGAACTAATTTCTTGTTTGAAATGGATATTCTGTTCATTTTGAATTATTTTATTTAATGCGATTCTTGTTTCAAGAAACGTTAAATACCCTACTTGACGCGAGGTTTTGTTTTTTAAATTATTGCAATACCTAAGTATTAAGGCCATCACGCGCGTCATCTTGTTAATGTCTGAATATCTATCCAGAAAACAATAAAAGTCATCACCCTTTTGCGTAATAAGAGATACCTTGACATTGGAACCCGCAAAATCCTTGTTCATCTCAGGCAGATTATCAAAATCCAACGGTAGTTTCACGCCGCAGTTAAACTCATAACTACCATCTTGCAAAAACTCTGGGCCCTGCCACCACAGCTTGTAATTGAGTAATTCGTCTGGATTAGCTCCACGGCTCACAAGATCACCTGGGTTTTTATTACTAGGTATGTACAGCCAATGCCATCTAGAAGTTAACTCTTGAACAAATCTCACCCTATTTATAACATAAGCTTGGAGCTCAATTGGCTCTGTAGCTATTCAAGCCAATGAAATTTGTGAGTCAGAAAATAAGTAAACATTATTTATATCAATATTTAGGTTTAATGTAGAGTAAACATCCAAATATAAAATATATTAACAATGCTGTTTAAACCAATTTTTGTTTTCTTTTTAAATTCATACTTTTAATAACTTTAGAAGCGAATATTTCACCAATCTTTGACTTAATTAATAAACTAAACATCGTTATATACTTTAAAGACTCATCTAATGATATCCCACTGTGGTCTGTTTCATCCTTCTATTGCATATATTAATACAGCCATAATTAATGTTTAGTATCTTCGAAATATATATCTTTGCATGGTGGCTTCAACACGTTTCTAGCAAATACATATTCTCGGAGTAAAACGGCTGTAGAAGTGGCAAGGTCAGACAGAAAACCGTACAAACAATTGAAAATTACAATGATTTTGTTTTTGCCATTATATAAGAAAAACAATAATTTCATGTGAGATTCTACCTCACTAAAGATACGATCTACTAAAAAAGGAAACAAGAACAAGCCTAAACATAATAAAATTAAAGAAGTCTAAAGTTTAAATAATTTATACACGCGTGAGATTTTTCGCGATTGTTATTATAATGGCTTATTTTTATTCTTCCTTACTCGTTTTATATAAGACATGGAAAAATTTATGATAATGCAAAAAAAGTAGTTATAATGATATAACTACAATAGTTGAATATATGCTATCGCGAATTTTTTTGTAGATATTGATATTGTTACGAGTGAGCCAAAATTCCACGAACACGCCGGTAAAAGTGAATGCACACGGCCATAAAGCACAGTTTTATTACCTACCCGCATTTGGATTTATTTTGTTTACTTTTTGTTTAAAATTAGTAATTAAGAAAAATATTATATTGTTATTGTAGTTGTTTTATGGCCGTCATTAAGCAGGTGTTTTGAACTTATTCTCGTTGTTATTGTCTTGCGTCGAGGCATATTATATTTGTACAAAATAAAAGGTATGCCCGAAGGGAGAGGTGAAGCAGTCAAGCGACGATTACGATACGAGCTAGACGTGTGTACATTTTATGAGCGATATAGTGACGGACTTTGCGCGTGTTATTAAATCGTGCAGTTTGTACTGGTTGTATCCAGTTATATTTGTACCTGTTTTATACGTGTTTGTACAGTTCTAATAAATTCTATAGTAATTCCAACGGCATTTTAATTCGAGTCCCGTAACAATATGTTCTTTAATATTGTTGCACATTTTTTTGTTCTATCATCAATAGTTTCCACAGCGCATGCGATGAAAGACACTTTATGGCTATTTTTTTACACCTTGGGTTACATTATTAAAGTTTTAGGAGGGATCCCTAATTAATCTAGTAATATATATAACCCATATTACTCAAGGATAATGTAACATTCTAATGGTGAAACAATTTTTAAATCGGTTCAGTAGTTTTTGAGTTTATTCGTTACAAACATACAAAAATAAAAATCTTTGTTCTTTATAATATTAGTATTGATTTAACAAAAAAAAAAAGAAGCTGAAAAAAAAAACTTATAAACGATAGAGAACACGATGCAATTTCTTTTAGGTTTCTTGTCTGTTTGTCTGTTTGCTCGGGATTCACGTAAAAACTACAAGGCCGATTTCGATACGGTATCAATAGCAAATTCCAGGACTTAAAACCTGCGGTACCTTCTATACCGGGAATCTCGCCGGAATTTTCCTAGGAGTAGTTTGAAGTTGTTCGGGTGCATAAAAATTAGCTGATTTGGATACTTTACTAAAACAATATTTTACATTCTTTTTTAAAAGCGTCGGTACTTTATGTCCCGGGAATCCCGCAGGATTTTTCTCGGAAGTGGTTTAAAGTGGTATATGTGCATAAAATTGTGTTATTTTAATGATAGCCTTATTTTGAGTAAATTTATGGAATACAAATGTCATATTAAGTGCAATGCTGGGGCTTCATCTACTTTGGTTTTAAAGATTTAGGCCGTTTCACGCAAATATGGCTATGGGCTTAATGCGTTAATGAGATGCGAGATTGTAAATGAATTTAAATTCTGACAGATAACGTAGTAGATACACTAATGTGGCTATGCATCAACAACGTAATTTTTAATGCTTTAAATAAAGCCGAATGGCCACAGTCTACATTTTTAACACTAACGCAGATGAAGCTCCACTATCAAAAGTAGACATGAATTAAATATTAAAAAAAGTAATTCTGATTTAATTATGACACATAAACTGTCGTGCCGTTTAACAGTGTTAGAATAAAATTTTCATTCTTTTTTTCATCAAGAAATTTATTTTGCTTCTTTTAACAAATGTTTATACAAATAATTTTGGTAGTATTTTCCCAATATTTAATTCTGAGTTCTTCACAAAATTTGACTGTGCCTATAGAACAATTAATTGATAACCAAATTATTGTACCCCGAGTAGTGAATGGGAAGGCTGCCACCGTACACGATGTGCCCTATCAGGTAATTACCATCTTTTCCCCTAGTCTTTCACCATCATCTTCATGAGCATTTTTCTCCATACAGGACGGAAAAACAATACTAATTCCTGCGGCCGGGCGGCCTGTCGTAAGAGGCGACGTTACATATGCATAAACGCGGAACGAGAATATTACGCGTTTTTTTGTGTTCAAAGACTTTAAAAATGGTTTGCTATGGTATAATAACGACACTACAATCACTGGCAAGTCATCATTTAGGCAAAAAATTAATAACTTAAATACGTGCGACATATCAATAGAAATAATGTTCAATTTTAGCGTCACAAGTTACCTAATTATAATAAAAACACAATTATTTATTAATATAACATATATGACATGAAAAATAATTAATAATTATAAAATCAACTATTACACCATTGCATAAAATCATCACCATATTTTGGAATTTGAAAGTAAACCTCAGATTATTATTATTTTTTAAATGATGGCTACAATGCCTTTTATGCATTGATTTTGCCAATGTCGTGTGTATAAAAAAGCCAGGTGATATAAAAGTAGCAATTTGGCCGGTAAATCAAAAAAAAAAGAAAAATCTGCCAATCTAAAATAATATACAATATAATAAACATATTTAACACAAAACATAAGAACAAAGGACAAGACTAAATACTAACTTTAACTTGAAATCAACCTAAGTATTATATATATATATATATATATATATATATATATATATATATATATATATATGTACGTATATATATACTATACAATCTATTATAAGATAAATTTATTCACAGTCAAGAATATATACAAATGATTTATGCAATAATTCAGATGAATAATAATAAGATACAAAGTTTTTACTCCACTTTGC
This sequence comes from Dendrolimus houi, assembly GCA_039645545.1. Taxonomy (NCBI): domain Eukaryota; kingdom Metazoa; phylum Arthropoda; class Insecta; order Lepidoptera; family Lasiocampidae; genus Dendrolimus; species Dendrolimus houi. The sequence continues at coordinate 15,829,439 of CM077117.1, read as the reverse complement.
TTAATGTCAGGCAAAGGAACTAAACGATACAGCATGAATATCAATATTATTCAATCAGCAGAAATATATATTATTGACATGAAAATACGGAATTTTAGATTTTTCACATTATTGTGAATAAGTTAACTATTATATTTTTGTATTTTATATATATAATTACCGACAATATACAAATACCGATTTTAGTAAAACGAAATGTAGGTATGAGGGGTGATCGAAGGTCTTGACAACTGACAAGGACAGTGGGTTAGCTTAGATTAGCTTCAGACTAGAGCTGACTAGCGGAGCGAGCGAAGCGAGCGTACCTCAGCAGTGGCCGGCGACTGGCAGGACCGACTTTCACCGTTGTTTAAATAGTTATCAATGAATAAGTGGCAACCAGTCGATTCTGCTAGCCAAAACAGCCGGCTTTGGTCTGAAGCTAACTTAACCCAATGTCTTTGTCCTTGTCACGACCTCCAAACGCCCCTCACACATATACTTTGTTTTGATAACATTGGCATTGCGTGTTGTCGGTACTTATACATACAAGCTACAAAAATATAATAGTTATCTTATTCACACTAATGTGAAAAATCTGAAATTCCGTATTTCCATGTCAATATTATTGATATTCTGCTGATTGAATAATATTGATATTTATGCTCTTTGGATTTAGTTCCTTTGCCTGCCATTCTGATAAACTAAATAACAACAAAAAGATTTGTTTTTAGTAGTTTAGGTTATGGACTATTAAGTTTTACGCGAATTGGGAAGATAATGTTTTCTAGTTTTATATTTAACTAGCTGTCCCGGCAGACGTCATCCTGCCCGGAAAACCTTCAATCGATATGCCGACAGCAGCGCCACCTACCGGGTCCAATTGTGAACCAACTCAGAAACCTTTTTTGGCTCATGCACAATAACTTTGCTAAAGATCATCACATGATCAAATGTATAATTTACGATTCTATAAAGGACATACAGACAAACATTTATTTTTATATATCAAGACAAGAAGAAGATAAAATGTGTAATATAGCTGTAAAATTGTCTAAAGTTGTAAGATATTGACTACTTTTAAGTTGACTTATGTGTTTGTGCTCAAAACCACAAGTATTTGGTAACGTGGGCAATAAGTTTTAATAATAATATTAGCATAGTAGGCACTGTGTGTATATTCAAATGGATTGTATTGTTTATTAATTATTTGCAAATGAAAGCTTTACAACGATTTTATTATCGTTATTATACCATAGCAAACCATATTTATCAGTCTTACATTTAAAACAAGGCGCGTAAATTTCTCGTTCCGCATTTATGCATGTTTACCGAAGTGACAAAACAAGCCACAGCTAGGTGGTAGGGCATTTGCCCGTCTGGATAGCTAGCACCCCTGGTCTAGAGTATGCCGACGTAACAACTTTGAGTTGTGTTCCGGCATCAGTGGCCAGGTTCCAGTTTCTCCTTCAAAGCCGGCAGCACATTGGCAACACCTCTGGTATTGCTAATGTTCATAGGCGGCGGTAACCACTTTCCATCACAGTTGGGCCGTCAGCCTGTCTGCTGCGCTTCTGCAATAAAAAACAAGAAATGAGCCTATTGTGACCAACCTGAAAAGTGAGTTAATTTATTCTTAAAGTTATGCGTTCAGGGTGTTGTTGCGGCTTCTGCGCTTCTGCAGTGTATCCGGGATGTTTGTGGCTGCACGCACGGATGGTTTTGACGCCATCTGGCGAAAGAAAACAGCCTTCCTGCATATTTATTTATTTTATTTAAGGCACACCAACAGCACACACATTATTATGTTATATTACAAATCGTTTGTTATAAAAGTTCTGATGTGTGGACCCATTAAAGGAGTGCACAGCATTTACAATTTACTGCCTAGCAGAGTGCGCGGGAGCAGCAACAGCAACCTGAACTTAATAGCCAATAAACATGGTAGTATTCTGATGTTAGCACTCATACAGAGGACTCATACTCGTTACTCTCTGTAAATTACTAACAGACATTTTTAACCTCTATATTTGGATCTAGTTGTTTGTTCACTCACGGAATTAAAATGTTCATCACGTTAAAGTCGACTTTTGCTTGCACGATTACAAGAAACAGTACTGTCAACATTTTAATAAATGTCACGTTTATAAAATACTAGAATTTACCCCGCTACTACACCGCGGATTAACCTCTAGTGCGTACCTCTTGTTTAAAGAGCAGGAGATAATACCTACAGGTTACATTGTGTTAAATTTTATGTCAGTACTATTTGCCCCCTGATTCATTCATATTCACTTCATTTTATATCGCAAACTATCCATCTCCCGGGATGAAAATTATTTACGTCCATTTTCGGTATTAAAATTATATAAAATATGTACAAAATTACACCAAAACCGATCCAGCACTACAGTAGTTTTTCCGTGAAAGCGTAACAGACAGATTGAGTTACAATCGCATTTTTTTATAGATGATTAATTATTATATCTTCTAAACTTGAGAAACGATTGGTCTCCCATACAAATTGTCATCCCCTATTTCAACCCGTTCTAGTTTTATTTATCTATCCTCCGTGCATTTATCTGTGAACTACATAAATGATAAAAAAGCCAAAAATGATAAAAGTGCCCAGAGTCAAAATGATCATAATGCCAAAAATGACAAAAGTGCCAAGTGCCAAAAATGATCGTAATGTAAAAAATGACAAAAGTGCCAATTGCTAAAGTGATCATAATGCCTAAAATGAAAAGTGCCAAAAATGACCAAAATGCCAAAACGATAAAAGTGCCAAGTGTGATTGACACTCTTTAATTTGAATATCGAACTTCTCCCAAAAAGGTTTTATACATATGCACTTCCAAGAACTTTTTGATTCAATTAGGTATCAAAAATCAATTTTTTAAATTTTCATCTGTGTGTATGTCTGGATGCGGCTGAACCGATTTCGACGGGACTTTCACTGGCAGATAGTTGATGTCATAAGGAGTAACTTAGACTACTTTTTATTAATTTTTTAGGATTACGCGTAAAAATATTCGTTTTTTACACCTCTCGGACGAAGTGGCGTTTTTAAACTATATCTTACACAAATCAGTATATCTAGATACATGTCAACTTCACTAAGCGATGCTCCAAAAGCGGCCACTTTAGGCCCCTTGGTCTCCTATATGTTACTTTTACACGTTATTACTCTATACAGTCTAATTCTAAATCAAATTCTTCTATTTTATGTGATCCCGCTCAATTTATTTTAATAAATTTAAGGGTAGATTTTATGTGAATTCTTTTTCATAACATTTGGTAACAAATACTTAATGCATGTTACGTAATATTATTTATATTACATATTATGTAACATACTACCTGATGATGAAAATAGTCTCTACCGTAAAAACTAATTTTCATGATTTTCAGATATCGTTTAAAAAAAGGTCGTCGTTTTTTGGTCTCGAATACACATCATTCTGTGGAGGTACGCTCCTCAAACCAAGAAAAATTTTGTCAGCAGCTCACTGTTTCGAAGAAAAATTGCTTTGTAAGCCATGTGGTTCTGTAGTGTAAGTAAGGCTTACTACTGACAAAGTTAATTTTGTTAAACTACATTCACAAACTCTTTAGACCATTAACATGGGATGGCATATAAGAAATCATAAAATTACTCTTAGTAGATAGAAAATTCTTTCTTTTTCACCAGACACACACATAAAGTAAATTATTTCCAATCATTTCATGTAGGAAACCAACTGACTGCGTAACAAAGGCAACGATAGCTGTCTTTGATCCAGAGGTGCAGGTGACCAAAGTACCAGAGTAAACCACAGACAATCTGGTGGTGGCAAAGTTGGGACATGGGCCCTATTCCCAGGTAATCGTGCTCTACTTCGAATCTGATAAAGATCTGGAGCCTTACTTGGGGCAATTAAGAGCCATTGTAGGAGGAATGGGAGCATGGAGGATCATAATAGGCGGCGACGTGAATGCGAAGAGCCCTGTTGAGGATGGACGCGGGAGAGTGCTATCAGGACTCCTGAACGAATTTGACTTGCAGGTGGTCAACGAAGGTGGCACTCCTACCTTCGACACCATGCCTGTAGGCAAAGTTCTAACGAGCTTTATCGACATCACGGTCTGCACAACGGGCCTTCTCAACTTTGTCGACGGCTGGAAAGAGGACAACGGCGTGACGAGTTCAGACCACAACACTGTTATTTTTAACACTCAGACCAGTAAGTTAGACGGAGTTTTCATGTCTCGAACCACTAGAATCCTCAACACCAGAAAAGCCAAATGGGACCACTTTCGTGAGAAAGTGGACCATCTGATGCAGGACAACCAACTCACCATTGACGAAATAAGCAAACTGACAGACATGACGGACCTAGAAAATAAAACAAACACGTTTAAAAATGTAATTGTAGAGGCATGTAAGCATAGCATTCTGCAGATTAAGCGAAATAATAAAATAAACTCACCGTGGTGGCCGGAAGAGCTCGCCAAACTGAAGCGAGGGATCGTCACGGAGAAGAGAAGAATCCGTTGCGCTGCGCCGTTTTGTATAAGGAGAGTAGTCGATAAGTACCGGCAAGCAACAGAGCATTATGAAAAGGAGGTTCTAGCAGCCAAAACTGGAAGTTGGAAGGCGTTTTGCTACAAACAGGATCGGGAAAGAGTCTGGGAGGGGATATATAAGATAATCGGAAGGACCAGGAAGAGGAACGAGGATGAGCCTATAGTCGATGGAGGAAGAATGTTAGGACCGAAGAAGTCAGCGGAGCTTCTGGCCAGAACATTTTATCCCGTGGACAGTGCCGAGGAGAATAACGATGAGTATCGCGCTATAAGGGAGAAGGCGGCGACCTTACACGCAGACGCTATACACTCGGAGGGGAACGATGATCCACCCTTTACTGCCCTTGACCTTAAAGAAGCAGCGTAGAGGTTTAATCCCAAAAAGGCACTAGGAGCAGATGGCCTATTAGCAGATATTTGTGCGCAGATCATCTTACACAAACCAGAATTTTGGTTATTATTAGTTAAATAAGTGCCTTACGACCCGATACTTCCCGAAAGTTTAGAAGAGAGCGACAGTGGTGGTGTTGCGAAAATTCGGGAAGAAGATTACTCCTATCCTAAATCCTATAGGCCCACCGGCCTTTCGCCGGTGATGGGCAAAATTCTGGAATGCTTCATATTAAATCGAGTAAAGTGGCACCTCGTTCCTAGGCTGAGCATCCGCCAGTACCGATTCCTGCCCCAAAGATGCACGGAGGACTCCCTCTATGATCTAGTGAACGCTATACGTGACAAGCTGAGACAGAAAAAGATTGTAACCATCGTTTCACTAGACATAGAGGGAGCGTTCGATAGCGCCTGGTGGCCAACGATTAAGGTTCGACTGGCGGAGAAAAACTGCCCAAGAAATGTCCAAACGGTGTTGGGCAGTTAACTGGAAGATAGAAGTGTCTCGCTTAGTTACCTTGGAGAAGAGGTTACCAGGAAGACCACAAAAGGCTGTGTTCAAGGTTCCATAGGGGGGCCTATCCTGTGGGACCTACTACTCAATCCCCTCTTAAAAGGACTGGACATGCGAGGCGACTACGTGCAGGCGTTTACAGATGAAGTTGTCCTGCTATTTGATGGAGATTCCGGTTGCAGTATAGAGAGAAGAGCTAATGCGACGCTCTCCTATGTTCAGGAGAGGGGTGTCCGTAATAAACTTAGATTCGCTCCCAGTAAGACAAAATCTGTGACTTTTACGCGGAAACTTAAGTATGACACTCCAAGACTGAACATGGGAGGAGTCAGCATAGAGATGGCATCGGAAGTTAAGATCTTATGATTGACAATCGATAGCGGGCTGACTTTTAACAAGCACGTACACAACGTATGTATAAAGGCAGTACAATTTTATCGGCAGCTGTCGCGAGTTGCCAGGGTCACCCGGGATCTTAATCCTGATGTCGTCCGGATCATGTACACAGTAGTGCTGGAGCCAGTAGTCCTGTACGCAGCGAGCGTCTGGGCACCTTCGGCTACAAGGTTGGGCGTACGTAAGCAACGCAACACGGTCCAAAGAGGATTCTTTAAAAAAATGTGTCGGGCATATAAGACCGTCTCCCTGAACTCAGCGATGGTGTTGGCGGCTGATCTACTCCCCCTTGATCTCCTTGTAAAGGAGGTTGCCTCTTGCCGAGGCCAAGAGGGGAGTAGAACAGCCAGTGCTTGGAGAGAAGGAGATGGAAATGCGAGTTACTTACGCTAGCACAACTCACCCTGCCTGATAGACCAGGAGCAGGTGGATGCGCAACGCCATCAGGTGGTGCAACAACCAAAAGGTAGTGCGAAGCTCAGTGTAAACGGTAGAAAATTAACCTAACGCCTTTGTCCTAAAAAGCGATTGACTTTCTAGCACTTTGCCGGCCGCTGCCGCGGAATGTCTTTTCTTGCGACACTTCCTCGGGCTTGCGGGGGCGAGGGGAGTGTGAGGCTCCCAGCGGATGGGATCTCTACGCATGACTACTGCCGGCGGCGGTAGTAGTCGCGAGATCCCGTCCGCCAGACTACCCACTAAACCTAACCTGCGCCTCTTTCCCACGCTTTTACGGGGTGCCACGGGAACTAGGGCAGTGCTACTACATTCGTGACGCCCCAACGTCTGGCAAGCTTCAGGACACCCCGAAAGCAAGGTCTGTTCTGTTCTCACCCCTGCTTCGTCAACAGGGGAGGAGGCCCGCGGGTTCCCCCGGTCCGCGCGGCCCTCTGTGACGGCACTAAGGGAGGTGGTGTGCGTGGCGACGCGTCCGACCGCCAGTCCACCGTCGTCGAATAGGGTCTGCGTAGGCATCCACCTCCCTGGTCCTCTCCGCGGCTTCCTTCAGGGACATTACCGTCTCGCTGAAGGAGGAAATCGCTCTCCATCCATCCTCGCTCCACAATATGGCTTCGATCAACTGTTGGAGCGAGGACACAGGACCCACTGAACTTTCTAGCTGATGACGCTGAGGTCCCCAGGCGGCGCACTCCACCAGCGTATGGTACGCCGTGTCCCTGGGTGCGCCGCACTCCGCGCAGTCTGGCGTTGGTTCACGCTCCGCTGTCTAATGCAGATATATACCGAAGCAGCTGTGCCCGGTAAGTATGTGCGTCAGCCTGTACGTTAGGGTCCCGTACTTCCTCGAGACCCAACGTGACAGGTGGGGGCGGACCGCCTCCACCGTCTCTCTTCCTGCTACTGGGACCTCGGGTTATCAGCCCATTCTTGGATCAGGGCCTCGGTCGCCAAGACCCTGATCCTCCTTACAACTGCCGGACACGGCCTCTCTCCTCTGTCTCTGGTGTCCTGTCGGTAGCGGTGCACTGCCGCGAGCACCTCCGCCTGGAGCTCCCAGGGCGGATCACTCGCGAGCAGTGTCGCCGCCGTCCACGACACTGTCCGGTAACCCCGTATGGCCCGCACCGCCAGGACCCTCTGAGAGCGTCTCAGAAGGGTCCTGTTCTTGCGGTGAAGCGAATCGCCCCATACGGGGGCACCGTACAGCGCCATGCTCCGCAGGACACTAGTGTACAACTTTCTACAAACCGTGCCCGGCCCTCCCACATTTGGTTAGAGTCTGGCCAGGGCGGCAGCGCCACCTAGCAATCTCGGGGCCAGCTGGGTGAAATGGACCCCGAAACTCCACTTTCAGTCTAGGACAAGGCCCAGGTACCTCACTGGGCCTTTACCGCTACCGCCACTCCCTGGACAGCGACGAGCGTGCCCCGGGGCGGATATCTACGTCGTCCGTGGAACATGAGGGTCTCCGCCTTCTCCGGGGAGACCCTCAAGCCTAAACGCCGCACTCTCTCAACCACCAACGCCGTTGCGGCGTTGGCTAGTTCCACGGACTCATCGTAGGTTCCGCCTCGGGCTGTGATGAGGGTGTCATCTGCATAATGATCACCCCCATCCTGGGTAAGACTGGCTCACGGAGGAGCCAGTCATAACCAATGTTTCATGTTCTAATCTAAACAAACCTAAATCTATTGATCGTTTAGTTTAAGCGGATTTTATGATTTTTTCTAGAAGCAATTTCGATGGCAAATGATGTAATGGCATATAATAATTACGCCTTACAATGATGATAACAAATGATGTTACTGAAATTGACTTTATGGGAAACAAAGTTTCTAGTACGTGACTAATATAGTAAACAATGAGTATGACATATAAAACTATGAGAAACAATATTATGTCTGTTGACCAGTATATCAGATGAAATTTTGGCAAGTGGGTGTAGCCGTTTTTTTTTATTGGCTGAAGCAGGCAAACAATCAGACGGCCCACCTGATGGAAAGAGCTTACGGTTGTCTATGGACCTTTGTAACACCACCTTTGTGCCTTCACGCTGCCGACCTCTACGATATTTTATAACACCCTTCTTAAAGAACCACATGTCACAACACAAAAGAAATTCCCCGGCGGGAAGTTTCTTCCAGATTATTGTTTTACGCTGAATAAATGACAACGAGACAGTATATACGCAACTAAATAGTAGTGAGTATCTATATGTAACATTTTGGATTTTAATAGGGAAGCCAGTAAGAGTCGACTTGTACGAAGCTAAATAGCTAAATAATGTAATATACAGACATGATTTTTTAATTCACAGAGTTGTCCCTGAGAAGAAAAGAAAAAAAATTATGGCTGTTGCTGGGAACCTGAAAAATAAAGATAGTATGCGGTGGTTCAGTAGAAACACCGGTCAATGGAGAGAATTGCGTACAATAATGTATCCTAGTAGTTATGAATTCCCTGTAGATGATATCGCTCTTGCTGTAAGTCTTTATCAGAGTATTTTACCTAAATAGTGACGTATACAACGTCAATACATCACACAAGGAGCATGCTCGACTCTACTGATTATAAGGAAAACAATATTAAAGATGGTTCGAAATTGCAGGGCGCATTCAGAAATCTACGAGGTGTCGTTCTCAGTTCCTGAGGCAACTATCTTTTCTATAAGAGTAATTGTTTTTGATAGGTAGGTAGTAGTAGGTATCCTATTTGTTGAGAAAATTTATAGGCTTTAGCCTAATATGCTACTATCTAAAAGAGCATAGCATTAAAAACAAATAATATAATAATATAGGTTTGTAATTGAATTTTATCCATGCAGGAACGGAGAAAGTATACAATTTCCTGCGGCCGGCCGGCCTGTTGTAAGAGGCGACTAAACAACCCACAGCCAGGTCGTAGGGCATTCGCCCGACTGGATGGCTACCACCCCTGGTCTAAAGTATGTCGCCATAGCACCCTTGAGTTGTGTTCCGGCATTAGTGACCAGGTTCCAGTCTCCCCTAAGAGAGCAGCAGCGCATTTGTAGCACCTTTGGTATTGCAAATATCCATAGGCGATGGTAACTGCTTTCCATCAAGTGGGCCATCTGTCTGTCTGCTGAACTCAAGCAATAAAAAAAAAATTAAAAATTGAGGCGAGTGAAGTCGCGTGGGATTTTCTTGCCAGTTTAATCGTTTTACCAGCAGAGAAATTCGTTACAATTATTTTTAGTGTTATTCTGATCAAGTCTAGTAGACTTAAATTCGTCTTTGACGGAGATCAGGATGCTATCCAGCCTGGTGAGCTGACAATCTGTACAAGATCACCAGTGGGAGCTGCATGAGGAAACTAGAGGATCGATATATACCTATAGCACAAACTTTAGGAGACTCACGTTTAATATTGTATACAGATTAACTGACGACAGGATCATTAATTAAAGATAACAGCACAATACTTTTGTGGATCCTCGACTTAGTGCATTTTTATCGCTAATGCTTAGATGAAGGAATTACACCAAAATAAATAAATTATGTGTATAACGAAAACTTGGAAAGGTCTACGTTTAGCGAAACACTAACTGTAGTAGTACTGTAGCAAACAGTACTTCTTCTATATTGTATTTTGTGCAGTTTACATACTATAAATTTAGATTGGATTCTACTGTTAAAACAATCCCATATGTAGCCACACATGAAGATTATAAAGGAACATGTCGTATATCAGGCTTTGGAAGGACTTCCGACTCAGTAAGTGATTTAAAAGCCACTGTTTGAATACCATAATTATATCGATCGGTACTAAAAGCTACTTGTTTCAAGTAACATTTGAAAATAAGTCAGGAGACGATTTTAAACTTTGAAATGACCCAAAAAACACATCATGATAAACTATTGACGGCTTGTCAATTTCTTGGAAAAATACTCTCTTATTTCTGATAAGTAGTTCGGATTTCGGCAGAATATTTCAACAGAAGATGCCATTCTAACTCTAACAAAGTCAATCGCCACGTCCCTGGACCAAAATCAATATTGTCTAGGTGTATTTCTAGATTTAGCGAAAGCTTTTGACACGATCTCGATTCCAATCCTCCTTAGCAAACTAAACCATATTGGTGTAAGAGGTATAAGCCACGAATGGTTTAAAAGCTACCTGAGTAATCACCGTCAATTTGTTAAGGTGGGATCGCATTGGAGTGAACAGCATACAGTAAATTTCGGAGTACCCCAAGGCAGCATATTAGGACCTACATTATTCTTAATATATATTAATGAACTACTGAAAATTCCAATTCAGGGCGCTAACATAATATGTTATGCAGATGTTACGGTTGTATTATTTAACAACACATCCTGGGAGTTGGTGTTTAAAACAGCTCAGACAGGCTTAACCGACATTAGTAAATGGCTAAACAACAACTTACTAACATTAAACATTTAAAAAACGAAATATTTAACGTTTCATAAAACCCGTGCTTTCCAACTTCGTACGCATCCTAACTTATATCTGGAGCACAGCCTATGCTCTTGTACACAGCCCTCTGATTATCCCCCGTCGATCGACCACACCACATCCATTACGTACCTTGGTATCCAACTAAATGAAAAATTAAATTTCAAAAATCACATTACATCCCTATCTAAGAGTCAGAAAAACCATTCACATAATGAAATCCCTCTGTAACTGTGCGACACCAAAAACTTTAAAAATGGTTTATTATGCGCTGTGCCAGTCCTTACTTCTATACTGTCTTGCTGCTTGGGGAGGAATCCCAAAAACAAACATTGTAGAGGTAGAACGAGCACAGCGAGCAGTACTTAAAGTTATGCATAAAAAACCGTACAGATATACCACCAATACACTATACATAGAAAGTGACGTTTTCACAGTCCGACAACTGTATATAATATTTGCAAGGTAGCCACAGCAAATCATAAAGAAAATCTAAATGCTCCTAACTTCCAATACCTCACCTCTCGTAGAATTTGTAATAAACCCTTACCCGAAATTCATACATCCTTTGCCAAACGCCTTCCTCCATACGTCCATATATCCTTTTATATTAAAGTATGCCAAAACACACCCTCCGCCAAAGAAATGTCAGCATCAAAGTTTATACAACAAAATTAGTAAATGGTTAAAAACATTAAATTATAGCGACACAGAATGCATATTACCAAAACGACTATAACACTAGGGGCACACACACCAAATAAATACACACACACACAAACACGCGCGCGCACAGAGAGATACACACACACACACAAACACGCACGCACGCACTCATAGGTTAATTATTGAATAATTCCATTATATTTAAGTTCTTTTAATAAAATTGTGTTGGGTGCCGCGATACAGACCTAGAGTCTTGTGCCGCAACCGCCGCCAAAAAAATTATAACCTTAATTTTAATTCAAAATGTGTTATTATCATAAGTTTTAGATATAATTATATAAAGCCTAGAAATAAGTTTATATAAATAAATGAATTTGAAATTTGAAATATTCATTATGATTTCGACAATAAAAACTACAGATTTTACTTGGAAATCAGGTTTATATTTCCAAAGTCCGAGACAATAGGTTGAAAAAAAATCCATCACCTTAAGTCTGTCATAAAACGTAGCTATATTAAAAAAGTTATTTATTTAATATAGCTACGTTTTATGAAAATATTATATATTATTATAATATTACTACGTTTTATGATAACAAATTTTCCAGTCAGTGTCGGCAATATTACTGTACGCAGATGTGGAAGTAATTTCCTCCAGCCAATGTACTAAAATGCATAAAAGAAGAATGTCTAAGTTTATTTGTACGTCTGATCTTGTATCTGATGTTCACAAGGTTAGAAAATTAAAGATCCTCATAGAACTTATACATATATATATATATAAAATTAATATATACCTTTACGAGTACAATCTAAAACTTTCCTTTACCGACTTCTTCTCTACTTGCACACTTGTTGTTACTTCTCATTGTAAGACCATTGGCTATTCTATATTATATTTTATCCCTATCCCTATCCCTGTTTTAATATTATAAATGCGAAAGTGACTCTGTCTGTCTGTTACGCTTTCACGGAAAAACTACTGAACCGATTTGACTGAAACTCAGTACATATATATATTTTTTTCTTTTTCTTCGATGCCGAGGTCGAACATAGGATACTTTTTATCCCGAAAAAAGGAGCAGTTTCCGGGACAAAAAAATATTTTTATAATTTTTTGCCTGTAATGCTTTCACGGAAAAGCTATGGGACCGATTTGGTTGAAACTCGTTATGTATATAAGTTCAATATTAAGCATGGACATAGGATACATTTTATTCCGGAAAAGGGATAGATTTATGTAAAGGTTATCCCAGAAAGTATGATAGGTTTTTTTTGTAATGTCATTTTGGTCACTTTGTCATTTTTGTCACTTTCATCACTTTCGTCATTTTTGTCATTGTAGTTTACAGACTATAGACGAGACTTGACACAGGCTACTACTTTTTATCGCAAAAATGAAACAAGAACAGGTTGAAATTATAGGATGAAGACCAATAATATGCGAGACCAATAATTTCTTAAGTTTATAGATATAAAAATTTATCATCTAAAAAAAATGCGATAGTAACTCCATCTAGTCTAATCTATCTGTTACGCTTTCATGGAAAACTACTGAAGTACTGGATCGATTTTGCTGTAATTTTGTACATATGTAGTATTAATACCGAAAATGGACGTAAATAATTTCATGCTGGAGATAGTTTGCATATAAAATAAGTAATAATAATAATAAATCGGCAGACAAACACACACACTGTATATCCCCAAATTAAGCAAGTTACGCTTGTGTTATGGGTAATATACAACGGACCACTCTGGGGCCGATCCCAGACACCCAGACTATAGTAAATAACGGAGAAAATACGTTTCCGAAATTTACTATACCAGGAATCGAACCCGGAGCCTCTGCGTTGCAATGAGGTAAGCCGGCAAAGGCTTAGCCCACTCAACCACAGAAGCCGAAAAATGAAGTGAATCTTCCGAGAGTAAATAGCACTAACATAAAAATTTAATACAATGTAACCTGTTTTAACGCCTGCTCTTTAAACAAGAGATCGCACTATAGTTTGACACGCGGCTCAGCCGCGGGGTAAACTCTAGTATTCTACATTTCTTTTACTGTGTTTTTTTAGTTTCTGCTTGTAATATAATATACACATATTTCTTTATTAATAGCCTAAATATGAACTTCATATTCGTATCTTGAGGATTTCTGGTTTGCGAATTCAAATTTTCATCTCCTATTTTAGGTACACCTTTATATCTTCATTATTCTTTTTTTAAATAAAAGGTATCCCGTATTGCAATCTATCCCCTTGCCAAGTGTAATTAACATCTGTTCAGCCATTTAGTAATGCAAAAGTTATAAACGAAATTACTTTCGTTATTATATTTGAAAGTAATGAATGCACTACAGCGCCATATGGTGGTGAGTTATAGCGAAATTGATGGCGCAAAAATACGTGTTCAAAAACTATTATTATCTATAAAGATTAGTTGAAGGTAGACTGCAGCGCCATAGATTGAGAAATTAAAGTATAGTGGATAAGATAAGATTTCCAATTTTTATGGTGATAGACCAAACTGTATTGGAGTTGATCAATCTCATAATTATATTCCACAGGGAGACTCTGGTGGTCCTTTAGTCTGTAATAACTTATTGGTTGGAGTAGTGAGCGGCAATCGTCCAAAAGTCGGTTCATTTTTCACAAGAGTGTCAGCATATAAGGATTTCATTGAAAGTAAATGTAACATTGTCACAGGGAAACATGCGATCATTATATCCATTACAATAAATATTCAAATTGTGTTATTTTGATTTGTTTTCATTTTATCCTTAGTACTTAGTGTTTCTTTACCTTATAATATGCGAGATTCTTCATGTATGCCTGCATGCATTCATGCCTATAAAACTGTTTTGAACGCGTTACCTATTCAATGAGTATAGCAATATATGATTCACAAACACGTATTTAAAAAATTTCAAGAATCATATGTTAGAGTTATTTATAGGTATTTTATGAGTTATTTCTTTATACAATTACTAATTTTCAATCAAAACTTTTATCTATTGTCGATATTCTTTATATACGACGCATTGGAAATGGTAAAAAAATCTTAATCTTAAACCAAATAACTTCAAATAAAATAATATTTTATATTATTTTTCAGCTTACGCTCAAGCGCAACAAAACAACATTTCACATCAATCAAAATACTTTAATTAAACAACAAACAAATAATATTAATAATTTATCATAAAATGCTACAGGACCGCTATCTGTGACCCATTTATAGAATAAACCAACGCGCGTATGTAAAGATGGCAGGTTTACATTGATGAGTGTAGCGACACCAACTAATATACCCTCAGCTTCATCAACTTCAGCTGGGTCGCCTGTCCGGTGGCATATCAAGCCACCACCTGCGGTTTCCTTAAAACATTAATGTTATTTAATACAATACACTAATGACAGCAGTTAGACTGCTTAAGAGACGACTACGTTAACGAAGGCTTAAATAGTTTAACATGGTGATCTTCTTTCTTCCGGCCTTACTAACTTATTACTTGTGGAGGTAAAATACTAAGAAAAATTAAGGTGTTAAAGTTTAAATTAAATATGATTTTTAGATTTTTTTAAGATGTTGGTTCTTTTCAATATTTTTTTTTAGGTTTTTCAGCCAAATGAGAAAATGAATGAATGGTAGTCACCTGTACGATACCTTTCATTGTATGAGGATTGACAAACAATTAATCTATAACATTCATTGAGGTATAATGTTAGTACATTATACCTCAATGAATGTTACATAAGTAATGAATGTTACATTGAGTTATACGTAAGTACATATAACTCAATGATAATATTATAAAATTCTATAAATGCCATGACTATACAATGAAGCTATTAAAAAATAAACAACTGGAATACACTATATAACCGATGAAGAACACGATATATTTGTTTAGATTCTTGTCTGTTTTTCGGTTTACCTGTTTGTTCGTGATTCACGTAAACACTACTAGGCCGATTTCGATGCTGTTTTCGCTGATCGACAGCAAATTCTTAGACTGAAAATTTGCGCTACTTTTTATTCTGGGAGTCCTGCGGGAATTTTCCCGGGAGCGGTTTATAGTTGTTCGGGTGCATAACAATTAGCTTATTCCAACACAGTTTTCACTAAAACGATAGCATCCATTCTTTTTATATTCTATTCTTTGTATCCCGGGAATCGGAATTGCAAGTCAAGCCTGGAGGAAGTCGTGGGCATATCCTAGTAGTATTAATATAAAACATAAAACTTACAGCGTAAGCTTCGGCGAACGATGTGCAGTAATACAGTCTGCAACTCCTCAATAGATGTCTCTCGCAAGACTTTTGTTTTATAAGCCACAAATTGTCAATAAAAAGGTGTTTATTCTTTGACCAACTCTAAAATTAATGAAAAGATTGTTGATGTTCGAATGGTGCGTTTGGACAGGCCAACGAACAAGACAGGCGTTAATTATGGCGTTGACTTTCGCATGTCCTTTGACTCTTGAAGGTACATCTCAATACATGTGTTGGTTTCAACAAACGATAGTTGGAACTTGAATACAACACAATACTCTGTACATCTATATAATAAAAAGAAGACACTTAAATTTTTAAAACAATATAGGATGTGTGCAAAGTGCAGCTTTAATGCTAACAGCATTTTTTTAAGCTTTTTACGAAATATCTACATGGAACTTGCGAAGACAAAAAAAAACTCATCCGTTGTAGTTCATTTGGGTAATCTGTACTCGCTATAAGGCTATATTTTTATGGCAGGGATTAGGGACAACAAAAAGTCTTTTCATTCTTCAATTGATTCTCAAAACTGAAAGCATTTTAAGTTATTACCGTAGTTGCTTTGACGGTAGTCACTTGGCAGACCCCATCGAAGTCTTGATTAAGTGTCGCGTAAGGTATTTTATCCACAAACTGGTTGAAAATGAATGAAGTTTTCATTTGCTGAAATAATAATACATCAACAGACAAACATACACATTGTATATTCAAGCCAAGTTAGTCACGCTTTTATTGTGGTAAGAATGGCAATCGATCAGCAAAAACAGTCATTTTGAAAAACCTCGAAATTCAGAAACATGGTCATATTTTCGCAAGCCAAATATAAACCTAATACAATAATTCTGTAGTCGCTCAAGTTTATTTAGTTGTTCTATGGTTAAGTCAAGATAGCAGGTGTCAGCGTAATATAACATGGGTAGCAAAAGAGACTGTGCAGGCATAATTTTGGTGGCAGAGGGCAGAAAATTTGTCAGCCTTCTCAGGGATCTAGAAGGCAAAAAAACTTCCCGACTTGATTCGGAGAGGTGAGGCTTCCAAGACAGATCACTATCGATGACTATGCTCAAATTTTTGACAGTGACTCTAAGGCCCACTTGGACGTTCGTAGGTTCGCTCAACTAACTTGGAGTTAGCTGCTTAAAAAAATAATTTATCTTGTGCCATCAAAATTTAGGAGTAAACCGAGGGTTAAACTTCTAAATATTTAACCCATCGATGTGGAAAGGTTAAGTCGCTAACACAGGGTTAGTGAAGTTTAATCTGAAATATATGTTAGCTTTCTAGTGTTCGGGTACAACTAGAGGCCCACTTCTGATATTTCAATATCTTGGTGTTTGCGGAGATATTAGAACTATATTTCCATTGCGATAGTGTCAAAAATTCGTATTCTTCTAAATCCACAATTTTCTTCTCAATACCGTTGCGGCAGAATAATAGTAGAAAAAAACTGGAATTACCATTAGCAGAAATATTAGTCAAAATGAAATTTGAAAAGCTACCAATATTTTAAACATTTATTTAGCGAGTTTTCCCTTACAAATATTTATAAAGATAGAGTGGCGTGCTACGGGCACGCCATGAGAATTAACAGAATACCGAAATCAGGCAAACCTACTGTTGAGGCGATAGTGTCCGGCGATTTTGACGAGATAGTAATAGCCGAATTGGGCCCCAGTAGTATTCGAATTGTATATTTTTGTCACTTTGAGGCTAGCTGCATATTTTTGCTGAAGGTTAGTTCCATTAGCTTTTTAATTACCATTACGATTTTGTATTTCGCTACTGAATCACAAAAAAGCATAATTATCATCACTAGGTGTGACATTTTGGGCACGTAAACCCGGCTTTTTATGCATTATTCTTAAAATAATAACCTAATTTATAACTTTTACACAAAAAAGTAAATAAATGACACGAGATAATACTAATAATGAGAGTTATTTTTTAAATTAATTAACCCTGAGTTTACTAACTCAACATTTATTTATTTAACCTAACTATGCGTGCAAATGGGCCTAATGGGATAGAAGTGCCGTCAAAAACAATGTTCGGTAAAGTTGCGAAATGCACTTTAGCACGTATTCTGGGGCTACGGAGGACTATCACTGAGTCTTACGAGGATTCACTGCAAGATTAAACTGGCCCTGTAGCATTTTATGATACATTGTACTCCAATGAAATATATGGTTTAAGTCTAAATTGATTTATCTGACTGCACTACTTAAATCGTCTGCAGCAGCGTGAGTGTATTTCTATAAATCGTCCGCATAGAGGTGATTGAATGAAGTTAATTTCTCGGAATTTTAATTAATGAAAATCGCAAATAAGAGGAGATAAAACGACGCCCTGTGGAACACTGGCAGTAAGGTCAGACCATGATGAGTAATTGTCCTCAACACATATTTGCTGTCGATGTCCATGCACGCAACTGTGAAACCAACCAATTACTGTTGGAAAGTGACTAATTTAAATAATTTCTTTATAACAGTATATATAATTCTGATGTGTTCGTTTTATATAGTTTAATCAAAATCCTTTGAGTATTTTTTGCGTGTAAAAGTAACAAGCATCCACCGTCACAAGCTTTTTTGTTTCTTACCAGAATTGCCAGATCGTAAGCTGGAAATCGGTAATATCTCTGTGAATACACCTTATCGATTTCCTTCCATTGTTGTGGACCTTCATATTCTTTTCCGGGCACTTTGGACAGTGTACGTAGTATCCCTGCTACCACCCTGACCTTGTTTAAATCGTCTTTGTATCTATATTAAGAGACATAATGGAATCTTGAAAAAACTAAGTTTATGATGATATGAATATAATTATAATGATGAATTCGATTACTTTTCACCACGTATCACAAGTTTTTTAAAATAAAGTCTATACAACAGTCCTGTTATAATTTATTTATAAAATTAAATAAATCGGGCTAGTCTAGCAAGCAAGGGTTCTGTCGAGATAATGAATGTCTACTATTTTCGTTATTTGGCTACGGAACTATAAAAAAGCATTTAATCCAAAAAACCCCGTATTTCAGAAATGACTAAAGGGATGTCATTTAAGCAAATTAAATTTAAATTTAATCTTAATGACCTTGACCTACATCTTGATTGATTTCCAGGTTTTTTCGTATATGTCATAGTTAAAAATTAAAGAAAATTTTCACGATTTTAGAAGCAAATAAGGAAATACATTAAAGAACACTATTATGATTTTTCAAGACTAAAGACATCCCACACAACTATGTACTCTGAAAAAAAGAAATAAAACCCTCAGTTGTCTGTATGGCGGCAATCCCTAGTCTTTACTTTTTTCGCAATTCCACTACAATATTGTGTAGTGACATATAGCTAACTAGGATATGCTCGCGACTTCGTCCACGCTTGACTTGATATTCCCGGAACAAGCAATACCGCAGCTATCGTTTTAGTGAAAACTGTGTCGGAATAAGCTAATTCTTACGCACGCGAACAACTACAGACCGCTCCCGGGAAAACTCCCGCGAGATTCCCGGCACAAAAAATATCACACATTTTATTACATTAAATTTGCTATCGATCAGTAAAAAACTCAGATTGGAATTCGTTTTTTTTTAATCTGGCCATTTTAAATGATTCTCAGTAAAATTTCCGCGGGATTCTTAGGATAAAAAGTAGTGCAGAATTTAAGTCTAAGAATTAGCTGTCGATCAACGAAAATTGCATTGAAATCGGCCCAGTAGTTTTTACATGAATCCCGAACAACAGACAAGGAATCTAAAAAAATTACAAAGTCCATTCCAGTTTTTTTCAATAGCTTCAATGCACAGAATCGGCATGTTTGGAATATTAAAATATTATAGATAGATATCTCTACTAAATTTCAACTAAATACATTCAGTAGTTTCTGTGAAACGGATAGACAAACGAACATTAACGAAAACGTAAGGATTCTATTTTTGCTAAAATGTTGACGAAACCCTAAAAAAACACATACCTTTTTCTATTAGTAAGAAAACAATTCGAAGATGTAAGTACCCTATCCACAGCGATGATACTGCCACCACAATACGCTCTGTATTCGTTCTTCCACGTATTGACCAATTTAACGATCATCACCTAAATGTAAGGTGCAAAAAAATCTAGATCTCATTATTAGATATCTTTTGTTATCTAAAATGATGATGCCTTCGTCGTGTTTTAAAGTGTAAATTTGTGATGTTCCTCTTTCTAAGACTAAGGCGCGTCCGAGTCAGTCTCGTATATAAAATGTTCCTGTATATATCTATAAATACAATGCGGATAGTATAAGCTACGATTTGAGGTACACGACAGAGACAGGTGACCGCGACGCAGAATTCGAGACATAATCACCTGATTCTTCATAATATACTTGAGGAACGCAAAATAGACCACCAGTAAAAGGAATGGTACAAATAAAGACAAAAATTAGAGCTGTAAATAAGAACCCTGACTATGTTAGCTGGCATGAAGGGCAATATAAAAAATAGTAGGTATCTTGTGTCGTGTCGTATTCACCCTGTCGCGGTGGCATGCCTCAAATCGTGCATTGAAATATTTATGAGTCGATATTGTAAAAACGATGATGCAAACTCTTAAATTACGTATTACTTAAGTACTAGATAAACATTGTGATCACAATGCAGTCAGTAATAAATTCATCATTTTTATTTACATTCTATACGTTAATGAACAAGAATAGCAAAACAAGCTCTTTAAAGAAAAATAAATCTCATTAAAAAGCGTTATAAAATAAGTTATAAATTGCAATTATGTTGCTACTAGAGTTTACCCCGGGGCTGCGCCGCGGGTCAAACACTAGTGCATGCCTCTTGTTTACAGCAGGCGTTAATACAGGTCCAAAATGACCAAATTGACCAAAATGATCAAATTGACTAAAATAACCAAAATGGTAAATCACAAAAAACCTGTCCTACTTTCTGGGATAACCTTTGCATAAATCTATCCCACTATCCGGGATAAAAGTATCCCTTGTCCACCCTCAATATTAAAGTTACATACATACCAAATTTAAGCCAAATCGGTCCAGTAGTTTTTTCGTAAAAGAATAACAAACAAAGAGACAAATATATTTTTATCCCGAAAACTATCCCTATTTTTATATAAAAATTCAAAAGGTTTTTCTATAAAATTTATTTACATTTGACTAAAGTATGTAGGTGCCATTTTGTTGGATAACTTTTTGTCATCTTGTAGGTACGGACGTGATCCCATTGCTATAAAAATTTTGGGGCTTCTGATCAAAAAACTGCGACAAGCGGTTTTGGCAGTCCTCTCGTGATGTTAGCCTGACACTGCCTAAGGAATTCTGCAGAGACCGAAACAAGTGAAAATCTGAAGGTGCAAGGTCAGGACTATACGGCGGATGCATTAACACCTCCCAGCCAAACTCTCGTAATTTTTGCAAAGTGACTAAAGATGTGTGAGGTCTAGCGTTATTATGGTGAAAAACCACACCCCTTCTGTTGATTAATTCCGGCCACTTTCTCTCAACTTTTGCTTTAATCTCATCAGTTGTTCGCAGTAAAGTTCAGAATCGATGGTCCTGCTTGGCGGTAACGGCTCATAATGAATAATGCCCTTCCAATCCCACCATACACACAGCATCACCTTGTTGCGAGTTAACCCGGGTTTCGCCACAGTCTGTAAACCTGACCGGCCTTTGACCACGATCTTTTTCGCACGTTGTTGTCGTACGTGATCCACTTTTCATCACCAGTTATCAGCTTCTTCAAAAACGGTTCGATTTCATTAGATCGTAATAAAGAATCACAAATGAGTACACGGTTCATTAGGTTTCTTTCAGTGAGCTCATGAGGCACCCAAATATCGAGCTTTTTTGTGTACCCAGCTTTTTTCTAATGCGCCAAAACCGTTTTGTGGTCAATTTCCAGTTTTCCAGCTACATCGTAACTACTAATATGCCGATCTTGCTCCACTTTTTCAAAAATGGCATCAATTTTGTCCGTAACAGGGCGACACATACTATATCCGAAAAGAGTTTTTCGAACCTATTATATATATATATATATATATATATATAGTATATATATATATATATATATATATATATATATATATATATATATATATATATATATATATACTGAGTTTTAGCCAAATGGCTCCAGTAGTTTTTCCGTGAAAACGGAACAAACAGACAGTCAGAGTTACTTTAGCATTTATAATATTAATAAGGACTAACGGAGATATCTAATTTGCCAGCCATGTTAATACCTATGTATAGCTATTGTTTACTGGTACCGAGTGCTATTTAGTCTTCCTATAAATAAATAAAATGTTATAATTTATCGTAGAGCCAGAACTAAATAGAGAAGCAACGAAGCAATTTGCGTATAACCGATCAAGACAGAGAAGATTAGTTACAATTCAAGAATGGGCACAACAACCAAAATGCCATATGCAGAACAATACACAAAATATATAAAGGTATCTCTTTCAAAATGACGAGACCACTCATGATCCGTCCTATTTTCGCAATTTGTTTCTTACATGTACTAATTCTATATAATACGTCATCTAAGTGATCACTAGCAATTATTGATAGTAAATAAGAGGTTACTTACATGATGCTTAATAACGCCAAGCTTGACATTGGCATCAGATCCCACTAATTTAACCAGAGATTTTTGTCTAAGAGGTGGCTGCAATGTCGTTTAAAGAAACATGTAAGTTTCAAAAAGGTAATTTATTCTTTAAATGAAAGAAAATTACACCGAGGATAAAATAATTCATAGTATTCTTATATGTAGACAAAATTTTGGACTACATATACATATTAAATATAATAATTATTAAGACCCCATAAACATTCTACTTTTATAATTGGGCCTACCTATTTTAGGGGAATGCGTCCATACCGTCGTATATTGCCACGCTTCTCTAACAGCCGGTTCCCATAACTTACAAACCGTTCGGTAGAAGGAAAGAAGGTAAGGTATTATTGGTAGAAATACATTAATTACTAATACGGAATTTATGTCATATGCTCACCAGTAGTAAGGCAAATGGATATATAGTAAAATATAAGAACCGACTATAAGGCGAATCAATGCTACTAAGACTTATTCCCACCCCTTAAAAATAGGGAGACCAGAGCTGAGCTGTGCGAATTTGTGAACTAACACTACTATTAGTATTAGTAGTAACTAATACTAGACAGTATTAGAATAATGTTTCTAAATGTGTATTAATGGAGTGAAGCATGAAAAAACAACAAATGGAGAGACCAGCCCTTAAAGGGGCCGGCCGTCGTCCATCCCGGCTGGAGGTGAATGCGTAAGCGAGCCCACATATGGGAAAATGGACGTTCGGATCGGCCAGGGTTTTTAGTTGGTATTCGAAACAGTGGCGTGATAATAGCATTCTGTGGGGATGCTAGTGCCACCCCGACATGTCGAATCCCACACAGCTGAAGATCCTCAATCGGATTTCCCCCCGGTAAAAAAACTGTATCCTATGTTCTCCGAACTTTTAAATGTATATGTTGATATCAGCAATGTTTCTTATATGCTTATCATATTTTTTACAATATATAGCTAACGATAGAAGAATAAAAAAAAATAAAGTTGGTCAGTTACCTTCTCCAGGGTCACATTTGAGCCGTTTATAGAAATTGCCAAATATGTTACAATTATACCGTAGAATAATCCACGAAAATACACCTTTGATAAAATTTTTGACCGTCCTTACAGAAGAGTAGAGCTATTGAATTTTCAATTTACTTTTTACATATATAATATTTTGTGGTTATTAGGTCAAATTGGCAGTGAAATGATTACTCCGAAAAAGTTTGAGACATTTTAAAAGAAGACTTCAGTTCGTGACAGAAGCATGTTTAATACAAATAATGTCATTAATAAAAAGGTTGATATAATAAAGATTCACTTATCTAATACTAAGCGAAAACTTTTCTAGAACGGAGTTCACTTACCTTGAGGAAACATATTCATAAGGGACTTAAAGATACTCAGATTGTAGGAGGCGTCGGAAAATAGAAATTCTGTCAAAGAGTTCCACTCTTTTGCTTGATGTTTATTATTAATACTTAATTTGGTGCAAAAGGCTTACTTCATATAGGTATTAGAGTATATCTGCATAACAATAACACCTGTCGATATGTGTGATATCTTTTGTTAGTATGATAAACTTCAGTATTATATGAAAAATGGAATATTTTTAAATCTTTATTTACAATTCTGGTCTTATTTTTAGTCATTCTAGCTAGCCTAAACTGAGGCATACATAGTTATATATTATGTGTCTCCTTGACCAAGTAAATAAGGAACAAACCTAACAAAACAGGTGTGATGACAGATTTATACTTGGCTAGGTAAGTAACTATCACTTTTTACTTATACACATTTGGTTTTATACAATATCTCTGCTAGTCCTCTACTGACTTGGAACAGGTCTATTAATTAAAATATTTGCATATTTGCCCCTTACTATGGGACGCAACTTGTGTTGATACTTTGGCGGCTTCCCATCTCCCAGTCACAGCCGTGACAGCCGGGGCTGCTGCCGCACACTTGGACGCCCTGAAACGCCGCAAATATATCTCTATTGGTAATGAGTACATATTTGTGGCTTTCGGGGTTGAAACCCTAGCGCCGTGGGAGCCTGGAGCTCATCACCTCTATCGAGACCTCTCGACGCGTCTAATTGAGGTCTCGCGTCACCAAAAGGCTGGCTTGCACCTAGGGCAACGTATCAGCGTTGCCATACAACGTGGAAACCCGGTCAGCATTTTGGGCACGCTCTAATACGTTCTAATAAACTCTATAGTATTTCCAACAGCATTTTTAATTCGAGTCCTGTAGCTCGTAACAGTATAGTTTAATTTTAATTCCTATTAATTTATTTAGAACTTAGTTTATTTTTAATAAAACATTATTAATTGTTGAAAAAAAAACTAACATTGTATACTTTTTTATATTTTAATATTAAGCATTTAAGTCTAAAATTAATTCTAATATATATTATTTAGAAATAAAGGCCGTTTTGACTTTTAATATCTCTTTTACAACGGTTATATATATAATAAACCCGTTTGCCTTTAACCACAAAAAAAATATTTCTTATTTATCTTTATTAACCATAGCATCCGATTAATCTCCCTTTTCAATGGTTTCTTTACCATCATCCCAAATATTACTTCCATCACCAGTTCTTTTAGCTCTGCTTCGAATCATATCATCTGAAACAGTCTTCATATCATAAGCCCAACCAACCCATGCAAAAAAATCAATAAATTTCGTCGTTAAATTTAACTTGTTATTTCCCAATTCGGCTGTACGATAATCCCACGGGAACGTATGGTGGTAGTTGTGGAAACCTTCTCCGAGAGCAAGAAATGATACTACTTTATTTTCAGCTGGAAGAATGTTTTTGTCGTAAGGTTTGTACCCATACAAATGAGCAGCGCTGTTAACCAGGAATGTACAATTAAGATTCAAGCAGTATCTTAACATGTTCAAGTGCCAGGCGTTGACAAATGATTCGTTCCAGAAGTACATTGGTATCAAGACAGGAAGGACGAAGCAAACGGTGCCGATGAATGGAATAGCGTACCTGTAACAGTTTAATATGTTTAATGAATACAAAAGTATATGCGGGGGAGGCTGCCTATTTCATCACGATATTTTCCTTCACTGTCACCGGATGATAATAATAATAGGCACTGCATTTATCTGAAAACCTGGTAAGAAAAAATAATGCGCAAACGTGTTCCATGTTCTTTTCTCGCGCGTTCTCTCTTTTGCAAGAATGTGAAAATCTCGTAAGAATATATCAGAAATACTGCCTAAGCGACGTCTGCTTCTCTGACAGAATCTAAATATACTTTACTAAAATAAGATGCGGCTGAGTTAGCCACTAAGCTACCATGATAAATAAAGTTGAAGTGTATGTGTAATTACAAAATAAGTGCCGAATTTTAAAATAGAAATTTTATCACAAATATTCGTATATATTTAACTTTGATATCATGCAGGATTCAAAAGACACAAATCTAGTGTTCAATTATCAAATGAACATGAATTATATCATTCGGGTACAGCTTGTTAAAAGTAAACTTACTTCTTCTGGAATCTCAATACAGAGTTATTGTAGATATCAGACATATCGATAGTTTTTCCTCTAAGTTTTGTTTCAGAGTGTTTTCTGACGAGAAGCCATCCAATATGTGAGAAGAAAAGTCCCCTAGCAGCATTGTGGGGATCGGCGTCAGTATCACTGTATTTATGATGAGTACGATGGTTCCTCACCCAATCTATTACAGTGTTTTGGAAAGCTATTGAATTCAACGCCATAAGGATGATTTGCAGGGGGAGTTTTGCTTTATAACTTTTATGTGACCATAACCTATGTGCTCCTGCTGTTACACCTACTTCTCCCATAGTGCAATAGAGAAATACTGAAAAGAAAAAATGTGATTAAAAAATTTTTATCAGAAAAGAAGAACTTAATAGATTATAATTATATAAACCATATTGTAAACGTCGTAGCAGAACATTTGATTTTTGATCTCATTAGATGCACGTGAGCGATTGAAAATTTAAGGGGACAATGAGGTAAGTAACACATCCCTATTAATATTATAAATGCGAAAGTAACTCTGTCCGTCCGTCCGTCCGTCCGTCTACCGTCGTCCGTACCGCCTGCTCTTTAAAGTAGGCGGTACAGGTTATATTGTATACAAGAGATACGCACTAAA
The DNA here is from genome assembly GCA_039645545.1 of Dendrolimus houi. Classification (NCBI taxonomy): domain Eukaryota; kingdom Metazoa; phylum Arthropoda; class Insecta; order Lepidoptera; family Lasiocampidae; genus Dendrolimus; species Dendrolimus houi. The sequence goes on along the minus strand of CM077117.1, from coordinate 15,802,991 downwards.
GGTTGACCCGCGGCGCAGCCGCAGGGTAAACTCTAGTATTAAAATAAATGGTATTTCACAGATTACTTGTTCCTGAGTCTACCACCGATTCCAAAGCAATTTTAGTTACTACTTACTAAAAAAGAAGAACCGGTGCAACAAACTCCCCAGTAATATATCTTTGCTTAATAATTTACTTTATGAGTGGCATGGAAATGCTTTTTAATTTCTACCGCAGTAAACTATTTCAAAATTATCCACATCATAGTTAGCGAGGGTATGCTTATACCATATTTAAAATCATTTGCCATATTTAATAAATCTGTCCAAAACCATTACGTTAGTTTATAATAAAATATATTTTTTTATATTCTTCTTAACTTAGCTGTTTACTGTCCACATTGTACTGTTCTTCTTTTTTTATTTTACTTTCTTAAATTTAATTATACCTAGACATAAGTTGTTTAAAGTATCCTCTCAGTCGGGTTGCCTGGAAGAGATCGCTTTTAGCGATAAGACCGGCTTTTGTTTTGCCGTTAAATTATTGTAATTATTCATTCTGTAATTGTTTATTTGGTGAACAATAAAGTGTTTTCTATTCTGTTCTATTCTACTTATTACGAATATGAAGTCTATATATACACTATTAAGAAAAATTATCATGATTAAAATAACAACCGCCAACCGATATGCCACACGCTTATGCATTATGCATAATATGTATAGTATATGGATAGTTTTTATGTAATCGCTGAGTAAAAATGTAATGATAGTCTCGCTTCTTTCTTTGCCCAACGCTGCGTATTTATCCCCATTACAAACAGAAGGATTAAAGCGGTCGTCTTTGGACAGCCGCTGTGGAATTGACACCTGTCTAGATATACTGGTAGTTGTAAGACATAGCATAAAGTTCCACTTTTTGTTAATACTTTTCATGTTCCTCATATGAATCTGCGAAAACGACCTCTTTAGGCAATCTGTTCCTGCTTGTACAAACAATGCTCCAGTAGAGTACAAGAGGAGAGGTCTAATGATGACCTATATTAAGCCTATATTTAAAAACTAGGGTATATCATTTTATAAACTTACTAAAATATGCCCGTGACTTCGTCCACGCTTGACTTGAAATTCCCACGGTATTCCCGGGACACAAAGTACTACAGTATTAAAAAAAGAATGTAACCTATCGTTTCAGTCAAAACTGTGCTTATTTTTATGCACCCGTACAACTTCAAACCCCTCCGGGGAAAAATCCCGCGAACCAGTGAAAAAATCACATTGGAATTCGATTTTTCTTTTAATCTAGCCATTTTAAATCATTTCCAGAAAAATTCTCATGGCATTCGGAATTTCGGAAAACCGCAACGAAATTTTCCCAGTAGTTTTTACGTGAATCCCAAACAAACAGACAAACAAAAACAATAAATCTAAAAAAATCCATTGTGTTCTCCATTGTTTATATAATGTATTCCAGTTGTTTTCTTAATAGCTTAAATGTATAGACACGACATTTTTAAAATTTTATAATATAAAATAGATATACTCACCAAAAAAACATGAAATCCATTTAGCTGATGTAAAACATAGATAAATGCCGTAAAATGCAGCGAGATGCCAGTAGCTAAAAGTAAGCACATTTGTATAAATTATTTTATACTTTCTTGGTGCAGCTTGCGGAGCTACTAGCTTTGGAAATTGGTCTAAATTTTCTTCAGAATTTTCGAGTTTGCTAGATTTTTCGGTGTTCGGCGGCATAATCTCTGCTATCGCTTTTCTAATGCTTTTGTTTTTGTTATTATTTTCCTTCTTGTTCTTTGAAGTCTTACAAAATTTTACTTTGAAATTTAGATATGAAATTAGTTCAATTCTGAGTATTATTAAAGAAATTATTTTAAATCTTTAAGTTTTTACAACAATCAAATACTGTTGTGTTAAGATCTCAAACGCTTTATGAGTAGTAAATGCAACATTTTGTATCATTACAGTATATATATATATATATATATATATATATATATATATATATATATATTATTATAGCAACAGATTAGCAGAATTTTACAAAAACAAATATACAATGTAGTCGACATGCAAAATGACTATTAGTTGACAGACCTATTGGCAGTATGACGTCCGCTGACGCAGACTACGCGGTCATCGCGGTATACTTCCAAATCTAGATTACTGCTGATTCCGCAGCACGAGGCCCAGCACAATGACGATCGAGCCAAGCGCTGCAACAGCCACTTCTGATTCTCACGCCGAACCAACTATTAGTTGATAATTTTAGACATTTTAATTTTTAATTTTAATATTAAATTTAATTCTAAGTAAATTGGTTATTTGTGTCATCCTGCGTCGGTAATCGTAAGGTAAAGCATATGCTAAAATGCAGGTGACGCAGCATAGCACAGTACAGATTTTGCAGGGCAGAACAGGCGAGGCAGACATAGGCCACGAGCGCATGTTGCGACGCAGCAAAGAACGACCAACGACCTTGTAGTTTAATTCCTTGGTAATTCTTACCCATAATAAATAATAATAAATCGGTAAACAAATAAACACACTGTACATCCCCTTTTTTTTCTTTTTTGGCCAGGGGAAATCCGTTCGAGGACTAAGCCGCGACAGGCACAGAAGCCTGGGGGATGTTCGCGACCCGATGTGAGAGTGTGGGATTCGCCAGATCGGGGGTGGCACTAGCGTGCTCGGTCAGAACCGGTGCCACGCTATTGCCACTCCCCAGTTAGGGATACCCCTAAAACCCCTGGGTGTTCCGTCCTGCGCCTTATGCCAGGGCTACGGGACTGCGGGATTCCCAACTCCGCGTGCCCTGGCAGGCGTGGGCCTCGCTTACTAGGCCTCTTCCAATGCCCAGTGGCCAGGGACTACGCCCCTGGCCACAACTAGGTCTTTTCCGTGCGTGGGGCGGTCTGTAACGCGCCCCACGGGAAGAGAGATGAACGCGCGCGGAACACTCGCGCTCTCATCTCGACGGTATGTGCGGGTGAGTGAGAACCCCTATACCCCAAGGGGTTCGCATACCTTAGGGTCCCTATACGCCTTCCGCTTATGGCGGCCGAAGGTCACCATCCGACCTCCGGCGTCGGCGCGTCCTCCTTTGGCGGGAGCGGAGCAGGGAAGTACGCTCACACTCCCGCTCCGCCTCCTGCTTCGCAAACATGACTTGCTCGCAAAAGGAGGAGATGGCATCCCATCCGGTAGAGCTCCCGACCATAGTGCGTACCACGGCCGAGAGCGAGGTGTCAAATCCGGTATGGGCAACGAGCTCCCGGCGCTTTTACGTCCAGGCTGGACACTCCTGGAGTGTGTGCAGCGCCGTGTCCTCGTTGCCCGTGTCACAGTGGTGGCACCCTGACGTGGCCTCGCGGCTGAGGCGACACAGGTACCTCCCGAAGCAACCATGCCCCGTTAGGACCTGTGTCAGCCTGAACGTCAGGGTGCCGTGACTTCGTCCAATCCATTCTTGCAGGACGGGCCTCACCGCCTCAATAGTGGCGGGACCCGCGCTGGGGCGTCGTAGGCGCTCTTCCCAGACCCCCATAGCAAACTGGTGGAGCTCCAACCGGCACGCCTCGATCTCGCGAGGCGCGGGTCTGGAGTCCCTGGCCAGGGCTTCTTTGCGCCATGCATACAACGATGCTAAGACCCTAGCTTCCAGGTCCCATGAGGGGGATCCGGCGAGTAGTGTGGCCACTTCGAAGGACACCGTACGGTATCCTCTTACTGCTCTGACGGCTAATATTCGCTGCACTTGTCGTAGTAGCGCAGCATTTTTGGCCGCCAAGCGATTTGCCCATACTGGGGCTGTAAGGTTGTATTTTAGATATAGAGGTGGCAACATCGCCAGTGGCATTTCACTCAAAAAACATGGAGATTAATACATACAACATAATTAGTAAAATGTGGTTTTATTTAAAACATAAAGTAACATTACATGGTGTCAGGTGTGTTTAGTAATAACATAGAGTACATAAAAAAGGAGAAGTGATAATGAGTGGATTTAGGGTACCGAATGCTATAAATTTAGCAATGCCCAACAAATACAATGAGTGGTTACGGTTTAAACAACAATTTGAAATTTATATTGAAGCATCAAATAACAATGAAAATATAAATGAAAAAAAGAAAATAGCTTTATTTTTGAATTTGATTGGTGAGGACTGCTTAGAAATTTACAACAATTTTGAATCACCGAGAAAAGAAGATTTGACGAAGATCATTTTGAGTTTCGAAGAGCATTTTAAGCCTACGTGCAATATAATATTTGAACGTTATAAATTTAACAAAATAATACAAAAATCAGGGCAAGCATTTGACGACTTTGTAACAGAATTGAAGACCGCAAGTAAATCGTGCAATTATAAAGATCGAGACGAAATGGTCAGAGATAGAATTGTACTGGGGGTAAGTTGTATGAATTTACGCGAACGTTTTTTAAGAGAATCAACATTAAACTTACAAAACGCGATTTATATGGGAAAAGCGGCTGAGTCCACAGTGGCTCAGTTGCAAGAAATAAATACAACATCCTGTGAATTTGTGGATATGGTAAATAAGAAACAAATGTTTGATGGTCAAAGAAAACAAAAGATAATTAAAAGTGCGGGATATGTGGGTCTTCACATCAAATTAATGCATGTTTTGCATATAAAAAGAAATGTGACAGTTGTGGTCGCATGGGCCATTTTAAAAAAATGTGTCGAACAAGAGCAAATTCAAATTTTAGAAATTGCGATGAAATTATAGAAGAACATGAAAGTGAGGAGGATGATGCTTCAAAGATATTTTCCATTAGTCAAAATAATAGTAAAGCTTGGTATAAAACATTGATATTGAATAATAAGGAAAAAGTTTTGTTTAAAATTGATACAGGCGCCGAGTCCAACATATTACCATATGAGATTTATGAAAAGATCAAGCGAGAAGATTTAATTTTAGAAAATACTAATACAGTTCTTGTTGCTTTTGGTGGGACTGAAATAAAGCCACTTGGCAAAGTTAAATTTATGTGTGAATACAATAACTGTCAATATTATATTTACTTTTATATTGTTGATATGAAATCAATTCCAATATTGGGATTGCAAAGTTGCATACAATTAGAAATTATTAAGAACATAAATATCATAACAACAAAAGAAAATTTATTAGAAAAGTTCGCTGAGGTTTTTCAAGGATTAGGAAGATATCCAAAAAAGTATAAAATACAGTTGAAAGAAGATAATATTCCATACATTCATCGGCCAAGAAATGTACCTATAGCCATTCAAGACAAATTAAAAGAGAAATTAAATGAATTGGAAAAAATGAAAATAATTCCTAAAGTTGAAGGACCAACAGATTGGGTCAATTCCATAGTTATAACATCCAAAAAGAATGGAGACTTAAGATTATGTATAGATCCAACAAAATTAAATGAAGCTATTCGAAGGGAATATTTTCCTATTCCAACGGCTGAGACAATAGCAGCAAAACTAAATGGAAAAAAGTACTTCACAGTGATGGATATGAAAGATGGTTATCTACAAGTAGAATTAGATAAAGAAAGTACAGAATTGACAACATTTAATACACCGTTTGGAAGGTACAAATTTTTAAGATTAGCTCAAGGGTTGACGTCTGCCCCAGAAGTTTATCAGAAAATGAATTATGAATTATTTGGAGACTTACCTGGCGTAGGTATTTATTGTGATGATTTAATAATTTCAGGGTCTACACTTGAAGAACATGATAGAAATTTGTTGAGTGTCCTTAAAGTAGCACAAAAGTATAACATCAAATTCAATAAAGATAAATTACAGTTCAGGCAAACTTCTGTAAAATATATGGGACAAGTTTTTTCTTGTGAGGGAATCACACCAGATCAGGCATTTATACAAGCTATAAATAATTTTAAGACTCCAGAAAATAAAACAGAGTTATTAAGATTTTTAGGAATGACTAAGTTTTTAGCTAAGTTTATACCAAACATGTCTAAAATTACAGCGCCTTTAAGAAATTTAACATGTAAATATATTCCATGGACATGGGCTAAAGTACACAATGATTCATTAAACCATCTAAAAAATATAATAACTAAAGCTCCAGTTTTACAATATTTTGATTGTAACAAAGAAATAGTAGTTCAGTGTGATGCTAGTAAAGATGGTTTAGGGGCATGTTTGTTGCAAAATAATCATCCTATTGGATTTGTATCACGAAGTTTAAGCAAATCAGAAAAAATGTATTCGCAAATAGAAAAAGAGCTTTTAACAATTGCATTTGGAGTTGAAAAATTTCATTATTTTATTTATGGAAGAAAAATAAAAATTCAAAGTGACCACAGACCATTGGAGTCTATATTTAAAAAAAGTTTAAGTGATGTGTCTCCTAGACTACAAAGATTATTATTAAAAATAGTAGGTTATGATTTACAGGTAGGGTATGTTCCAGGTAGTCAGTTATATATTGTAGATTTTTTATCACGGGCCTTTTTGACAAATCATGATTATAATACAGGAAATACTGATGTGAAAATTATACATAACATAAAACAAAAGGTGTTATTAACTGAAGAAAAAAATATGAATATATGAAAGCCATAGAAAATGATAGAATATTATCACAGGTAAAGAGTTTTGTTGAAAATGATTGGCCAGATTATAATAAGTTAGAAGGTGATTTAAAACACTATCATAAATTAAAAGATCACATTAAATTAGATTCAGATATGTTACTCTTTAATGGGAAAATTATTGTACCTATATCTTTACAAAAAAGTATGTTAGATATGATACATGAAGGACATTTAGGCATAAATAAGTGTAAACATAGAGCTAGAGATTGTTTGTATTGGAAAGGGGTGTCAGGAGACATTGAACAATTTATACAAAAATGTAGTATATGTTTAAAATTCAGTTATATTAATAGTAAAGAACCATTATTACAACACCCAATTCCTCAACGGGCATGGGAAAGAGTGGTTTGTGACATCTTTACCTTTAATAATAAGGATTATCTGGCATTAATTGATGCATACAGCAATTGGATAGAATTAGCATTTTTGCACACTAAGGAAGCCACAACAATTATTAGTATCTTAAAATCAATATTTAGTAGGTTTGGAATCCCAGATAAGTTACAAGCTGATAATATGCCATTTAATAGCAGCATGTTTTTACAATTTGCTAAAGATTGGGGTTTTGAATGTATTTTTTCAAGTCCAAGATACCCACAATCAAATGGGTTAGCAGAGAAAGGAGTAGTCATTGGTAAAAATATGTTAAGAAAATGTGTTGAAAGTAAAACTGATATAAGTTTGGCATTAATGAATTACAGAAACACAGTGTTACATAATATGGAATATTCTCCTGCTCAACTTTTATTAAATAAAAGCATTAAAACTAGAATACCTTGTATTAGGTATCAATTAAAACCTAAATTGAATAAAAATGTTAATAACAATCAGTTGTGCAGGAAGACTGTACAGAAATATTATTTTGATAGAAATGCAAAACCTTTGTACAATTAGCAGCTAACGATAAAGTTATGTTATATGATTGTGAAAAGAAAGTGTGGAAGCCAGGACAAATAGTTAAACTTTTAAAAGAACCTCGCAGTTATCTAGTGAGAACACAAGATGGTCAATGTGTTAGAAGAAATAGAAAGTTTATTAAATTATGGGTAGGGAAAAATGGAAATGAGAAAAATAAAGCATCTTGTTTATGTAAGTGTGACATAAATTGTAAGTCAATTCTTAATGATTATAAAATACCTATGATTAACTCTAATCCAGAAACTATTGCAAATGATCTTAATATTAATAATTATAACAATAATAGTAATAACAAATATATATTGAGAGACCGTTCAAATATAAAAGTACCCAAAAGATTTCAAACATAAGTTGATTTGTAGTATTATATAAGTATGTATTTGAATCCTAAGAGGGAAGGTGTAAGGTTGTATTTTAGATATAGAGGTGGCAACATCGGCAGTGGCATGTCACTCAAAAAACATGGAGATTAATACATACAACATAATTAGTAAAATGTGGTTTTATTTAAAACATAAAGTAACATTACAGGGGCCCCGTATCGATCGTTATCGATCGTAAACGATCGTTAGAACTTAAATATAACACAATACTCTGTACATCTATATAATAAAAAGAAAACACTCAATTTTTTTAAACAATATTATGTGTGTGAAAAGTGTAGCTTTAATGCTGCGACAATTTCTTTCAAGCTTTTTACGAAATGTCTATGGAGCTTGCGAAGATAAAAAACAAAACCCATTCGTTGGACTTCATTTGGCAAATTTGTACTAGCATCAAATAAGGCTATATTCTTATGGCAGGGACTAGGGACAATAAAAAGTCTTTTTTATTCTTCAACTGATTCTCAAAATTGAAAGCATTTAAAATTATTACCATAGTTGCTGACACGGTAGTCGCTTGGCAAACCCCATCGACATCTTGATTAAGTATCGCGTAAGGTATTTTAGCCACAAACTGGTTGAAAAAAAAATTAACAGAAACAAAACCGACTTCACACTAAAAACCAAAAAATTAATATTTAACCCACTTCTTTCTACAAACTTCTTTTGCTGTTGACCTTTCATGTTTTACTTGACACCGACTTCTAGATGTTGTAGAAAGAAGTCGGTTAAATATTTATTTTTTGCTTTTTAGTTTGAAGTCGATTTTGTTTTTGAAAAAATGATATATTTTATAAATTTTCGTTGCGCAAATTCTTCAATAGCTTTAGAAATAATATATTAATCACCTATAGAAACTGTACAACCGGCACGCGTATACAAATTTGCTATCTCACTCTTCGGTGAATATGCTATTCAACAAGGGTTGCCTCGATTTTCTTACAATCCACAAATGAGATCCTGACTTGGTGATTATGGGAACATCTCGGGAGTTATAAAATAACTATTTGAAAATCGGTCCACGATTGACGGAGAAATCGCGTAACATGCCTACAAAAAAATTAAGCGCCTGTAGAAAGTGTAATACTAGCACGCGTATACAAGTTTTTTTTGGAAAAATGTAGGCTCTCACCGTTTTTTAATTAACTAATTTTTTTAACTAACTAACTAACTAAGGGTAACTCTCGATTTCCCTCGGATCCACTCGTCATATCCTGGCATGGTGATCATGGAACCGCCTCGGGAATATACATACATACTTACAAATAAAGAAAACAAATCAAAATCGAGCCACAATTGATCGCGTAACATGCTATAAAAAATTAAGCGCCTGTAGAAAATGTAATATAGCTACACACGTATACAAGCTATTTCCCAAGAATTTAGGCGCCTGGAGTTCTTTACTCAAGCTTATGCTCGATATCCCTGGGATCCTATACACTCATCAGATCCTGACTTGGTGACTATCATATATTCGGGTGCAAGGGGGACGTATTGAAACTACCGTAGTCAGCGGATAACTGGTTTATTGCAGTGATTTCATATACATTTATACAACACCAGAGTTTAACCCGCGGAAACAGCAGACGTTAATACAGGTTACATTGCACAAAATTTTTATGTTAGTGCTATTTGCACCCGGAAAATTAATTTCATTTTATATCGCATGCTATCCCCTCTCCCGGCATGAAAAATATCTATATATCCATTTTCGGTATTAAAACTACATTTAAATAAAATTACAGTAAACCCGATCCAGTACTCCTAGCAGTTCCTCCATGAAAGCTTAACAGAAAGTCATATCGAATTAGTAACGCATTTTTTTTAGACAATAAATTTTTATATCTATAAACTTGAGAAATTATTGGTCTCATCCAAACTTCCATCCTTTATTTCAAACCGTCCTAGTTTTATTTATCTAACCCCCCTATGGAAACTATGTATAGTACAAAATATATAGGACAAAAAGGACAAATCGTACAAAAGGACAAATCGCACAAAAGGACAAATTGAACAAAAGGACAAATCGGACAAAAGGACAAATCGGACAAAAGGACAAATCGGACAAATCGGATAAATCGGAAAAATCGGACAAAAAGGACAAATCGGACAAATCGAACAAAAGGACAAATCGTACAAAAGTACAAATCGCACAAAAGGACAAATCGAACAAAAGGACAAATCGGACAAATCGGACAAAAGGACAAATCGGACAAAAGGACAAATCGGACAAATCGGATAAATCGGAAAAATCGGACAAATAGGACAAATCGGACAAATCGGAAAAATCGGACAAAAAGGACAAATCGGACAAATCGAACAAAAGGACAAATCGGACAAAAAGGACAAATCGGACAAATCGGATAAATCGGAAAAATCGGACAAAAAGGACAAATCGGACAAATCGGACAAATCGGAAAAATCGGACAAAAAGGTAAAATTGGACAAAAAGGACAAATATGAACAAAATTACAGAAATGACCAAAATGGCAAATCACAAAACCTATCCCACTATCTGGGGTCACCTTTACATAATCCGGGATAAAAAATATCCCTTGTCCACCCTCGGTATTAAAATTACATATATACCGAATCTCAGCCAAATCAGTTCAGTAGTTTTTTCCGTAAAAAAATAACAAACAGAAAGATAAATATATTTTTATCCCGGAAACTATCCCATTTTTCGGGATAAAAAGTATCCATGTTGATCCTCGGCATCGAAAATATATATATACTGAGTTTCAGCCAAATCGGTCCAGTAGTTTTTCCGTGAAAACGGAATAGACAGACGGACAGACGGACAGACGGACAAACGAACAGACGAACAGACAGACAGACAGACAGAGTTACTTTCGCTTTTATAATATTAATAAGGATTTCCCCTCCAAATTTTTTAAATATTCCATTACAAAAAACTAACTAATGTAACTAAAAAAATACACATTTAAAAGTTATAATTATACATTACTAGAGTTTACTCCGCGGCACCGCCGCGGGTCAAACTACAGTACGTGCCGCTTGTTTAAACAGCAGGCGTTAATACAGGTTACATTGTATTAAATTTTTATGTTAGTTCTATTTGCCCCCGGAAAATTTACTTCATTTTATAACGCAAACTATCCCATCTCCCGGGATGAAAAATATTTATGTCCATTTTCTGTATTAAAACTACATTTAAACAAAATTACAGCAAAACCGATACAGTACTCCTAGTAGTTTTTCCGTGAAGGCTTAACAGACAACCAGATCGAGTTACTATCGCATTTTTTCATAGATGATAAATTTTTATATCTATAAACTTGAGAAATGATTGGTCTCCCATACAATCTTTCAACCTCTATTCCAACCCGTTCTCGTTTTAGTCTCTGGAGTCAGTCAGTCAGTGGAGGGTTTTCCACGCACTCTCAGCGACCTCTTGGTCGCAGAGAGTCTCACACACCCTCGATACATGCTTCTGCGCTGCATTTGGCTCTTCCCCTGAAGAGCTCAAGGACGGTGTCCAAACACCCCCAACTCACCACCTAAAATTCATGTATCGAATATTTAAGTAGCAGCCTTCTTAATATTAAAGTTAATTCTAATATATGTTATTTAGAAATAAAGGCCGTTTTGACTTTTAATATCTCTTTTACAACGGTTATATATATAATAAACCCGTTTGCTTTTAACCACAAAAAAATACTTCTTATTTATCTTTAATAACCATAGCATCCGATTAATCTCCCTTTTCAATGGTTTCTTTACCATCATCCCAAATATTACTTCCATCACCAGTTCTTTTAGCTCTGCTTCGAATCATATCATCTGAAACAGTCTTCATATCATAAGCCCAACCAACCCATGCAAAGAAATCATTAAATTTCGTCGTTAAATTTAACTTGTTATTTCCCAATTCGGCTGTACGATAATCCCACGGGAACGTATGGTGGTAGTTGAGGAAATCTTCTCCAAGAGCAAGAAATGATACTACTTTATTTTCAGCTGGCATAATATTTTTGTCGTAAGGTTTGTACCCATACAAATGAGCAGCGCTGTTAACCAGGAATGTACAATTAAGATTCAAGCAGTATCTTAACATGTTCAAGTGCCAGGCGTTGACAAATGATTCGTTCCAGAAGTACATTGATATCAAGACAGGAAGGACGAAGCAAACGGTGCCGATGAATGGAATACCGTATCTGTAATATATTGACATGTTTAATGATTCTATAATATTTGACTTTGGCCTCTATGGTTGAGTGGCCTAAACCTTTGACTGCTTACCTCACTGAAACGCTGAGACTACAGGTTCGATTCCTGGTATGATAAATTTTGGAAACGAATTTTCTCCGTTATTTACTATGGTCTGGGTGTTTAGGATTGGCCCCAAAGTAGTCCATTATATATTACCCATAACATAAACGTAACTTAATTAATCTGGGGATATACAATATATGTGTTTGTTTGCCGATTATTTTATTTTTTATTTATAAAATTGTAAAAGAGACATCTGTTTGTTACATTTTTTGTCTTTGTTCGATATTCACATAAAACTACTGGCCCAATTTCAATGCGGTTGTCGCTCATCGAGAACAAATTCTTAAGACTTAAAATCTGCGCTACTTTTTATCTTGGGAATCCTGCGTATTTTTTTCTGGGAATAATTTAAAATGGCCAGATTAAAAAAAATCTAATTCCAATATGATTTTTTCACTGATTAAATAGCTAATTTTATGTAATAAAATGTGTGATATTTTTTATCCCGCAGGAATTTTCCCAGGAGCGGTTTGTAATTGTTCGGGTGAATAAAAATTATCTTATTTCGGCACAGTTTTCATTAAAACAATAGCTTACATTCTGTTTTAAATGCTGCGGTACTTGTGACCTGAGAATCCCGGGGGAATTTCAAGTCAAGCCTGGACGTAGTCGCGGTTATATCCTAGTACAAAATATGAATATATGCAGGTGAGGCGGGGCTCACATGATTTATTTCGACATACAAGTTTCATCACGCTGTTTTTCTTCACTGTCATGAGGTGGTAATAATAATAGGCACTGCTTTTACCTGAGAACCTGATAAGAAAAAAGAATGTGCAAATGTGTTCCATGTTCATTTTCGCGTGTTCTCTCTTTCGCGAGAATGTGGAAGTCTCGTAACAGTGTCAATGATGATCAGAAATACTGGCTAATCTAAAACTACTTCACGGAAATAAGATGCGGGTAAGTTAGCCACTAGGCTACCATGATAAATAAAATTGAAGTGTATGTGTAATTTCAAAATAAATGCCGAATTTTAAATTAGAATTTTTATCATAAACTTTCGTATATATGTTTAATTTTGATATCATGCAGGAATCAAAAGACATAAATATAACGTCCAAATATCACATGAACTATGGATTCGAGCACAGATAGTTAAAATTAAACTTACTTCTTCTGGAACCTCAATACAGAGTTATTGTAGATATCAGATATATCGATAGATTTTCCTCTAAGTTTTGTTTCAGAGTGTTTTCTGACGAGAAGCCATCCAATATGTGAGAAGAAAAATCCCCTAGTAGCATTGTGAGGGTCGGCGTCAGTGTCACTGTACTTATTGTGAGTACGATGGTTCCTCACCCAATCTATTACAGTGCTTTGGAAAGCGATTGAACTCAACGTCATAAGGATGATTTCTAGGGGAAGTTTTGCTTTGTAACTTTTGTGTGACCACAACCTATGCGTTCCTGCTGTTACACCTACCCCCCCTATCGTGGTATAGAGAAACACTGAAAAGAAAAAATAGAAATTCAAAAATTGTAGTCAGAATGAAAAACTTAATAAATTTTACTAGATAAAACATATGGCAAACGTCGTGGCAGGATACTTGATTTTTGATGAACTCTATAGATGCACGTGAGCAGTTGATTAAGGGGACAGTGAAGTAGGTAACACATATAAAATAAATTCTTAAATTATTTACGTATAAGAAGCCGGGTTTAACGTACCATACATATACAACATACCTTTTCAGCTTACTGACAATGAATGTATTTTTCAAAATGGAATTTCACAGATTACATGTTCCTGAGTCTACCACCGATTCCAAAGCAATTTTAGGTACTATTTTTGTCTTTAGTTCCTATTAAAGAAGAAGAACCAGCGCAACAGACTCCCCAGCAATGCTTATATCTTTGCTTTATAATTTACTTTGTGAGTGGTATGATATGCTTTTCAATTTGTACCGCAATAAATTATTTCAAAATCATCCACATCGTAGTTTAAAAGGTAGAGAGGGTATACTTATTATGAATTTGAAAGTCATCCCGAAGTAAAAATATAAGGGTAATGTCGCTTCTTTTTTCACCCAGCGCTGCGTATTTATCGTCATTACCAGCAGAAGTGTCAAAGCGGTTGTCTTTGCAGAATAGCTGGAAAATTGACACGTGTCTACTTATACTGGTAATTGTAAGACATAGCAACATGACAAGTATCAACTTAAGGTTGAACTTTATAGTTTCACTTTAAGTTGATACTTGTCATGTTCATCATATGAATCGGCGAAACCGACCTCTTTAGGTTATCTTTTCCTGCTTGTACATACCATGCTCCATTAGCGTACAAGAGGAGACGTCTAATGATAACCTGTTAAGCCTATATTTAAAAATATACTCACGAAAAAAATTGAAGTCCATTTAGCAGATGTAAAACATAGATAAATACCGTATAATGTAGCGAGATGCAAGTAGCTAAAAGTAAGCACATGTGTATAAATAATTTCATACTTTCTTGGTGCAGCTTGCGGAGCTACTAGCTTTGGAAATTGGTCTAAATTTTCTTCAGAGTTTTCGAGATTGTTAATTTTTTCGGTGTTCGGTGACATCATTTCTAATACCACTTTTCAAATGCTTTTGTTTTTTAGTTTTTGTTATTATTTTCTTTCTTGTTCTTGAAATATTATAAAATTTGACTTTTGAAATTTAGAAATGAATCTAATTTAATTCGGATTATTATTAAAGTAAATAATTATAATTCTATAAATTTTATTACAAAAATCAAACACTGCCATGCTAAGATATTAAATGCTTGATGAGTATGGTAAATGTAAATTTTTTGCATCATTACAGTATATATACATACTAGAGTTTACCCCGCGGCTGCGCCGCAGGTCAAACTCTGGTGCGTACCTCTTGCTTAAAGAGCAGGCGTTAATACCTACAGGTTACATTGTAATAAATCTTTGTCAGTACTATTTGACTCCTGAAAATTCCTTTCATTTCATATCGCAAACTATCCATCTTCCGGGATGAAAAGTTTCTACGTCCATTTTTGGTATTAAAATTACATATGTACAAAATTACACCAGAACCGATCCAGTACTCTAGTAGTTTTTCCGTGAAAGCTTAACATACAGACAGATTGAGTTACTATCGCATATTTTTTATAGATCATGAATTGTTATATCTTCTAAACTTGAGAAATGATTGATCTCCCATACAAACTTTCATCCCCAATTTCAACCCGTTCTAGTTTTATTTATCTATCTCACGTGCCATCTGTCTACAAACTACATAAACGATAAAAAAGCCAAGAATACCCAAAAATGACAAAAATGGCTAAAGTGCCAAAACTTCCCTACTGCCTCTGCACGGACCTGACGGTTCACTAGCCAATGCCGCAAAAGAGAAAGCTAATCTCTTATGCTCTCTTTTTGACCTGACGGTATTCCAACGATCATGCTCAAGACGTATGCTCCCGAGTTGGCTTCAATAAGAAAGCGAGAATAGGTCTCGCTTTCTTATTCTGCGGGTGTAGTCAAAGCTTCGTGAAAGGTAGCCCATGTCCACCCAAGAAGGGGGACCGTACAGACCCGTCCAATTTCAGGCCTATTGCAATAACCTCCTTACTCTCAAAGGTGATGGAGCGCGTTATAAACACGCGTCTTCTCGGGTACTTAGAGGAGAACCAGCTTTTAAATGACCGCCAATGCGGTTTTCGTTATGGACGGAGTGCTGGTGATCTTTTAGTGTACCTGACTCACCAATAGGCAGCCGTCATCGAGAGTAAGGGGGAAGCATTGGCAGTAAGCTTGGATATTGCAAAAGCCTTTGATCGGGTCTGGCATAAGGCACTTCTGTCGAAGCTCCCCAGCTATGGACTCCCCGAGGGATTGTGCGCATGGGTGGCCAGCTTTTTCTTTGGGCGGAGCATCAAAGTCCTTATTGACGGCGTATGCTCGGAGACGAAGCCCATTAATGCTGGCGTACCCCAGGGCTCAGTATTGTCACCCACACTGTTTATTCTACACATCAATGATATGTTGCAAACCAGTAACATTCATTCTTATGCAGATGACAGCACGGGCGATGCTTTTTACACTGGCCACGCAAACATCTCTTGTGCAGAAGTTGAAAAAAACAGAATCCGACTTGTGTCTGAAATCGAAACCTCCCTGGAGCAGGTTTCGGATTCGGGAAGACGAAATCTTGTCATTTTCATTCCCAAGAAGACGCAAGTCTGCGCGTTTACTGCTAAAAAAAGCCCCATTCTTGTTAGCGTCGCAGTTCCAGGGCACCCTCCTTAAGATCTCAGACACTACAGGGATCCTGGGCGTCGACATTTCGAGCGAGGTGCAATTTAGGGGCCACTTGGAGAGCAAAGCGAAAATCGCTTCAAAAAAGCTTGGGGTGCTCAACAGGGCTACGCGGTACTTCACACTGGGACATAGGCTTTTATTATATAAAGCTTAAGTCTGTCCCCATGTGGAGTACTGCTCCCATCTTTGAGTTGGTGCACCCCAGTACCAGCTGCTCCCACTTGACTCCTTGCAGCGCCGAGCAGTCCGGATTGTCGACGATACCGAAATTACAGACGATTTAAAGTCTCTCAGCCATAGAAGAGACGTTGGCGCTCTAATCGTATTCTACCGTCTGTACAACGGGGGGTGCTCTGATGAGCTGTTTGATTTGGTGCCTACGCCGCCATTCTATCATCGCACCACTCGCCGGCGATTGGGAGTTCATCCACACTTCCTAGACACTTGGAAGTCCTCCACGGTACGTGGCGGACGCTCCTTCATGCTATATGTGTCCAAGTTATGAAATGAACTCCCTCCCGCGGTTTTCCCAGAGCGCTACAATATGGGGCTCTTCAAAAAAGGACGTGAACAGATAACTAAAGTCTCAACGAGGTAGGCAACGCATCGGCTCCCTTAGTGTTGCAGATGTCCATGGGCGACAGTAGCCACCTATCACCAGGTGGTCCGTTTGCCAGTTTGCCTACTAGTAAACATAATAAAATAAAAAAATTAACCAAAATGGCTAATCACAAACAAAAACCTATCCCACTTTCTGGGATAACCTTTATATAAATCTATCGTATTATCCGGGATAAAAAGTATCCCTTGTCCACCCTGGGTATTAAAATTACATACATATCGATTTTCACCCAAATCAGTTCAGTAGTTTTCCGTGAAAACGGAAAACAGACGAACAGATAGACAGAGTTATTTTCGCATTTATAATATTATAATAGGGATTTTGATACCGGGGATTTGACCGGTTACTGAAAAGCATCCCTTGTCCACAAGGGATGTTTTTCAGTCCGGATAATGGGATAGATTTATACAAAGATTATCCCAGAAAGTAGGATAGGTTTTTTTGTGATTTACCGTTTCCATCATTTTGGTTATTTTGATCATTTGGGCCATTTCGGTCATTTCCACCATTTCGATCATTTATGTAGTTTAACATATATATAACTAGAACGTGTTGAAATAGAGGATGTAAGTTTGTATTGGAGGAAACCAATCATTTCTCAAGTTTATATATGACATAACAATTTATCCTTATCCTTATCCTTATTAATATTATAAATGCGAAAGTAAGTCTGTCTGTCTGTTCCGTTTTCACGGAAAAGCTACTGGACCGATTTGGCTGAAACTCAGTATATATAATAGGTTAGGGAAAAAGTCTTTTCGCATATAGTATGTATGAACTTATAATAAGATTTCTTTGGCTATACCATTTGTATCTGGCTGGATTTGGCACATTAAAAAGTTTTAATTTTAAAGAAGACAATTCCAAATTCAAATTAGGAAAATGTGTGATTTTCATTTGTTTTTCTTATTTTTAAGATGAGTGAATCTAATGAAGAAATTCGATACATTTTAAATTTTGTACTACAAAAAAGGTAAAGATGCAACACAAGCTGCGAAAAAAAATTGTGATGTTTATCGACCTAATGCAGTATCTGCGAGATTAGCACAAATTTGGTTTAAGCGTTTTCAATCCGGAAATTTTGATATCAAAGATGCACGTCGCTCTGGTCGCCCTGTTACGGATAAAATTGATGCCATTTTTGAAAAACTGGAGCAAGATCGGCATATTAGTAGTTACGATGTAGCTGGAGAACTGGGAATTGACCACAAAACGGTTTTGGCGCATTTGAAAAAAGCTGGGTACACAAAAAAGCTCGATATTTGGGTGCCTCATGAGCTCACTGAAAGAAACCTAATGAACCGTGTACTCATTTGTGATTCTTTATTAAGACGTAATGAAACCGAACCATTTTTGAAGAAGCTGATAACTGGTGATGAAAAGTGGATCACGTATGACAAGAACGTGCGAAAAAGATCGTGGTCAAAGGCCGGCCAGGCTTCACAGACTGTGGCAAAACCCGGGTTAACTCGCAACAAGGTGATGCTGTGTATGGTGGGATTGGAAGGGCATTATTTATTATTATTATGAGCTGTTACCGCCAGGCATGACCATCGATTCTGAACTGTACTGCGAACAACTGATGAGATTAAAGCAAAAAGTTGAAGAAAGCGGCCGGAATTAATCAACAGAAGGGGTGTGGTTTTTCACCATGATAACGCTACACCTAACACATTGTTGCCACTCACCAAAAATTACGAGAGTTTGGCTGGGAGGTGTTAATGCAGCCGCCGTAGAGTCCTGACCTTGCACCTTCAGATTTTCACCTGTTTCGGTCTCTGCAGAATTCCTTAGGCAGTGTCAGGTTAACATCACGAGAGGACTGCCAAAACCACTTGTCGCAGTTTTTTTATCAGAAGCCCCAAAATTTTTATAGCAATGGGATCATGTCCCTAACTACAAGATGGCAAAAAGTTATCCAACAAAATGGCACCTACATACTTTAGTCAAATGTAAATAAACTTTATAAAAAAACCTTTTGAATTTTTATATAAAATGCGAAAGAACTTTTTCCCCAACCTAATATTTTCGATGCCGAAAATGAACATTAGATACTTTTTATCCAGAAAAATGGGATAGTTTCCGGGACAAAAATATATTTGTCTCTTTGTTTGTTATGCTTTTACGGTAAAAGTACTGGACCTATTTGGCTGAAAATTGGTATATATATAATTTTAATACCAAGGGTGGACAAGGGATACTTTTTATTCCGGACAATGGGATAGATTTATATAAAGGTTATCTCAAAAAGTAGGATAGGTTTTTTGTGATTTGCCATTTTCGTCATTTTGTTAATTTTGTCCTTTTTGGTCTTTTTGCCCCTTTTTGTAATTTTTATTTATTTTGTCCTCTTTGTCATTTTTGTAATTTTTGTCTCTTTTGTCCTTTTTGTCATTATTGTCATTTATGTAGTTTCAAATAGACGGGGGATAGATAAATAAAACTAGGACGGTTTGAAACAGAAGATGAAAGTTTGGATGAAACCAATCATTTCTCAAGTTTGAAAAGATAGATCAAGATGTAAAAATTTATTGTCTATTGAAAATACGACAGTAACTCGATATGTCTTTCTGTTAAGCTTTCACGCAAAACTACTAGGAATACTGGATCGGTTTGGCTGTAATTTTGTTTAAATGTAGTTTTAATAATGGAAATGGATATAAATACTTTTCATGTCGGGAGATGGGATAGTTTGCGATATAAAATGAAATTAATCTTTCGGGTGCATATAGCACTAACATAAACATTTAGTACAATGTAACGTACTGTATTAACGCCTACTCTTTAAACAAGAGGCACGCACTAGTGGTTGACCCGCGGCGCAGCCGTGGGTTAAACTCTAGTATCTAATATTTTAATATTCGTGTGTATTTTTATAAAATAACCTTCTTTAAAAAATTTATAGATTCCGTAGCTATTTAGGCAAAGATAGAGCCTTTCTAGAATTATTATCATGTTCGTCAAACAGTCTCTCTGTCTGTCTTTACAGTAATGGATTTTTGGCACGATTGGCGCTGAACACAAAGAAGTGGAGTATTCTCGCTTCGAAGGTCAGGACTCATTTTGGGTCGCTAAGCCGCAGCAGTTAGTTAGTTAAAAGTTTTAATGGTAGTACATTAATATTGAGGCACTGCACAGTATTTACAGAATTGGGAATTGATTTTAAAATCAGTAATTCCTATCTAATAAACCAAAAAAATATTCTTAAACGTATAGAAAAATTATATAATTTAATGTATTCGTTTTGAACAAAAGTAAAGAATTATTATTATTTTATCGTCGTTTCAAAGAACAAAATACACACCATTTTGAGTTAAAAATCAAAAGAATAATCTGTTCGATAGAACACAAGGTTATGAAAAAAATCAGTTTTTATTACTATCGACACTGTTCCACCACTTCAAAAAAAATGAAAAAATGAGTAGAAAGGACTGTAAAACACATATTTAAAAATGGTGATAGATAGTTTTAAGAAACTCGAGATAAAAAATATTTTAGTTTTATTTTATGTTTAAAAATCTGCTTTTCATCTGGGAATTAGAACAAAAATATTTTTTTGTTGCCTTTTACTCCCGAGTATTGGTAAAAAATTCGCCATGAGTTAATTTGTAATTACTATTGAAAAAAAAAAAAACATAAAAAAACTTTTTCCCCAACCTAATATTTCTCTCTAGCATTGATCTCATATATCTATAACCTTGGTAAATTTACATTCCTGTAAAGGAAGCAGTAATGCTTACTTATAAATCTTGCTAAGCGATATTTGAGATAGGGAATGGAATAGGATAGATAGGTGGGCTAGGGATACGAGATAGAGGTAGGGAATGGAATAGGGAGAGCTGTATCTATTTCGGCTAAACGGATTCCATATAAAAGCATCATGTCCGTCCATCCGTCAGACTTTGTTTATCACATATTGCTTTATTCATTTTTTTTTAATTATATGTATTGCTGGATTACAGTAGACAGGCTGACGGCCGAACTGTGATGGAAAGTGATTATCGTCACCTATGAACATTTGCAACACTAAAGGTGCTACCAACGTGCTGCCGAACTCGTAGATGGGACTGGACCCTGGCCACTAATGCCGAAACACAACTCAAGGTTGTTATGGCGCCATGTTCTAGTCTAGACCCAAGGGTAGTAACCATCAAGACGGGCAAATACTGTACCACCTGGCTATGGGTTGTTTTGTCGCCTCTTACGACAGGCCGCCTGGCCGTAGGAATTAGTATTCTTTCTCCATTCCTACGCGGACAAAAACTTCGTAATAGTAGTATAAAGCACTATTTATCACTCGTAAGAAAATACTCGTCTGAGTTATGGCCCTCAGCTGCGCTTCGCACCTCAAAAGACGCACTCGTAGCAATCGCTCACGTTCTCGTAAAAATAACAACCTCTTAAAACAGATAATTTTAGACTAATAAAAAAAACATTTGAACAAACAAACAAAGAAAAAACTGTAGATAAAATCTTAATTGTCAAACACAAAAAAAATAAAGTGTAAAAACTACAAGATTATTCTAATGATAAATAGTAAAAGCGTTTAACGACATCAGACAAATTACGTGAAAATAACATGTTTCCTTAGAATTTACGATTTTTAAGAATTTTAAGTTTGTTAATGGCTATAGGCGGCGGTAACCACTTCCATGACATCGGCTTTATATCTATAAGTATTATCTATGGCTTGGCTGTCTGCTTATTCACCATGTCAATTACACAATGCGATTTTCTAAAAGTGGCCATTTTAAGCATAGATAAAACTTATATATATATATATATATATATATATATATATATATATATATATATATATATATAGTTTTAAAGCGTCGACTGCTCGAATAGAATCCTGTTGTAAAACAGGGTGTCCAGTAGCTAACTGTGCATCGTTTATTTGGCTCAATGGCCCGTAAAACCTTAATATACCTCAGATTGCTTTCGTCCACGATGGCGTACATGCGTATATACACGCTCGTCGTTTTAACACGTGAGTGGTTACATTTTCCTGTTTTATTATTGTGTTTTATGTGAAAAGTTTTAACATGTGATTAAAAGCAATATAATATTCACACATGGAATTACTTTGTACCTCTTATGGTATGTGAGTTTATAAGGAGAACTACAGAAGGCAAATTTTTTCATATAGTAATTATGTTTTATGTCCTTGATACACTAAGATAATGTTACTGTCAGTGACTGTGTCACGCATATATATGTAGCCAAGGGCTTAATAATTTATTTGAGAAGCGACATTGTTATTAACGTTAAACATTAACAGATAACGTTTGCTATAAGTCAGAAAATCCAATTTTTGTACAATCGTTTTTCTGAAGCTTTAAGCATTGTGTAGCTTTAAACATTATCTATTTAAAACGAATTTTTGGAAAGCAAATCATTATGCAAGTTTTTTTCCAATTTCATATATAAACAGAGTATTAAATCTAAATGAATAAGATTCCACAAAAGTTACGCGCGTAAAATTTCCATAAAGATACTAGCGAAATCTAGCGGGTGATTAAGGTAAAACATAGTGAAGGATTTAAATAAAGACTATCTAGGCCCCAAAGAATATCGAAGGTTTACAAACACTTACGGCATTGTAATGGAGACGTATATCACAAAGTTATTGTTCTTAGAATTCCTAACAAATACCTACGTGTCTTGTTTTCAAATGTAATATTGGATTTTTTCTGTCATTCGCAAACATCAATCAATAATGTTTAAAAATATTAGTGTGTATTATATACCCATAGTAAAGGGTTCCGTATAGGTGACAGACATTTATTTATGTTATTTGCCCACGGAACTCTATAAGCCATTGAATCTATCTAAAATACTTCATTATATCAATCACTACCGAACAGATCTTGTTCAAACCAATTTTTACTTTCGACATCTAAACATAAATAAATAAATCAGCAGACAACACACACACGTTCAAGCTAAGCAACTTGCGCTTGTGCTATGGGTAATATACAACGGATCACCCTGGGGCCATACCAAACACCTAGATTATAGGAAATAATGGAAACTTCGTTTACGAAATTTACCATGCCAGGAAGCGAACCCTGGGCCTGTACGCTGCAGTGAGATAGGCAGGCTAAGGCTTAGCCCACGCAACCACAGAAATATAAAATTCATGCCTATTAATATTATAATTCGAAAGTAACTCTGTCTGTCTGTCTGTCTGTCTGTCTGTCTGTCTGTCTGTCTGTCTGTCTGTCTGTCTGTCTGTCTGTCTGTCTGTCTGTCTGTCTGTCTGTCTGTCTGTCCGTCCGTCCGTCCGTCCGTCCGTCCGTCCGTCCGTCCGTCCGTCCGTCCGTCCGTCCGTCCGTCCGTCTTTCTTTCTTTCTTTCTTTCTTTCTGAGTCTAGTTCATTATATATGTAAATAATTTCTTTACAATTGAAAAGCTTTAAACGAAAACAATGCAACTGCAACACTATATTATGTAAGTATTCATGGTTTTAACCCTTTTGACCTCATCGACATCTGGCAGTGTTCATGATCTTTACTCCCATAATATTTTTATAACATATATATATATATATATATATATATATATAAGAAAAGCTTGTTCAGGATTATGTAGTTACATAGATAATAAAATATTATATTCCAATGAATTTGTCGCTGTTATTATGCCCGAGGTTAGATTTATCTGGTTCTAGAGTCATAGAGAAGGGATAGCAATAGGGAACCGATTTACTTTATAATTATTCAAGGAAGCACATCTAGAAATCACTTCCAGGCTATATTTTTTAATTAATCGTCGTCCTCACAAACAAAATTATCCGAAATATTGTATTTTACCTATTTTACTCTAAATAATTTATAATAAATTCTGATTAAAAAAACTATTTAATGACTTTTAAGGTCGTTTAGCCAACCACTATGGCTTAGGGTGTTAGTATTTGAATATGATGCTAGACACAGCGACCCACAATTTATGTAGTAGGTACTTACTTAAAATCGTACAGATATTGTTACGTAATAAAGCGAAAGTATCATTATGATCATAACAATTACTTGGTCTTTGGCCGTGGTAATAGGAATCATGGATAACAGTAAAACAGTCTAAACAAGTGAAAGTGTACACTGCACAGCCCAGAGAGTAAATACAACTTGCAACCTAGCAACATTTACTGTTTATAGAGCAATGCGATCAGGTCGTAGAAAGGAATTGTGTAAAGAAGCTATGCGCATGTATAGACGGTCTATTTCACAAAATCCGCTCGTCTCTGATTGTAGTAGTGACATGTCCTAGTAATGTGTGGGTACTAAATAGAGTGCACAACAAATTATTAATAATAGTTTATAATAATTTATTAAGTTACCTCACTACGAATAATTTTCCTGTGTTTTTTTTTCTATACTACTGATGGTACTCTCTATGAATATTGATAAAAACCCAATAAGCACTGGTCTTTGCACTATATTATTATGTTCATGTGCGACTGTGCATGCAGAACAGACCGGACTTCGTGAAATAGAAAATCTATACCCAATAAAGTCGGAGAATACTACAGCTCGCCAAACAAATTATATGTTTATTTAAACTTTAAATTAAAACTCGGGTCCTTTTCAAATATTAATACTTACCTCAGCAATAGTAATTCTGCCACTGCTGCTGAAGGTGCCACATATCAAAATGCCATAATCCCCAAAGCACATAAGGTGGGACACAATATAAGTACATAGGGTGTTTCTGTCAAACTGAAAACGCACTTATGTCCATTCTATTTTCACAACTATTATATTTTTCTTACCTATGCCACCTCTGTTTAAAACTCCTTCTAGGGATAACATCAATGAAACGGCAAGGGCAGAGGTGTTTGACATCTGGAAAGAGCGGGATTGCAAAAAGAGGATCTTGAAAACTAGTTTGAAACGAACGTGATGTAGTACTTCATCTTTCTAGTATGTGACAGACTGCTTCTGTTGCACCTATAACACGACCATTTATAATTATGGCGTAAGTTGTATAACGCGACCATTTCGAAGTTTGGCGTAATTTTGACTATTATGTTCTTTCGTACAGTTGTTTACTGACTATATAAAATAATTGATCTTTTAGGGTGTTGTAAGTATTTTTGGCCAAGTTTTCATGTCCATCTATTACCTACATATATCGCGTATATCACAGCTTCTTCTCAAAAACTATTCGATCTACATATTTTCTATGGATGAAGTAGGAAGGTGTAATGTTGAAACCAAATCACAGCTGTGCAAATCCAAATAAATAAAAACTAAATGGAGAGTCTAACAAACAATCTATACATGCAACTAAACGCACATAAATATATGACTGAGGAAACAGGTACAAAAATATAAGCAACTAGCATATGCTCGCAATTTCTTCCACTTCGACACAGATTTTGAAATTCCCGCGGGATTCCCGGGACCCAAAATACCGCAGCATTTAAAAAATAATTTAAGCCATCGATTTAGTGAAAACTGTCGGAATAAGCTAATTTTTATGCACCCCAACAACTACAAACCGCTGCCAGGAAAATTCCTGCGCGATTCCCGGGATAAAAAATATTACACATTTTATTATATAAATTTGCTATCGATGAGTGAAAAAATCACATTGGAATTTGTTTTTTTTTAATCTGGCCATTTTTAATAATTCCCGGAAAAATTCCCGCGGGATTTCTAGGATAACAACTAGGGCAGAGTTTAAGTATAAGAATTTGCTGTCGATCTGAGAAAACCGCATCGAAATCGACCTAGTAGTTTTTACGTGAATCTCGAACAAACAAACAGACAAGAAATCTAGAAAAAATTGCATCGTGTTCTCCATCATTTATACAGTCTATTCCAGTTGTTTTTTTTAATAGCTTCAATATACAGACAAGGCATGATTAGAATTTTTTTATATTATATATATAGATCAACGTAAAATCTGAAACATTTTCATTTAACCTATATTTTGACCGAAATATAAATTTATTTTTGATATAATACACATAAGTATATTTATGACTTATTCTTACTCTCCTTGTATAATTTCTAAGTATTGACTTACTTGCCTTAAGGAATATTCTTAGAATAATACGGTTTCTCTTACATTCCAGTGTTACAACTATGCCGAGCTGAAATATCAAACACGCCAGAATCGTGGTATTCTGCGAATGTTATAAGCGATGGGTTCCAGCCAAAACCTATATCAGAGTTATTCTCCACCGAACCGACTTTTTCCTCAACAAACCCAATTATAGTTCTACCGAATTCTACCATCCAACTCGAGGCATTCGAATCAATGTCTACCCTACACCCTCCCACTCCAGAACTATCGATCACTTCTACATCTGGAACGATACCTCAAATGTCAACAACTCCATCCCCTATTCCTACACAAACTACTACATTATCTCCATTACATATCCACTCAGAAACACCTTCGAGCTTACAGCCACAAACTTCAACCGTCACTGTTCTTCCACCAACATCAACTATACAAATAGTAAGTCAAACACCATCAATTTTGTCAACACAATCAACCGTACTACCAAAAGAGCCGTATCAAGAAGTGCTACCACTGTCTCCAACTGGGCCACAATATGACCATTCAATAACTCAATTTCAATCGGGGCAGTTTGAGTCTGTTTCAAATCCGGAACCACCACGATTTGGTATATCTCAGCCGTCTTTAGAATCTTTGTTTCAAATGATACCACAACGAGCGTTAATTCCTGAAATGACTATTCACTTAAACAATCAGCCAGAATTAGTTATAGTTCAAGACCCAAATTCACCAAATTCACAAGAGAGTACTACTCCACAAACAATTCTATCATCGGAAATAACAACACCAGAATCCACATTTTCTACAGCATCTTCGCTACCTACACAAAGCACAATATTATCATCATCATTTTCGTCTGAACCAACATTATCTCCATTACGTGCAAAAGCGGATCAATCTGTTCAATCAGAGCGACCACTCCAACAAACACAACAAAGTCTACAGCCTCAAACAATACAAGGACCACCTCAACTTGCACCATCAAACTCAGGTCAATGGCAGCAAATACGATTCGAAGTTGTCCCACAACCACCACAGCCAGCATCAATCCATTCTTCTGAAACTGGGTCCACCAGACAACCTACGCCATCTCCAGGCTTAACCCCGCAGCCGTTATCGAACTATTTTATGATTTATCAACAAGCACCACAATCATTTCATAGTTCCCCTTCTAGACCGTTAGTGGGTCCTAGTGTACCACAACAATTGCCGGTTGCTTTATCTTCTCAACCATCGACTTTGCCACCATCAACGACGTTGTCTACCTTAACTACTTTACCAGCTCGACCTTTAACTTTTCGGCCTTCAACCACATTACTTCCTTTAACGACAATCGTCACACAGGTGCCACCACAAACGACTCGACCACCAATAAGCACGCACCAACCTATTACATCAATGTCTCCTCCTACTGTATCCTCTGCAAACCGTTGTTCATTGACAACATTAAAACCAGGTAATATCCTTAGTCCATTGCAAAGCATCCCTATAATTCCAATGAAGATTCGAGTGGTTTCACCGAGTGGTTCTATAACTAATATACACTTAAGGCCAAAAGTTATGCCAACTACAACTAGTACTACCACCAGGAGGCCAACAACAAGAAGAACACGAAAGGCTAAACCAAAGAAGAACACATACGATTACTGTGTAAATTCTTGTAAAGCACCTAGGAATCCAATTTGTGCTGCTCCGCTGTCTACGAGAATGATAGATCCAGAAACGTTGAAAGGTTTCCCGTCGATCTGTCACATGGCGTGCCATAACTCATACAGGATAGACCGTAAGTATATATTTTACGCGGGTGTAATGCCCTAGTACTTGTTTTATTAATTAATTGTTGTGCAGTGAATTAATTTGAAATTTAAATTTTGATAACATTAGACATAATTTTATAATATAAAACTGTATAATATGGAAATACTTAATATTTGAAATAAATGAATTATTATTATTAAGTACATTTTGATTTAGGCAGCATTGTCTACGAGTATAGTCTAAATTTACCTACATTACATTAAAGAACGAGATTATATCTTCAAAACCTAAGGCGTAACAGCAATATACACAGTGAAGGTGTCGAAACATTACGTGATGCGTTCGTCGGATGCGTCCGGACAATGTGCACACCAGAAACGTAACACACTCCAGATTGCTTTAGGGCGTCCGAACGCTCAAGGTCACGTCCGCGACTTACGACTTATAATGAGCACACCACAATGGACTTTCCTTATCCAGATACGATGTAAGTTGTAAGCCACACCCCTCAGCCGCTTCCGTCAGTCGCGACTTATAAATGCACACGCCTTTATACACGCAGGCACGCGTATGCGCACGCCTTATTATTAAATCAGAAAAAAAGTAATAGTGATTTTATATTACATGGCGTAAAACATAATTGTAAAAAATTTACCTTAGTTATTTGTGTCGCTATTTATATATATTATATGAGATTAAAACAAAAAGAAAAGTAATAATTAAATTTTCAAGGAAAGATAACACCAACAAAATTATAACTTTTATTACATTATGTTGTAATAGAACACTCTAGGTATTGCTTCATTATTATTAAAAATAGTGTAGTAATTATCGTGAACAATAATTACTTCAGTCGACGTATAAATTATTAACTAAAAGAAATAGTGCGTATAAAGTAAACGGGTACGAACTAAACGAAACGACCAGTTTTTAATCTATATGATTACATCACCCACTGCTATTCTAAACTTGTTGCAGTGTAACGGTTTCCAAAACTAATACGATTAACAACAAGTCCATATGTGGAAAATGTCTAACAAACAGGTATTACTTCATCGAATAAAGAATATCTGCAAATCGAATTGCGTAATAAATGCAACCTGCCGTTTCGTATGTAGTTGAATGCAATTTTAGAATAAAGAAATATTTCTTTAAAACTGCTATAATATGGGCTATATAACACAAAAATAAATGGAACATCTAATGGAAAATGCACTTGAATATAAAAACAAAAACAAGCAAAAAAGTTCAAAAACGAAAACCAACGACGAAAGACGTTTGAGAGTAAACTCTCAGACTCGCAACTAATAGAGGGTTCTTCTATAAAATACAATACCGGTAGCTTGGAGGAAGAATACTATCTTTTTACATGCCTCTAGTAACAATCTCTCGATTCAATTTTTAACGATTAGGAGTCAGCTATTGCACTCAAAACCCTAAACAATACATAAATAAGTAAATGGAATATATATCGACAAATGAAAAGCTATTTTTCAAGCGATGTTTTAAAAATATGTCAGATTTAAAATTTTCAAATGATCCAATAAAATCCATCGCAAATAACTATGTACTTACCAAATTGCAATTAGACACCAGAGGGCCTAAGTCAGTCGCCTTTGGACAATCGCTTAAATTGACACGTGTCACTAGATTCACTGATATTTGTAAGACGTAGCATAGTTTCACTTTATGTTGATACTTGTCATGTTCATTATATGAATCTGCAAAAACGACGTCTTTAGACTCTCCGGTTCTTTATAATTCCTTGTGAAAAAACCCATCATGTCAAGTGTTACAAAAGATCGATTGAAACAAACAGCCTTTCACCCCTCGATATGACTGACGCTGACTGTTTGAAAGCATTTTTTTGGCGGATTTACCAGAAGGCTTAGGTAGTAAGTCTAGGGCGGCAGATTTTAGAAGCGGCAAATTTAGGGTATTTTATTTAGGTATTCCTTACAATGTTTCATCACTGATAATTTTTTCTACAATTTGCCTTCTACAAAATTAAATTTCGCAACAATTATACAAATCACGGAAAAAAGATGATTTAATTTACAAAAATTGAATTAGGGTATCGAATTGTAGAGGTCGGTAGAGGCGGAAAACTTGAGTAACTCACTGGCATGTGCAATTCCGCCACTGAAGTATTCTCTCACAAGTTATTGAACAAAGGAAATGATTGCCTTTCTCACATTTTCGGACAGTTTCCAGAGTGGTATTGCTTGCGTAGGGAAAGGTTTGGTCTAAATCTCTTGAATGTAGAAGGGTATGCAGGTATTTCAAAAATACTTTAAATTATGATGGAGGTAAATTAAGAGTGTGAAAAGTACGGGGTAATGCTTCAAATATTTCTTATAATTATTGACTATCAGACTTTTCAAAATAACAATTATTTTTAGTATTCGAGAAAATCGCAGACGGTCGCTGCGGGAGATTACGAACAAGAATACGCCCATTGAACTCAACTGCTAAACTCAAGAAGAACGAACTGGTTAAAACTCAATATATTGTAGATCAAACTGGACAAAACGCTGTAATTGAGTTCTCTTCCGGAGTTGCTTAGATTATATGTTAATAAGTTTAGTGTTAAGAAAGTATTTTAGGTCAATTCCGTGAGCATGGAAGATCGAGTTGCCTATATTGGTGATTTTGGGTATTCCTTTGCTAAAGCGCCATCTAGTGAAACGTAAACGTAGCACTTGAGTATAACACTTAACATCTTATTACGTGTTAGTAAATACCAGACGGTCCTCAATACTATTAAAAGCGTTTAAAGTGTCCAACAGTATTTCTCTTTTCTTTCACCTTCTCCCAACTATTTGGGTACGGCACAATGTCTTTTCCCTCCACACTCCTCTATTCAGACATACATCTTTTGTCACACCACAAATCATCATATCATTATTCACCCAATTCATCCATGTCTTTTTTGGTCTACCTTTACATTTTTACCCATCTTGTAGTTAAACATTCTTTTTATCACGTGACTTTCATCCCTCCTAATTACATGTTATATACGTTTCAGTTGTAATACACTTAAATGTTATGCTTAGATTTCACTAGAGGACTCTCGACAAACAGAAGATTTTCATAAAAGTATATCTTTTAACGATTAGATCATTGAAGTAATCTTCTTTCATGATTAAACCTAACGTATTATTGTTATAAAACAAGGTCCCAAGTCAGTTATTAAAATCGTGTCAAAATGTTAATCATTTAATTCATAATCAGAGTAGTTTACACATTCTACAATTCATTTTTTAACAATGCTCTTCTAAAAACAAAAACTATTGTTGATTTGGTCAGTTTTGCTACGAATTTGGAGCCCAGGAGTTTCTAAATAAATTCACAATACATATTTTCTAATAACCAACTTTATGCTCGTTTGAGTTTCCATACAATTTTAGCTGGTTTTAAAAGCATACTTATATATAAGTTGGAAATGTATTGCATTTATTTGGCTCTATACCACTTGTATGCTGGATTTAATCATGAATTGTTATAAGTACAGCATATTTATAAATAAGTAATCAAATTATACAAATCCGCCCACTATTTTTATTACGTTGTAAATAATTTGATTTAGAGTTAGGAAAATCAAAATAAATATTATTATTATTATAAATATGTTTTTATTGGCATTTAATTCCTAATATTTACATTTTTTATCACTTATACATTTATTCGTTCTAATGAAATAAGAGAATTATTAATAAAATAACGTAAAATTAGGCATTATTAAAACACGAGACAATGTACGCATGGAGTATTCAATGTGGAAAGACTAGACGATAATGGTCTAAAATCAGTTTCATCAAAAATTTAACAATAGCCCTTAAGTACTTATTGAGATATTGAATAAAATAAATATTATATTACCATCATCAGCCTATAAGGCTCGGTTCGCACTATGATTCAATCAAATATCGCTGTGTGCTGTTACTTTGTGTTGCCCCAATCAAATATTATTATTAACCAACCGGTACCGGCGTTTTCTTGTTTAAGAATTTATTTGACCGAACCGAGATTGGACGTGAACGGCATCATAATGTGAATAGAGCCTAATCGTTCCACTGCGGTACTCGGTTCCTCCTATCACGTACTTTAAGGGCCTACCTAAATAGGATTCGCTATCTCGCTCCCGCATTACTACATGTTTTAAGATATAAATTCATAGAATTAAGATACGACAAATCTGTTGTGAGCGATAAATTATATTTTGACGGCTATTGTGGTAAAACGAGGGATGCGTGCGAAGGCACGCATTTGTAGAGCGCGGTGTGGAGCTTGCTGCGCGCGAGATGTACTGCGGCCATTTTGTTTCGCTTTTTTTATGGTTCTTTGTATTTCATTGCACGCGCCATAACCCACAATCATATCTTTAAATTAAATAACGTATAAAATCAAAAAACCAGCACAAACTCTCGTATTACACAAAACTTAATTGAAAAATTACGAATTTTTCACAAAAAAAAATCGTTATGATTATGATACAATACTATATGTAAAAATAATTCTTGTGAAAAAAAACATATTTTACGTATGAAATCTTGTCTGAATCAACATGATTTTATTGTGAAATATTCATAATGTTTTATTAAGTTTTGTGTAACGCCGATTTGGCGTATGTAAATTATATGAATTTATATCTACAAAAATATGGTAATGCGTGAGCGAGATGGCTGACTGCATTTAGGTAGATTCATAATCGTCGTACGTAGCTTTTACGGCATCAACCAATTTAAATGATGATAAAAATGTATGTAATTCGTTATCTCTGTCGCGAATTAACAAATTTTTGAAGACATAAATTAACAGAATTTAATTATGACAAATCTGTATCACATAAAATCTAACAATAAAATTACGAATGTTGCACAAAAAATTATCTTGATCCAAAGATTTTAATTATCGTAAGTAAATTCTGTTAATTTACATCATCAAAAATTAAAACAAATCCCTAATGTTAAAATCTTTGCTGAAAGTTATTCTGTTGTTGAGAACTACCACCCTGTTGTTGTCCTCCGAACATCATCTGTTGTTGTTGATGGAACTCTTGCTGTCCACCGCCCGTCTGGTTATTGCCTTGATTTGGACCTGACGAGATAAGGAAATCTATTGTACGGTTCAACGTACAACGTTTTGCCGACTCTGCGGCCTACTTAGACTACTTTAATATAACTATAAATAGCCCTCACAAATATTTTGTGATCCAGATGCTATTAAGTCGTTACGAGTTGCTACTGACTTGCTAATATTCGTAACATACGATTTCGACTACCACTAAGTTGAACCAGCAACTACAGTCCAAGTACTACTGCTTCAAGAATAAATCCTTGAAAGCAACAAGGTTCTTCACCAAGCACCATCACTCTAACAACAAACTACTACTGACAACAGTAGAATCAAATGTACAAACTTTACATCTATAATACAATAAACTAGCTTTTGCCCGAGGTTTCGCTTGTGTTAAAAAGGGATAAGTCATGAAGAGAGTATGTTATGACAACGTGTATGCAAAATTTCGTAAAGATCAGTCGCGTAGTTAAAACGTCACAGTCAAAGAAACTCACATTCGCGTTTGTAATATTAGTTAGGATATGTAA
Organism: Dendrolimus houi; assembly: GCA_039645545.1. Classification (NCBI taxonomy): domain Eukaryota; kingdom Metazoa; phylum Arthropoda; class Insecta; order Lepidoptera; family Lasiocampidae; genus Dendrolimus; species Dendrolimus houi. The sequence continues at coordinate 15,769,492 of CM077117.1, read as the reverse complement.
GAAGACGAAATGGCGGGTTTCAAACACATCTCGGTGTGCAGGTTGCATCATGATATCTTTCTGCACCATCAGCATCTTATAATTGTATCAATATGTAGGTTAGAAAAATTACCTAAGCAGTACCAGGATTAGAACCTACGTCACTGGAACACGACGCGCGTGCGTTAGACACTAAGCTACCTCAACATTTTAAAAGTGCTAATATATTAACACTAGCTGTGCCCGCGACGACGTCCGCGTGGAATTTGCTTTCAAAACCCCCCGATTTTGAAACATTCTTCATTGGTGCTCCGCTCCTATTGGTCTTAGCGTGATGATATATAGCCTTCCTCAATAAATGGGCTATCGAACACTGAAATAATTTTTCAAATCAGACCAGTAGTTCCTGAGATTAGCACGTTCAATCAAACAAACAAACAAACTCTTCAACTTTATATATTAGTATAAGATAATGTCTCAAAGGAATTACCTGACATTCGCAATCTCTTCGCATTATTCGCGCCATGGTCGTGACTGTTCGCTTGTACTTGATTCTGTTGTGTCTGAAAAGTAGCAAAACTGTATATTAATTTACTTTGTATTGGTAGTCATAGTCACGTAAGTTCTATAGAAATCGTTATTCACCACGGGAAACTTATAATGGCTCTTAGTTAATTTTAAAATTAACAACCTTTGTTAATTTTAGTATTCTCTTTCGGTTATGATGATAGTATTGTTACATCGAAGATGAATACGCATTTTTAAACGACTTCAAAAAAGAAGGCTCTCAATTCATCTGATTTCTTATTTGTATGTTCGTTACGCGATGTCTCTGTCAATTGTAAACCGATTTTCAAATTTTTCCTTTAAATCGAAAAGTATACTCCCAAATTGGTCTCATTGTCACCATGTCAGAAATTGATGAGTGGATTCCGAGGAATTAGAGAAACTTACGAAAATGATTAATTATCTTCTACGTACCACGATATCTCCGTCAATTGTAAGCCGATTTTCAATTTTTTTGTTTATTCGTAAGTGTGTACTCCCGAGGTAGTCCCATGGTTACTAAGTCAGGATCTGATGAGTGGATCGGATCTCAGAGAAATCGAGAATAACCCATATTAAAGAACGCCGTACGATTAAATTCTTGGAAAAAAATCTTGTATACGTGTGCCAGTATTATACTTTCTACAGGCGCTTACTTTTTTATAGAGGCATGTTACATGATATCTCCGTAAATTGTGGACCCATTTTCAATTTGTTTTTTTAACTCCCGAGATTGTCCCGTAGATTCCAAGTCAGGATCTGATTTGTGGATCGCAAGGAATCGAGAGCAATTGTTGTAGAAAGAAGTCGGTTGAATTATTATTTTTTTTGGTTTTTGTTCAAAAATAAATTAATAGTCCTTGTTTATTGCTTACGAACATTCTAAGGAATCTCTTTGTAACGCCGCCATGCTGTTCAAACAAAATTAATTCGCTTTATTGTTATTAGAAACAAATGGGTTGCAAGAGAAGTTCTCTTTGTTGTTCTTTACAGCTCTACTATATAAGTGTTTCTCTTCTACAGATTGCGTTAATTAAGGTCGGCTCGCAGAATGGAGTAGTAGTATAAACCGCGATTCAGGCATCACTTTATTAACGGTATCGAATGACTGCTTACGATTTGGACTTGTTATATCTGTGGCAGTTTTATAAGTTATTTTTTTATTAGCTCCCCACTTAACAAGAAAGATGGCCAGGTCTGAGTGTTTTGTTTTTTGTTTCGTTTTTATTTGCTTTTCTTTATTTATTACTTAATTTGGATACAAGAGTACAAAGTACTTTAGTATATTGATTAACTTTGTGATTGCTACACCATATATTACTATTGTATATATCTACTATTTTTTTACGTTTTAATGGTTACTGCTTAAATGTTTGTAAGTGCTTTAAATAATGAGTATGATCTTTCAATCGGCATTTGATTGAACCCCAGCTTCATGTCCCAGTATAATATTATATTTACATTAGGTTGTTGTTGCTGTTGTTGATTCTGTCGTGCCTTGGAGTCGCTCTTATCCTCCTGGTCGTCATCGGTCAGGAACTCTCTCTTCGGGTAAGGAATGGGACACCCGGCGAACACATCCTAGGAAAATAAACAAATAAAATCCCTATTAATATTATAAATGGGAAAGTAGCTCTGTCTGTCTGTCTGTTCCGTTTTCACGGAAAAACTGCTGGACCGATTTCACTGTAACTCAGTATATATATATTCGATGCCGAGAATGAACATGGGATACTTTTTATCCCGGATAATGAGATAGATTTATGTAAAAGTTATCCCAGAAAAAAGGATAGGTTTATTTTATTTCCCATTTTGGTTAATTTGGTAATTTTGGCGATTTTGTTCATTTTGAGATTTTGGGCCCTTCGGTTCTTTTGGCATTTTTGGCATTTTGGTCATTTTTGGCACTTTTGTTATTTTTGGCATTCGGTCGTTTTTGGCATATATGGCACTAGAGTTTAACCTGCGGCTGTGCCGCGGGTCAACCTCTAGTACTTATATATATATATATAAGGTTGGGTAAAAAGTTTCTTCGCATTTTATATAAAAATTCAAAAGGTTTTTTTTTATAAAGTTTATTTACATTTGACTAAAGTATATAGATGCCATTTTGTTGGATATCTTTTTGCCATCTTGTATTGCTATGAAAAATTTGGGGCTTCTGATCAAAAAACTGCGACAAGTGGTATTGGCAGTCCTCTCGTGATGTTAACCTGACACTGCCTAAGGAATTCTGCAGAGACCGAAACAGGTGAAAATCTGAAGGTGCAAGGTCAAGACTATACGGCGGATGCATTAACACCTCCCAGCCAAACTCTTATAATTTTTGCTGAGTGGCTAAAGTTGTGTGAGGTCTAGCATTATCATGGTGAAAAACCACACCCCTTCTGTTGATTAATTCCGGCCGCTTTCTCTCAACTTTATCTCATCAGTTTTTCGCAGTACAGTTCAGAATCGATGGTCCTGCCTGGCGGTAACAGCTCATAATGAATAGTGCCCTTCCAATCCCACCTTGCACACAGCATCACCTTGTTGCGAGTTAACCCGGGTTTCGCCACAGTCTGTGAAGCCTGAACGGCCTTTGACCACAATCTTTTTCGCACGTTCTTGTCGTACATGATCCACTTTTCATCACCAGTATTATCAGCTTCTTCAAAAATGGTTCGGTTTTATTACGTCGTAATAAAGAATCACAAATGAGTACACGGTTCATTAGGTTTCTTTCAGTGAGCTCACGAGGCACCCAAGTATCGAGCATTTTGTGGACCCAGCTTTTTTCAAATGCGCCAAAACCGTTTTGTGATCAATTCCCAGTTCTCCAGCTACATCGTAACTACTAATATGCCGATCTTGCTCCACTTTTTCAAAAATGGCATCAATTTTGTCTGTAACAGGGCGACCAGAGCGACGTGCATCTTTGATATCAAAATTTCTGGATTGAAAACGCCTAAACCAAATTTGCGCTACTCTCACAGATACTGCATTAGGTAGATAAACATCACAAATTGTTTTTCGCGGCTTGTGTTGCATTTTTACCTTTTTTGTAGTAAAACTTTAAAATGTATCGAATTTCTTCATTAGATTCACTTATTTTAACAATAAGAAAAACAAATGAAAATCACACATTTTCCTAATTTGAATTTGGAATTGTCTTCTTTAAAATTAAAACTTTTTAATGATACCAAAACCAGCCAGATACAAATGGTATAGCCAAAGAGATCTTATTACAAGTTCATACATACTATATGCGAGGACTTTTTCCCCAACCTATTATATATCTGCAACCTTTCATAAACCTTTCTTTACGTCTTCATCAAAGCATTATATTGATGCTGCATGCCCACATTAGTGGGCATGTATATTAACATTTCTACTAAATCTATCTATAATATTATAAAATTCTAAACATGCCGTTTCTGTATATAGAAGCTATTAAAAAAAACAACTGAAATACACTGTATAAACGACGGAGAACACAATGCAATTTTTATGTTTCTTGTCTGTTCGTCTGTTTCTCGGATTGTCTGTTTGTTGTTCACGTAAACTACTGGGCTGATTTCGATTCGGTTTTCGCTGATCAATAGCTAATTCTTAGACCTAAACTTTGCGCTACTTTTTATCCTGGGAATCCCGGGGGAATTTTTCTGGGAATGATTTAAAATGGCCAGATAAAACAAAAAACGAATTCCAATGCAATTTTTACTGGTGGATAGTAAATTTAATGTAATAAAACATGTGATATTTTTTATCCCGGAAATCTGGCGTGAATTTTCCTGGAGGCTGTTTGAAGTTATTGGGATGCATAAAAATTATCTTATTCCGACAGTTTTTACTAAAACGATAGCTTACATTATTTTTTTTAATGTTGCGATACTTTGTGTCCCGGGAAGCCCGCGAGAATTTCAAGTCGAGCGTGGTGGAAGTCGCGGGCATACCCTAGCAACATTATAAAATTGTAAAACTATAGTCTTTTCTTTTTTAGACTTTTGTGTTTGTCTGTTTGTTCAGGGTTCACGTAAAAACCACTGGGCCGATTTCCATGCGGTTTTCACTGATCGATAGCAAATCCCGGACTTAAAATCTGCAGTACTTTATATCCCGGGAACCGCACGGGATTTTTCCCGGGAGTGGTTTCAAGTTGTTAAGACACGTAAATCCCATAAACCTGATATTACTAGTAAACCTAGATTAAAATAATGTCACCATAATAGTTTCAGAGGAAGATAGCAAGGTATTTTAACTTCCACTCTTTTTAAGTAATATCACAAATTAACTATCAAGACCTCGTTATATCAACATTATACAGTAGCCATAAAAACTTTTATGATATGAGTGCAAATATAGGCAAAATAAAAAGTTCTGGTAGTTTCAAATGTAAATATTAGAAATATGTATAGAAGGAAGACGTTACTATCATATGAGATAGAATAATATGGAGAACCAGTAAAATAAGTAGTTGGTCAAAAACACAAATATGTCACAGTTGTCGAAATTATAATACTTACTTGTGTGGGTAAAGGATCTTCAGTGAAATAGGGGTCTTGCATTGCTTGTTCCGACGTGATTCTCCTATTTGGATCCATCAGTAATAGTCTCTGGAGTAAACTAAATGCTTTGCTTTCAGGTTTTATTTTATGTCTGTCCATATATTTGCTTAGGGAACAGCTCTGATAACTAAAAATTAGACCATTGCAATTTTTTTACATATTACATACATTATAACTGTTTAATAGTCCTATGACGTATAGACATGAAATTTCTGTTCTCGATTTCAAAATAAATATTGTTACGACCTAGTGCCGCTAAAGACAAATTCACACCTACAGCCATGTAGAAACACATTTATTACCTTTTCGGCATTTGGACTACTTTTGTTTACTTTGTGTTTAAAATTGGTGATTAAAAAACAGCCCATTGTGTATTGTAATCTTTTATGACAGTCATTAGCCAGGTGTGTCTAACTGGTTCTAAGAAATTCGGTGCACGCGGTCAGGCAGCCATATTGTATCGGTGCAGTATAAAGCAATGGCCCAATGGAGAGATCGTCAGTCGAGGGATAACCACAACCGAAAAAAGACGTTAGTGACAGACTTTGCGCGTGTTATTGAATCGCGCATTACGTTTGGACTGGTTGTGTTCAGTTATATTTGTACCTGTGTTATACGTGTTTGTATAGTTCTAAAAATTCTATAATAATTCCAATGGCATTTTAATTCGAGTCCTGCAACTCGTAACAATATTAAAAGGTATAGCAGGGTTTCTAAGTAAAAACTACCGCGTGTCTTCTATTTTTACTGTGGGGATCGTTTTGTTACAAATAAAAATAATTCACCCAAATTTTCAGCTTTTTATCTTAGGTACTTTTCGAGTTTTTTCGAAAAACCTATTTTCCGTTTTATTTTATTTTTTCAATAGTAAAATTGCTAATTAACTCATGGCCAATTTTTTACCAATACTCGGGAGAAAAAAGCGGAAAACAATATTTTTGTTATATTTCCTGGATGAAAAGTCGATTTTGAAAAGATAAAATAAAAACTAAAATATTTTGTATCTCGCCAGTTGAAAAATCATACCATATGGTGCACCAACTACACTGCTGTTGTAGAAATTCAAGCCCCACTATCAGCGTACAACACCACACACGCTTACCTTTGGGATATAATATACTTATACATAGAAGAGACAAACAAATTTTATTTAACATACCTAGATCTTTTAAAATCCTTAACTAATGTTGCATGCTCAGGCATTTTTCTTATATCCTCCCAATCTTTTTCCTGTGGGAAACCCATAACATTGAATATCCTGTCCAATTGATCATGGTGGTATGGATTGCTGGTCTTTATATCCTCTTGTCGACAGTGGAATATGGGTTCTGATGTTAATAATTCCGCAAATATGCAACCTATAGCCCATATATCTAAAAAAATGAAATCGGTGTTTAGGATACTTATCAACACCTAAAGGTAAAAAAGAATCCTTATGGTCTCTGACTAATTAATATTATTTTTTAATATTTTTCTTGCTTCCTATGATCAGTGGGAAACTTTAAATAGAAGTGATGCAAGAAGACTAGAGGTTAGTACTTATATTAAAGAATCTCTCTTTTAAGAAATAGTTCAGCCTTGGAGCTCACAAATGTGATATCCCTATTAATATTATGAATGCGAAACTAACTCTGTCTGTCTGTTCAGTTTTCACGGAAAAACTACAAGACCGATTTGGCTGAAACTCAGTAAATATATATTTTCCATGCCGAGAATGAACATAGGATACTTTTTATCCCGAAAAATGGGATAGTTTCAGGGATACCAATATATTTGTCTTTCTGTTATGCTTTTACGGAAAAACTACTGGACCGATTTAGTTGAAATTCGGTATACAAGTAATTTTAATACCGAGGGTGGACAAGGGATACCTTTTATCTTGGATAATGGGATAGATTCATATAAAGGTTATCCCAAAAAGTGGGATAGGTTTTTTGTGATTTTCCATTTTGGTCATCTTTGTCCGATTTGTATGATTTGTCGGAGTTGTCAGAGTTGTCCGATTTGTCCAAGTTGTCAGAGTTATCCGAGTTGCCCGATTTATCCGAGTTGTCAGAGTTATCAGATTTGTCCGATTTGTCCAAGTTGTCCGAAATGTCCGATTTGTCAGAGTTGTCCAATTTGGCCGATTTGTCCGAGTTGTCAGAGTTGTCTGATTTGTCCTTTTTGTCCAATTTGTCCGGAATGTCCGATTTGTCAGAATTGTCCGATTTTCCCCATTTGTCCGAGTTGTCTGATTTGTCTGATTTGTATGAGTTGTCAGAGTTGCCCGATTTGTCCTTTTTGTCATTTAAGTAGTTTCCATAGACGGGGGATAGATAGCTAGGACCGTTTGAAATAAAGAATGAAAGTTTGGAAGAGATCAATCCTTTCTCAAGTTTATAGATATAAAAGTTCATTGTCTATAAAAAAAAAGCGATAGTAACTCAATATGTCTTTCCGTTAAGCTTTCATGGAAAACTACTAAGAATACTGGATCAGTTTTGCTGTCATTATTTTTAAATGTAGTTTTAATACTGAAAATGGACATAAATACTTTACATGCTGGGAGCTAGGATACTTTGGAATATAAAATGAAATTAATCTTATGAGTACAAATAGCACTAATATAAAAATTTAGTACAATATAACCTGCATTAACACCTGCTCTTTAAACAAGAAGCACGCACTAAAGGTTGACCCGCGGCATAGCCGCAGGGTAAGCTCTAGTCAATTATAATTAATCTTATTACAAAAAGATGCATGTTGAAACATATGAGGTTGATAAACTCCAATTTTAAGGAATCACAGTAAAACTTGGCATATAAAAGTGTGTTTTCACAGAAAAGGCTTTTATGTTATCCATTTTACTTTAACTTACCAATACATAGTGCTACAAAGCATCAGTTTCTATATTGTTCAATAGATCACCATGAACATTGGTATACATAAATGTTTGTTACTTACCTATTCATGAGTAATTATCTAAACAGATCATAATGAAATTTAGCTAAAATAGAGATTGTATCCTGGAGAAGGACATATCACCTTCACCTTTTCTTTTAAAAAATGGTCTTGAAAGAGACAAAAAAAATACGGGTTTTACTTAATTTACAAATTAGAAAAATAAACATGGAGAGGGTAGTTTCAAATATAAGGATTATTAAATTTGCTAGTTTTGCAGTTCTAACTCAAATCCCCAATCTCTATTTTGTTTCAATAAAACTAACCTATAGCCTTTGTGTAATGCCTGGCTCCGAGCAGTAATTCAGGAGCTCTGTACCAGAATGTGACAACCACAGGATCCAGATCTGCCAATGGTTTTAGTGGAGCATTAAAAAGCCTTGCAAAACCCATGTCTGCTATTTTCACTCTTCCCCTCTCTGGTCCTTCACCCATTACTAAGATGTTAGCTGGTTTCTGGAATATATGAAGAGAGAACTTACACTGACATTTCAATGAGGACATACAGATACCATAAAAATTGTTATTGTACAGGCCCTGAAGATAAGTGCTATTAGCTCTAAACAAATAGAATATAAAATATATGGGAGTGACATTTTGTTTTGTCTTTCTATGGGAAATTCATTCTATTTGTTTAGTACTAATACCACTTCTCTACAGGGCCTGGAATACATTTTCTGAAGAACCTACTACTTACATAAATAGACGAAAGATGAGTATGATAGCCCAATAAAATGAAATTGGTTCTAAATGAAAACCAGTTTCATCCTTCATTTATTTCACAAGGAAAAAAAACAAAGTATAGATCCTGAGCACAATAAGATTTGAAATCAATTTTGAAAATTTTCAATTGTTAAACAAAATATTTTTAATATCTATAAAAAGCTGAGTAAATTGTGAATTTGCTTACCAAATCTCTATGCAGGACCCAATTAGAATGTAAATAATGTATCCCATCCAAAATCTGATAAAGAAGGCTCTTGACCATGCCTTTGGGCACCATCACTGACTTTTTGCTGGCTTTAGCTGCTCTGTGGAACTTGATTATATGCCACAGATCATGTTCAGCATAATCAAACAATAACCACACTTTACGGTCAGTATGTGAGAGGAATACTCTAATTAGGTTTATTACATTTGGGTGTTTTAGTTCACGAAGTAACTGAAACAATTATTTAGATTTCTTTTAAAATGACAGGGGATGGGGTATAGTTATGTAGCATTTTTATTTATTATGAACGGATCAGCGCACGCATCCTAAACTCAAAGGGCGCAGGTTCGATCCGGGCTGGAACGCATGCACCACTTAGGGAGTTTTCTGACCTAATGTGCATATTGTTACAATTACCACGTGCTAATAACTGTGAAGGAAAACATCGTGATGCAACCTGCACATCGAGATAACCGATGTGTAAAACCTGCCAAGCCGCCTTGGACAAGCGTGGCGGGTATACTGTCCGTTCCCCTATATAGGGAGGCCCGAGCCCAGCAGTGGGACATTCATGGGTTGCTATAATAAAAATTAAAAAATGAACAGATCTGAGCTCTTTTAATATAGGTTAGAAGGCTAAGGCCTTATATATATTTTATACTTAGTAAATATTACTTCGCTCACTTACAGCAATCTCCCGACATGCTGACATAGACAGCCCAGTGCCTTCTATTTGTTTTAATGCATAGTCTTTCGTATCAGAACCGTCTTTTCTTCTAGCTTTGTACACATGTCCGTAAGTTCCTCGTCCTACTTTACAACCCTCGAAATCGAATAGATCTTCCACTTTAGACCTTTCATTTTGAGTCTTCACTTTGAAATCATAGTCCATCATCACTGAAGCCATGGTTTTATTTTGAAAATTATCACCCATATTTGTAGTTATACTATACACATTATATTACTTATATATCAATCCTAAAGTGTGTAAAAATCCTACTGTTACTTACAAAAAACCTTATTTTAGTCAATCATTCAAAGTAATTTAATAGTGGTTAATTTAAAATAACATTCAAAAGCAACTTCTCTGGATGATTTTTTATTTAGGTTAATATATGGCTTGGAAGCTAGGTCTTTAAGCCAGATCTTAGATTACAATGTAGTTTCTTCATTTTCTTAAGCCTATGTGTAGCACAGCTGAACTGTAGGTTATCAGCTGGTGCCATTCAACCGAGTTCTTATGACAACTCAAAAGGCCACATTTGACTATAAAGTGCACATTTCTCACAAAACACATAATCAGTACTCAAAAACTATCAATATCCTACAACTATTGTTCATTTTAGAGTATTTTTAGACATTTTTAGAAAATAAAACTGCACAGCACTATATCTCCTTTTAGTTCCCGCCAAAACTCTTACTCTCAAGTACATCAACTTATCCCGCCGCAGTGTCTCCTCTCCACTACTCTGTGTGGTCTCCACCATACAATATACTCTTTGGTCTCCACTTCTTAGTGATGAAAACAGCTACTTAAACATATTGATAAAAATAAGTGAAATTATTTTTTATCATCGCCGTTAAATCACCGTCCGATACTTTTATAAGTGACGACTATTTTCGCAGGAGTTATATTTGTTTCCGCCCGTTACAAGTCGTAAAAGTAATCAACAAATGAACGTTCCCTCATAGTGCATCAGATTTGGGACTGTCAATGTTTATTTTCATTGGCATATTTAAAAGTTCATTGAATCAACTTAATCTACTTTATTATATTAATAATTTTTGTTCATTTTAATGGGTTTATTTGGTTTAAGTTATGATTATAAAATATAATATCTGTTTTCTGGGATATTTTCGTAATGATTCCATAATGGAACATAATTATTAATAACTGAGTTTAGAGATTCACTATTATTACACTACTTATTTACACGGTATATTAGACATGAACATGTTAGAAAAAAATATATTTGAAAAAATTGCATGTATGATAAATTCACTCAAAAATAACAGCCGAGGCGTGCTACTGTGCGGTATTTAGAACTGCAACTGCAAGTGAATTTAATTTACTATGAAGTGAAATAATTTGTCACAATATCAAGTCTCAACGATACTTTTCATGGAGTAAACCTCCTAAATCAAATCCTTCAGCAAATTAATGCCTAACATTTTAAAGAATAAGATTCAATTTTACTTCACTCAGGTCCGCTCATTTATCACTTAGACTAAAATGCCTCTAGTGAAATTTCACAGTCCTTTCCGATTCTTCTAACTGAAGTGAAAAGTGACTTATTTTATATCACTGCTATTTAACCGGCGATTAGTGAAATGTGCCATCACTACCACTTCTCCAGAATGAATTCAGGAATTATCCCATTTCCATTAAAAGATGCCCAAAACGATACTGTTTCATAAATTTAACCCATACATATTTTTTGATAAACAATAGGACAAGTTTGTGGCACAAAATAGGAGAATCTCAATTCGTAGTTTATTTACTTTAGAATTGTTGTTATTTGAAACTCGATGAAATGAGGACTAAGCCTGCGAGAGAATGAGATACTAATTTTACATTGTGCAACACAGATTAGAAAGTCAATAAGACCCGATAATTATTATGATGATTATTCTTAAAAACAGAACCTACTTTGTAACTTTCACACAAAAAAGTAAATAAACGATATGAGACAATACGGTTAAAATAAAAATCTTCAACTGCCATACAATGCAAGATATTTAAGGAAGCCTATATATAATGTGCTGTAGTGGAAAAGAGATAGAGATATGTTTCGTTTTAAATATCTGGTGAGGTTACAACAAAAAAAGCATAGACCTTTCAATGTTACCAACTAAACAAAAGAAATGTCAGGTTAGTTAATCCGGCGGTATTTTTAGTGGCGCAAAAGAGAATGAGAGTTAATTTTTTAATTAACTAACCCCGAGTTTATAATTTCTACATTTATTTATTTAACCTGACAATGCGTGTAAGTGTGCCTTAACAACGTAAAACTGAGTACTTAATTATCTAATTAAGCGTAATAATTAAGGTCAAATCTAACGCTTTTTATAATATGCATATCATAAAAAGCGCTAGATTTGACACTAGAATTTATTTAGTAAAAACGGGAGCTAGGTTGCTCTAAATAGCGCTAGATGTAGCTCCGAAAGGGCTTAAGTGGCAGCCCTGATGAGCTGAGCGCCGGGGAAGTCCCGTAAGCGAGACAGCGAGTGAGAAAGCGAGCAAGAACATGCGCCGCCCTCCGGTCACTTCGTCCCTCTAACACCTAATATCGCGTTCTGGGCATCGGAAAGTGCAATGTTCCAAGCCGCCATTAAGTTTGTATCGAACTACTATAACTTATAACGCAATGAGATAACGTTGAGAGAGTAACATATTATGTATTTCATTTCACAGTTTCATAGTCACTTAGAGTTCTGATCAATACTGTGACACGTCGCGGTGCTGTTATTTTATTGTCATATTTTTCTTCTGTGAAATAGCAGACAAAATGAAATAACATATTAACTTCATGGCAGTGATCGAAGTATTAACGTAGCTGGTATAACATCACTAATTATCAATTTCTCATTCATCAGAATTCATACAATTTAAAAAAAAAATACAATATGTCGTATGTGTTCTATCGATACTTTGCGATATATCGTAGAAGTATATCGATGTTTTCGATATATCGTAAAAAATGTATTTTTCTTATTTAGCTAGGCTATAATATTAAATATTTGATAAGGATCAGGTTGATATGAGTAAAAACAGCTAGGGTAAAGAAACAAATCATGTTTATTTATTTATAATTCCCAATATTCTTTCTCTAGATCTTGCTTAAACAAAATATTATTTAAATTGTCATAAACAAAACACATAATAACTTTAATTACTCATCTCGGTTTTTCTATACAATTGAATTGTAGCCGTTTTTACATGTCATATTATTTATTTTTATATAACTGTATTTACATTTCGTAAACTGTATCAAACAAAACACTCAAAACAGACAACTTTTATTTGTAGGTCATCTTGTACTGAGACCGAAACTAGTAACCACAGATACAGATTATTACAATTTTTAATACTAGTGCTGCCCTTACGAAGCGTAGGAGTAGCATTTTGTTTAGCGGTGGGCGATTATGAGTAATGTCATAATCGAATTATTTTCGAATACTAATATTGAAAATTGATTCTGGAATTAGTAGCTTACTTATTTTCATAATCGATAAATTTCATTAGTATATCTTATAATCAGGCACCGCTGAAAAACTACTTAAAATAAAATCGAGAGCTTATTCGAAAGACTCGGGAGTTGCTCTTTAGCTGTTGAGACGAATATACATTGTAGGTTAGGTGTGTCGTGGAGTTTGATTTGAAGTAATTTAGAGTATTTTGTTGACAACGAAACTTTCGTTACTGTGAAGGCTAGTTATTCAATAATTCAGGGTTTTACGTTTTATTATTACTCAAGTTGCCAACCATAAATCAGTATAATAAAGTAAAAGTGTGTTCTTTAATTTCTAACGATATTTGGTATATCGGATAAAATGTATCGATTGTACATATCGATACTAGATTATTCGATAATATCGGGTGGAAGCGATATTTCGATATTTTTTGAAGTATCGATATATATTGTGCACTCGGCCCACTCGGCACTCTTAATCAGAATTCAGGCAGATTTTGCTGAAGGAACATGATTCTTAAAACTGTGTCCAAATTTTTTGGATCTCATGTTTGTGTGAAAGTAACTGTAAAAGACTATTTTGAACATTTTGTTTTAAAAGCTGCTAATTATCCAGTTTAGTCGTTTTTTTTTCTTTTGAAAATGGAAAATAATAAAGAACAGGAGTGCGCCTATTCTAAAGTTGTTGAACAGATAGCTAGTATGTTTGACAATGTTTTGAATAGGGATATAATCTTTACTGTAGTGGACAGCTGTGGAGGTGATCGTAAGTGTAATTAGAATAATTTACGTTGTAAAGACACCTTTGTCTTCGATTCGTTCGATAATTTTTGTTATTATGTTGTAGATGTAGCTATTTTTAGCATAACTCACAGAGAAAGATGCACGACAAATAAATTTGCTTTCAGTCTCTTTTTGCCATATCGTATAACTCATATGATAGAGTGTAACGGTTGTAATACCTTTTGTGGAGTAGAGGAGCACAATAGAAAGTCAATAATTTCTGTCAAGCTGTGATTGGTACCTGATAATTATTGTTTGGTACATCATGAGAATATCTAATCAATATCTTTTCATCAATGTTTAGATAGAATGTGTTGTAGAAATAGCTTTGTTCTTTTATCTATAATTTTGATAATATTTCTGTATCTTATTTAGTGACATAAATTAATTTCTGTGTCTAAATAAACAATAACTTTACTACAATAGTAAGTATTCATGCTACATGGGGAAGCCCCTAATACTCATGGTTTGTCACTTCTAAAAAGGGTAATTCCTTAATAATTTATTACTCAAAAAGTGCAAAAATGTTTTTTATTTATTATAATTACCTTTCAGTTTCATTATTGTTTCTATGGTCTGAGTCTGGGAAATTAATAAAATATTGTATAAATTTTTGCTGGGTATGACAGTATCAGGATGATTTAAATACAAACTAGAATTTGCTTGCAACTTCATCCATATTTGACAGGTAACAAAAATTACCATTATTTTGCCAGTATTTAAAATCAAAGGATATTTTGAGCAGGGCTGCAGATTTTTTTGTATGAAAGTACATGAATCCTAAAGATTTTTGTAAAACCTAGGATATGTAATGTTTTTAAAGGCATACATAACTACATCTGTTCTATTAAAGATGTGAAATAAATATAGAAGCTGTCATATCGAGCAAGTTCTAATATAATGAGATTTTGAAGTGAGGAAATCCCAGGAAATATATGGCCTAGATTATATTATTTTAATATTGATTCGATCCAAATCAGCAAATTTTTATGTATACTACTCACTTTAAATTATGACATCACTTGAAAAAGGACTTAAGCTATCATTCTAGTGAAATCATATGGAAATCAGCTAATGAATGAACATATGAAAATATGAAAATAATCGAAAATATTTTTATTTAAATAAAAAAAAATTAAAAACTAAATATTTTCATGAAAAATATTTTCATGTATGTAATCTAAGTAATTTATACCACTTTCGGGAAAAATTCCCGCAGGTTTCCTGGGACACCAAGTACTGCAGCATTGCAAAATAAAAAACTATTGTTTTAGTATCAATAGGATCTGAATCGGCTAATTTTTATGTACCAGACCATATATATCGACCACTTTAAATCACTCCTGGGAAAATTCCTGCGTGATTCCCAGAACACAAGGTATCGCAGCATTTAAAAAAGAACAAGCAATAGTTTTAGTGAAAACTGTGTTGGAATAAGCAAATTTTTATGAATCTGAACAAATTCAAACTGCTCTCGAGATAATTCCTGTGGGATTCCCGGGATAAAAAGTATCACAGTTTTTATTACATAAAATTTGCTATCGATCGGTGAAAACATCACATTGGTATTCAAAATTTTGTTCAATCTGGTCTTTTTAAATAATTTACAGAAAAATTCCCGCGGGATTCCCAGGATAAAAAGTAGGCCAGATTTTAAGTCTAAGAATTTGCTGTCGATCAGTGAAAGCC
Source organism: Dendrolimus houi (assembly GCA_039645545.1). Classification (NCBI taxonomy): domain Eukaryota; kingdom Metazoa; phylum Arthropoda; class Insecta; order Lepidoptera; family Lasiocampidae; genus Dendrolimus; species Dendrolimus houi. The sequence goes on along the minus strand of CM077117.1, from coordinate 15,753,878 downwards.
GCATTGAAATAGGCCCAGTAGGTTTTACTTGAATCCCTAATAAACTAACAAGAAATCTAAAAGAATTGCATCATGTTCTCCATTGTTTATATAGTGTATTAAAGTATGTTTTTTTTCTAAATAGCTTCAATATACAGACACCATTTTTAGAATTTTATAATATTATAGATAAATAAATATAGGTATTATAGATTTCATTATAAATAAACCCAGTGTAGGTCGGATTTAAATTAGTCATTAGTTTTCATTTCCTACACTATACCCTGTCCAATGACTTATTTTCTTTTTGGTGTTCACACTTCCATCAACTGGCACATTTTGACAGTAAATTTCACACATGACAATTATGTGTCATATTTCAAATTATAATGTGCGACCTTCAATTCGTCTTAGGGTGTTTTGAAACTATATCTCTCATATATGTGCTTGATTTAATGCAATAATTTCTACTTAGTCAAATAAAAACCTTTCAAAATGTATAGAAGTTTTAGTAAAATCTTTAAAAGTCACATGGAATAAATCTGACATCTATGTCGCTTTTTAACTAATAAAAAGTAACATTTTGCACTTGGTATTATATTATAAAAGCATTTAGAGTAGTTTCTAAGTCAGACATCTTCATGTTAGCAAATTCTAAATCAGACAGTTTGATATTGGTTTTGTCTACACTACACTGACATTTTCTGTAATGTGTTGATGCCAAGGATGATTAACCAACAAACATTGGTACCAACAACAGCTTCAATGTGTGGTGCAATGCTAAAGAGGAATATGTCATAATTATTTCTTCTGACAAAATCAATGCCAAATATGTATGAGCCATTTAACCACGAAAAAGAATATTTTTTCTGAAAATTTCAATATTCTCATTTATAGAACAAATTTTGCAGTTAAGGCCAAAGAGAAAGTTTTATATTTGATCATTGTAAAATAATTGGATTTTTGAGAGCTTAAGTTAATTTTGTAAATTGGTACACACTTTCAAATCAAATCAAATAATTTATTGCATAAAAACATGGTTATACAATAGGTCCTGTTATTTTATACAGAGTACATGTTTTTTGCCTGTTAGGCGTACATTTTTTAAAAAATTTATATCATATAGGTACATACTTATTTGGTTTTAATTATTATCACTAATATTTTAATCTTATAATTATGTATATCCTTAAATTTAACAAATACTAAATGACACACGATTTAAATGTGGCACACTTTGGGCCCATGGGGGCCAAGTGCCCAGAAATTATTTAAAAATATTAAAAAATGTCTGGTTGATACAACAAGAGACCGGAAGGCTGGAGCTTACCTCGCTCAAAGGATTAGCCTTTGTATCTAGCGAGGTAATGCTGCCAGCCTTCTAGGTACCATGCCCAGCGACAGTGGTCTGGTGGGGCTGGACGCGCTTTGATATTTGTTTATAGGATCGTCTTACCATTTATTACTTAGTTTATTTCCTATACTAGATTATTGGGATAATGGGGTAAAATGAATAATTAATTAATATACTAAAGTAGATATCAAACTATAGATATTTAAATTTAGATATGTTTCTAATGATATTTATATGGTACAAATATTATAAATATATTTAAACACATAACATTCTAACTTTCACTTATATTTAAAACTTAAGAGGCTATATAGACCTGATTCAAATCGGTGTTTCAGAAAATCAACCCTGCACGGCCGATATTTACTTCGATGAAACAGCGCGTAATAAAAGTTCGAGCGTGGCGAAATATTGCAACTGAACATACCTACGCGCACAGTGTCCATACCAACTTGATTCAATTTATTTCATTCTAAGGCTGCCGAGCATGAGAGCGAGACAAAATATCCTAAAGTGAGACAGATTGTTTATAAGCTTAATAGGTATTGAAATTTTGACCTAACTTCCTAAGCGTCTTTAGCTCAACGGTTCACCGAGCGTAATAGTAGCTAGGTGGTACAGGGTTTTCGAATTCTCCCCAGGCTATATGTTTCTTTTTATTTTTTAATAATTTTTTAGACGAGTAAACTTTATTAAAATGATGTAATTGTATTATGGAACAACAATGAATCCATATATAGGTATACATTAATATAAATGCGAAAGTAACTGTCTGTCTGTCTGTTCCCTTTTCACGGAAAAACTACTGGACCGATTTGGCTGAAACTCAGTATTTATATATTTTCGATGCCGAGAATAGGATGCATTTTATTTATTTTATCCCGGAAAATGTGATAGTTTCCGGGATAAAAATATATTTGTCTTTCTGTTTGTTCTGCTTTTACGCAAAAAACTATTACATCGATTTGGCCGATATTCGGTATATATGTAATTTAATACATATATACGGTGAACAAGGGATACTTTTCATCCCGGTTAATGGAATAGTATAGATATATAGTATGTAAAGGTTATCTCAAAAAGTAGAACAGGTTTTATTTTCAGTCATTTCGGTAATTTCATTTTATCATTTAGGCCCGTTCGGCCACATATATTTTCATCCCGGAAACTATCTCATTTTTCGGGATGAAAAGTATCTCTTGGCCACCCTCGGTATTAAAATTACATAATAGGTTGGGGGAAGTCTTTTCGCATATAGTATGCATGAACTTGTAATAAGATCTCTTTGGCTATACCATTTGTATCTAGCTGGTTTTGGTGTCATTAAAAAGTTTTAATTTTAAAGAAGACAATTCCAAATTCAATTAGGAAAATGTGTGATTTTCATTTGTTTTTTTTTAAAACAAGTGAATGTAATGAAGAAATTTGATACATTTTAAAATTTTACTACAAAAAAGGTAAAAATGCTACACAAGCCGCGAAAAAAATTTGTGATGTTTATGGACCTAATGCAGTATCTGTGAGAGTAGCGCAAATTTGGTTTAAGCGTTTTCAATCCGGAAATTTTGATATCAAAGATGCACGTCGCTCTGGTCGCCCTGTTACAGACAAAATTGATGCCATTTTTGAAAAAGTGGAGCAAGATCGGCATATTAGTAGTTACGATGTAGCTGGAGAACTGGGAATTGACCACAAAACGGTTTCGGTGCATTTGAAAAAATCTGGGTACACAAATAAGCTCGATATTTGGGTGCCTCATGAGCTCCCTGAAAGAAACCTAATGAACCGTGTACTCATTTGTGATTCTTTATTACGACGTAATGAAACCGAACCATTTTTTAAAGAAGCTGATAACTGGTGATGAAAAGTGGATCACGTACGACAAGAACGTGCGAAAAAGATCGTGGTCAAAGGCCGGTCAGGCTTCACAGACTGTGCCGAAGCCCGGGTTAACTCGTAACAAGGTGATGCTGTGTGTATGGTGGGATTGGAAGGGCATTATTCATTATGAGCTGTTACCGCCAGGCAGGACCATCGATTCTGAACTGTACTGCGAACAACTGATGAGATTAAAGCAAAAAGTTGAGAGAAAGCGGCCGGAATTAATCAACAGAAGGGGTGTGGTTTTTCACCACGATACCGCTAGACCTCACACATCTTTAGCCACTCACCAAAAATTACGAGAGTTTGGCTGGGAGGTGTTAATGCATCCGCCGTATAATCCTGACTTTGCTTGAACCTTCAGATTTTCACCTGTTTCGGTCTCTGCAGAATTCCTTAGGCAGTGTCAGGTTAACATCACGAGAGGACTGCCAAAACCACTTGTCGCAGTTTTTTGATCAGAAGCCCAAAAATTGTTATAGCAATGGGATCACGTCCCTACGTACAAGATGGCAAAAAGTTATCCAACAAAATGGCACCTACATACTTTAGTCAAATATAAATAAACTTTATAAAAAAACCTTTTGAATTTTTATATAAAATGCGAAGAAACTTTTTCCCCAACCTAATAGAAAAGTATTTTTATTGCATTTTATAAAATTATTTAAGAAGGTTAAAGACCATTTTATCAACCTTGATATAAAAATAAAAAAATCTACTAGATCAAGTGAAGCTAGTAGGATTCGAACCCACACAGTCTATGATTTAGACCAGTCCTCTACTATATACGCCAAATAAGTATAGCTCGATCGGCTCGAAATTGTGGTTATTATTACTCCTTCATTTATTTAAAATTTAATTTCGAATAGCACGCTCGAGCAGAGCGACGCGTGTACACAGCACCGAGCCGTCCGGCGTATTGATAAATTCCATACATTGGGACCGGCAAGCGTTATTTTTGAAGTCATTTATAATAAAATAATTAATTACTTGTAAATTCTCTAAGTAACCGAATAAAAACTCTATAATGTATATATTTCTTATAATATAATATGTTACTGTTATTCATTTTAGCGATGTACGATTAACAGTAATAACATGACACAAGATTGAAGACCACGTTTAGAGGTTACTTTGCAATTATTTTCTATCGAGAAAATTTATCGAAAATGCGTTTTGAGTACATAGTTTACCTCAGAAATATGATCAAGATTGACATATATTTTTTTCACCACAATAAAGTATGTATAATTACTGTAACAAGGGCTGAGAAATCGATCGAAAAACGCTTTTTGTCTGTTGACTCGCTGTTAAGGAACTCAGTTACACTGTAGTAGCTTTTTCTTATTCGTACTGAAATATTTTCGTATTTTCAGAGCTTTCAGCTCTTTTGGGATTTTGTTATATATTTTTGGGGCCATGCATATTCTTATACAGTAAAGTTGTTTTTGCAGGGTGCACACAAAGTTTTTCTTTATTATGTATTTTCCTAACCGTAATGTCAGATGTATTTAGAAACAAATGTAGATTTTTGTGTACAAACATTGTGACTTCATATATATATATATATATAGTGATGGAACAGTGAGTAAACTATATTTGATGAATAGCGGTTTACAGCTTTCAGTTATATGTATTTTGAACATTGCTCGTATACAGCGTTTCTGCATTAAGAATATAGTATTTGTATTGGCTGAGTTACCCCAAAATATGATACCATATCTTAAAACAGATTCTACAAGCCCATAGTAAGCTGTAAGCAGAGCGTCTGTATTGACTGTCGGTGCTAATTTGTGCAATGCAAATGTCGAACTACTTATTTTTTTTGCTTAACTTATCTATATGATTTTTCCAATTTAATCTATTACTAATCTTAAAAATCGGGCGGAGTCTACTTCTCGTATGATATTGTTGTCGTATAAAACACTAACAGATTTAGAGGTGTTATTAGGTCTTTGACTAAAATGTATTATTATTGTTATGCTGATATTTATTTTAAGGTTGTTATTTTTTAACCAATTTATTACCGATAACATAGTATTATTTATATCGGATTCTTAATTTTTTATATCACTACACGGTATAGTTAATGTGCTGTCATCAGCAAATAAAGTCATAGAATGTGTAGTACATTTTGGCAGGTCATTAATGTATATAGTAAATAAAAGAGGGCCGAGAACACTACCTTGAGGTACACCATATGTCACGGAAAGTTTATTGGACGAATGAATAATATCAGTTTTTGTTATAGGGTTTATTTTTGAAATTTGTGTAATTTGTTTTCTATCACTTGGATAAGAATGTATTAATTGGAATACATTTCCTCTTATTCCATAAGCTTCCAGTTTACGGTTTAAAATATTGTGATCTACATAGTCAAAAGCTTGAGTCATATCACAAAAGATGGCGGCTACCAGGGTTCTGGTGTCGACGTGAGTAGTAACATTTTTTATGAAGTCATAAATGGCCATGTTAATTGTTTTACCTCTTCGAAATCCCTTTTGTTCAGTACAAAGAATATGTTTTTTCTCAAGTTATGCATTTAATTGGTTGTAATAATATTTTTCAAAAATTTTGGAATATATCGAAATTAAAGCAATAGGCCTATAGTTCTTTAAACGTTTATTGTTATCTTTCTTAAATAATGGTTTTACTATTGCTAGCTTAAGATCTTCTGGGAATTTTCCCGCTTCAATAGTTAAATATATAATGTAACTGAGATGATGACCAATTAAATCATTAACAGATTTTATAATTTTCGTCGAAATTTCATCGTGTCCTACGCTATTTGTATTAAATTGCTATTTGTATAATGTTTCTGATTTCACACGGTAGGCTCGGTGCCATAAACATTGATTTCTGTTCAAGATTAATTAATTTGGTCACTTGTGTCGGTACACAAGTGACCAATCCGGTGATTCTCTTAATTGACTGTGTTATCAATAATGTAATTGTTGAATACTTTAGCGATTAGATCTGGATTTGTAACATAATCATTGTTTACTGTTTTAATTTTGGTTATGAAGTCTTTTGGTATGTTATGTTTAGAGCTGTTAATAATTTGTCATGTCGTTTTAGATTTATTGTCTGATAACTTAATTTTGTAATTGTTTTGTGATTTTTTTGTTAATCCTATAATTTTTTTAAATAACTTTCTATAGTTATCATAGATTTTTTTATTTGATTTAGTGGGATCCTTTCTTTAGTTCCATAATAGATGTCTCTTTTTATTACTACAAGTTTTGATACCTCGCGAAATCCATTTACACTTTTTCAAAACATTTATTTGTGTATACTTTTTTGGGAAGCAAAGATCATAGAAATATTTAAATTCGTTTATATAGATTTGATATGCAGTACTAGGGTCATTAGCTTTGTACATTTCTGAAAATGATAGGTTACTCATACAATCTTTAAATTTATTTATATTTTCTGTGCTGTACTTTCTCTTAGTTTTTTGCCAGTATTTTAATTTGCAAGTCTTTTTTAATGGAATAGTTATCAACTGTGCTGTATGGTCCGATAAACACATCTAAAATTTCAGATTTACATTTCTTTTTATAATCGTGAAAGAAGTTATCTATACATGTTTTACTAGCAAGTCTCGTTGGTTGCTTTAATTCTAATTTCAGGTTAAAATTAAGTAATAAACATTCAAAATTTAAAGTAACATTATTAGTTTTAATTATATCAATATTAAAGTCACCTGCTAATATGAGATGTTCGTGTTTCACTTGTACACACACTGTTGTAAATAATTACTTTGTTAGGGGTATTAATTTTAATACAATGTAGAAAAATATAATAAAAAAAGTAAATTTAGAAGTAACAAATAAAATATTTTTTGGTTGTATTGCATACCATACATTATCTTTATTAGCTCTTTGACTCTTATCATAAATATGTATTTTTTACTACAAAATTAACCAATTAAAAAATTATCCATGTTTTTTACACAGATAATTCCGACATTATTAGTTGATAATTGATTTTTATTTATTAATAATTGGTTTGTGTTAAAAAATATTTGTGACTTGTGTTTACGATATTTTTTTTATTATCGAATTATGGCCTTTATTGTCTATTAAAATGAAGGCGTAATGATAGTTAAACAAATTAGCTAAATGGTACATTAGGTAGTCTTATCACTGAGGGGTGATATTTTTCAAATACTGTTATAGTCATTTATAGTATTTGATAACAGATCAAAGAGAAAACTTGTCTTTGTTACTAAACAGGTTTGTTTTGGATCGTATTAAATAATTTCTTTCATTTTGTCAATTGTTATCAGGGTACACATAACTAGAATCAAAGCCATTCTACTAATAGCTAATTCTAGGGCTATGTTAATCTGCTCTGTTTCAAGGTGTCTGTATAAATCACTATATATGTTATAAAAAAAATTATAACTAAATCAAAATCGACTTCACACTAAAAACCACAAAATAAACATTTAAACGACTTCTTTCTACAACATCTTGGAAGTCAATGCCAAATAAAACATAAAAGAACAACAACAAATGTACAAAATATAGTAACACTTAACACCAACTGTTATAATTATCACATGCTAACAACGGTAAAGGAAAACATCGTAATGCCACCTGTACATCGAAATAACCGATGTGTCAAACCTGCCAAGTCGCCTTGGACAAGTGTGGCGGGTTTACTGTCCGTTCCCTCTATGGAAGCGGAACATTTATGGGTTAATATTATTATAACACCGACTTCAAGATGTTGTAGAAAGAAGTCGGTTAAATATTTCTTTTTTGGTTTTTAGTGTGAAGTCCGGTTTTGTTTTTGTTAAAGAAAAAATATTTTTTACTTTTTAGTTGCGCAAATACTTCAATAGCTTTAGAAATAATATATTAAGCACCTGTAGAAATCGTACAATTGGCATATACAAATCCGCCATCTCACTCTTCGGTGTATATGCTCTTCAACAAGGGTTGCTCAAGATTTCCTTGCGACCCACAAATCAGAGCCTGATTTGGTGACTATGAGACCATCTCGGGAGTTAAAAACACAATTTGAAAATCGGTCCACAATTGACGAAGAAACGCGTAACATACATTTAAAAAATCAAGCGCCTTTAAAAAATTATTACCTACACGCTATTTTCAAAGAATTTAGGCGCACGACGTTCTTTAATAAGGGTTATGCTCAATATCCCTGGGATCCGACCCCCTCACCAGATCCTAACTTTGTGACCATGGCACCAGCTCTGGACTATATACTTACGAGTAAAGGACAACATTTGAAAATTGGTTTAAAATTGACGGAGATATTGTGTTACAAAGAACTCTGTTATCAATTTTCGTGCGTTTCTCTAATACCTTGGAATGCACTCATCAGATCCTGACATGGTGACAATGGGACGAATTCGGAAGTATAACCCTTCGATTAAAGGAAAAAAAAAATGAAAATGGTTTCATAATTAAAGGAGAAATCCATCAATTATGGACCGATTTTCATCCATAAAAACATACAGATGAATTGAAAACCTCTTGAAATTGAAAAAGACACTTCATGTACGTCAACATTAAAATAACTCTTTTTTTTACTAGTTAATCTCTCTGTGGAATCCATAATGAACATTACAAGTGAAGAAGCAAACAAAAATATGAACGATCCAAGTATTCCTCTACCACCTCCAAATACTGGTACAAATCCATCACTACTAGAAAACCAAAATAATCTACAGAATGATATTTCTCAACAACATATTACATACGCCGCAGCGTCTCAAAGTACAGGTGCTATCTCGAAAACACAGCAAAAACCGAGATTTAACCCAAGAATAATAAATTTTTGGACAGATCAGTTAAGAAGAATAGTGTCATACCATACTCAAGGAGCCAGAGTACTTATTATAATGCGTGGTGCACCTGGTAGCGGAAAATCGCATTTGGCAAAACAAATTGTTGAAGTAACTATTGGTTCGACTTTTACCAACTATAAGTCACATATATTCAGTACAGATGATTTTTTTATGCAACATGGCCAATACAAGTATGAAAGGAATAAATTATCAGACGCACACGAGTGGAATCAGCACCGTGTATCAATGGTATCAAAACAAGGACTAAGTCCAATAATCGTTGATAACACTAATATTGAATTGTGGGAGATGAAGCCATATGCAATATATGCTATAAGAAATGGCTATTATTTAGAAGTAATGGAACCCACTACTCCATGGTGCAGAAAAGCTAATCAACTTGCTAAAAGAAACACGCACAATGTACCTATTACAACCATCAAGAGGCTATTAGATAACTACCAGGATGATATTACTGGTGAATATCTAAAAGAAAAGTTCGCACTTTCTTATTCCGCGAATATGGTTCCACCAGTTTTGAGGATAACACCTCCTATAACTAATGACATTGTTGTTTTTAATCCTGATCTAGCACTTCCAGAAAGAGATCAAAAAGTTGCTCCCGTATTGTCTTCACTAGTTGAGGAACGCCACAATATGTCAGAAACAATTACAGGACAGAAAAGTTCACACTTGAATATGGACACGGCTCAATATAACAGTATCCATGATACTCAAAATGAGCAGCAGCCAAATATATACGATCCATTAACTTTAGAATTGAACGCTGAAGAGTTTGCAAGGTATAAATTGTTTTTGGAAGCTCAAAAACGTATAGAAGAAATGGCTAAAGTAGAGCAGGAATGGGAAAACGGTGAGAATTGGGATGATGTGCCTCAAAAGTCACCTTCTAATATATCTGAAAATGTTGTAACTTTGGATCCTAAACCTCCTAGGAAAACTGAAACAAGTGAACAAAATGCGACATTAGGATTATTGAAGTCTGTCCATGAATGTAATGATTGGAGTAAGATATCAATGTTTATGCCATCGTGGCATGATGGCGCTGCATCACATAGAAATGACGAATTGACAACTCCTGCAGAAAAGATATCAACAACCACTTGTATGGAATTAGGAGATACGGATATAATTATGAATAAGAATAACTTAAAAGTTATTGCTGCTATACCTAGAGATATTAATAAATTTCACATTTCTTTTGAAAAAGAAAAGATTCCTGACAAACGCATGTTTGATAAAAGCAGTATGACTAACGAACAGTTGATAACAGAGGCTTACAGGTGCAAAAATGAAGAAAAACATTTTGTTGCTTTTAGAAAATTATTTAAAAATGTTCCAAGGGCTGCCCTTAGAGATATTTTCGATAACTGCTGTGGTGACGTAAATTGGGCGGTAGATATTGTCCTTGATAGTATGGCTAATAAGGCCATAGAGACTGTAGATACTGAGGATTTGTCTGACTCCGAGGAAACAGTTACGACAGAAGAGTGCAATTGCTTGGCAGCGTATAATATAATTCCAGATGGGGTTAAATTAAGGCCCGTGCAATCAGATAATCCAGAGGAAAATCTCTCTGATAAAACTGGCGTAGCACCTCAGACTCAGAAAAAAACTAAAAAGGATTCGAGTCCCTCTGAAAGTACGTTACAACTGAAACGGCAAATAGAACAAAATGTTGTAATATCTGATAATCATTATTCAAAACATTGCTTAAAGATAAGGAAGATTCGCCGTGGAGAGTATGTGAATGATGAACATAATTTAGATCAACCAAGTACATCGGGTTTGCAACAAGATACGCAGACCCAAAATGATTCTATTGTTGATAGTGCAAATCATAGTGATGATGAAGAAAATAATTCGAATGTAAGTACAGAAGAGTTAGAAAAAATCATAAATGTGCATGTTGGCATGGATTTTATTAAGTCATTAGATAACATGTTTGGAAGAAATAATATGGAGTACCCAAATAGCATTGCACCAAATATTAGCCTACCACTAAGTATCTTGAACGAGATTAATGCTTTGTGGATGGAATCGCTAATGTATCAATTCGATGAAACTTCAAGGAATATGGAAATTATGATTCAACAAGATGAGGAATTTGCTAGGTATGAATTTGATATTAATAAGTAGTCATTGAATAATGTAAGCATCCCTGTTTTTGTATGTTTAAAAGCCGTTAAATATTAGTTGCTTTTATATGCTTTTTCATATTAATCAACTACTCATTATTTTCCAGGCAACTGGCAATGAAAGAGGCCGAATTGCTTATGGCGGGCAAAGAACCCGCTGTGCCCGATTTCAAAGAGATAATGGATATGGACTTGGCACTATCTGTTTATGAGAAAGAAATCGGCGAATGGCGTAATAATGTGCCAATGGATTTAGCTGCTAAACTTACTAGGGAAAAGTTATATAATCTTTTCCCTGATGTATTACCTGATACATTATCAGAGTTGTTAATGGCACACGATAATAACTTTCAAGCTACTGTTGAGGTATTACGATTTACTTTATTTTATAGACAATGTATAAATTTAGCTTTTATTGTATTTTATTATATACTTTGTTGTTCTTTTTGTTATTTTGATGAGCTTATATTTATATTATTTAAAACGCAGGTTTGTTTAGCTATGACATTTTCTTTAGTGAATTTAATATAACTGATAATAATAATTTTGGCACAAGACATACTACGGTCTATGTCAAGATTCTTAAGTCTTGTAATGAAATTAAAAAAATAACTATATAAGTAAAATTTCGTTTCATAGGACATTTTGTAGATCTTAAAACTATTTAACTTAGCTTGAGACTAAATTGCGGCAATACTTTATGCTACTATTTTAGTAATTAAATCTGTAACTTTCTGTAGGTTCTTCTCATCTCAACTGGTAGAACGGATATACTGGAAGCAGAAAACGGAGTTAGTAAGTTTGTTATGGAAAAAGAACTTCATAGGCAAGAGAAAATTTTAGAAAAAGAACGTAAGGTATTTAAAGTTAAAACAACTCATGTTTATGATTATTTCACTAGCTCACACACCTATTGTTCTATGGTCAAGAGCGCAATATTATCGTATTCAATGTGGAACAATGATCTCTGTTATTCATCATTTAGGCCCATATTCACGTAAAGTTAATTTTCTCGAGTCAGAACATAAAACTTCTTTTCATGTCCTTTTCTCAAGGGGGTGGTTAACAGTTGGGACTCAAATATTAATTAACTGAAATATTTTTATCATCTTGCAAACATCACAGACTTCTTGTTTTTGAACAAGTGCCCAAATGTAACGAATTATCACAACATATTTCTAAAACTGGCTTTTAAAATGTTTATCGCTTTAAAATTTATTAAAATAAATTAATTCATATACACAATTACATGGGAATACCAATCACTTGATTTTTCCTATACCGTATGTCTTGTCAAGCATTCTCAGATAATTCACAAGTATTCATATTATTCTTCATCAATCCAGTCATTATTTTATAATAGGTATATATTTACTCTTGTATCTGCTGATCTTTTACTTTGACTCACAATAACAGTAACAGTAGTCCAGGCCTTTTTGGTCTCATTTCCCACAATAGTCTTACACTGACTAGAGATTATCCTAAGGTGCATTTCTAGATAGCGCATACAGGGATAATTACTGATTAATGTCACACTACATTTAGATTAAATTCAATTGTCGAAAGGGTACCTGTACGGTTTAGAATGCGTAATTTGGAAAACGACCAATGCACAACCACTTACCTTGTTTGCTGTGCTGCGGGAACCCTTCGATTGTGGATTGTAAATCACAGTTGCTGGCATGATTTCTTGATTGGCTAGAGGATTAGCTAATTGTATATTTTGTAAGACATTTGAAATAGGCGACAAATAACAGGAAAGTCGATCCTGCGCGTGCGGTGTAGAAAGTTGCACTGACTGTCCGCGTGAGGGTAGCATTGGCGTCGATAGCTAGCACGGGTGGCGATGAGTTAGTTTTTAAATTTACATAAATTGGAAGTTATGAAAAACACGGAAAAATTGATTGTACTAATATTACGGAATAGTATCTGTTGGCCATCCCATGACCCGGCGACAACTCCAACTATTCTTATGGTATATGATCTTCAACGACATACCTTAATATAATAATAACTCCAGTATGGAATCACTATACTTAATATTGGAAAATGCATTGCTTATTACTGTATGCTGCATATTTAGCAAAGCAGTTTACTATACTAGACTCAAAATTTGTTAGTTCTAGTATCACATTTACACATGACTATAATACTACACGTGGATGAAGTACTCCCAAGACATACTGATTCGACTATTGACAAAAGGCATTTTTGCTTTAAATCAGAGGCCCCCAAACTTTAATTTATAGATTATTTATCACGTTTTAAATGTTTATATAGATTTTTGCTCAACAAATATTGAATTTTTGCGAATTCTCCACGTCAAATGTGTATATTATAGTACTACTCACATTATAAGATATAAATCAATGTTTTTAAGAAGCGAAAACATGTTGAAAAAAAAATCGAAATTCATTCAATATTTGGAGCCGAATTAGAGACGCTATTAACACGTGTTTTACACTTATATTTTCAGGCGCTGTCTGAAGTAGAGTGGCCTTTATTAACAAAAGGCGAGGTGGTTCAAATGTCAACTGTGAATGATTTTCGTGAAGAGGCTGAACAGCATTTGATTCGACGAAATCTGTAAGTATCTATTTACCTTTACCAATGCCATTATTATCTGAACGTTAAATCCCGGTTGCGTTTGGACCGTTCGCTGCGGGAACTGCAGGAAAGTGGACCCCGGTCATCACCTTAAACGACCTGTATTGAAATTGCTTTGCATCACGTAAACATTTTAGATGCATCAATAATTTAATCTGTTTTAAATAAGTATGCTTATAAGTTTACTAGAGTTTCCGCGGGTCAACCTCTAGTGCGTGCTTCTTGTTTAAAGAGCAGGCGTTAATACACGTTACATTGTACAATTTTTTTATATTAGTGCTATTTGCACTCGGAAGATTAATTTTATTTTATATCGCAAACTATCCCAGCTCCCGGCATGTAAAGTATTTATGTCCATTTTCGGTACTAAAAATACATTTAAACATAATTACAGCAAAACCCATCCAGTAATCCTAGTAGTTTTCCGTGAAAGCTTAACGGAAAGACATCGAGTTACTATCGCTTTTTTTATAGATGATGAATTTTTATATCTATAAACTCGAGAAAGGATTGGTCTCTTCCAAACTTTCATCCTTTATTTCAAACGGTCTTAGCTATATTTATTTATCCCTCGTCTATGAAAACTACATAAGTGACATTAATGACAAAAAGGACAAATCGGACATATCGGACAACTCGGACAAATCGGACAACTCTGACAACTCGGACAAATCGGACAACTCGGACAAATCGGACATCTCGGACAAATCGGACAAATCGGACAACTTGGACAACTCGGACAAATCGGACAACTTGGACAACTCTGACAAATCGGACATTCCGGACAAATCGGACAACTCCGACAAATCACACAAATCGAGCAAATCGGACAAACATGGCCAAAATGGAAAATAAAAAAAAAACCTATCCCACTTTTTGGGATAACCTATACATAAATCTATCCCATTATCCGGGATAAAAGGCATCCCTTGTCCACCCTCGGTATTAAAATTACATGTATACCGAATTTCATCTAAATCGGTTCAGTAGTTTTTCCGTAAAAGCATAACAAACAGAAAGACAAATATATTTGTATCCCGGAAACTATCCCATTTTTCGGGATAAAACGTATCCTAGGTTCATCCTCGGCATCGAAAATATATATATATATACTGAGTTTCAGCCAAATCGGTCCTGTAGTTTTACCGTGAAAACGGAACAGACAGACAGAGTTACTTTCGCATTTATATTATTAATAGGGATTAACCAGTCGTTTTATTTAGGGTACCGCATTTATGTTTTCTCGTATCTGTCTGTTATGCTTTCAAGTACAAACTATTCGGTCGTTTTGCTGATATTTGGTATATGTGTAATTTCAATACCGACAATGGACATAGGATACTTTTGATTCCGGAACGTGGGAAAGTTTCCGGCATAAAATTAAGTAAATAATATTCCGGTAAATGAGATAGTTTCCAAATAGCGTTTATTACTCCTACTACTAAATGCTAATGACTAATAATGCGACTATACTGACCTTTTGTTTTAAATTTTTTAGGATTTTTGAATCTTTGGAACCTTTAGGGTCTTTTGAACCTTTTGGTACTTTTTGATACGTTTTGGTACATTTACGGGATTTTTTTGGGATTTTTAAGTACTTTTTTTCTGTAGCTGGAGTACAGCAGACAGGCTGACGGCCCACCTGATGGAAAGCGGTTACCGTCGCCTATGAACGTTTGCAACACCAGAGATGTTATCAACGCGCTCCGGGCCTCGAAGTAATTTTATGACACAAGTCTAACCCGACTTTCCTCCACAAATGACCGAGGGACGTTTGCACGATCAGAGTACTGCGCATCGCCAGTGCTGTCATCCGCATAGGAATGAATGTTGCAGACAGACAACATATTGACTTTTTGGTACTTTTTGAACCTTGTCAGTAGTTTTTGGTACTTTTTAATACTTATTGTACGTTTTGATGCTTTTCAGTACTTTTTGGTACTTTTCGATACTTTTTGGTATTTTTCGGTCCTTTTTGATATTTTTGATCCTTTGCGGTAGTTTTTGGTACTTTTCGGTATTATTTGATACTTTTTATACTTTTTGTATGTTTTAGACATTTTATGACTGTTTTTAAAATACTTATTAAGACTTTTTAAATTTTTCTAATCATATAGATCCTGACCTATGAAATTGCGGTTCTGCAGTTCTGGCCATTTCAAATCAAAATAATTTTGCTTTGGCTAAGAATTATAATTCCAAATTAATTTTATTTTAAAGACTAATTTTATAAAAGAATTCCATTTATTTTACAAAATTAGTCATTTGTTTAATTATTAACATTGTTTTGATGCGTTAAAAATCCGAGTAATAATAGAATATGAATACCGCCATGGCAGCAACGCGGCACAAGCGGCACCTAACATCAACGACGTTTACGGAGCGAACACTACAAAGAACGCATCACCTATTATTGGTTTGCCCACTTCCGTTCTGGAAATTTCGTCCTGAAAAATAAACCTCGCGGTCATCGAAAGATTTGGTCGACAATGACGAATTAAATGCGATTGTGGAAGCTGATGATACTCAATCTACGACTGAATTAGCAACAGCTTTGAACGTTAGCGTCAAAATAATATTGGTCCATTTACGTCAAATTAGCAAGATAAAAAAGGCTTGTGACAGATGGATGTCACACGAACTCAATGATCGCCAGCGCGAAGTATGCGTCAAGACGTGCCTTACACTGCTCAACAGGCACACAAAGAAAGGAAATTTGAACCTCATTGGTATCTGCGACGAAAAATGAATTCTGTTTGACAATCGAAAGCGCTCAGCAAGTTGGTTGCTGGTTCAGCACGTAAACAATGCCCTAAACGAAAACTTACCCCTAGAAAAGTGATGGTAACTGTTTGGTGGTATAGCGCTGGTGTGATTCATCACAGCTCTTACCAAACGGGATGAGCATTACTGCAGATGTATACTGTCAAGAACTGAACACAATGCTGGTGAAGCTCGCACGTTTCCAACCAGTTTTGGTCAATCACCCGTCTCCCCTGCTTCTGCACGACAACGCGCGACCTCATACTGCACTGCAAACGGTCTCCAAGTTACAAAAGCTGAGATTGGAAGCTCTCCGTCATATGCCATACTCACCAGACCTTGCGCCTACAGACTTCTACTTTTTACAGAATTTGAATAACTTCCTGGCGGGAAAAATTTAAATATCCGTGAGGCAGTACAAAACGCCTTTGAAGAATTTGTTGCCTCCCGTCCAGCTGGTTTCTTCAAGAAGAGCATCAATAAACTGCCACTGTGTTGATAAAGGTGCATCGATTGCACGGGTGATTACTTTAATTAATACAAATAAAAAATATACAAAAAAATAACATTAACTTTTTCGTAAAAAACGGCAATTTCATTAGTAAAAACCTAATATTGACTTTCGCGACTACTGGTTTTTACTAATTTTGCTAAAGTACTACTTCCATACTGTAATATTGTAAACTCGAAAGTAACTGTCTGTGTGTTAAGCTTTTACGGAAAAATTAGTGGACAAATTTTGGTGAATTTTGTCATATAGTTTCAATACCCCAAAATGGAATACTAGGTATTTATTCCGAAAAATGGGATAGTTTGCGATATATAATTAATTAAGTTAATCTTAAGTAAATCTATTATAAATATCAATATTAATTATTTCATTTCGATCCAAAATTCAGTGTCAATTTACAATTAGGTGCTTACGGTATTTGAAACATTTTTTTGCGATACTTACTCGTAAGGAGTATCAGGGAATTGAATTTTTTTTTGTACTAGAGTTTACCAGAGTCAACCTCAAGTGCGTGCCTCTTGTTTAAAGAGGTTACAACACAGGCTACATTGTATTAAATTTTTATGTTACTGCTATTTGCACCGGAAGATACACTTCATTTTATATCGCAAACTATCCCATCTCCCAGATGAAAAGTATCTATGCCATTTTTGGGTACTAAAACTACATATGTTACACCAAAATGATCAAATCGACCACATCGACCACTTCGACCATATAGACTACATCGACCACATCGACAACACCGACCACACCGATCACACCGTCTACATCGACCACATCGACCACACCGACCATATAGACCACACCGACCACATCGAACAAAATGACCAAATTAACCAAAATGACGAAAATGGTAAATCACAAAATAAAAACCTATCCTACTTTCTGGGATAATCTTTACATAAATCTATCCCCTAACTTATCCCATTATCCGGGATGAAAAGTATCCCTTGACCACCCTCGGTATTAAAATTATATATATACCGAATTTCAGCCAAATCGGTCCAGTAGTTTTCCCGTAAAAGCATTACAAACAGAGAGACAAATATATTTTTATCCCGGAAACTATTTTAACTATCTGAAGTATCTGTGAGAGTAGCGCAAATTGCGTTTTCAATCCGAAAATTTTGATATCAAAGATGCACGTCGCTCTGATTGCCCTGTGACGGACAAAATTAATGCCATTTTTGGAAAAGTGGAACAAGATCGGCATATTAGTAGTTACGATGTAGCTGGAGAACTGGGAATTGACCACAAAACGGTTTTGGTGCATTTGAAAAAAGCTGAGTACACAAAAAAGCTCGATATTTGGGTGCCTCATGAGCCCACTGAAAGAAATCTAATGAACCGTGTACTCATTTGTGATTCTTTATTACGACGTAATGAAACCGAACCATTTTTGAAGAAGCTGATAACTGGTGATGAAACGTGGATTACGTACAACAAGAACGTGCGAAAAAGATCGTGGTCAAAGGCCGCTCAGGCTTCACAGACTGTGGCGAAACCCGGGTTAAATCGCAACAAGGTGATGCTGTGTGTGTATGGTGGGATTGGAGGGGCATTATTCATTATGAGCTGTTACCGCCAGGCAAGACCATCGATTCTGAACTGTACTGCGAACAACTGATGAATTAAAGCAAAAAGTTGAGAGAAAGCGGCCGGAATTAATCAACAGAAGGGGTGTGGTTTTTCACCATGATACCTCTAGACCTCACACATTTTTAGCCACTCAGCAAAAATTACGAGAGTTTGGCTGGGAGGTGTTAATGCATCCACCGTATAGTCCTGATCTTGCACCTTCAGATTTTCACCTGTTTCGGTCTCTGCAGAATTTTTTAGGCAGTATCAGGTCAACATCACGAGATGACTGCCAAAACCACTTGTCGCAGTTTTTTGATCAGAAGCCCCAAAATTTTTTTAGCAATGGGATCACGTCCCTACCTACAAGATGGCAAACAGTTATCCAACAAAATGGCACCTACATACTTTAGTCAAATGTAAATAAACTTTATAAAAAAACCTTTTGAATTTTTATATAAAATGCGAAGAAACTTTTTACCCAACCTAATATATATATATATATATATATATATATATATATATATATATATATATATTTGTTTGTGAGTTTCAGCCAAATCGGTCCAGTAGTTTTTCCGTGAAGACAGACTTAACAGACAGAGTTACTTTCACATTTATAATATTAATAGGTATTTTACTCCCAGATAGCCAAGCTATTTTTTTATATTTTTTTGGTTTTGTTTTGTATAAGGTTGTAGTGGAAATATCTATTTTTAATTAAACGAATAGCAAACCATAATATTACTCTTTAAACAAAGCACAGAGTAAGTTATTGATTTTATAAACTGAAAAGTAAAGTTTTAAACTAATTTTTTTAGCATAACGACAAAAATAAGAATAGTCTTAACTATGTTTTGATGGTGCTATTTGTTGTATATATTTACTTTAAAAAAATTTGGGCAGTTTCGTTCGGGTAAGTATCAAAGAAAATTTTCGTAAATAAAAATTAAACTCTGGATCAGTAATCCATGATAACTATCCATTTTCCGGACAAAAGTATCCTATGATTATTTTCTTTATTGAAATTATATATTTTCCACAAATTTCGTAAAATATGTGTAATTCTAAAGACCAAACGAATAACCAAACGAATAGTCATTTTCTTGCCTCTCATTACTGTCAACGTATTTTCAAAGAATAAAAACGAAATTGGTTGTACTGCATACTCTGTCAAAAGTGTACATAGGTACTGAGCCAGGGCAAAGCGCCGCTATGTTTATTTTATACGTTGCGATCTAAGAGAGAGGGGGGCTGAGGTGCGGGTGAAAAAGGAACTTTGTCAATTGGTATTTGGCCAGTTACATAGATAATACCTCTAGACTCTAGTCATAGACACCATAGATGTATTTTTCATTTGGTACTAGGGTTGCCACACTATTTAAAATATAGTGACGAGTAAAGGCGCCACAATAGCAATCGTTAAAGTAGTAAGTACTTCATTCGTTAAGGAAATTGTGTCAGACTACAATGATATAATTTAGAGTTTTTGGCGAGAACTTGAAGAACGATTTTCTTTATCGGTCAGTTTTAGTTTGCAAATATTTGAGAAGGTTAAAAGTGACCAATCGTAGCATATCAATTGGTTTGAAGAAGGAAATCTACCTCGTTTGGCGTTATTCAAAAACATATAATTTGCCCACGGCTTTTTATACTTTGAATGTTCATGGATACCTACTTGACATTCTGTATCCTTGAATATTCAAAGAATTCTGCATATCCCTATACCTATTAATATTATAAATGCGAAAGTAACTCTCTCTGTCTGTCTGTCTGTCTGTCCCGTTTTCACGGTAAAACTACTGGAATGATTTGGCTGAAAATCAGTATACACATATATATATATATATATATATATATATATATATATATATATATATATATATATATTCGATGCCGAGGATGAACATAGGATACTTTTCATCCCGAAAAATGGGATAGTTTCCGGGATAAAAATATATTTGTCTATTTGTTTGTTATGCTTTTATGGAAAAACTATTTGACCGATTTGGCTGAAATTTGGTATATATTTAATTTTAATGCCTAGGGTGGGCATGGGCTACTTTTTATCCCGGATAATGGGATAGATTTATGTAAAGGTTATCCCAAAAAGTAGGATAGGTTTTTTGTGATTTCCCATTTTCGTCATATTGGTCATTTCTGTAATTTTGGTCATATTTGTCCTTTTTATCCGAACTGTCCGATTTGTCCTTTTTGTCTTTTTTGTCCTTTTTGTCCGAATTGACTGAATTGTCCGATTTATCCGGGTTGTCCCATTTGTCCGATTTGTCCGATTGGTCCGAATTGTCCGATTTCTCCGAATCGTCCGATTTCTCCGAATAATTATTTATTTATTTTATTTTATTTTATTCCAGGAGTTCAGCAGACAGGCAGACGGCCCACTTGATGGAAAGGGGTTCCATCGCCTATTTGCAACACCAAAGGCGCTACTAATGCGCTACTGCTCTCTTAAGGGAGACTGGAACCTGGTGACTAATGCCGGAACACAACTCAAGGTTGTTATGGCGACATACTTTAGACCAGGGGTGATAGCCATCCAGTCGGGTTAATACCCACCCTACCACCTGGCAGAATAATATAAAATTGTCCGAATTGTCCGAATAGTCCGATTTGTCCGATTTTCGGACTTGTCCTTTTTGTAATTTTTGTCCTTTTTGTACTTTTATTACTTTTGGTCCTTTTTGTTGTTTGTTTTGTTATTATTGTCACTTTTGTTATTTATGTAGTTTTCATAGACCGGGGGGCATAGATAAATAAAACTAGGACGGTTTGAAATAGAGGATGAAAGTTTGGATGATACCAATAATTTCTCAAGTTTATAGATTTATCGTCTATAAACAATGCGATAGTAACTCAATATGACTTTCTGTTAAGCTTTCATGGAAGAACTGCTAGGAGTACTGGATCGATTTTGCTGTAATTTTGTTTAAATGTAGTTTTAATACCGAAAATGGACATAGATATTTTTGATGCCGGGAGATGGGATAGTTTGCGATATAAAATGAAATTAATTTTCCGGGTGCAAATAGCACTAATATAAAAATTTTGTACAATGTAACCTGTATTAACTAACGCCTGCTCTTTGCACAAGAAGCACGTACTAGAGTTTGACCCGTGGCGCAGCCGGGGGTTAAACTCTAGTATATATATACATAAAGATTTCTGGTTGTGGCTTAAAAAAATTTATTGTGTGCCATTTTATTTATTTATTAAGAGTTCTTTAGGTCCATAATATCTATCCACGCTGGAAACTTTATCATGATTACAGTTCTTACTTACAGCCGGCTCTATGGGTGTGATACCACCCTCTCGCAGAATATTGGCGTGAAACGGTTACTCTTGAGGTAATCGTGTTTCGTGCGATGACAATTCCGATGGCTTACTCCCTCCTCCCTCTATCGCATCTTTCCTACCCGCTCCTGACTCTTGACGGCCTCTAGTTGAGCGGGCTAAGCCTTTGCCGGCCTACCTCACTGTAAGGCAGAGGCTCCAGATTCAATTCCTGGCATGTTAAATTTTGGAAACGAATTTGCTCCGTTATTTACTATAGTTTGAGTGTCTGGGATCGGCCCCAGAGTAGTCCGTTTTATATCACCCATAACACAAGCGTAACTTTCTTAATTTGGGGACATACAATGTATGTTTGTCTGGTGAACAATAAAAAAGAAAGAAGTTTCTAACCCCTATATCCCTATTCCAAACCCATATCCCACCCCCTGTATTCTATTCCCCCGGTCTGAACTCTCTATTTCATCCTCATATCAGGGGCCCGATTCTGCTATTTCAATATCTTGGTGTTGCGAAGATACAGAAAGTATGATTGCATTGTGATGGTGTCAACAATTCGTATTCTACTAAACCCACAATATCTTGGCGCTATCGTCGCGGCAGAATAATAGTAGAAAAATTACGATTACCATTCGCAGAAATTTATATTTAGAAATTAGTAGAAATAAATATTGAAAAGCAACCAAAATTTTAAACATATGTTTCGCGAGTTTTCGCTTATAAATATTTTTAAAGAAAGTGGTGTACCACGAGCACGCCATAGGTATTAATAGAATATTGAACAACTGAAAACAACCCACAGCGAGGTGGTAGGGTATTTTCCCGACTGGATGGCTACCACCCCTCGTCTAGAGCAGTGTTTCTCAAAGTATGTACCACGGCACACTGGTGTACCGTGGTCATTAATTAGTGTGCCTCGGAAAAAGAAGGTTATGTTATAAACTTATTTTTAGTAAATAATGTGAGGGTAAGAAAAATACTTAGTTACGCATAAAATATGTAGGTAAATCACGCGAGCGCACGAGCCAAGTGTTTTGTTTCGTTTGGCTTACTTAAAAAAATATTTTTATTTGTGGTGTACCTCCAAAAATTTTCGTTTTCCTAGTGTACCTTGAACAAAAAAAGTTTGTGGAACACTGGTCTAGAGTATGCCGCCATAACAACCTTGAGTTGTGTTCCGGCATTAGTGACGAAGTTCCAGTCTCCCTTAAGAGAGCAGCAGCGCATTTGTAGCACTTTTGGTGTTGCAAATGTTCATAGGCGATGGTAACCGCTTTCCACCTATTCATGCAATAAAAAAAATTAAAAAAAAAACTAAAATCCTACAAACCTACGATTGAAACAATAGTATCCGGCGATTCTGTCGAAATAGTAATAGCAGCATTCGGCTCTAGTAATCTACTACGGTGTTTACATGTGTATGCGAGAAAAAATATACGAACATATTGTCGGTGTCAGTGCAGGATCTTATAACTACATTTTTTTTGGGTGAAATTGTTTTTTCATCATATTATTAACAGGTCTTATATGAAACAATTTTGACGAAAAAATAATTACCAAAAAATGTAGTTACAAGATCCCCTGCACTGACACTGACGATATAGGTATTAGGAATGTTTGGATTTATGTACTAGTGTGGATTTAATTTATAAATCTATACAAATATATAAATTTGAAGTGTCTGTTTGAAATGTCAAAATATAAAAGTATGTACGGTACATACACTAAAACTAAATTTTTGTTTTTTTTTTTGTCTGTCAGACTGTTTGTTCCGGATAATTTTTGAAACGGCTGTACTGATTTTGTATCTTAAGCTTAGGAGTATCTTAAGCTACTTTTAAAGTTAGGGTCCCTCGAAAAAAGGTCCATGCGGATGAAGTCGCGGGTACAGCTAGTTTATATTTAATCTATACTTACTAATAATATTATAAAGAGGTAAAGTTTGTGAGTTTGTGACGTTGTAGGGGGTAATCTCCGAAACTACTGAACCGATTTATAAAATTCTTTCACTGTTGGCAAACTACACTATCCCCGTTTGATATAGACTATATTATATTTTCAAAAAAATTAGGGTTCCTTACTAAAACTCCAATAGTGTAACCCAAGGTGTAAAAAAATTACCTAAAATCGCGTGTGCTGCGAAAACTATTGATGATAGAATAAAATAATGTACTACAACTTTGCAGAACACATCATTATCTACAAAAAGTGTCGCGACATGTCTAACTATTATAGTTATGCCACAATAAGTGTTCTTTTCTTTTAAAAATTTAATTAAAATGCCGCCGCTAGAAAAGGCTCTTTATTTGTATTTTGGTATTCATCCTTATCACAATAAATTACTTCATATTCAAGACTGCTTCAATACCTTTATATAACTTTTTAAATTATTCTATTCGGACATTCCATTCGAAAGATATCACGAGTTTAAAAATGTAATTATTAGAAAAAAAGTTGCGTGGTCGTCGCGCACCCTAATCGGCTAGATAGGCTTATGCGATGTAGGCGTCACTAGGGTACGGGCAGTACGGGAGCCGAAATATTTTGAATTCGCTTAGTAGGTACTTAAACAAAAAATAAAGAGGTAAGGTTTGTGAGTTTGTGACGTTGTAGGGGGTAATCTCTGGATCTACTAAAACGACTTTGAAAATTCTTTAACCAGTGAAAGCTACATTATTCCTGAGTGACACAGGGTATATTTGATTGTGATTAATAATAAGTATTTTTTATTTTTTTTCTAATGCCCAGCGAAGTGGGCACGGGTCAGCTAGTTATGTATATTTGAATTGTTGAGTTCTAATGATCTTATTTTCTCTGATACATCTGTAGTTCTGCACAGTTTATTTTGAATTTCATCCATCTGTAATTTTGAATTTCAGATGTTACCAGAAAGCTCAAGATTATATTGGTCGTGGTATGACACAAGTTGCCAACTATTATTCAGAGGTAGCCGCGTTTCATAAACTCAAGTACGAACAATCGAACAGTCTAGCAGCAGCGTCCCTGATCCATGTAAGTTTTTTTTAATACTTAGGCTTGGAAGGCACTGTGATTTAACGCGAGCGGCTTGCAACCACGTGTATAATTTATTATTTTACACTTTCACAATTTTATAATATTTTCATGAATAAGAAGTGCAAAGTTACTTAAATCTATAATATTATTAAATTCTAAACATGCTGTTTCTGTACATTGAAGCTATTTAAAAAAACAACTGGAATGCACTATATAATCGATGTGGAACATGGTGCATTTTTTATAGATTTCTTGTCTGTTTGTTCGGGATTCACGTAAAAAGTACTGGACCGATTTCGATGCGGTTTTCGCCAATAGACAGCAAATTCTTAGACTTAAAATCTGCGCTACTTTTTATCCCGGAAACCCCGCGGGAATGTTTCCGGGAGTGGTTGGAAGTTTTTCGGGTGCATAAAAATTAGCTTATTCCGACATAGTTTCCACTAAAACTATAGCTTACAATCTTTTTTAAATGCTGCCATATTTTTCGTCCTGGGAATCCTGCGGGAATTTCAAGTCAAGCGTAGACGAACTCGCGGGCATATCCTAGGCTTCTAATAAACTCGTCAAAGATCACTACCTAAATTTGTAAACAGTAATTTATGTATGTGTATGTAAGTTTATGTGTATTTATATATAAATATATCTGTAGGTGTATTTTTTGTTTGCTATTAATATATGTGTTAATAATTATATATATTTTAAACTATGTGCACTGAATATCGACCCACTATTAGATATGTAATACTATCTCCAGAAGGTTGTCTGGAAGAAATCGCTATTACCGATTGTACTAGTTGATATATTGTTCATTCTGATGTGTACTGATTTCTCGTGTGCAATAAAGCATATTCTATTCTATGTCCAGTTTGACGTTGAAGTTGCAATTCGCTCGCCATTTTCGCGCTTGCTGCCATGGAATAATGAAAACGAGGCATAAGATTTGATTGCAAGATGTGTCGCATATCCAATAGGGATGCGGACACATGTTACAATTGAAGACATGAGTGGATGAAGGTGATAAGTCGCATAATTCCAATTCTGAGTAAATCGAGTTAAAAGTTCTACTTTTATTTTTTGAGATAAGTCGCTTCGAAACTGATTTTTGTACTAATGAATCGTGCAAAGTTGTGTAAATAACCTTAATTATTAATGGTATGATAGCAATTAAACACTTGTAATATATTTTATTATGTAATTTGAAAAAAAACTGAACATAACTCCTTCTTCCATGAACAAAAGTAAACTCTTCTGCACTTTAAGCTATATAAAATGAGGTGTTAAGTAGGAATGTAAGTAAACAATGTCTCATTTTTTTTTATAATTAAACAATATAAAAGAAAACGTAAACTTATAGCAGTGATCATTTGTGTGTAATGTCTTAATTATAGTAAAAATATTACTCTTGGTTTAAAATCGACTCATAGAAGTAGCGATATTCTGGCTTCACGTACTATAGCAGTGATCATTTGTGTGTAATGTCTTAACTATAGTAAAAATATTACTCTTGGTTTAAAATCGACTCATAGAAGTAGCGATATTCTGGCTTCACGTACTTAAGTAGGTCTCCGAGATTCTCTTTTTTTTCCACTGACACAGTACCATATTTTCCGTTCATACGTGAAATTTCTACATGAGACGGCACATGAGATCTTTTTTTTAAAACGTCCACCTTTTTGAAGGGTGTTATTTCATCGTATGTTTCTTTGTATAGATAGGAACCATACTCATCCACGCGTATCCATTTAATACCATCTCTAAAACTTACTTTTCCATTGTTGACATCTTTTTTCTGTTAATCAAATTAAGTTTCTCTTGTAGCTCACCAATTTTTCTAAAATGTTCGGTCATATCAATAACAGTATTATTACGAGAAGATTTGCATATGATGCTCCGGTATTCCATATATATCACCTTCTTCCACGATAGAAAAACAAACTTTTTACTTTATTTTTCTGGAAGGCGGTGATAAGAGTCCATACCTCTTTCATTCAGTGCCATTTTTAAACTGAACTGAACATAACACCTTTTTCAACTTTCTATTTTTTTTAATGTGCCTTATATCAATGTTTAAAGTCTGTAGTCATTTGGTATCGACTTATCACCTTCATCTACGCAAAAAAAGCAAAAAACCGAATATGCGACATATCACCTTCATCCACTCACGTCTTCAATTAATTCTGATATTTTACATATCAAAAAACAGGCATGAAAATGACATCTTATGATCTAACTTTTAGAATATCATGATAGAACTATAGTTGAGCCATTCTAAGAAGCTCCATTTGAAGTTTCATATAAATAATAATGAACTAAGTTTGTAAGAGTATCAAAATAATGTATATTAGATTAAAACACCACAAGCAGTTTATTTCTTTAGAAACGTAACAAATGACAACATTATGTTAGTCATTACTTATTTTTCTTAAATATTAGTGACGTAACCTAGAGATTGATATATAATCAAAAAAATTATACATTAATTATCTTGTTA
This sequence comes from Dendrolimus houi, assembly GCA_039645545.1. Taxonomy (NCBI): domain Eukaryota; kingdom Metazoa; phylum Arthropoda; class Insecta; order Lepidoptera; family Lasiocampidae; genus Dendrolimus; species Dendrolimus houi. The sequence continues at coordinate 15,726,404 of CM077117.1, read as the reverse complement.
ATATTTTCTACATCCCTATTAATATTATAAATGTGAAAGTAACTCTGTCTGTTTCGTTTTCACGAAAAAACTACTGTACTGATTTGGCTGAAACTCGGTATATATATATATATATATATATATATATACCGAGTTATATATATATATATATATATATATATATATATATATATATATGTCTATATTTGTCTATTTGTCTGTTTGTTTGTTATTCTTTTACGGAAAACTTCTCTACCGATTTGGCTGAAAATCGGTATATATCTAATTTCAATACCGAGGGTGGACAAAGGATACTTTTCATCCGGGGTAATGGGATAAGTTTTGGGATAGAATTATTTAAACGTTATTCCAGAAAGTAGTTTAGGTTTTTTTATGATTTGCCATTTTCGTCAACTTGGTCGATTTCGTCTATTTGGTTTCGATTTGGTCATTTCGGTGTACGTATGTAGTTTTAAGACATAGAAAATGCGCTAGATACTTTTCATCCGCGAGATAGGATAGTTTGCGATATAAAATGAACTGAATCTTTCGGGGCAAAAGCACTAACATAAAAATTTAATACAATATAACCTGTGATGTAACCAGGTATACACCTGAGGTTACCCGCGGCTGGGGTAAATTCTAGTTTTAGATATAAAAAGGCAACGCAACAAAATATATTTTTTGAAATAATAAATCTGTTTATTTTAATCAATTCAATAATGTGTGAATTTCTATATCGATCCCAACCTCTAATTGTATCACATTCGATAGTTCAAGTAACTATCTAGTAGTTATCAGTTTGATAGATGCGAATAGAATAGCGAATAGCTTTATAGAATGACTGAACTATAATTACAATTACTTATCAAACAATAATGAATGCGTTGTTTGACTCCTTTTACTTGTACCCTATGACATCAATAATAGGTCCGCTCGTACAAAATCTGCGAGTCTGCGACATTTTGTACCGTCTATTTCGAATATAACGGTATGGCTGCTGACACATCCCATAGAATGTAACTTGTAGCTAAGTATATCTTATACTTGACCTGAATCACATACAAATTTTAATTGCACAGAAAGAAATTAATATTTCTTATTGTTTAAATATTACATTATAATTAAAATCACGATGATTTCCTATTTATTTACGTAATTTTTATGTATCATTTTATTATTTACCTAACTTTTTTAGTAACGCATTAATGGCATTGAGAGTAGTAAGTGTGTATGCATATTTAGATAATTTGTAAAAATCGTATTAATCGATTGAAATAGATACTGGTGTACCAAGTTATCAGTGAAATTGCAGAAAATGGAACTTCAAACATCCGCCATCTTGAATTGATTCAGTTCGAGTATTTTTTATTTAATTTTTAAATTTATACAGTTCATACAGCCGTAAACATTTTTTTGCAATCGATCATTATTAATACTCAGAAATAATCAATACTCAATAAAGAAATTGAATTTGTTTTGAAATTTCGTTTAAAATCTCCTTAGACACCGGGTTGCCTGGAAGAGATCGCTATAAGCGATAAGGCCGCCCATTGTTCTAATGCAAATGTATCCATATCAATTGTCTAGAATTAAGTTTATGGTGAACAATAAAGAGTTTTCATTCATTCATTCATTCATAATCATCAGTCGAATATCAATTCATGATATGCAGACGTCACATCTCTAGTAGGCGTGTGTCGTTCACGAATGAATCCTTCAAATGAAGTACTTCAGTTAGGTTTCTGTCCTTCATTCTTTACTTCAGTTACAATTCAACCATATCTTTAGTTCAGTTGTTTAGTTCACCGGCCGCGAACTAAAATCTGCACTGCTCGTGTCTCGTTCGTGTTTCACGAACGAGGCTTGTGCAGTGCTGATTGATAATTTGCTGTCACACTGTTGTACGTACCATAATGATGTTCTATTTCTTTCACTCAAACTTTCGCTCGGTACGTACCCAGTTTTTAAACGGTTAGGTCCTTTAACAATTTGCACTTACAGTGTACATTGCTTGTCATACAAAAAAGCTAATTTAGAACTGTCAAGCAAAATGGCAATGTACAGTACTCTACAGGAACTACAATTTACAATACGTTTGTTCGAGTTTCAATTTTAAATATGAAATGAAGTGCATTCGTAAGTATAGAAATAGTTTTGAACTGTGTAAAGTTTTTAGTTACGGATCTCTGATATATTTTTAAAATTTTACTCGTCCTTCTCTCTTATTGGCAATTCTTCAATTTTTATTTTAACCAAATTCAAATCTTGTTTTAACCTTTTAGTTTAAGTAAATTTTTTATAAACCGTGTTTTATTAGTTTCTCTGAACAGATATACGTACTAACTTCAATTATCTATTTAACTATTCGATACGAGCTCATGTCTCAACTCGTCGAACTAATTTAAATTTGCGATAAGATGACTCATTGAACTCTTATTTTAATAACCTATTTCATATCTCTTGATAAACTAATGAAAGAAAACCGATCTACAAAGAAAACAATTTTTGTTGAACAACTGAACTATACTGAACTACTGAACTAAAAGATGGATATAGTTCAAAGTAATGAAAAGACACATTTGTATCTTTTCATTTCAGTGACACATTTTTCGCAAGGCTAATCTCTAGACCTTCCAAATCGATGTCACCTGTCCGCGTCACTCATACCGTCCTTTATTTAAATGGACAATAAAATGAAAGTATCTCAGTTGATTTGACTGTTCGCTTTTGCAGCTCCACGCGTTAAATAACCCGGACAATTACACACTCGACCTACACTTCTTGCGTGTAGCGGAGGCGAGGGAGTCGTTAGACATATTCCTCGACACTCATATCCAAAAGTTGAGGGAGACCCAGAACAGAGGTGGGCCGCGCTACCACACTCTGTTCTTCATCACTGGCCGCGGCGCGCACAGCCCCGCCGGGCCGCGGATTAAGCCTGCGGTCAAGAGGCGCCTCACCGAGAGGGGTTTGTCGTAAGTATTTATTTTAATTTCATATTATTTTTCAACACATTTGCTGAAAACATGCATTTACGAAGCCTGAATACATTCTTAGAAAATTAAAAATTACGTACCACACAACGGAACGTGCGGTGCGGTAAATAGGTACTTCTGTGAAAAAAAATATATTTAAGAATTCCATCAAGGAGTTTCACATTACGAAAATAAATAATATGAACAATCAAACCTGCTTCGAAGAGCTTTTCATCAATACATTTATCTCACTTTAATACTATAGAGAAAATGACACGAAAGATGTAGTTCTAATTTTCACCACGCGCACGTGGCGCCATTTGAAAATGCGCGTCATTTTCATATTAGAACCTTCAAAGATTGTTGCGGCTTTCCGACTGTTATTTATGTTTGTTTCATTACGTTATTCTACTATTTTCTCGCAAATGTGTTGAAAAACGTATGACACGTGCGATTGTTGGTTTTTACAAACGCGTAACTATGGTAAGTCCTCGACTTCGTTTCTGGCTTACATTCGTTTACACGTTTCTAAAAACCAACCGCTGCCGCAACTTACTACACTACTGTCATAAATGACTATTAATTTTATAGCCCATCGTTTCCTACAGTTCACGCTTTTTACGTACCAATAAAAAATAACAAATTTAATCCATGTAGGAACGGAGAAATAATTCATGCATTGCGGCTTGGCCTACGAGACGACAAAATAACACACAGTCAGGTGGTAGGGCGTTTGTATGTCGGGATGTATTTGAGGATGTAATGTTGTCTAGAGTACGCTGCCTTAAAAGCCTTGAGTTGTGTTCTGGCATTAGCTGTCAGGTTCCAGTCGCTTCCAGTCCTCCCTTTGAGGCCGTCAGCAACTTTGGTGTTACAAATGTCGTTAGACGCTGATAATAGCTTTCCATCAGACGGACCATCAGCATATCTGCTGTACTCTATGATTCAATAGTTTGACCATGAATGTTTAATAGATATACTTAATTATTTAGTAAATGTAGTATATGAAATGACAATAGCCCAGTATAAAACGTAACAAATAACGTACTCTACAATCCCATTTCGCGCCACCATTCTTGTTTTTATAACAATCTCAATTAAAATTATCAGTATACTAGGATATGACTGCGACTTTGTCCTTGCTTAACTTGAAATTCCCGCGGGATTCCGGGGACACAAAATACTTTTAAAAATGTAAGCTATCGTTTTAGAGAAAACTGTTTCGGAATAAGCTAATTTTTACGCAGCCGAACAACTATGACACATTTTATTACATTAAATTTGCTATTTATTGATCAGTAAAAAATCACATTGGAAATCGATTTTTTTAACCTGGCCATTGTAAATCATTTGCAGAAAAATTCTCGCGGGACTCCCGGGACAAAATTTTAAGTTTAAGAATTTGCTGTTGATCACTGAAAACCGCATTGAAAATCCCGAACAAACAGACATGCAAGAAACCTAAAAAAAATTGCATCGTGTTTTCTCCATCGTTTACATAGTCTAGTCCAGTTGTTTTTTAAATAGCTTTAATGTACAGACACGGCATGTTTACAATTAAAAAACTAAAAAAATATTTAGATTTCTAAATATTTTGAACAAAATATAGGAAGCCAATCATTTTACTAAGGTACTAACGACTGTGTAGTTTCCCCTAATTTGTGAAATAAAAACAAATTGTCAATGTAACTAAATTGAATTATTAATTTTGCGTTAAGGCTTATAGCTCTTTTTTTTTCAGTTACACAATACGCAATGCAGGACTACTCACTGCTAAAGTATACGCCAACGACAAAATGTCATACCAGGTGCAAGTTCCTTAGGATTTCATAACAGTGACCCATAACTATGCCAGGGTCCAATACGTAGAAGTGTATATTGTCGGTTATTTCGCCGACATCAGACATCGGATGACCCCAATATACTCCCTCTTTCCCCCCCAAACTGATTGGTGTATACCATACTTTATAAATTCCATAAATATTGTAAGAAGTTTCGACACTTTCATAACCTTTAACGGTTTAAACGTAGGAAATTGGCCTAATATTAAGTTCATATTAGCACAACCACTTTTGTATATGTTTCGCGGGCTTTATTTTATGTACCCCTTACCGGGCCCATATCCATATTATTTTCTTTAAGATTGCTTTATGCTAAGCTAAGTGCAAACAGGCCACTGACTACAGTACCGGTGGCCAGCGTTAAGGGGGTATTCTAGTTTAGAAGCTCGGATTTTAAGTGTTTTTTTCGGTCGCGATAAAAAAAAACAACAAATATTTCTAGTATCCATTTTTTTATAAGTTTTTTTTATTGATATTTAAATAGTACAAAACATTAATAAAATTTAAAAAAAACAACAAACTGCAGACCGGCAAAGTGGGGACTGATTAAAAAAATGGCACATTCTGGTGTGCAGGATATCAATCCTTCCAGTGACCTGAAATGGAAAATAATTAATACCTAGTCCTTAAAGAGGAAGGATGTATTTATCGCACTACGAGATGTTTTAAAAGAAAAAAAATAACATAATGGCGGCGGTTTCAAAAATACGTTTTTTTGGAAACAAAAAAATACAAAACGTATTTCACTTCACACGCTTTTTCATAAATTTTGTAGGGGCTTACCGTATACGTGTGGCTGCCAGTGGTCGGTGGCCCGTTTGCGCACAGTCTTAGGGCCTGTTTTACAATTTTCAGATAAAAAAGTAAGTATTGACCAAGTGAATAATGCGCTTCAGAATTGATTACTCAACAACGAACATGCTTTTTGTTTCCCTGGATATCTCTGCAGTTTCTATGTTTCAAATACATAGTTCACGTATAATATATTCATGAAATTACTGAATCGGCTCTGGTTTTTAACATTTTTAGAGTGAATATGAAGCTACACTTTACCTACATTAACTTGGTTTAGATTTCCGGACAACCTTAAATTTTTTAGCCTAAAACGGGGAGAGGGATCCACCAGGGCCTGAAAGTGATGGTGGAAAGATATTGGAGTAGATGGCACCGTTACATGATTGTAAATTACTACTAGCTTATTTTTTACAAAGACAATTCCCCCCAAAACGTAAAAAAATCTTATAAAAGGTCCTCTGAAATATAAGGTTCTTTTCACTCTTTTATATATAAACTCCTTTGCAAAATAAGGGCGGTTTTGATTGTTCTACATTATTGGTAATAATTTAGTTCTAAAGAGGTTTTAATAGCCAAACTAAACTGGCACTTAATAAAGAGTCTGGGTATGAAAAAAAAGTTAAATCCCAATTCGTAACTTGTTTTTAAAAATAATAATCTCTTTTTCAGTTTGTGACTTTTTACTTACTTTTTGCGGGTTTGCGGTTAAAAGTTATCAGGCCACTAAAATTAACTTCTCGTTATTTTTAGTAGAATAATTTATGTTTGTAGCACAATCCTGCCTTATTGTGACTTAAAACAGATATCTTTGTGTCTATTGTAATGGCAGAAAAGGCAATAAGAGCTAGTAAAATTATAGCGCTGCTGGAAGAGGGATAGCTAATGTTACGTCTCGCAGTGGTTAAACGTGAGTCGTTCAGCCGTCCAAAGAACCTAGACTCGATACCAAGAGACAGGTTCCGTTCAGGGAAGGCAAGGTTCTGGGAGAAAACGTTCCACAAACCACGAGGCGACCGCTTTTTAGTGACTCAGACGCTGAGGAACCGCAAATGCAGTTACATAGACCTCAAAAGAAACCTTGAAAAGAAAGAGGAGCATAAGTTAGCCTATGACTGTGAGGGGGAGGCTTTTAGCGTCTGATATACGCTGTCGACCAACGCGGGCCCCCAAGTTACTCCATGAGCACCGGATTGCTTGATTGAGGTCAGCTAGAAATTGCCTATCTTGAATACTAGGTAACTGGAGTAGCGTACTCTTCTTCGATGAGGCTCGAATTTGCCTGCATGGTGAGGATTGACGTCGGCGAGTGGTAGGAAGACCAGGGGAACGCTATGCCGACGTGTGTTTTGAAGAAGTCACCCCTTATGGTGGAGGGTCCGTTATGTTTTAGGCGGGCGTAACTTCCAGCTATCGTACCGAAATAGTTAATATTAATTGAAAATGGCTCACTAAATGCGCAAAAGTACATAACAGAAATTCTTTGTCAACATGCACAACCCGCACTGATTGTAATTGGTGAAGATGCCATTTATATGGACGGTAATGCTCGGACCCACGCTTCTGGTGACGTAGATGATTATATGCAAGAAGTCGGTATTCGTCGTTTGGATTGGCCAGTGTGGAGACCCGACCTTAACTTTATTGATCAAGTCTGGGACCTCCTGAAAAGGCGAGTAGAATCTGATCAACCACCTCTCCACAAAACAACAGGGAGCTTAAACGTGTGATCTCGGCTAAGTGGGAAATCATTTCACAGGACACCATCAAAAGCCTGGTGGAAAGCATGCCAAGACAATTACATGCCGTAATCGCTGCAAGGGGAGTATATACTCATTATTATTTTTTAATTTCTTTTATTAAAATACCATAAAAATACTCGTAGTCTTAATTTCGTTATACCCATAAAAATGTCCATTTTAACACGGATCTCTGTGTTACATTGACTAAAACACCGATTCCAGGATTTAAGTGTGTGTATATTATATTCTCATTGATAATAAGAAATTTCTAGTCATCTAAGCTAATGACATACTAAAAATATTAATATTATCCATGGAAAAGCCAATGACTGTAAGGTGCCCATTTTTTTTGCAAAGGAGTGTACATTAATAAAACACTGAAAAAAAATAAACATTCAATCAATATTAGATATTAAGATTTATATACATAATAATTGTCTTTGTTATTCTTGCAGCTTTTTAGTATAATTATGAAAATTCGTTTAAAAAAAACCAGAGCCGAGCAGAGATTCATAGTTTCATTAATTTTGCCATAATATCAAAATGCTTTCGAACAGAAAGCATTTTGATATTAAGGTCAATAAAAACACCGTTCACTAATGTTATCATTTTGATTGTTATTCGCTATGTCTACGATTGCTTTCAGTTTATGAATAAGCGCTTGCTATCCGCGTTACAGCTAAATAGCGTCGTCTATAAATAAAATGCGAATAAAGTTATCTGAAATATCAGTTATTCATTGGAATAATACATCAAGTAAATGGGTAACTATACCATTGTTGTTACTCAATTAATATATCAAAGTGTTAATAAATCTTAATATTTTTATTTTGTAGCCATACAATGATAATCTAAATATATATAATTGAAATCCACGTATATAGTGACTCATCACGATATCTCAGGAACTATAAATACCTATAGACTCGAAATTTGGCATGAACCTTCCTTTCGCCGATTAGAGGTCAGCTAAGAACGGACTTTCCGGCACGCGAAGCGGGGGTATCAGCTAGTATTAATATAATTGTATGGTTACAACATAGAAAACATTAAGATTTTTTAATATCTTGAATAAACCGACTGGGTGGGCCAATTATTGGGTGGGGTGTCAACGATGATATAGTTTACCCAACATTTATAATCCGCGCTAGAATTTAATGTCAAATTGACATAACATTCGCTATTATAAACTAGATTAAACTAATTAGCGTTATCCATAAATAATAAATCTGAGAAACTTATCTGAATTACTTAACTGCTGTGTAACTTACTTATCCAAATGTTTATTTGTAAACTGTTAAATAGGCCCTAAGAAAGTATCAAGTGTTTTTATATGAATTGTTCATTGGAAAAGTTATCATAGTAACTGGAATTAGTTACGCGGAGAGTAGGAGTGGAATTGTAAAATAATTACATTTTATTGTTATAAATGTCAAATTCAATGTTTAGGATTAGTAATAAGGTGATGCTGGTGCAGGTATTATTATAAAGTCAATTATGGGACATTTAAAATGGATTGATGATAATGGTAGCATATTTTAAGTAATGATTCGTGAAGGGATTTAGTATTAATTTAGTTATAAGACACTGGCGATACTATATGCCAAATTCATTTGAAATTTTGTTTTAAATGTCATTCGTAACATATCCTAGATATTTTCTTAATTTTGATCCAACGTAAAATATGATATAGAATTACTTTGTTTTAATGCATTTTTATAAGTTAAGTTTAAAATTATTGCTCAAATATGTTAAGTTTTTTTTTTTATAAGTCTTAAATTTTATATGACCGAATAAGTAATTGTACGAAATCGCATCTCGCTTCATTTATAAAATAAACTTTACACATATTTGAAAGTGATACAAGTTAAAATGATAATAAATAGTTAAATGTAGCAATTTTTCAATTACATGTTAGAATATATTTGCATCTTTAAAGTAATTGGAATAAAATCATAATATTTATTCATTGTTACTCCGTTGGTATGACAATATCGTGTCATATAACCACTCATAAATACTCATCGTTTACTACGTATACAGTACAAATATGATTTCATTTTTTTCAATTAGTTGAAATTGTAAGGTAACTAAGATATGTCCGCGACTTCGTCCACGCTTGACTTGAAATGCCCACGGAATTCTCGGGACACAAAGTATCGTAGAATTTAAATAGAATGTAAGCTACCTTTTTAGTGGAAACCGGGTTGGAATAAGCTAATTTTATGCATTTGAAAAACTTCCAACCGCTCCGGGAAAATTCCCGCAGAATTCCCCGGGATAAAAAATATCACACTTTATTACACAAAATTTACTATCGATCAGTGAAAAAATCACACTGGAATAGGTTTTTTTTTATCTAGCCATTTAAAATAATTCCCGCGAGATTCCCGGAATAAAAAGTAGCGCAGATTTTAAGTCTAGGAATTTGCTGTCGATCACCGGAAACCGCATCGAAATCGGTCCTGTAGTTTTTACGTAAATCTTGAATAAACAGACATCCGACAAACAGAAATATTTTTTTTTTTAAATAGCTTCAATGTACAGACACGGCATGTTTCGAATTTTATAATATAGATTTTGCAAGGTACAGATGGATAGTCGCTGCTATATTTTCGTAAAATTATTTAATTGACGTAACACCTAAAAGTGAGTTTCAATATAATGTTTCTACGAAGTTCGGTGTAACTAGGCCGAACTATACTGATGGGAAAATAAGAACTTTTTTTTATAAATCCAAATTATTCTACTATTATGAAACTCATTCTTCTTTGTAATGATATTAGGTTTTTATCGGTAAACTGTATCTCGTCATTACCCTTATGCTAAATCTCGGTTGTAAATGGAGGTGTAAGGTCTTCCCCTATTTAGACAAGCCAATAATGTCTAAATAGGGGATTTAGACATTGGCTTTGCCTTTATACCTCACGACATCAAGTCAGCATTGCTAATCCAAGCCCTTCTACCGGCACCAGGCGGAGATCCAGCGTGGTCATAGGAAACCATTGTAGGCGACTATAATTGTATGTTACGTCACAGACATGAAATCGGCTAGTGTGGGCTATTTTTGACACAGTCATCCTGCGTGACTCCATATATCTACCGACGCGTATTCATTTCAGTAACACGTAGCTTGTGTTTGTGTTGCACGAGCACAATCCACGCTTCACTCCCACACAAAAAGGCCAGGACATTTCACAATCAAGAAATATAATTTACAATCATTACTACTTTTGGTGTTTTACATAGACCATTTGAATAACATAGTGTCTACTAAGAGTGCATAGATTAACATAAAATAAATAAATACAATATTTTTCTAGTTGACATAACATGTAGTTAAGTTTTTTATTTCGCACATGTGCACTATAATATGGAAACACACTCTTAAATGATACTCTTTCATTTTGTATATTAAAGACAATTTATACTAATAATTAAATTTGAAATTATTGTATAGGTATATATTTAATAGCGATTTCTTGCAATTCTTATTTAAAATATTGCTGAGTGAAAATAAGTATAATGCGAGTTTGAACTTTTGACTATTTTTGTTACTATTAGATTATAAAATGCTCGTATTTTGAATGAAAATATTTGTAATTTCAACTGAATCAAGTATTTTCTATTGTGTATAAATGTTTACTGTAATCTATTTTTACAAAGTAAGCTCTTACTATCTCTTTGAAGTTCCAAGAAGGAACACTTTACCTTAGTTGATAAGTGACAAGCACGAAATTTTTAAACTGAAGTTTAGGCTATATTTTGTAGAATTTAATGTATTTTATGAAACTTCTATTGAATCAAATTAATCCTTACAATATTTTGGTTAGTTATATATTCGATTATAAGTTTATTATCTGTGATTGTTAGGCTACAGGGTTTAACGAAAAAAAGGTCATAATATCTAGGTCTATGTTTAATATAATTTCGTAGTATTCATAGACCTAGGTATTTGTTATTGGGAATTTATTAAATAGTTTAAGTAAGTATCCTTGTTTACGTTCCCGTGCCGTCCAGGTCGACCAATTTTATTGGGAAGTATTACACATTTCCTTTCTTCTCCTCCTTCCAAAATTGTACAAAGTACATGTAATCCACAATGTATAGTGGATAATAATTATAAATGAATGGGTGCTGGACCACAGAATTATCACATTAACGTATAAAAAAGTAGGCACATGATGTATAGAAACCGAAACTGGTGATTCTCTATAGATGATGCATTAACACGTGTCAAACTAATGTCAGTGACAAAATATCTATACTCTGATTTTTAATTACCTGGACTAAAATGACAGCTACGATCGACTTTTTAACCGATTTCAAAAAGGAGGAGGTTCTCAATTTGTTTTTTTTTATGTATGTACACCGATAACGCTGAGATTTTTGATCCGAATTACGTGATTCTTTTTTAGTTTGATGCGGAATAGTAGCCATTTGGTCCCCTAAAAATTTAACATAGTTTGGCCGAGTAGTTTTTATTTTATGAACATTTTTTATGACAAAATTTTCCGTTCCCGTTTCTTGGGACCTATATTTTTTAAGGCGCGCGGCACCTTTCGTAGGCCTACCCATAGCTAGACACTAAAAAGTAACAAATAAAAAAAACTTCGTTTAAAAAACTAACTTCAAATCTAAAAGTATAAAATAACTTATTTCTAAAGCTATTTTTAATTATAATATCTTATTTTTAATATATATTATCTAAAACATCTTGAAGTCGATGGGCAGTGAAAGATGAAAATTACTATATTTTGAAAATTACTAAGCACCGACTTTAAGATGTTTTAGCTAATATATATTAAAAAGAAGTTATTATAATTAAAAATAGCTTCAGAAATAAGTTATTTTATACTTTTTAGTTTTTGAAAGCGGTTTTTTTATGTTGCAAGTTTGAAGCAACTCATCACTGGGAGTTGTATTCTATAGAATTTCTATAGAAATTATTTAGGGTTCAATTCACAGGATGCGTGTTGATTCAACACACACAACTCTTATGAATAAAAGAAAGGTTGACACCGCAGCTGTCATTAAAATAAAAATCAGTACAGCAAAAGTAAAATGAATATATATATATATACATTGCACATATGTGTGTATAAAATATTCAAAAATGAATAATTAATATTAAATGATAGTAGTTTTGGACATATCATACACTCGAAACAAAAAAATTCATTAACTACAAAGAAGTATTAGTCAATTTCTATTACATTAGGAAATTAACTGTTGATATCGGTTTAGTTAGATTTTGTATCACGGCGTTTCTCTACTAGAATCATCACTTTTGCCCTATGTAGTGCTATCTAGGTCTCTATTTTCAATATCTAGCTGCACTTTTACATATTGCGGAAAAGGCATAGACCAATTTTAATTACTTTATATATTTCGGCATTGAATATTGACGGTACAGCATCCTTTATATAATTAGATGTTAGCATTAATAAGTATAATAATTTGATTCTTTGACAGTTGGATTAAATTTTGGTTGTTAATTGACAAAAATGTGTTTTTGCGTAATGTGCATAAAGTTAAAAACACAAATATAGTGGCGAAAATTAACGAACGATCCTTTGATAATATGATTTATCATAAGATTGATCTGAGTTTTTCATATCATGCAATCAGCGAATGAACATATTTTTGTCTTGAAATAAAGAATCGAATAAGTATGTATAGATAGATGTGCCAAATATATGTCTTCTTTGGAAATTGGTAAATTAGCTGTAAGTTACTTTTAAACTTTAGTGCAGTTTCATTCTTTCTCGTAACGAAGAAATTTGGAAAATTGTGATATCACATTGAAAGAACGAGATTGCAAGTTCATAATGAATTATTATTGCCGTGGTACTAATATGTTGTATTGAAGTTATGTGAGTTTTGCCATAACGTTCAATAATATAAATATGGCTATGCAAGGAATTCTTTAAACATATAAGCTCGTGTTATATTGGGGATGTTGTTTAGTGAATGGACTTTTCCTGTGTGTTACATTACACAGGAGGTTTAGATGTTGCTCTTGTAACCAAACGGTGGAATAATGTAAATTTTTAAAATGACTATAGAAACGGCCATACGTTTAAACGTATTTGTATAAAGTTGATAATGAGAGGATATTTTCACCTCTAAGTAATGATATTAAGGTATGTCTATAGGTTACGTAACCGACATTACCGTTGGTAGTATGTAAGTTTTAAATTGTCCATAAAATGTAACGGGAAGTGTATTTTAGGGGTACTATTGAGACGAGAAGGGCTTTTTGGCCGTAATTATTGTATCTATATTTGTAGTAAAATCCTGGTAATAACACACAATTTACAACAGATAATATTTTTAGAAAAATTGGCATATAATTATCAAACGAATTTGCACATGTAGCATCTTTACAATGATAGTCATACGTATAATATGTAAACCAAAATTAAAGTAAACGACCAAAGATCCATGAATGACATCGAGATGTGGTGCTGGTGGATGTAGTAACTCAAAATTACAACTAACTTTTCGTCCAACTACCTTAAAAGTCTGAGTATCTTTACCATATTGACCAATAAGTCGATGATAATCTTGATGTTGTCCTTATTGGTAAATTGGAAATAAATACCTAACTTAGAACTGTTCAAAGTATTCGGTGTGAGCAAATTGCCATTTCAATTGACACAATAATGTTTTATCACTGACAGTATACGTAACTGAATATAATTGTAATTAATGGATGGCGATAAATTGGCGATAAAGGGATAAATCAGGGGTCATTTGAGTATTGCATAAACACGCTTTCAACAACTAGAGTCGTTGACCCTTCTGTTATAAATAAAAATCATGACACCCTATCTCTAAATAATTAATAAATCTAAAGTTTTTCTAAAGCCATTAAATGTCATAGTACGGTTAAACCCCGAATTATTTTATTCGCTACAATTAAGACGTCATAAAGCATAAAATTCATAGAAAATCAAGGAGGTTGTGAGGTTTGATAAAACAATATAAAAGTATCTCTGTTGATTTGACTGTCAAGTACCCAATTGAACGTTTATCTGTGACATTGGGAAAATCAATGCCAAAGGCGTTGGAGCCAACATCAAAAATGTCATTTATACCTTATAGAAACGTTGATCACAGAGTGTATTTTTTTTACTGTGGCTTTAAAACATTCTAAAGATGCAAGGCATGTATTTTAAGAATATTGTTGGGGAACTCAAAATTTAAATGATGAACTCTGCTGAGTTTTCAGCAAGGTCCTCGAATTAGGTGTTCAAGCTTTAAAAAAAATAGTGTAATCATTGGATAGTCGGAACGACCCGACTCGAATGTTCGGATTCCTGCCGCTTCTCGCCTTGTTTTAAACCCTGTTGAAGGTTATGGTCTGATAGAACTTTTTGAATGTGGAACTTTTTATACCGTATGTACATCTCAGCCTTTCGATCTATATACTAACATATAGATATAGACTAAGAGAAAATTATCGCATCTGTGCTCCTAATGGGTATAAAATGTCATCAGTAGATCAAAACTTGAGCTGTGGACACGGGTTTACAATGTTGTTATATAAATAAGTTCAGTGTGGGAATGGTAATAACAAGCTGTACGTTTGAGGCCGTACTTCAATTAGAATTGTATACGATTACCTATCAATATAATATTAAAAAGAAATATAGTGACTGTATTAGTGTTATTATTAAAAAATATAACATTCTACACCATTCCCACCTTTTTTATGTTTTGATTGTAGTTTCTTTATGGAAATTTTGTGTTTACTTCAAATTCCGTGTAATAATTGACTGTTTTAAACCAGAAAGATATAAGAGGTCGAAATTGGTATTATTTGGAAATCGAAAAATCAGAGCCGTACAAACGGTTGACATATTCTATATTGCTCAAATGAAAACTAGACGATATTTAAATAAACTTTCGAATCTGCATAATATATGTAGTAAATTTTTGATTCATGTCAAATACTGATTTGTTGATTTCGTATGTTGCCTTATTAGCGATTAGGCTCGAAGGACCAAATTTAAAAACTATCCTTTTTATAGAAACAGGTTTAATCAAAGTTAGTTAAAGCTTTGCAGCGTACGTTATTTGCAGATTCGATAGTGTAGTCTAAGAGTCGTCAATTAATTTGTTTAAAAATTCGTCTCGAAATCTGTATTAAATTTTATTATTGTATTCATAATAAGCTCACCTTACTTTTATAAGAGTTGTAATGACTTGGTCTGAATAGCACCAACAAGTTACATCGATTAACCCCAATAATAAAAGAAACTCGTATTGTGATAAGATATACTATATGTTATTTAATGTTAGCTGCTTTTGTGGATGTGTTTTGCCAATTTTATCTGAAGAGGAAAGAGGGAGGTAGTATAATAGTCGTTAAACGTATTATTGATGTTTCACTATAGTTCGTATATATCGTAAGAACATCTATTGATAGTTGTTCTTACCATTATAATAATAAATAATACTAGCATATATTTTTGGCTGTCTTTCCACATTTTGTGTCACACCTCATCGCTGTTTTTAATTACCAACAGATGCTTGCATAGTAGATAGTTTATCATACAAAATTAATGTTGGGCAGGCGTAGGCTATAAAGCTTAGTACATATATATATATATCTGCAATGGGATTAAGAAAGCTTTCACAGGGATGAATATTTATTCAACATGGTATATTTAATAAATTAATAAGAAATGGTTATTGAACTTTGAGGAGTCTCGATTCTTTTTATCTAAGGATTCTGTATCTATTTTGGTAGGATTAAATTTCAAATTTAAAATTCGCATCAATGCTATAAAACAAAATGTGATGCGAACTAAAACGTAGTATACATACTAGTATTAAATATTATTATTAACTTTATTACACAATATATGATAGAATAAGAATAGTATTAAATAATTGTTCGCAGTTCTTTTTTAATTTACTCATTTGAAAATATTAAACTTATTTTAACTGCTTACGTTGTAATATTATATCATATCTTATATGAAATTATAGAATTGGAAAATCTATAAACTCAAATATATTTATTGAACCTTTCAAACATTAACATTTAAATAAAATTAAACAGTTAACATATTATTTTTTATTAAATGTCAAATATGTTTTGTATTTTTATTATTTTAAGCAATTTTCTGTAAAGACAGTGTTTTTAAGTTTTTTTTAAATTGTATACTCGTATTAAGGCAATCTTGTATGTTAGTTTGGTGCTTTATTTGATAGCATAACCAAAGATGTGATGCGTATAATAATGTTCGTAATGTGATTTTACCGCACATCGATTGTTGAACACATATTGCCTATAAGGTCAAAACTTGAAATTTAAATGCCTTACGAAGTGGCGCTTAGCAGAATGGTTCTTGTAATTAAGCTTAGAAAAGTTTGTATTATGGAAAGAGGTAAAAACTGTTTGATAGCTGTTGAAAGCTTATACCATATGGAATAGGATATAAGGTAATCTGCAGATTTAAAATATTCATAATATTGTCAACCAAATAACACATGTAACACCGCTTTCTATAAAAGTTCAATGAGAGAAAGAGAGGGCAATAATGTATCTTTTTCTCATTCTTTCATGCAGAGAATAATAATGAAAATATTTCAAATCTTGCTATTCTATAAAATAGCTTCTTGCTTTGTTTAAAAGTTTAATATCTTTTTATTTCTATGGGAAACAGGCGTGACAATATGTATGTATGTATTTCTAGAGGTTGGCTGTAAAGTTAAAACGCTTTATATAACGCGGGTGCTTCAAAGTTGATCTTTATGTAGGCTATACATGGTAAAACAGTAAGCTCTTTTCACCAATTACAATAATACAGTTGTCTCGTAAGTACGTTTATGAGCGTATTTATGTACAGAGAATTTACACCAACTTACAGACAAAAAATGGCTGCGCTATATGCGCTTGGTCATCGAAAATCAGCAATTATCAGCCTTCTGCGGCTAATCTGGCGAGGCTGTAACGGTTGGTCCGATGTATTATTACAAATGCAGTAGGCGGCTGGGTCGCGAACCACCAGGCTGTTTTTAGCCGCGAAGGATTGTCAGCTGACTTTACCAAGTGCTTTTAAATAAATCAACCGCTACGGCTAACGCGCTCGTGCTGCGTAGTTTCAACCAAATTGAGCGATCTTGATGAGCACTATTGCTCCCGTGTTTGTCGCGTCAGAGGGCTTACTCTCAACGTCGTTCGTTTTTGTTTTACAATACAACGTTTTCTGGCTTGTTTTTTTTTTAAATATTTAGTACATTTTCCAATAGACTATGTTATTGTAGTTTTAAAGAAATCTTTGTTCTTTCTTTCGTCTAATAAAAATTTCATTGATTCTTTCGGGCTGATCAGACGAAAACGGACGACGAAAGGAGTTTGAGAGTAAGGCCTCAGAACTCACTGATCTCTTGTCGTTAGATGCGTGCGGTGTATACAATTTTTCAATTATAGTTTGATCTCACTGGTCACCGCAAACTTTTCGGCTTAATGCCCTTGTATTCATTCTGGCAAGCAGACAACCTGTATCGACCTATTAGCAGAGTTTGTATTGGATCCCTATGCTGAATTTATACGCGCTTATTGACGCTGGTTCGGTGCGAAGTATGGACATTTTAAATTAAAATATCGCCTATCTGTCTGGTTTGTTGGTTTCAAAAGGGCTGGTAGATCGGCTAACGCTTTTTGCTTTCTACTTAAACGCGCTCATTATATTGTAGGTACACATACTGTACAACTCAGTTTTGATCGTAGCGAGATTCCATGAGACCCATGTAAATATTTCCAACTCGATTTGGCTTTTCGTTGATATGCAGAACCATTCTAGATAAGTTTTTAAAGCATCTTTTCATTTCTCATATTCTGAAAGTACGCTTGGAGTTGCCTAATCAAGGGATAAAAACAGCACTTTTCGTCCGTGGGAAACGATTCTCCCTGCTGTCAAAAATTTAGAAAACTATGCGAACCATAGACAACATGCGACTCGTGTCCCAATTTTTTTTAGAGCCACTGTTAAATCGCGGCATAAATTGTAATAAAAAATATCAACAATTTTGTAATATTGTTTTATACTTAGAAATTACTTTTCGCTAAATTATTAATTAATTTACACAAATTTCAGCTAAATGTTTACTACCATCAGAGACAAAAAAAGGCTGGTAGAATGCCACACAATAAAAAAATACTTGACGTTTCGACGATTAACGACGATCGACGATTTAGATATGAATTTAACGCCTGATTTTAATAGAGAAGTAGTTGCTTGTTTGTCTAATCAGTTATTATTTACTCTTCTCATATTCGAAATGAAAAGCAGAGTGTTAACCTCGGTTGAAAGTCAAATTATTAGCGCACGAGCTACGCTCGTGCGCTAAACCATCTCGTGTAACAATGTACTATTTTGTTGTTCTATCTTTTATTCCTTACGCTTATTTTTCGTTATACAGTTGAACTAGAAATAGGTAAAATATCAAGGAAAGTAAAAAAGTTGGTCAATTTTTTCTTTCCTTGATACTTTACCTATTTCTAGTTCAATTGTTTTCAGTAGTAAAATTTTAAGCGATGCTTTTCAATCGAGTTCAATATTTTTTATATAATAAAAACTATATTATTAAACATTGGAAAACGGGAACAATTAATCAATTTTATAATTCAAAATGTATAATTTAGATTTCGAGAAATGTGATTGTTATTTCTGCGGTTAAGTCAGAATAACTTCTAGTATCTAAAATAAGAGCTTCGGACATGCACATTATTATATATTGTAAAAGTTTGATGTCATTGATGAAATTGGTGATTATTCAGTGTAAAATGTAAAAAAATATTTGTAGTCAATAATAAATAATAAATGATTTATAAATATCAAACCTAGACATGAGTGGATGAAAGAATTATGTTACATTATTATTTTTTTTATATTGAAGGAACGTGTTAAATGAGTGCGAAAATAACGCATTTTTAGTTTATATTTAAAAATAGCACGTAATGAAGGGGTTATGTAACAGACTAAAGGATAATATAAAAACTTTTGCAAATTATCTCAATGTTTACCAAATGTTTCCCCTTCATGCACTCATTTTGTTTCACTATTTTGCATTTTGGAAATAAATTAGTAGTAGGTATGGTATGCGTAGTAACAGCGAGATGGTTGTGTGTAAGTTGAAATTTTCTAAATTCCAAATCGTTTTGATTATAAAATGTTGAACAGTATAATTCAAAATTGCTGATATAACTCTTAAAACTATATATATATATATATATATATATAGTTTAACAATAAATATAACAGAGGAAGAACTATTTGCGTAAACTTTAATCACTACATAAATAATTTCATGAATAACGATAAACATGAGGAGTATATATATTATGTAGATACGTAGAATATTAACGTCGTAAGTGCCGAACCACCACGGTTTACAAAAACAAAAAACATTAATATACATGTCTATTATACTTTCATTTGTAATCGAATTTTACGTAATATTATTAATGTCTTTATAATTCGGTTAACAATGAAATTTAAAAACGAATAGATTAAGATATCATGTTCTTTTTCTGAAAGACGATGTTTTGTCCCTTAAGACAATTGAAATTACAAGTTTCCGTATAATATCAGCCGCTAAATGTCTCCATGCTCGGGCTTTCCCATTTTAGGAGAACAAACAGTGTACTAGCCACACTTATCTAAGGCCGATTGGCGGGTTTCACACGCTGGTAATCTTCACATGTAGATTTCCTCAATACATTCTTCTCCAATGTTAATTTTATGGTATGGTAATTCTAACAATATCCTTAATAGGTCAGAAAACTGCCTAAATGTTGAATACTCCAGGCCAGGATTCCAACCTATCTTATTAGCTAGGTACAAATTTTATACAAAATTAATGTTTTTGTCAAATTACGCAAACATTATTTACTTTAATATGAAGCTTCAAAAGACTTGAAATTATTTAAAGAAATATTATGTATCTGACTCATATTTAAGTAATTAAATCTAGTCAATGGAATCATTTTAATAGTTTCAGAGGAAAGTCTAATAAAACTACAGGCTATTAAAACAATTAAAATAGTTTTATTTCAAAATTTGTATTGTATTGAATAATTTTATACTGTTCTGAGTTAAGCACAAAATGAGAGTTTATTTCTTTGTATCATTTAATTTTTGTATCTCTTTTTTGCGAACAATTTATATGTGAGTAGAAGAGTAGAATTAAGTAAATGTTTCAAAGTGTTTTGATGTTAAATGGGTGTCAATTAAAAGACAAATAAACCTTTTGAAAATGGATTTCATTTTTATTTCGATTTTTGTTTATTTATTAAAATCTTATTTTCCATGTGGATGTGGTGGGTAAATATTACACACAAAAATATATTTAGGGTCACGAATAAAGTTTAGGTATAATATTTAAAGAATTGTACGACAAAATGACTTCTGAGGATTAGTTATGCAATTCTATGAAATACTGTATTTTCCACCGCTGTCTATTGCTAGGGTCGTAATTTAGGGTGAACTGTACTTTATCGTGGAATATGCAGATATATGGTTGTTAATTAATGACGAGTTTTCACTGGTGGAAAGTTATATGGGGAACAAACGCATAGACATAATCCCTCTGTTAATCTCAGTAAAATAGATACGTCCTAGAAAATTAAATTTAGGTTTGACGGCGTATAGTATATATAATACGCGCCAGATGGTTTCATAAAGACTGCGAAGTATAAAAGAAAATGTTTATAAATCTGATCCAATCGGGACTTAATGCTAGAATGATGATAGTGCTATTTTGTAGATGTATATTAGTACCTAGTGCTAAAGTATGGGGAATATCGACAAATTTTGGAAGTAATTTCAGGACATTTTAATGCGAACTAAAAATATTTTAAAATTAGTCGTCATAACAACCTTGAGTTGTGTTCCGGCACTAATGGTCAGGTTCCAGTCTCCGTTTAGATTTAGAGAGCGGGTAAGAGCCCCTTTGGTGTTTCAAATTTCCATAGGCGATGGCAACCGCTTTCCATCAGACGGGTTGTCTGCCCCTCTGCTGATCTCGTGCAATATTTTTTTTCTGACTGAATAGAATTACTGATTATTAATATATGGTGTATCATTATCAGACGCGATTGTCTTTGCGAGATAGTAGACTGCGCTGGAGAAGGAGTGGAACGTAGCTGGTCAATCACAGGACTAGACATAGATGCACGCTACGAGTGAAACTACTCTGCTACAATATCTATTGTAAAGCATTCCCACATCGCAACAATTTGAATTTTTCTACTGTTTCGTTTTTTGCTATGTGGCATACACACTTGTCTCATTTGGATGATCCGATCAATACTGCGTTGCATGATCGAGTATTATAATGTGTGAACGAAACGAGTTTTATCAAAACTACCAGAACAAACTATACATCTTAGAAGCAATCTTTATTCTACGATATACTATAAATATCTTGTACTCGTACGTATTAACAATTGATATTTTAAATACACACGAATCAAAATGACAGATGCGGACGAAGCTTGAGATATTGTATCTGGTTATTACTCAAAAACAACTAGTGTAAATCTAGTTCCGCGTGGCGTGCAATACTTAGACTAGTTTTACTCATATATCCTGATTCTGGACTATATACATACACACACACACATATATATATATATATATATATACGAGTGTATATATATATATATATCTATGTATATATTATAATTTAATCAATTTTTGTTTTCCGTGTATTTTGTTAAAGATCAGTTGCACACTGACATTGAATTTATTTTAGTAAACAAAATTTACTATTCGTCATAATTGTTATGCACAATAGTCAAAATGTTGGTCATCATTATGAATAGTTTTTCTTGAACATATACCTACCTACACAAGTAGAGAGATTACTTCTTATGTCCTGAATTTGTTTTAAACATGACCTATATTTTTACAGTTACTTTTTTACTAGGCAATTGTCATCTTAAGTCGATGTTAGACAATTAATTTCTGTCTTTCAACTTGGATGAATCAACCAAAGTATCCATATAAACTTGAATCATTCAATGTCATTGAATGTCTTCCTACCCTTTCTGTTCCGTGTCTTTCAACCAAATTGACTCATTTTGGTTGATTTGTCTAATATCAGCAATTAGTAGGTCTTCTTTTTTAATGCCTTAAAAAATCACAAAAATGGTGCAGTTTTGGTTCTGAGGGTCAGTTTTTAAGGGGTTGTTGGAAGTCTGTATAAGTGTATAATGAAATGATGAACCGATTGTGATAAAATTTGGTAGATCCTTGAAACTTAGAAAGGGTTAACACTTTACCTACTTGTTAAAAGTAGTGAATAACTGGTTATAATTTGTTTGCAAGCTTATCAATTTTGTTCAGTTCTTAGAATACCGTGGCCATTAAAGACAGAACACTTTGCCTGCCTTTGTGTTACTCCTTTTTCTTAGAAACTACTGGGTTTCTTTATTAAAAATGTACTTACTTGAAATTTTTGACATAATTTATAAAGCGGATAACGTTTTTATGTATCAACTAAAAGCGGGCGTAGCTAGCTATATTTTACATATTAGGTACGAATATTAATCATTTTACAATTTGTAATCATTCTGTCAGTTTTAGGAAGTCTTATTTCTATAACATAATGAAACCCTTACGATAACTTTCAGGTTAATATCGTGGCTGCTCTGGCTCTTACGAATGTGGCTTATTATTCATGAAAATATCATACGATTGCCGAGACTTCTGTAGTAAGTAGGTGATGTGATGTTTATAAACCTGTTCATTAATTTACATGGTTGCTATGCCATGACATTATAGACCGCACTCGCATATTATGACATTTCATTTACGAACAGTCAATGAACTAGGGAAGGGGACAAATGAGTGTGGTCATGTAATACTTACATTTAATGTTGGATGTATTTTTAAAATAAACAAGTTATTGGTTGAACTTGAGACGCTTGTATAATTTGTACCTAATTGTTTTATTATTTTAAATTTGTAATTATTATTTCCATTTTTTTGCCCCTTCTCTGGGTTCACTTGTTTCAGATTAATGTAAAACGCAGTTTTGCATATTATACAAATCTTATGTAGTAGGAGCAAACTTTTACATGATATTTATGCAGCGTAAATACGACATCAAGTCCAAAAGATAGCGATAGTTGCCTATATCTTTACGGAGCTTTACAAATTACTGCTTCAATATTTCTTTTTGCTTAGCTTTTAGTCATACTGACTGTTGCTGTGATCTGCTTTCCGGCAACATGTGTAGACTTAGCCGACGGAGGAGGAGGAGGGCTGCGGATACTGCTTTGCAGAGCTCCCAGCTATAAATACGGAGCGGTGTGGGATTGGGGATCTCGGAGTGCTTATCGCATCTCACTCTCAGTTAACCTTTATGGATGTTCCTATCACCTAGAGCACCCCTAAGTCATTGAGTCGAGGCTTGATGTAGAAATACTGTCGTGCCTCACACGCTGAAGCTAGATAACGCCCAAATTTTAATGTGTAAATCAGGTAGCTTTAGTGCACAGGAGTCCCATATATCCCACTAGATCTGTTCTGGACTACAAGAGGGAGGCATAACAGTATTTCTATGAGCTTTTAAGGCTATTATACCTGCGGTTTCTAGACTGAATTAGTAAAACTTAGAAAGATGTTTGTCAAAACTTCAATTATGGACTGATTTTGTCTAATATAAGGTGTTTGAAATAATAAAACGCCAAAAGCCGAGCGGCGAATGACATATGTAGTTATCTATTTTAGCTATTGTTGTAATTTGGAACTTTTCGGACTTAGCTACGTTTTAATCTGGATGGTCGTCTTTCTTATTACAATTCTTCCATGTTCTAGATTAGAACTGGGATATGTTAATATTACCCCTTTTTCAATAGGAATTATAAACATATTAACAGTTTTACAAAGAATTTTTAAATTAATTACCTATAGTTGTGTTTATTACAATAATAAATAGAACTATTGTATAAATATCCTATAAATAAACTAAATTATATATATATATATATATATATAATAAACAAAATATTACATTTCAATTTGGAATGTGTCATTTGTATATGATTGTTTATTGTGTTTTCTCATTTTGGCGCCAATACATTGTACAACATTTTGCGATATTAAAATGGAGTGGGGCGATAAAGAAAACCGAATCGCTGTGATTGTTTTACACAAAGTAGGCATGGAGCCAAATGCAATTTTTAAAACTCTCCATACGCTTGGTATTAGTCAAATGTTTGTGTACCGGGCTGTTAATAGGTACAATGGGACCTCCTCTGTTTGTGACAGAAAAAGATCTGGTCGTCCACGCAGTGTTCGTACGAAAAAGGTGGTCAAAGCAGTAAGGGAAAGAATTCGAAGGAATCCTGTCCGAAAGCAAAAGATTTTATCTCGGGAGATGACGATATCACCTAGAACCATGTCGCGTATTTTAAAAGATGACTTAGGACTTGCAGCCTATAAGAGACGCACTGGTCATTTCTTAACTCATAATTTAAAAAAGAATAGGGTGGTAAAATCGAAACAACTACTGAAGCGGTACGCAAAGGGAGGTCACAGAAAAAAATTGTTTACGGATGAGAAAACTTTTACAATTGAGCAACATTTTAACAAACAAAATGACCGTATTTATACTCAAAGCTCTTAGGAAGCTTCTCAATTGGTCGACAGAGTGTGACGTGGGCATTATCCGTCTTCAGTGATGGTTTGGTGGGGTGTTAGCTATATGAAGGAGTGACTGAGCCATATTTTTGTGAAAAAGGTATCAAAATATCGGCACAAGTATATCAAGATACCATTCTTGAGAAGGTAGTTAAGCCCCTTAACAACACCATATTCAATAACCGAGAATGGTCCATCCAGCAAGACTCGGCGCCGGGTCATAAAGCTTGGACCACGCAGTCTTGGTTGGAAACGAACGCTTCGGAGTTTATCAGAGCTGAAGTCTGGCCGTCGTCTAATCCCGATCTTAATCCGCTGGATTATGATTTATGGTCAGTTTTAGAGAGTACGGCTTGCTCTAAATGCCATGATAATTTGGAGTCCCTAAAACAATCCATACGATTGGCAGGGAAGAATTTTCCCATGGAAAGAGTGTGTGCTTCTATCGATAACTGGCCTCAACGTTTAAAGGACTGTATTGCAGCCAATGGAGACCACTTCGAATAAGCTTTTTGTATTTTAAATTGTTTTATATTTGTGCATTAAACTAACACACTGTAAAACTTATAAATGTTATTTGCAATAGAAAAAAAATCTGTGTTACAATATATATATATATATATATATACATATATATATATATATATATATATATATATATTGTAACACAGATTCTTTTAATTTTTTAAATAAATTAAAAAAATTATAAATAATATAAAAAAAACCTACATTACAACCCGACCAACCAGACCACTATCACAGTGTACCGAGAAGGCCGGCAGCATTACCTCTCTGGATACAAAGACTAATCCTTTGAACGAGGTATGCTCCAGCATTCTGGTCTCCTGTTGCACCGACCACACTTTTTTTTATATTGATACAGTTGGTGGGCACTTGGCCCTCACGGACCCAAAGTCTCTACCCCAAATGCCTTAATTCTCCTATGTACCCTTTTTTATACAGGGGAAATCCGTTTGAAAACCGTGAGCCGCGTGAGGGGGAAAGGTGGCGGCCCTTGTGTGGGATTCGCCAGGTCGGGGTGGCACTAGCACCTCACACGTGAAGTGCTATTGCCACGCCGCGGTTAGGGAGACCCACTAAAACCCCTGTCCGATCCTCTAGCGTCCTTCGTCCGGGCTGTGGGCTCGCTCGCGCATTCACCTCCAGCCCGGACGGACTCCCATGCACCCTGTTCCAAGGGTATATCAAAAGCATATTTGCACTGTTTGAGGTGTTCAGCGGAAATGGCAGTGCGACCGATCTCAACTGTCTTACAAATCATTGTATTAATTTTATTACACTTTAAAAGGTACTGCCATTTAAAGGTTTTACATTTTTATAACCACTGATTACGGGTCGCTCTTATTTTTCCACATGTAACCTAGACATTTGCTACCATATAGGGCAATTGTTTTTCTTAATCCGCACATAAATTAATGCTACATCATATTGTATACTGTATATATTTATAGAAATACATACGGGTATATGCGTAGGTACATTAAATCTTATGTATGGAATGACAATCGTCCGAGAAAAACGCCGAAAAAGCTCCTAAATCAAACATGATCTTAAGTCGGTATTAGTAGGTTTATTTGAGTCCATCAATATCGATGAATCGGCCAAAGCGATCCATATAAACAAAACTTGAATCATAATTTTTCATTCAATGTAGGTATTTTCACTTCTATAGCTTTCGAATAAATTGATTAAATGTGTTTGATCCGTCTCATATCAGCATTAGACCAATATTCGTCTAAGTACCTACATGACTTCTTATATTATTATTTTTGAGATAAGTCAGTCGAAATATTACAAAATAACTTATTAAGACTTTCAAATTTAGATTAATTTGGTTAAAACAGCATATTTTAAATAATAAAATGAAAACAATTGAAATACTAATGTCGCACGTATATACAGAGGATTTCAAGTCATAGTGTCCAGGATAGTACTTTGATTTTGTGCGTCCAATGTTTATTTCATAGTATAAAAACCACACTGCTAGCTTCAAGTCCTTCACTTTAAAAGTAAGTGTATCGGAAATATCGATATGCAGATGTCCCTATGGCATATTTCTTCATCGTTTGGAAAGAAGAAAAACCTAAGCGCGACTTGCTTCTTGGCAATAATCCGAATCAATATCACTGAAATAAGTTGAAGATACTTAAGCCTGCTAGCTACCACAAATACAAAGAATGTAGGACGAGAAGCAAAATTAACAGGCTGCACAGCGGTGGAAAGCCGTGGTAGCTTTGTGGTTAGCGCACTCGCGTCCTAAACGCAAAGGCCGGAATGCATGCACAACTTACAGTTTCCTGACCTAATATTCAACGTGATAACAGTGAATGAAAACGTGATGAAACCAGGTATATTGAGATAACTGATATGTCAAGTCCGCCAATCCGCCGTGAACACACCCCTATAAATGACAAGCCCGAGACCAGCAATGGGACGTTTATGGGCTGTTTATTATTATTATTTACTATAGCATATCGCCCAGTATCTATTTATTTGGTGGCTCTGTATCAGTTTCTACCCACTATATTGAATATAACCAACCTCCGGATTAACGTCACAAGGCTTTGCAAAACAACACTTATAACAACGTAGCACTAATGCTATATTCACTACAGCACGACTTCCGGAAGTCTGTGGTTATGTTACAGCCTTTAAATTTTATTATAATTATCGACAACCTTTGAAGTACACCGGTAGGATATTTAAATTGATCGATTTCTTGTTAACCTCGTGATGTAGTTCTTTCACTTTGCTAAAATATTCTTAATGATATTCGGTTAGTAAAGTAAAATTGAGAGGAAAAGTGGTATGACGTGAGCATATAATAACGTGTAATGAAAATTATGTTACAAAAGTAATGTTAAACTTTAAGATGAATGGATATAAAATCAAAGATATTAAATAAAATTGTATCCGTGCAGAAACGGAGAAAGAATACTTTTTCCTGCGGCCAGGCGGCCTGTCGTAAGAGGCCACAAAACCACCCACAGCCAGTAGAGTATTTTCCCGTCTGGATTTCTATCACCCCTGGTCTAGAGTATGCCGCCATAACAACCTTGAGATATGTTCCGGCATTAATGACCAGGTTCCAGTCTCCCTTCAGAGAACGGCAGCACATTAGTGGCAGCTTTGGTGTTAAAATTGTACATATGCGATAGTAACCACTTTCTATCAGGTGGGCCGTCTGCCTGTCTGCTGAACTCATGCAATAACAAAAAGGTAGACTAAAAAATGATATATCGTGTGAGGGATTAGGTATATGTTGATTTGTAATGTGATAGAGGAGGTATGTCAGAATAGAGGAATAAGAAAAGCAAAGACATATTGTACCGATCCCAAATGATTCGAAGAATATAAAAGAAAAAGAAGACTACGTACTTACTCTTTATCATGGGAACATTACGAGTGACAATCGCCCAACAAATAATTCTAAAGCCGGTGATAGATGTGCTCGTAAGTACGCGTACTAATGGTTCGACTACTTGCTTTGTATTTGAAGGTTTGCGTACTTATGGCGACCAGGCGAGCGAAAAATGTCACCGGCATATAAGTTCGCGGTACTAACGAGCACGATTATCACCCGCTTAGAAAGCTCTATTATTTAATAAATCTTTCCCTTTGATTAGTTTCCTTTAGTCTAAAAAACATATTTTCAAAGCTTAAAATCATATTCAGGGGACCTAAGTCTAAATAAATCTTTTAAATTTAGTAATCTGGTACAGGGTTACGCGAGCAAAGCTACATGGCTTACTCTAGTATTATATAGACCAAAATATAATACTAGAATGGAATCTTGAAGTTAGATTCCAAAAAATAAAATACTGCGTCGACGACCTTAGTTATACATTTTAAATGCGCGCAAATAAACAACTCTCTCAAGGCAGTTTTAACAATGTAATAAGCCCGATAACATCCCGGTCCATTTATTTATTTTTATTGTTCCTTTAATTAGCTGATACCAAAATATATGTAATGCACTGACTCTCTACTACGCATGCATTTTTATATAAATTCGTACTATCATGCTTGTTTCTAATGGGGGTAAACAGAGACAATGAATTTAAAGTCATTACAATTTTAGCACACCATTAATCTCTTCGAATATGCACTTCTTTTTGAAGTGCTTTGTACCCAACTTTTATTTAATATGTCTGTGATTTGGTTTTATTTTATTTGCATACTTGTTGCATCTATTCCATTAATCAATATAAAGATTGGAAAACGAGAAGACGAAGATCCTGCTAGTTAGAAGCTGTTGCTGCTATGGACATTAATATCAGCCTTGCTAACAGCTAGCGCAGTGTCAGCTCGACCCCCTCCCCCCAAGAAGAAGGTGAAGAGGGGGGGAGTAAAGCAGAGGGCGAAGAAGCTGCGCCGAGCCGCAGCTCTCGCCGCCGCCTCTGCTCCGGCGCCTAAGCCCGGGCCACCGGCCCCCAAGCCGGCCCCCAGATTCATGGCTAAACCCGCGGCCGCGACACCGGCCGTCGCGGCACCCGCCGTCGCGGCACGCGCCGTCGCGGCACCTGCCGTCGCGCCACCATCGGCTGCGGTGGCCCCTGCCCCCGCCCCCGTTCCGGAGGGGGGGGGCGTGGTCCACGGTCGTCCGAAGGAAGAAGGGCAGGGGAGCGGGGGCGGAAACGCCCCGCCCCCCTCCCTCGGCGCAAGCACCGGCTTCGCCATCGGGGCGGAAACCGGTGCGCAAGCCACGGGCTACGAAGCCCGTGGTATTTCAGGAGCCGAGATCGGCAGCAATTATCATTAAGTTGCTGCCGGAATCGGCCAAAACGGTATTGGCTACCGGGAGGTCTTCGCGAAGGCCGCCTCGGTGGTCAATATCACCGAGCTAGGCCTCAGAGAGGGGCTGAAAGTGACGCGGACCGCCCGGGACGCTCGACTCCTGGACTTCCCCAGGACCCGAGAGCGCGACTAGGGCGAACCGCGTCGCCGAGGCCCTTCGAGGGGCGCTCCAAGGGATGGCCGAAGTCATCCGCCCCGTAAAGCGTGGGGAGCTTTACGTCTCAGGGCTGGATGAGTCGGCCACAGTAGATGGGCTTCGCAGTGCCATCGCCAGCGTGGGCAACTGCCTGCGCGACGATGTTAAGGCGAGGCACATCGGCATAGGACCTGGGGGGATGGGCGCATCATACGTGATGTGCCCCGTCTCTGCAGCCAAAGCCATCGCCGAGCGGGGCCACCTTTTGGTGGGCTTCACCTCGGCGAAGGTGGAGGCTCTGGAAGCCCGGCCCATACGTTGTTACCGTTGTTTCAACGTCGGCCACGGCACCCAGACTTGCCCGGACTCGTGCCCGGACCGGGCCGGCTTGTGTCTCCGCTGCGGTAAGAGCGGACACAAGCAGCCGGACTGCACAGCCCGCGACCCCCACTGCGCCGTCTGCGCGGCGGGGGCCAAACGCGCTACCCACCCGACGTTGGCGAGGCACTGCCAGCCCCCATATGTCAAGGGTAAATTCGTCCACCCGAGGGCGAATAAACGACCGACGAGTGGAAAGGGGGTACCTATGGACACCTAAATGCCCAATACACCCCTAACACTCTTCCAAGCTAATGTTAACCACTCCCCCGACGCCCAGGACCTGTGCCTGCAGGCGATGGCGGAGTGGCAAGCAAACTTGGCCGTAATAAGCGAACCTTATTACGTACCCCCAGCCAGGAACTGGGTGGGGGATCTCGACGATGTGGTAGCCGTGGTCGCCAGAGCCGGATCTGGCACACCGCTCACCAGTCTCGAAAGAGGAAAGGGCTACGCGGTGGCGGAAAGCGCGGAGGTTACGTCATCATAGGCGTGTACCTCACGCGGAGCCGCCCCCTGGCGGAGTACGAGCTCGCCTTGGACTCCATTAGGGCAGCCGTCGGCAGACTAGCGCCGAAGACGATATTCGTCCTAGGCGACTTCAATGCCAAGCACCAATCCTGGGGGAACGCGATTACCGATGTTAGGGGACGGGCGGTTGAAGACTGGGCGCTTCAATCCAACCTGTCCATCCTGAACCAGGGGTCGGTCCAGACCTGCGTACGTGCGCGGGGTGGATCGATCATCGACTTGTCATTCGCCACACATGCGGCCGCCCGCAGAGTGGTAGGATGGAGAGTGCTGGAGGAGGTGGAGACTCTGTCTGATCACTTGTACATCAGATTCGAGCTCTCCTCCTCGCCTAGCGCTAACCCTGTTCAGGGCCCCTCCCGGCTCCCGCGCTGGGCTCTTACCAAGCTCGACGCGGAGCAGGCCGAGGAGAGGGCTATCATCGAATGCTGGACCTATCCAGCCGACCTGGGGAATCTGGAGGCGCAGGCTGAGCACATGCGCAAATCCCTCAAAAGGATTTGTGACGCTGCTATGCCTCGAGCCAAACGACCGCCGCCGCGTACATCGGTCCACTGGTGGACTGAGGAGCTGGCTGAACTACGGAGGGCAGTCCGCAGAATCAGCCACAGGCTCAAACGCAGCAGAGCGCGTCGTTCTCCAGACTATGTTGAGGAGAATGGACTCGTGGGGGAGTTCAGAGAGGCCAGAAAGGCCCTTTCGATCGCAATTCTGCGAGCGAAAGCCCGGGCTCGGGAGGAGCTCCTCGAGACACTGGACCGGGACCTTTGGGGGCGTCCGTACCGTGCGGCCCGCAACACGTTGCGGCCCTGCACCTCCACGGCTACGGAAACGCTCGAACCCGAGGTCCTCCGGTCGGTTATCGATGGTCTCTTCCCGGATCCGGGGATCTTCACTCCCCCCGATATGGGTGCAATCATTCCCGACACCTCGGAGGTGGAGCCTCACTCCATCACCGAGGAAGAGTTAGACGTCGCCCTGGACCGGCTCCGGGGCAGGAAGACGGCTCCGGGACCCGACGGGGTTCCGGGTCGGCTCCTCTTCCTGGCCGCCAAACACCTACGCGACCAGCTGCGGGAACTGTTCGATGCCTGTATTCGCGCAGGTCAGTTCCCGTCGCAATGGAAGGAGGGCCGATTATGCCTGATTCCCAAGGGAGGCCGTCCTCCCAACGATCCGTCCGCCTACAGGCCCATAGTGCTGCTTAACGAGGTCGCCAAGGTTTTCGAGAAGATCTTAGCGGAACGCCTCGTTAAGCATCTCGATACTGTGGAGCCGGGGCTAGCACAGACGCAGTTCGGGTTTCGGCGGAGGCGCTCCACGTTGGACGCCTTCGAGACACTGCGATCTGTAACGGACGACGCAGTCCAAGCAAAGGATACTGTCCTGGCGGTTTCGCTAGACATAGCGAACGCCTTTAACAGCCTCCCTCACGAGACGATTAGGGAGGGGCTTCGTGCACACGGAGTCCCCCCGTACCTCACGAGGCTGTTGGGCGCGTACCTCTAGGACAGGTATATCCTTTGGGATATACCTGTCCGGTTCCTTTCGGGTTCCGGTCCTGCCCCGAATAGGGCTAATCTGCTTTGTGGATGACACCCTACTCACGGCACGCGCTGCGTCATTCGCGGAATCCGTGGACCTCGCCAACGCCGGGCTGGCGATCGTGGTCCGAAGAATAAGTAGGCTGGGCTTGAAGGTCTCCCCCGCGAAAACGGAGGCCATCATGTTCCATAGGCGGTTTCGCAATCCCCCCGCGGACTTGTCCGTTACAGTCCAAGGGGTGGACATTCGTGTAGGCCCCCAGATGAAATATCTGGGGCTAATTCTTGATGGGAAATTGCTGTTCAAGGCGCACTTTGAGCAGCTAGTTCCTAAGCTCGTGAGGTCCGCAGGCGCCCTCTCTCGGCTTCTTCCCAACGTGGGGGGACCGGGGCGGACGACTAGGAAACTCTACATGGGCATCCTTAGGAGTATGGCCCTGTACGGTGCACCCGTATGGTCCACTGCACTTCACCGCCACAATAGGACTTTGTTGTGCCGCGCACAACGGGTCCTGGCGGTGAGGACCATCCGAGGATACCGTACAGTGTCGTGGACGGCGTCGACACTCTTGGCAGGCGATCCGCCCTGGCCTCTCCAGGCGGACGTGATAGCCAAAGTTCGGCGCTCCCAACAGGATGCCCTCGCCCGTGGCCTGGTCTATGGCCAGGCCGAACTCCAGGTGATCAGGACGCGGGAAACCGCGGCCATGATCCAATCTTGGTCAGTAGAGTTGGAAAACCCTGTTGCTGGCATTGACACGGTGGAGGCGGTTCGACCGCAGCTGTTGCGATGGCTCTCGCGGAAACGCGGGACCCTGACCTTCAGAATGACACAGATACTTACCGGGCACGGTTGCTTCGATAAGTATCTGTGTCAGATTGCGGGCTGCTTGCCTTCACCCCAATGCCGCCAGTGTGGCGCGCTGGACACGGCATTACACACGCTAGTCGAGTGCGCAGCATGGGCACCTCAGAGGTTTGAACTCGAGACACTTGTAGGACCGATCGAATCGCTGGGCGATCTGGTGCAAGCCATGCTGCACAGCGACGATTGGTGGGTGGGTGCGACCAATTTCTGCGAGACGGTAGTGTCTCATAAGGAGGCCGCGGAACGAGATAGGGAGAGAGATGGTAGTGCGCATGCGTCTCGCGGGCGCCGACGTCAGTTGGGAGCCCGGAGGCGCAGGTATTCGCATGACCTCCCTCCCTGAAATACCGCTGCAGGGGCCCTCTAGCATTTAGGGAGCAGAGGAGTCTTCACCCCTGTTGACGAAGTGAGTTTGCCTCTCCCGGGGCATTCTCAAGCACTTGTGCGCTAGGATCGGTGTGGGCGTAACTACGTTCTGTATCTCACGCCTTTCCTGCCATAAGCGCGGGGCACATGGGAGGAGGGTGGTTTTAGTGGGGTATTGATTAGTCGAGTCTCCACACAAGCCGGTTGATTATTGTTTGGATTGCCTCAGTGGAAAGCCTCCATGATCAACAACGGTCTAATCCCTAGCAAAGGACCCGGTATGTGCGAAAAGCATTTCCCCCGCCTTAAAAAAAAAAAAAAAAAGTGTCAGCTCGAATATATTGCGTAATAAACAAATACTTGGTCGTAGTTGTGCAAACTAGAATCAACCCACAACTGAACAGTCCCTAATCGCGTGTTTTATCTCTTTGTATATAAAAATCAATTGCTGTTCGTTAGTCTTGCTCAAAACTCAAATACGGCTTGACCGATTTGAATGTGTACCTACATGAATTGAAATTGAATGTAACATGTGTGAACTAATAATGGAGGGTTCTGTATACCAATTTGCCGACGATACGTGTTTAGTTGTAGCTAATAAAAAAAATTCTAAGCGCTCAAAAGTTACTGCAAAACAGCTTTGATCAACTATGTAAATGGACACTTGACGTAGGCTTGGCCATAAACCAGGGGCCCTCTAGCATGTAGGGAACAGAGGATTCTTCACCCCTATTGACGAAGTGAGTTTGCCTGTCCCGGGGCGTTCTCAAGCACTGATGCGCTAGGATCAGCGTGGGCGTAACTACGTTCTAAGTCTCACGCTTTTCCTACCACAGCGCGGGGCACATGAGAAGAGGGTGGTTTTAGTGGAGTAGTGAGTTTTCGAGTCTCCACACAAGCCGCCGATTTGACTCTGGTGCGCCATTCCTGGTGACAACTTTCGACGCTTTGGTCTTTTTTTTTTTTTTTTTTGTAGTATAGGTTCGCGCGATGGAGTACACTTACCTAGAAAGTACCTATTCACACGGAACTTGAAGACACCCAGGTTATAAATATCGGGAAAGACAGACTCCGGCAATGAGTTCCACTCCTTTGCGATGCGTATGATGAAGCTAGATGCAAAACGCTTCGTTCTTATAGGTGGAATATCCACCATATATCGATGCCGCACGCCAGTGCATCTGGTTGTCCGACGATGGAAGGGAGAGATGGATGGTCTAATCTCTAGTAAAGGACCCGGTAGTGTGCGAAATGCATTTCCCGCCTCAAAAAAAAAAAGACTTGGCCATAAACGCCCAAAAAACGAAAATGTTTATATTCACTCCAGTCACAACAAAAATTCGTCTAAGCCTTGTATAACGGCTGATAACCATGCTTGTTTTCACAATAACTGCAATGGTCCTACTTTAGATGTTGTTACTGAGCATACATATATAGCTCTCGTATTTGCCAGCCGATTCTGCTGGGGCGCGCATGTAGATCATGTTTGTAACAAGTTGAGATCAGTATTGAGTAGGATGACCATATTAAAATACAAATTGCCCTATAAAAAAAATACGCTTACTTTGCCTAGCTCTAGCAGATTCGGTTGTTAATTACGGTTTAAGTAGGTATGTATGGTCGAACATACAAAACATATTTAATTGATATATTAGGTTGGGGAAAAAGTTTCTTCGCATTTTATATAAAAATTCAAGAGGTTTTTTTATAAAGTTTATTTACTTTTGACTAAAGTATGTAGGTGCCATTTTGTTGGATAACTTTTTGCCATCTTGTAGGTAGAGACGTGATCCCATTGCTATAAAAATTTTGGAGCTTCTGATCAAGAAACTGCGACAAGTGGTTTTGGCAGTGCTCTCGTGATGTTAATTTGACACTGCCTAAGGAATTCTGCAGAGACCGAAACAGGTGAAAATCTGAAGGTGCAAGGTCAGGACTATACGGCGGATGCATTAACACCTCCCAGCCAAACTCTCGTAATTTTTGCTGAGTGGCTAAAGATGTGTGAGGTCTAGCGTTATCATGGTGAAAAACCACACCCCTTCTGTTGATTAATTCCGGCCGCTTTCTCTCAACTTTTTGCTTTAATCTCATCAGTTGTTCGCAGTACAGTTCAGAATCGATAGTCCTGCCTGGCGGTAACAGCTCATAATAAATAATGCCCTTCCAATCCCACCATACACACAGCATCACCTTGTTGCGATTTAACCCGGGTTTCGCCACAGTCTGTGAAGCCTGACCGGCTTTTGACCACGATCTTTTTCGCACGTTCTTATCGTACGTGATCCACTTTTCATCACCAGTTATCAGCTTCTTCAAAAATGGTTCGGTAATAAATTACGTCGTAATAAAGAATCACAAATGAGTACACGGTTCATTAGGTTTCTTTCGGTGAGCTTATGAGGCACCCAAATATCAAGCTTTTTTCTGTACCCAGCTTTTTTCAAATGCGCCAAAACCGTTTTGTGGTCAATTCCCAGTTCTCCAGCTACATCGTAACTACTAATATGCCGACGTTGCTCCACTTTTTAAAAAATGGCATCAATTTTGTCCGTAACAGGGCGACCAGAGCGACGTGCATCTTTGATATCAAAATTTGCGGATTGAAAACGCTTAAACCAAATTTGCGCTACTCTCACAGATACTGCGTTAGGTCCATAATCATCACAATTTTTTTTCGCGGCTTGTGTTGCATTTTTACCTTTTTGTAATAAAATTTTAAAATGTATCGAATTTCTTCATTAGATTCACTCATTTTAACAATAAGTAAAACAAATGAAAATCACACATTTTCCTAATTTGAATTTGGAATTGTCTTCTTTAAAATTAAAACTTTTTAATGATACCAAAAACCAGCCAGCTACAAATGGTATAGCCAAAGAAATTTTATTACAGGTTGATACATACTATATGCGAAAAGACTTTTTCCCCAACCTATTATACAAACTTCAGTTAAGTTTATTAAAAACCACAGTACGCTAGAATATTAAATCTAAACATAAGATAGTTATAAAGAATAGTTCAAATATTGTAATGTTATGAGTATATTAGACAAGGTTAAATTTTTAATACTAACTGAATATAACAAACCAGAACTATTAGTTAAGAAGACTAGACCTAACAACATGAGACCGAGATCTGGCGCATGTAAATACATTGTTCTTAAATATAATAACGTGTATGGGAGAAGGCTTGAGGAATATTTGACATCAATATTGAAAATGATCTCCGAGAGGATCTACAATCAATGTACACAAATAACCATAAATCGATGAAATATAATTTGAAAAGATTCTATATTGATTCCTAAAGTGGACCATCAGGCTCACATGTACAGACCTGGAACTAAAACAGAATCATATACTAGAATGATGATAACTCCGCTTTTATTATCAAATCAGAACTAAACCCTTGAACGATGATAACAATTCCTCGCCTCTGCTCCTATTTTTGATATAACATTAACATTGGGTAAATTCATTTTTTTAAATGGCACTATGTACTTATCATAACCTAATGTATACGATACGACTCTGCGGCACGAATAAACCCACGAGGTTTCTGTACCACAGTCGAATGTGTTTTAATGTAAATGAATGTAAGCATATTGGACGATAAATTTAAAAAAGAATATTTTTAGTTCTAATACATACATAAAAACATTTGAAAATTTTGTATGGGCATCGCGTCTTTGGATTATGGACCTATTTATTGTCTTTTGTCTGACAGACGACAGAATAGTCATTATTTCCGTGTAGTTGTGTAAAAATTGTATTTTCTAAAAAATATTTGTACAGTTTTTGTACGGGGTTCAGTGGGTCCCGAGGTGGTTTTGATTCACAATTGCGTCTGGTAGGTGGCGCTGTAATCGGGTTTTAGAATTTGTTTTTTTCAAAACTAAATTATAACTGCCAAACCCGTTAGTATCTGGTAAAAAGATTGGGTCGTATTTTAAATATTTATTATATTATTCAACATATTATTAGAAAACAGGTTTCCTTGGCTGTACTACATAGGTATTTTATGGATATCTTGATTGTTTCAAAATTATCCTCCTGTATAATTTCCTCTAGTTTTATCTATAATAACAAGCATGCTAATAATTTACAAGAGCTTTCCACGTGGCTTTACTCACGTAAGCTACTTTCTGTCTCATGGTAACTCCTACTTTTATGATTACAGAAAGGAGCCTATTCCATTAGAACAAGTAAATATTTATACTTACTAAATTTAAAGCAAAACGGTGTAGATTTTATAGAGAGTACATAGAGACAAATAAGGTAGGCAAACTCTCACTTCTGGCCGGTTCCTATATCTTACAAACCGTTCATTTGTCTTACTGCCTATAACAAGTTGACATAATTTCCATACAAATAATGTCAAATTTCTACCGATGGTAAGGCAACTGAATGAATAGTAATTGGAACCGGCCATTAAACATATAAAATTTAATATTAAAAAATGTTAAAATGTACCGCGTAAATGGCAGACGAAGGCATATCCGGAAACGGGGAACCTTGCATATTTTTGCGATTAAAATATGATATATCTAATACGTATGGTTATTTTGTAAGTAGGCGCATATATGTACATAAGTGTTTTTTCATGGCAACGGTTTTTATACCATTTATTTTACTTTAACTGACCGATAACGCGCTATATTAGCGCCATCAAGTATGGGTACCTACTTATATCATTCAACATTCAATTGATCGCAATAAGAATTGATATACATAATATGGTAGATATTTCCAATATGGAAAATATTACAGTATAATTACACTGCACAATATTTTCTTTATAGTTTGTCCGATCACCGTGAATATTTGTGTAATATATACATACATCGATATTTTAATCTGTTCGCTTATTACATTTTCACGACTAATTAGACAGTAGATTAAGTAGACAGACTGGGTCTTGCGGATATAGGATATTTTTATCTTATAAACAATTTTGAAGGGGATGGAAATTTATATGGGCAATGCACAATTCTTCAACTTGGAATAGTTATGAAAAACATTTAGGCGTTTAATACAAAGATTGAGCAATTCGTCTTTTAGTGCTGGTTGCGTTTTAACATCGTACAGATAGCATAAAAATAAAGGCTAACGAAGTGGCATGTAAAAGCTAATACAGTATATAATTATAATAGAACTCATATACATTTTTATTATTTTATTATGTGTTAAAAGCTAGATAACTATTGCGTACTATGCTCCAACACTGATTTAGTCACGCGATAGTAATTTATGTATAAGCCTTTCCAAAGCAGGGAAGGAAGGCGAATATTATAGGGTGTCTAGCCGCTTAGGCATAGTTTTGATGCGGTGTCGAAACCGGACTTCTTGTATTGCCATTTAATATTTATTGATCTAATTCTATTAATTATATATTTCTAAAACTTGTTACTTTCGTGTCGCAACTCTCCTCCAGCATAACCAATGGAAAAGGTAAATAATTTGTGTGTTTTAAATATGGAACTCGCTTGGCGAAGGCGTTATATAATACGTAAGTATTTCTTGTTATCATGACGAATACGATTATTGTTATGTATTATTTAAATATGAACTTTTATTACTCGATGAACATTTTATTTCTTTTAGCCTATTATAAAATGCACACCTACGCGCACCAGTCAGTTTAAATCTTACTATTCAGTTTTAAGCACTGTTTACATTCATATTAGTCGATCGGTTAGTTAGCTTGCAAATAAGTCCTTATCATCGTTTGGACAGTAATCTACTTAATCGACAACTTATTTCTTACCCTGAAAATATCTGTCCAAACGACGATAAGAGCTTAACTCGCCAGGTCACTATTAAGAAATTTAAACCGGGCTTTTAAATAAGTATTAGGTAGGTAAATATATTTAACATGTTTGTTTTCTCTTTTATTAGGCTCTTGTAAATCTACGCCCTTATTAATCTTATTCTCTATTAATTTGATTAGGTATCTATCTAAATACTTAAATACATAACAATAATTTTACCCTTAAAAATTGGATTATAAAAACCCTGGCTTATGTTTTAAAATATGATATAACCAATCTTCAACTGCCTGTTTGTTTCATGTTATTTCCATGCAAGTTTTATTTATTTATTTTTTCAGAGAGAGGAACGGTGCCTCACCTTGGTAAAAGGAGGTAAGCTCAAAGAATATTGATTGGACCTCGTAGGGTATAGTGTTAAAAAAATGTGTGCTAATATTATTTTATAATGGAGGATATTGAAGTAGGTAAGCGTTATGTACTCTAAAAGGGATGCTTCGGATGCAAGCGATATTTAACTGTAGAAGAACGATGAATTTAGATATAAGAATTAAGTAAAAATGGTAACGGTGACAATGAAATTGAAAACAAGCATACATTTCAATATACTTAAATAATTGTATTAAGATATGAGATGGTGTAGGTATTATTCAAAATAAATCCTCATATCCACTCCGTTTTTATATGATCACTGCCTACGGACCTACTTTACTTGTATGTATATAACTTTAATAACAAATTCAGGAAATGAACTGAATTATGTCCTTGATATGCCGACAGTATTGTAATTTGCGAATTTCGATTGAATTAAACATTTTTGTACAGTCATTGTAACTTGGTTATTATCCTTGACAAAGTATAAGACTCACGATTTACCTAATACACGGATAAAGTTAATGACCTTCAAGACGCTTACTAATTTACATTCAATTTTGAAGATCTAAGGGCCACAGGAAGCCTTGGAAAGTCTGTGTGATGCCAATTTGTCAAAAGATCGCAAGACAAAACGCGGGACATAATAAGTGTTTTATAAAACATATTTTTAAAATAAAAAAAACAGCTTCGTTACTAAGCAGATTGCGTAGTAGCAGCAACAGCATCCTGAAGGGAATATCTGATAAATTTGAATGCTCACTGATTTGGTCCTTCATTAAGAGTACCAATTAGTGCTAGTCATTAATTACTAACATACATATAAGGAAAACGATTACTAATAACATTATTGTGTGTGTTTATCTGTGTATATCTAACGGACTCTGTTATCTTGTAATAAATAAATTATTATTCATTAAATGCTAATATCATTATACAGACACGTTGAATCCTTTCTTGAAATGTTTAAATTTTATTATTTTGAGCGGCAATGAGCTTATTGAAACTATTAATAAAATTCAGACATCAATTCATAACGATCAACATCCATTAATACAATTTTACAGTTTCAAATAAAATAAATCCTGTAATAAATACACGACTAATTTTCAATTCAATTAATGCAACGTTTAATTTGATTCAATAATAAAGCAATTACCTAATTGTTTATTGTTGCAATTGTTAGTACAACATGTAAACTTTATAACGAAATTTAATGTGAAAATAATAAATTAATTCGGACATTTATTTCAAATATTTGACTAGAATTTATTATAAGTCTTGCGTTGCTGTTTGTAACATGCTCTAGGAATATTGAGTAAACACTACCGCCGCCCACTTACCTGAATTATTTATTAGAATATTTCAGTTCAAATAACTTTATAGCCAGTTCTGGCATGCCACAGAATCTTGCAATTAGGGCACTCGCGTGTAAACTATGTCATGTGATACCGTGAACGTAGTCAATGCATCATTGTACCATTCTTTTTGAATCCCGTAACCTTATATAATAATAATAAATATATTTTTTATTGAGACAAAGATCCATTTGTTACATCAAAAATAATTATAAATCAAGCATATATGTTTTTTTTCTAATAAAATTATATTTTCACGGTTTTAAGCGTGGTATTTTATTTGATTTTTATTCCAACGTTTCGGCCACTATTCAGTAGCCGTGATCACGGAAGACAGTGTCAATGAGTAATGTTAAAGTATTTAATTAACCTACCGCCAACTTGTACATTTTAATTATTTATTTTTAATTTTGATTTGTTTATGGTTGTTAGTTAACTTTACTCTATGGGAGTCTAATCTAATTTACCGCCGCTTCGCAACATGTTTATGGTTTGAAGAGAAGAAGCGGCGCAAGACACTCTTTCCACATGCCTAGCTTTAATAATTTTGTTTTTGTGTGTTTGAGTGGGTAGGTCCCGGATGGTTTAGATTCACAATTGGAACTGGTGGGTGGCGGTGGAATCGGCTCCTAGATTTTTATTTTTTTAGAGCAGGACAACGTTTGCTGGGACCGCTAGTTTTATATAATACTAGGATATGCTCACGACTTCGTTTACGCTTGACTTGAAATTCCCACGAGATTCCCGTGACATAAAGTATCACAGTATTTAAAAAAGAATGCAAGTTATTGTTTTAGTGAAAACCTTATCGGAAAAAGCCAATTTTTATGCACTCGAACAACTTTAAATAGCTTCTGGGAAAATTCTCGCGGGATTCCCGGGATGAAAGCTAGCACACATTTTATTACATAAAATTTGCTATCGATCGGTGAAAAAATCGCATTGGAATTCCAAATATTTCTTCAATCTGATCATTTTAAATCGTTTCCAGAAAAATTGCCGCGGGATTTTCAGGGTAAAAAGTAGTGCAGATTATGGGCCTTACTTATAATAATGTCGTGAGAAAGGATTAGCCCTGTAGTTTTAAGTGAATCCCGAACAAACGGACAACACGACAAACGGATAAGAAATCTAAAAAAATTGCATCGTGTTCTGCGTCGTTTATATAGTGTATTCCAGTTGTTTTTTTTAAATGTCATTAATGTACAGATACGGCATGCTTAGAATGTTATAATATTATAGATTAAAAATGGGTGGGAGTTAAAATAAATGGTTTTTTGTTTTCTAAGATAAATTTTTAATAAAATTTTACTTAAATTGTATCTATAAATTATTAATTTATAACATTTTATACTTTAATATCTAACTTTAGATGTTCCTTAATTTGACCAAAATGTTATTAAACAGTGTAATTTATTGCAAAAAACGAACGTTAGCTGTACCAAAATGATCTTCTATGGAAAAACAATGGTTACCTACCGTCATGGTAGCTTAGTGGTTAAGGGGCCTGCGTATCAATGATGCGGGTTTGAAAGAAAGCATGCACCACTTAGGCGGGGTTTCTAAATCTTAATATCTATGCTTACCATTGGTAGAAAATAGATATTACTTGTAAGGAGTTTTTTATGCCATGAGTTCAGCAGACAAGCACACGTCCCACCTGATAGAAAGCGGTCACCATCGCCTATGGACATTTTGGAACACCAAAGGTGTTACCAATATGCTACCGCTCTCTAAACGGAGACTGGAACCTGGCCACTAATGCCGGATCACAACCTAAAGTTGTCATGGCAGCATATTTTAGACCCGTGGGTGGTAGCCATCCAGGCGGGCAAATACCCTACCAGCTGTCTGTATGTTGTTTTGTCGCTTCTTACAACAGGCTCCCGGCTGTAGGAAATGTTATTCTTTCTCCGCTCCTGCACATGCACGCATACTAAATTAGTAAGCTTATAATATGATTATATAACATAATATTATTGTCAAATTTAAGATCTTGAATGAATATCAAGTTTTTAATAATGATGCGGATATATTACAATAATTTCGTAATATTTTATATAAAAGTATCTACAAGGGCTAAAATAACATAATTAAACTTTTAAAATATTATGATAGAAATTAGTTTAATTACTTTTCAAACAACAATTAATTTGCTCCTACTACTAGTGGACTCCTACTTGTCGTAACTAGGTACACTCGTACAAAGTTTTTGAGGCTGTTACGTTCTGTATGTTTATAAAAAGTGTCTCAGTTGATTTGATTGTCTGCTCCCCTATTATTGAAATTGATCATTGACAATAATATAACGTATCCAATTGTCCACACGGGTTCTGAGCTGGTCGTTAATGGATACAGATTATTCCATGCTGGTTGCGGAATTTCGCGAGGCGGCGGTTACGTCAATTTTGGCAATGTACCCCGCGGGAATCTTCCCATATTTCCGAATAAAAATCTTACTATATTCATCCCCTTCATAGAAAGTTCACAGTGTATCGGATGTAAAATTAATCGATTTAATTCCAAAGCTATAAAGAAGGAACAATAAAAATCAGTTTCATATTTATATTTTAGTAATTGTTAACCGCGATTTAGTCTGCATTTATGTTTAACATTGTACAGCTCCATCTAAAGAACACCTCATAATTTTAACATCATAGTTTAACTACCACCTTCAGAGAAGTTTTTGTAAAATACTGAAATATGACTGTCCCTATGTATTTTTATTATTACGTAGAGCCTAAATACAAATTTTTATATCGCTAACTTAAGGAATTAT
This sequence comes from Dendrolimus houi, assembly GCA_039645545.1. Classification (NCBI taxonomy): domain Eukaryota; kingdom Metazoa; phylum Arthropoda; class Insecta; order Lepidoptera; family Lasiocampidae; genus Dendrolimus; species Dendrolimus houi. The sequence goes on along the minus strand of CM077117.1, from coordinate 15,682,480 downwards.
AGGTTCCTGGTATCCTTTGGGATGGAAATCGGGCAACCTACATATATATTTATTTCACCCCTTGTAATGTAGTCTTTTGAGGGAAATAGTCACCTATGTCCCTTCTGAAAATCTATCTCGTTGCACAAGTTTTACTAAATTAATTCTTCATTCAGCCTTTAAGTTGTAAAAAGGTAAGAAAAAATCAAAAATACATTTATGCATTAGAATGTAATCAAAGTTAATTGTCTACAACGAAGACGGCTAAAAGCTCTCGAGCAAAGCCTTGCACACCCGCCCTGTATTACCGTGTACGCGAAAACGGAACAAATGAAATCGAAAGGCTATCTCTGAGTCAGAGGCGTAGGTTACGTACCCAGTACTGTATACAATACGCTCGCTTACCTTGGCAATGAAAGTGAATTGGACAGTGTATACCGCATCTATTCGTATAAAAACCAGGGCACTCCTTCTCGAAATTATTCAGTTGCCAACTTTAGCAGCACCAACATGTACGCCAAGGTGTGTAACGGGAATATTTCATTATATTCAAAACCTATAAATATTAAACTGGATCATAATTCCTGGATGGTGACAACTTTGGATCCACTGACAGAATTCATTAGTGTTAACTTACTTAACGATTTTCTGTAATTTTACTATATCTAACCTATTTATTTTCAGCTGATCGTCGCCCTTTGCGCTGTGAGCTTCGCTCACGCCAGTGGTCTCCTCGGAGCAGCTCCTTTAGCGTACAGCGGCCATGCCATCGCCGCTCCTGCCGTAGCGACTTATGCCGCTGCTCCCGCGGTCGTCACCAAGACCATCACTCCCGCGGTCTCTTCCGTGTCTGCTTACTCCACCCAGACCGCACACGGTGGTCCAGCGTACGCCGCCTATTCTGCCCCCGTGGTAGCTAAGGCTTACCCCGCTGTCGCTGCCTACGCTGCTCCCGCCGTGGCGACCTACGCAGCTGCCCCTGCTGTCGTGACCAAGACCATCACCCCTGCCGTGTCTTCCATCTCTGCCTACTCTACCCAGACTGCTCACGGTGGTCCAGCATACTCTACCTACGCTGCTCCCTTGGTGGCTAAGGCCTACGCCGCACCCGCCGTCGCTGCGTACGCCGCTCCCGCTGTAGCCACCTACGCCGCTGCTCCCGCAGTTGTCACCAAGACCATCACTCCTGCTGTGTCCTCCGTATCGTCCTACTCTACCCAAACTGCTCACGGTGGTGCCTACGCCGCCCCCGCCCTTTCAGCGTACGCCGCCCCTGCCTACTCAGCATACACCGCCCCTGCCTACTCCGCATACGCCGCCCCTGCCTACTCCGCATACGCCGCCCCTGCCTACTCCGCATACGCCGCGGGCCCCGCTCTGTCCTACGCCGCTGGCGCTCCTCTCCTGAAGTCCGGCATCGCGTACTCTACCGGCCCCGTCGCATACGGTCACGGTTGGCAATGAATCTAATGGAATCCTGAATTTGTAAATAGACAAAATATATAAAATAAAAAACGAAATGCCATAAACTATATTATTTCGTTTCATTAAATATACGTAATAAACGCATAATATAATATTATCAATTGATTGAAGTTACTTATACACAATAATAAAAGAGAAAAGATACGACGATACCTCAGTATATAAATGTACACATTAATGAGTATGCCAAAACACATAATTATAATAATTGTTTTTGTCTACGAGTACTTTAGACAATGTTTTGTTAACGCCGGATAAAATAGATATTAAATCAAACTATTCGATTTTAATTATTATACTTATCTATACTAATATTATAAACAGGTAAATTTTGTGAGTTTGTGACGTTGTAGGGGGTAATCTCTGGATCTACTAAACCGATTATAAAAAATTCTTTTACTGTGAGCAAGCTACGTTAACAGGAAGTGTCATAGGTTATATAACATGACGCTATATACCACGGGAGCGGGACAGAGCGCGGTTGCAACCGCGCCGGGCCGCTAGTAATCAATATAATTAAATGACTGTAATGATTTACTTTATGTGTATGTGGTGAACAATAAAGTATTTTCTATCTATCTATCTAATGCTGGTGTGCACCGACATTTAACCGATGATTAAAATAAAATAATCGCTAAAACTATATGCCTAAACGGAGATTATTTTATTTTAATCATCGGTTAAATGTCGGTGCACATCAGCCTTAGTCAACGAAATAAATTTTGAATTTATAAACTAATAAGTGTGCTAAAACTTTACCAGAGCATTGTAACTGTACTAATTGCAAGTGTACAAATCATGTAATTGAATCTTCACGAAATTAATTGACATAACAATGTTTTCTATTACATCATTATCACTTCATTGTTTTAAAACCATTTAAATAATATTTCTCGCGCTAAGCAAATATTAAGGTGTATTCATAATTACTTAAAACTAACAGGATCACGGTTTTGTTAATTATCATTAAACAAACGTTAATTCTGGGGTTGAGTTCGAAACGTCGCCTCGGAATTGCCCGTGATGAGACTATTTAAATGTACGTAATATTTTGTACCTACATGCAAACGGTGTGTCTACTCCTTCTATAGCGACCAAGTGGAGACAGCTTGTTTAGATATTTCTTTTCCACATAGCCGATTTCATGAAATGTGTCCGTACCTGCACCTCAAGATAACCGATATGTCAAACCCGCCAAGCTGCCTTGGATAAGCATGGCGAGTATATTGTCCGTTCCTCCTTAAAAATTGGCGAGGTCTGAAGCGAGCGGTAAGATGTTCTTGGATTGTTATTATAATTTTATAATTGACTTCGTCCGCCCCTGCGCCTGCGTGATAACGTGACACTGCATACTTACATTAAGCGCACAGGGGGCCTAATTCTACTATTACTACGTCGTTAAAATCTCCGCAAACTATCATCCCAATCGTAGATTTTCCTGATTTAGATATTCTGTTAATACTAATTGCGTGCCCGTGGCAAGCCACTCTATCTTTATAAATATTTATAAGCGAAAACTTGCGAAATAAATGTATACATTTTTTGTAGCGTTTCAATATTAATTTCCGTTAACGCCATTACTGCTAATGGTGATACCAATTGTTATTTATCTACTATTATTCCGATGCAACGAAATCGAATCGAAAATATTGTGGATTTAGTAGAAAACAATTTTTTGATATTATAGCAATGGAATGGTACTTTGAATATCGTCCAATGATATTGAAATAGCAGAATCGAGCTCCAGTACTCTTATCTAGGTACCAATAAAGGCACACTAAGAGGTCACACACCGTAAAAACTTACAAATCGTGCTTGACTATCACAATTAATAAAATTCAGACAAACCAAGGACGTGATTCCAGTCATAATTAGCAATGCAACATAATTAGTTTACATGAATCATTATTCCTTGATTTGAAAGGTCACTTGATGAATTAATTATATTGTAACTTAAATTATTAAATTAATAAATATATACTTAGGTAGATATGCAGAATTAACAAGGTTTCAAAGAATATTGCACTCTCAAGTGAGTAATGGTTTTGTAGGTCAATTTGAAGGATTCCGTAGCCATTTTTATAAATAAATAACCTTTTGTTACAAGATGTCCACCACAGTAGTCATGAGAACCATAGTGTATATTAATATGACATAGACAATCGTCATAGATACTATTTTTAGTCTATTTATCAGATGATTCGATTTATAACTAAATTACTGTTTTCTACCGGTTAGTTAATTTTATAAGCCCACTAAATTATCATCTAGATAATTTAGTTCATCAGTAACTAATTATTATAATTGTTTTTATTATCCTGGCAACACTATGGTGTTGCCAGGATGTAATTGCTATTTTTAGCAATGATGCAATGTTATTGTTTTGTAGGGTAGCATTTTCGTATAAACGGCGTAGTGGCGTGTAGACGGTGTTTTTGGTTAGTGTGCTGTGTGAATATTCACATCAAAGGCTGATCAATAAAGGGGAAACCCTGTCCTAATAGTTAATATTTGGTATATTTGGTACTTTCTTCCCCAAATCTCTCCTTGCATTTTATACTTTATAAAATCTGTCTATCAGTAGTTAATCTGTTTACCAGACAATCGTCTGCCTGTCCATAAATGTAACTGTAACTGGCTATTGTAGGAGTACCTATAGATGACTATAGTAAGAGTACAGGTATAGAAGTAACTATGGCATCTAACTCTTTTTCAGCGTTATTATTCGTGCAAGATATTACTAGAAAGGTTTTGAAAAATCATAATAAAGTATTTACTTAGTTTTCGCGACTAGTAGTTACCTACACATAAAATACAGTTTTATACAGTATACAGTTAAAAACGCAGTTTTATAGTCATAATGAAGTTCCTTAATGACTTTCCTTGAAGACGACAGACAGGTAGGGATGGTAATTTTGTTCAAAAATCGTAAAATGTGTTCCCGTCTAACTATATGATCTCTTGTTAAAAAAATTAAGAAAAATAGAAATTTCGATATTAGGTCTCTGGAGAAATTAAAGTATAGACGGAGCCTACACGATCAAAAGCGTTAAATAAAATGAAGCATTTTTTTAAACTTATGTGCCACTGGAAAAATTGTCAGTCTGAATACTGGAACTGTTATAATTTACCATCTATTTCCATATTCTTGTTTAAAACAAAATTAATTCCTTTTCCATAACCATGCGCATTTTCTTCTATTACCTCAAAGTTAGCAATGCGTCTGCAAATTTTCTTGATTTTAAAGGCAGAAATAATTATTTACCAGCAGGTGATCTATGATCTGGGAACAAAATGAAGTAAGAAGAGATTTTGGCTAGTAGTTAGTACCCTGATACTCAATTTAAGAGGGAAAAAATCTTTTGATTTGATTGTTGATCTTTAATAAAAAGGTATGAAGAAATTATTTATTGCACCCTTAAGAAAGTAAACATGTCGATATGTTCAATTTAATTATTGTAACCAAATAAATTGTGAGTATATGTACCAACAGTGCATTGTCGATCTTCAATAGGCGATGTGTTTGTATGATTTTATGGCATTAAAAGAAAGGTTTATTGATATTTAGGTTTTTTAAATACATGCAAAGCTAGGTAAATTGATTAGAATTAATGCTAAATCATGTATCCAATCCAATATATTTCACTAAACCACTCTAAAGCCGTTTCCGGGTTTGAGTCACTAATCTGGCATCAGGCACGCCTATAGTATTACAATTATGGTTTGGAAACATTAATTTATAGACGCAGATTAGACATGGTTTAATAAAATACCAAGTTCTAATAACATTTTAATTTTAGAATTAAGTTTCTTATAGAGTTATGAATCGACTTTGATATAATATGATATAATATTTTCAAATATTTGTGATTCATTAAACGGATAGTATGTATTTAAATTTTATTGATTCTAGAATCCTGAATGCTTTTCTAGAATAAGGCCTTAGTTAAATACTTGCTTTCACATCGAAACTTAAAAAAGTATTTTATATTTAGAGAAAAGATTTAAACTACGATTAGTCGATATTTAGTTGCTTTTTATGAAGTTATTAGAACAAAACATGAAATGAAATAACTTTAGGAAGACATAGGTACATACACAAAATCGCGTGTGACGCGCACCCACATGAATATGTAGGTCGTTATATATAAATTTACAATATCTATAATATCATAAAATTCTAAACATATCGTGCCTGTACATTGAAGCTATTTAAAAAAACTACTGGAATAGACCATATAAACGATGGAGAATAAGATGCATTTTTCAGTCTTGTCGGTTTGTTCGGGATTCACGTAAAACTACTGGGCCGATTTCGATGCGGTTTTCGCTGATCGACAGCTAATTCTTAGACTTTAACTCTGCGCTACTTTCTATCTTGGTAATCCCTGGGGAATTTTTCTGGGAATTATTTAAAATGACCAGATTAAAAAAAAATGAATTCCAATGTGATTTTTTACTGATCGATAGCAAATTTAATGAAATAAAATGTGTGATACTTTTTATCTCGGGAATCCCGCGGGAATTTTCCTGGGAGCGGTTTGTAGTTGTTCAGGTGGGTAAAAATTAGCTTATTCCGACAGAGTTTTCACTAAAACCATAGCTTACATTCTTTTTCAAATACTACGGTATTTTGTGTTCCGGGAATCTCACGAAAATCCTGCGGAAATTTCAAGTCAAGCGTGGACGAAGTAGCGGGCATATCCTAATTGAAGATAAAGATATAATACTATTATCCCGAAAAATTGTTCACTTTCACTGTGCAGGAACGGTGAAAGAATACAATTTCCTGCGGCTGGGCGGCCTGTCGTAAGAGGCGACAAAACAACCCACAGCCAGGTGGTAGGGCTTTATGCTCGTCTGGATGGCTACCACCCCCGGTTTAAAGCATGTCACCATAATAGCGTCACATTGTGTTCCGGCATTAGTGACCGGGTTCCGGTTCCCCTCTTTCCCTGAAGTGTGTTATTTTCAGCGAATTTTGGACCAGGATCTGTGTTAGATACACTTCATCCCTGTAGGCGTGACGAGGTGGGCGAGAGTCAGGAAGACCTGGTGAAACGGTTGCCGGCTGTCCGCCCGCTAGGTAGTAGGGGTCCCGAACCCAGACTAATCGGTCCCATGGAGGCTGCTACCCACCTACTGGCGCATAATCTTGGGGAGCACTGTTGTGCCAGTTGGTAATCGGACGTGGACCCGGCAGTGCTCTCCGAGGAGGACCGGGGGCCATTCCGTGCCCCGCAACAGCTAGTCACACTAGCTGCATGTTTGTGTGCTCCGCTTTATCCTCGTTTTGCTGATAATAATGCACTTCCAAAACTCTCTTCTTAAAACAATATTATCAATGAGCCATGTGAAAAATAATAAGAATAACTCAGCGGACCTGACTTCCACACTTAAGGTGGATTTTTGCAATATCAGAATTCATGCCAATCTTAACGCCGTCCATCGACACTTGGAAACAACTAAGCCGGCCTTATTGTTTTTAACGGAGACGCCAATATCCGCCCCAACGGACATATCATATATAAACTACCCCGGTTACAATCTGGAACACAAATTCCTTCCAAAAGCCGGGGTATGCCTATACGTCCGCGAGGATGTTTTTTGTCGCCGTCTCCATGGCTTGGAAAATAGAGACTTGTCCACCTTATGGGTACGGGTAGATTTCGGTGGCTCTACCAGAGTCTATTCGTGTCTATACCGGTCTGAGATTGCCCACTTTTTTGGACATGTCCAAGACAAACTTTTCAGACAGTACCCTTCCGCAGAAGTAATCGTCCTTGGAGACTTCAACGCCCACCATGCTGAATTGTTGAGTTGTCCGAGGACCGGTCTGCCGGGTACTATTGCCCGCAATTTCGCTCTCGCCTATGGCCTCACTCAATTGGTCACAGGATTTACCCACATACCGGACAAAGTAGACCATGGGCCCTCTTTACTGGACCTTCTACCGACCAAACACCAAACACCCGGAGAACTACCAAATCTCGGTCAGAGCTCCTCTGGGATCATCTGATCAGTGTTTGGTATCTTCCGAAGTTCCTCTTTCTATTCCCGCAACGGGCTCGCCCCAACGGTAAAAGAAAGGTGTGGCGATATCGGTCAGCAGATTGTGATGGATTGCGTGAGTTTTAGGCATCCTACCCTTGGGGCGGCTTTGTTTCTTTACGGATGATCCTGACATTTGTGCAGACTCAGTCGCCGAAGTGATATTACAGTATTACAGGGAATGTAACACCCCATGTGTTACATTCCTAACTCTGTAATCCCAATCGGTGGCGTAAACCAACCATGGTTCGATAAGCAGTGCGCTGATGCTGTAATCCAAAAGCAGGCAGCTTATTGGATATGGAAGGCAGCTAAACAATGTCAGGATCCGCGATCTCCCGATCTGAAAAAGATATACAATGCTGCCACCTTGTCCCTCAAAAAGCGGCTCGCGAGAGCAAAGTTTGAACACACCGGCAGAATAGGCGGACGGCTTGATCGCTTTCCTTCTGGAACACGAGCATTTTGGTAGCTCGCCAAAGCTTTCAAGGGTAATTTCTGTCGGCCATCCTTTCCATCATTGCACACAGCAAACGACCAACTGGCTCATACCGCAAAAGATAAAGCCGAATTCCTGGGCAACATCTTCGCGGCCAATTCGACTCTTGACGACGGAGGAGCAACCCTGCCTACTACTCTGTGGTGTGGGAACTCTATGGAAGAAGTTCGCTTCATACGGAAAGCGGTTCGTAGAGCTCTCAGCTCCCTCGACGTCAAGAAGTCGTCCGGGCTGGACGCTATACCTGCTGGCGTGCTCAGGACTTGTGCTCCAGAGCTATCTCCAGTCCTGGCCTGTCTCTTCACAGTCTCTTATACTACGATCTATGTCCCGTCTTCGTGGAAAGTTGCCCTAGTTCATCTTATCCCTAAAAAAGGTGATAGGACCGACCCATCCAACTACCGGCCTATAGCGATAACTGCCTTGCTTTCAAAGGTAATGAAGCGAATCATCAACATGCAGCTTCTGGATTACCTTGAAGATACTCAGCTACTTAACGATCAGCAATACGGCTTCCGCCACGGTCGTTATGCTAGAGTTCTCTTGGTATACCTAACACACCGTTGGGCAGAAGCCATTGAGAGCAAGGGAGAAGCCTTGGCATTTAGCTTTGACATCGCTAAGGCCTTCGATCGGGTCTGGCATAGGGCACTTCTCACAAAGCTGCCATCATACGAGATACCCGAGGGGCTTTGCTAGTGGCTATCCAGCTTTCTTGATGGTCGCCGCATCAAAGTAGCTGTCGATGGCTGCTGCTCATCCACCAAGCTTATCAATGCTGGTGTGCCACAAGGCTGCGTATTGTCACCGACACTATTCATCCTGCATATCAATGACTTGTTGTCTATAGAGAACATTCATTGCTATGCGGATGACAGTATCGGTGACGCCACGCCAGTCGCGCCAATGCCCCTCGGTCTCTAGTAGAAGAGAGTCGGGTTAAACTTGTGTCGGAAGTAGAGAACTCCTTGGAGCGAGTTTCTGAATGGGGACAACAAAATCTTGTACAGTTTAATCCCACGAAGACACAGGTCTGCGCATTTTTTGCCAAAAAGACCCCACTTGTCCCTGCGCTACAGTTCCAAGGAACACATCTTACTATCTCCAATAGTATCGGGATTCTTGGCGTCGACATAACAAACGACGTGCAGTTACGGGGTCATCTGGAAGGCAAGGCTAAACTTGCCTCCAAAAAGCTTAATTTGCTAAACCGGTCCAAGCAGTACTTCACACCGCGGCAACGACTTGCGCTGTACAAAGCGCAAATCAGACCGCATGTGGAGTATTGCTTACATCAATGGGCCGGAGCACCCGCTTACCAGACTGACCCCCTCGATTCTATCCAGCGTCGCGCCTTTCGTATCGTCGACGATCCCATACTAACAGGCGGTTGAGAATCGCTTAGTCTTCGAAGAAACTTTGCGTCCCTCTGCGTATTTTACCGCCTGTATTACGGGGAGTGTTCCAAAGAACTGTTTGATCTGATGCATAGGCCTCACTTTTAAAACCGCATCGCTCTCCGGTGACGGGATATTCACCCCCATTTCCTTGAGCTCCCACGCTCAACTACGCAACGGTTCTCTAGAACATTTATTCCGCATACTATAATGATCTGGAGGGAACTTCCCGCCACGGTTTTCCCTTTGCGCTATGACATGGGCTTTTTTAAGAAGGGCGTTATAAAATTTCTTAGAGGTCGGCAACACGTTGGCGACACCCTTGGTGTTGCAAACGTCCATAAGGCGACGGTAACCACTTTCCATAAGGTAGGCCGTCTGTCTCTGCCTGCTTCAGGCTATAAAAAAAATTGATTGAAATGAAATGAAAATTTATTCGTTTATAATTATTGTCCTTTGATCCAATTATTAGTTTCTGTAAAACGTATTCGAAGCGTATGAGAGTGAAGCTGAAAGAAATAATTATCACTTAGTACAATATATACATATGTTTTGGATAACAGGGATGAACAAGGAATACATTTCGGCCTCTGTGGTTGAGCGGGCTAAGCCGTTGCCGGCCTACCTCACTAACGCATTTCGTTCGATTCCTGGATGTCTGGATCGGCCCCAGAGTATGTTGTATATTACATAGCGTAACTACATTTTGGGGATATACAATATGTGTGTTTGTCTGCCGATTATTATTATTATTATTATTATTATTATTTTATACAGTAAATGGACTTCTTACCGCAGAACACGAAGTTCAAGTACGCCGTAGTCAAAGACTGAAGCTAAATTTGGTCTAGCCCTATCATGACTATTGATGTTATTATAAGGTTGAGGAAAAAGTTTCTTCGCATTTTATATAAAAATTCAAAAGGTTTTTTTATAAAGTTTATTTACATTTGACTAAAGTATGTAGGTGCCATTTTGTTGGATAACTTTTTGCTATCTTGTAGGTAGGGACGTGATCCCATTGCTATAAAAATTTTGGGGCTTCTGATCAAAAAACTGCGACAAGTGGTTTTGGCAGTCCTCTCGTGATGTTAACCTGACACTGCCTAAGGAATTCTGCAGAGACCGAAACAGCTGAAAATCTGAAGGTGCAAGGTCAGGACTATACAGAGGATGCATTAACACCTCCCAGCCAAACTCTCGTAATTTTTGCTGAGTGGCTAAAAATGTGTGAGGTCTAGCGTTATCATGGTGAAAAACCACACCCCTTCTGTTGATTAATTCCGGCCGCTTTCTCTCAACTTTTTGCTTTAATCTCATCAGTTGTTCGCAGTAAAGTTCAGAATCGATGGTCCTGCCTGGCGGTAACAGCTCATAATGAATAATGCCCTTCCAATCCCACCATACACACAGCATCACCTTGTTGTGAGTTAACCCGGGTTTTGCCACAGTCTGTGAAGCCTGACCGGCCTTTGATCACGATCTTTTTCGCACGTTCATGTCGTACGTGATCTACTTTTCATTACCAGCTATCAGCTTCTTCAAAAATGGTTCGGTTTCATTACGTCGTAATAAAGAATCACAAATGAGTACACGGTTCATTAGGTTTCTTTCAGAGGTTAGGTGAGCTCATGAGGCATTCAAATATCGAGCTTTTTTGTGTACCTAGCTTTTTCCAAATGCGCCAAAACCGTTTTGTGGTCAATTCCCAGTTCTCCAGCTACATTGCAACTACTAATATGCCGATCTTGCTCCACTTTTTCAAAAATGGCATCAATTTTGTCCGTAACAGGGCGACCAGAGCGACGTGCATCTTTGATATCAAAATTTCCGGATCGAAAACGCTTAAACCAAATTTGCGCTATTCTCACATATACTGCATTAGGTCCATAAACATCACAAATTCATTTCGCGGCTTGTGTTGCATTTTTACCTTTTTTGTAGTAAAATTTAAAAATGTATCGAATTTCTTCATTAGATTCACTCATTTTAACAATAAGAAAAACAAATGAGTATCACACATTTTCCCAATTTGAATTTGCAATTGTCTTCTTTAAAATTAAAACTTTTTAATGATACTAAAACCAGCCAGATACAAATGGTATAGCCAAAGAGATCTTATTACAAGTTCATACATACTATATGCGAAAAGATTTTTTCGCCAACCTATTATGATAACCAGCAGCTTGTCAGTATTTACTGTGACTATGGATGCTTATCAGCCGAGTGCAAGTCTTAATGCTCTCTGCCCTGATTTAATCTAATAACGCTATGGCCGCTATGGGTACCGCACTCCAAAGGGCCAATTATTTAATTATTAATTTGACGTTTATTATTTTACGTCTTATCTCACCACTAAGCGCGGTGCTAAACTATTGATCTAATGATCGTAAGACGCCTCGAGAATTGAAAAAAACTTTTAATTCGTTAATTATTTTTAATTTGCTTTCTTTAATTATTATTTTTCTATAATACAAAGCCGCGCCAAATCTAAAGCAGCGTATTCACTTCCGAGTCGTACCGAGTCGTAACCGGAACTTTTTCAGTTACTGTAACCAAAAATCATAGTATGTTCCTACGTGGTTCGCGTGCTCAAGTGCAGTGGCACGCGGCGCATTCGAAATGAGCTCGCACATTAGAGCACGTTGCTGTATCCGCTCGGTTACAGTTACGGCTAGCAGATGAGTACGCGGCTTAAAACATACGTTAAATTTAGGAAACTGTCAATTATCATGTTATAGATACGGCCTTAAATAACGTAAAGAATTTAACATTTCTTACGCGATCTGACCATGACTTTCTGGCCGAATTTTGACCTTGATTTTACCTATATTAATAAATTATGTTAATTTTAATATCTGAATCTTTTTTAGAATACCTTATTGTCATATCTGATAATTGTAAAATTATGTATATAAAAAAATCTATGTTTAATTTAGTGGGTGGTCATGAGTTCAGTAGAACAAAAATGCGTTTTTTGCAATAAATTACACTATTAATGTCCGGTTCCTATATCATAGTTTTCATTCGCTTGCCTTGCCATCAGTTGGATTTTAACATTACTTGTATGAAGTTTATGTCAATTTTTAAACGACAGTAAGGCAAACGAACGGTTGGTAAGATATAGAACATGCCATTAGTCAAATTAAGGAACTTCCAAATATAAATACCTATTAAAACATTTTTTTAAATCGACCATCTAAACAATACAACTAAAATTTGTCACTTGAGAAAAAACAGGTTATATACATTTTAATGTTTCCATTATAAACTACATGCCGAAGATTTTTTTATGCTTTTTCATTCGTTTTAATTTAAACGCGGATCTAATATCAATCACGCGTGATTTAAATGTTCTGTAAGTCATAGGTCAGCATGTGTATAATTAAGTAAATTTAGAGCATTGTATAGTAGAAATACAACCATATCCCTATTAATATTATAAATGCGAAAGTAACTCTGTCTGTCTGTCTGTCTGTCTGTCTTTCCGTCTGTCCATCTGTCCGTATGTCCGTCTGTCCGTCTGTCCGTCTGTCCGTCTGTCCGTCTGTCCGTCTGTCCGTCTGTCCGTCTGTCCGTCTGTCCGTCTGTCCGTCTGTCCGTCTGTCTGTTCCGTTTTCACGGGAAAACCACTGGACCGATTTGGCTGAAACTCAGTATATATATTATTTTCGATGCCGAGGATGAACATAAGATACTTTTCATCCCGGATAATGGGATAGATTTATGTAAATCCCAAAAAGTGGGATAGGTTTTTTGTGATTTTGTCCATTTCATCCACTTGGTCTCGTTAATCCCGTTGGTCCCGCAGGTCCCGCAATTCCCGCAGGTCCCGTAGATCCGTAGGTCCCGGAGGTCTCGTAGGTCCCGTAGGTCCCATTAGTCCCCTTGGTCCACTTGGTTCACTTTTGTCATTTTTTGTCAAGTTTTGTCACTTAGACAGATAACGTAGTTTACAGATAGATAGGGAATGGTATAGTTTGCGATATAAAATGAAGTGAATATTCTGGGGGTAAATACATAAAATATTAAATACAATGTAACCTGAGATATGAATGAGATATGCACTAGCGGCTAACCCGCGGCGCAGCCGCGGGGTAAACTCATGTTTATTGCAATTCTGGACGTGGTAGAGCCATGCAGGAATCTATATTTTGATTATGGACAGCCCTTAGGGCCTGCTCGATCGGTGTGACACCACGCTCTTGGATAATGCTAATCATGTTTCGTACGATGATTGAGAGAAGGTCTACTACTCCCTCACCATCCAATATTCTCTATTCCACCCCCCCTTCTATCCCTCCTGTCCCATCCTAAAGGCTGGCACTGCGTTGACTTCGCCCCTGGTGTTGCAAAGAACTATAGGCGACGATAACCATTTTCTATTAAAAGGACCATCTGGTTGTTTGCCAGCTTCCAATAAAAAACATACATACGAGTTGAGAACCTCTTTTCGAAGTCAGTTAAAAATATTAAGAAATCAAATTTAACATGTACATGATAGGTATTTAAAATTATGTAAGAGTACCTATAATGAAGTGGGATACAGTCATATCAATATAGGAGCTGCATACGTCTAGTCATCGCAGTCGACAACGAACTAGTGGCTAGCGTTTTTTTTTATTGGACTTGACTTTATATTGTTGGTCCGAAGACCTCACAACTTTACCGGGGTTTTCGGGGCGAGTGCCTTTGCGAAGCGAAGGCGCTCGAGCCCGGTGGGCAACTTGCAAGAGGGGTTTCCCTAGGGAGTTTCACCTCGGCTGGACTGTTGCCATGAGAGGGGGATGAATCTAATGATGCCCACCATAGGGCGACACAATGCACTAATTGAAAGCGGGCGACGGGTAATATAAAGCCCGAGAGGATCCCGGTGGATCGGGATCGGCGGTTCACGATGGCCTATGCTATCTTACTGCCGTTTCGCAACGTGTTATGGCTGGGAGAGAAGAAACGGCGAAAGAAACTTCCCAGCAACACGCCTAGTCTATCCTATGGGGGGGCTATGTCTCCTGGCGTCCCTCGCGAGGACGTGGAGAGATCGTGATTGGCGGGTGGCTAGCGTAACGCGGGACCACACATATTAATAGTTGCTCTATCTCGCTGGCATATCACCCGTCCCGCTCACACGTTGTACTATATATTTTACTAGCTGTACGGCTTGTTAATATTTGTACTTAAGGTTACCGTTTCCAAAATAAATTAGTTCATATCAGCACTCGACGATGAATACTAATCTCTGCCATCTGAAGTATCATTTAACCTCTACCTCTCGCTGCTACATCAATTTAGATACTTTTTAATTCTTAAAATTAACATACTGTAATTTAGTTCATATTGATATTGAGATTTCAAACATATATTTACTTGAGGGCTATGTTTGACGAGGTTTGGAAAGACTGTTGAGTTTTGGCGGAAATTCAAGGAATAATGTCTTGTCGTGCAGTTTTATTTACACAAAATGCATGAATGTTTTTTCCTAATAAACAATAGTTATAAGATATATATTGTATTTGGGTAAAAATGTTATACATGCTTAGAAGAGATTTTGTAATTGTTTAATGAAATGTGATTTCTGTAGGTAGATTTTTGTTTGGTAGCGTGAGGCGAAGACCTACAATATAGGTAAGGCTACGATCAACGAGAACATTGATCAGAACCGGACCTGTAGTGATCGGTTATGGTGTCTGTTGTTACCTCACGTATCATGAACAAATTTATTGATGTATAATTTAGTACAGTTAAAGACTATGGTCTATTGACCACAATATGAGCGCGATGCTATGTGCTATGCTATCCGTGCAGGAACAGAGAACGAATACAATTTCCTGTGGCCGGGCGGCCTGTCGTAAGAGGCGACAAAACAACCCAGCAGCGCATTTGTAGCACCTTTGGTGTTGCAAATGTCCATAGGCGATGGCAACCGCTTTCCATGAAGTGGACCGTCTTCATGTCTGCTGAACTCCTGCAATAAAAAAATGTAAATATAGATAATAGATATCGCGGTCAGAGCTGCCGATAAGATTGGGTATTTGTCTATATCATCAAAAATGGCTAATCTCATAAACGTGTAAATATTAATATTTAATCATTATTAGAGAATAGGTGTTAATATCACGTAGACGACAAGAGTTTTGTATATCGTCTTCTATATACTATAATAAATCTGTAAATGGTTTGAGTTTGTACAATGCGTTTAAAAATGTGAAAAAAATCAGAGGGCTAACTCGGACCAGGAGATTACGAAAATGCAGTTTTTAGAATTTTTGTGTGTCTGTCTGTTAGAGCATCACGTGAAAACTACTGAATGGATTAAAATGAAACTTGACCCAAAGCAAGCTACATATCCCAGGGCGTAACTTAGGATACTTTTTATCCCGATAAACGAAATGTCGTTTCCATAGAATAGACGGATTAGCTAAATAGAAGGCGTTGCAATCGCGTTTTTTCAATTATTAACAAATAAAACAAACCTACATAGTCATAAACAACATGTCATTCATTGTAATAGGTTGGGGAAAAAGTCTTTTCGCATATAGTATGTATGAACTTGTAATAAGATCTCTTTGGCTATACCATTTGTATCTGGCTGGTTTTGGTATCATTAAAAAGTTTTAATTTTAAAGAAGACAATTCCAAATTCAAATTAGGAAAATTGGTGATTTTCATTTGTTTTTCTTATTGTTAAAATGAGTGAATCTAATGAAGAAATTCGATACATTTTAAAATTTTACTACAAAAAAGGTAAAAACGCAACACAAGCCGCGAAAAAAATTGTGATTTTTATAGACCTAATACAGTATCTGTGAAAGTAGCGCAAATTTGGTTTAAGCGTTTTCAATCCGGAAATTTTGATATCAAATATGCACGTCGCTCTGGTCGCCCTGTTACGGACAAAATTGATGCCATTTTTGAAAAAGTGGAGCAAGATCGGCATATTAGTAGTCACGATGTAGCTGGAGAACTAGGAATTGACCACAAATCGGTTTTGGCGCATTTGAAAAAAGCTGAGTACACAAAGAAGCTCGATATTTGGGTGCCTCATGAGCTCACTGAAAGAAACCTAATGAACCGTGTACTCATTTGTGATTCTTTATTACGACGTAATGAAACCGAACCATTTTTGAAGAAGCTGATAACTGGTGATGAAAAGTGGATCACGTACGACAAGAACGTGCGAAAAAGATCGTGGTCAAAGGCCGGTCAGGCTTCACAGACTGTGGCGAAACCCGGGTTAACTCGCAATAAGGTGATGCTCTGTGTATGGTGGGATTGGAAGGGCATTATTGATTATGAGCTGTTACCGCTAAGCAGGACCGTCGATTCTGAACTGTACTGCGAACAACTGATGAGATTAAAGCAAAAAGTTGAGAGAAAGAGGCCGGAATTAATCAACAGAAGGGGTGGTTTTTCACCATAATAACGCTAGACCTCACACATCTTTAGCCACTCAGCAAAAATTACGAGAGTATGGCTGGGAGGTGTTAATGCATCCGCCGTATAGTCCTGACCTTGCACCTTCAGATTTTCACCTGTCTCTGCAGAATTCCTTAGGCAGTGTCAGGTTAACATCACGAGAGGACTGCCAAAACCACTTGTCGCTGTTTTTTGATCAGAAGCCCCAAAATTTTTATAGCAATGGGATCACGTCCCTACCTACAAGATGGCAAAAAGTTATCCAACAAAATGGCACCTACATACTTTAGTCAAATAAAAATAAACTTTATAAAAAACCTTTTGAATTTTTATATAAAATGCGAAGAAACTTTTTCCCCAACCTAATATTACTTTAAATCAGTTTGGCTTCGACTCATCTCTGTTTTGCTGGGCAGTTGTCTAGACTATTTATGAACTTAGTTCTTAGTTATTATTATATGCAAAAAATTTAATTCAGTTTTTGTGTAAGTAAAATAAAACGACTGCGGTCTAAGCCGCGGGGCAAACTCTAGTATAGTCTATGTGGGTTTATCTATAAGTAGCTGACCCGTGCTCACTTCGCTGGGCGTCACCTGATCACATCAAACCATTTAATGAGCGCACGCCGATATATCAACACATCATCCCATTTATTTACAAATATTATTTTTAATAACAATGAATATAGCCTATGTCACTCAAGAATAATGTAGCTTTCTACTGGTGAAAGAATTTTCAAAATCGGTTCAGTAGTTAAGTTAAATTAGGAACAATTAATATACTACAACAGTACAAACACTCGTCGTCTTATTTTGTACTCCCTTCACGGCGATTAAGCCATGGGTTCTCGCCAGTCCCGGGACGCTCGACTCCTGGACTTCCCCCCAGGACCCAAGAGCGCGACTAGGGCGAACCGCGTCGCCGAGGCCCTTCGTGGGGCACTCCAAGGGATGGCCGAAGTCATCCATCCCGTAAAGCATGGGGAGCTTTACGTCTTCAGGGCTGGATGAGTCAGCCACCGTAGATGGGCTTCGCAGTGCCATTGCCAGCGTGGGCAACTGCCTGCGCGACGATGTCAAGGCGAGGCACATTGGCATAGGACCTGGGGGGATGGGCGCATCATACGTGATGTGTCTCTGCAGCCAAAGCCATCACCGAGCGGGGCCACCTTCTGGTGGGCTTCACCTCGGCGAAGGTGGAGGCTCTGGAAGCCCGGCCCATACGTTGTTACAGATGTTTCAACGTCGGCCACGGCATCCAGACCTGCCCGGACTTGTGCCCGGACCGGACTGGCTTGTGTCTCCGCTGCGGTAAGAGCTGACACAAGCAACCGGACTGCACAGCCCGCGACCCCCACTGCGCCGTCTGCGCGGCGGGGGGCAAACGCGCTACCCACCCGACGTTGGCGAGGCACTGCCAGCCCCCATACGTCAAGGGTAAATTCGTCCACCCGAGGGCGAATAAACGACCGGCGAGTGGAAGGGGGGTACCTATGGACACCTAAATGCCCAGTACACCCCTTACTGGTTACACTCTTCCAAGCCAACGTTAACCACTCCCCCGACGCCCAGGACCTGTGCCTGCAGGCGATGGCGGAGTGGCAAGTAAACTTGGCCGTAATAAGTGAACCTTATTACGTACCCCCAGCCAGGAACTGGGTGGGGGATCTCGATGATGTGGTAGCCGTGATCGCCAGAGCCGGATCTGGCACACCGCTCACCAGTCTCGAAAGAGGAAAGGGCTACGCGGTGGCGGAAAGCGGATGTTACGTCATCATAGGCGTGTACCTCACGCGGAGCCGCCCCCTGGCGGAGTACGAGTTCGCCTTAGACTCCATTAGGGCAGCCGTCGGCAGACTAACGCCGAAGACGATATTCGTCCTAGGCGACTTCAATGCCAAGCACCAATCCTGGGGGAACGCGATTACCGATGTTAGGGGACGGGCGGTTGAAGACTGGGCGCTTCAATCCAACCTGTCCATCCTGAACCAGGGGTCGGTCCAGACCTGCGTACGTGCGCGGGGTGGATCGATCATCGACTTGTCATTCGCCACACATGCGGCCGCCCGCAGAGTGGTAGGATGGAGAGTGCTGGAGGAGGTGGAGACTCTGTCTGATCACTTGTACATCAGATTCGAGCTCTCCCCCTCGCCTAGCGCTAACCCTGTTCAGGGCCCCTTCCGGCTCCCGCGCTGGGCTCTTACCAAGCTCGACGCGGAGCAGGCTGAGGAGAGGGCTATCATCGAATGCTGGACCTATCCAGCCGACCTGGGGAATCTGGAGGCGCAGGCTGAGCACATGCGCAAATTTCTCAAAAGGATTTGCGACGCTGCTATGCCTCGAGCTAAAAGACCGCCGCCGCGTACATCGGTCCACTGGTGGACTGAGGAGCTGGCTGAACTGCGGAGGGCAGTCCGCAGAATCAGCCACAGGCTCAAACGCAGCAGAGCGCGTCGTCCTCCAGACTATGTTGAGGAGAATGGACTCGTGGGGGAGTCAGAGAGGCCAGAAAGGCCCTTTCGATCGCAATTCTGCGAGCGAAAGCCCGGGCTCGGGAGGAGCTCCTCCAGACACTGGACCGGGACCCTTGGGGGCGTCCGTACCGTGCGGCCCGCAACACGTTGCGGCCTTGCACCTCCACGGTTACGGAAACGCTCGAACCCGAGGTCTTCCGGTCGGTTATCGATGGGCTCTTCCCGGATCCGGGGATCTTCACTCCCCCCGATATGGGTCCAATTATTCCCGACACCTCGGAGGTGGAGCCTCACTCCATCACCGAGGAAGAGTTAGACGTCGCCCTGGACCGGCTCCGGGGCATGAAGACGGCTCCGGGACCCGACGGGGTTCCGGGTCGGCTCCTCTTCCTGGCCGCCAAACACCTACTCGGCCAGCTGCGGGAACTGTTCGATGCCTGTATCCGCGCAGGTCAGTTCCCGTCGCAATGGAAGGAGGGCCGACTATGCCTGATTCCCAAGGGAGGCCGTCCTCCCAACGATCCATCCGCCTACAGGCCCATAGTGTTGCTTAACGAGGTCGCCAAGGTCTTCGAGAAGATCTTAGCGGAACGCCTCGTTAAGCATCTCGATACTGTGGAGCCGGGGCTAGCACAGACTCAGTTCGGGTTTCGGCGGAGGCGCTCCACGTTGGACGCCTTCGAGACACTGCGATCTGTAACGGACGACGCAGTCCAAGCAAAGGATACTGTCCGGGCGCTTTCACTACAAATAGCAAACGCCTTTAACAGCCTCCCTCACGAGACGATCAGGGAGGGGCTTCGTGCACACGGAGTTCCCCCGTACCTCACGAGGCTGTTGGGCGCGTACCTCTAGGACAGGTATATCCTTTGGGAGGGCGGCGAGTCCGAGAATCGCGCGATAGGTCGGCGACGCGTCGCGTGCGGCGTCCCACAGGGATCGGTCCTCGGGCCGGTTCTATGGAACGTCGGTTATGACTGGATCCTTCGGGTTCCGGTCCTGCCCGGAATAGGGCTAATCTGCTTTGCGGATGACACCCTACTCACGGCACGCGCTGCGTCATTCGCGGAATCCGTGGACCTCGCCAACGCCGGGTTGGCGATCGTGGTCCCAAGAATAGGTAGGCTGGGCTTGAAGGTCTCCCCCGCGAAAACGGAGGCCATCATGTTCCATAGGCGGTTTCGTAACTCCCCCGCGGACTTGTCCGTTATAGTCCAAGGGGTGGACATTCGTGTAGGCCCCCAGATGAAATATCTGGGGCTAATTCTCGATGGGAAATGGCTGTTTAAAGCGCACTTTGAGCAGCTAGTTTCCAAGCTCGTGAGGTCCGCAGGCGCCCTCTCTCGGCTTCTTCTCAACGTGGGGGGACCGGGGACGACGACTAGGAAACTCTACATGGGCATCCTTAGGAGTACGGCCCTGTACGGTTCACCCGTATGGTCCACTGCACTTCATCGCCACAATAGGACTTTGCTGTGCCGCGCACAGCGGGTCCTGGCGGTGAGGACCATCCGAGGATACCGTACAGTGTCGTGGACGGCGTCGACACTCTGGGCAGGCGATCCGCCCTGGCCTCTCCAGGCGGACGTGATAGCCAAAGTTCGGCGCTCCCGACAGGATGCCCTCGTCCGTGACCTGGTCTATGGCCAGGCCGAACTCCAGGTGATCAGGACGCGGGAAACCGCGGCCATGATCCAATCTTGGTCAGTAGAGTTGGAAAACCCTGTTGCTGGCATTGACACGGTGGAAGCGGTTCGACCGCAGCTGTTGCGATGGCTCTCGCGGAAACGCGGGACCCTGACTTTCAGAATGACACAGATACGTACCGGGCACGGTTGCTTGGGAGGAGGGTGGTTTTAGTGGGGTATTGATTAGTCGAGTCTCCACACAAACCGGTTGATTATTGTTTGGATTGTCTCAGTGGAAAGCCTCCATGATCAACAACGGTCTAATCCCTAGCAAAGGACCCGGTATGTGCGAAATGCATTTCCCCATCTTAAAAAAAAAAATGGGATCTCGCCAGTGGTGCGCCACTCCGTCCAACGGGGTAACTATCATAAACGCACCAGACAACTTAAATCAACCCACACATCTGTCAACTTAAAGATGATTATAAAACTGAAATGTTTTTCAGGCAATTAAAAATTGTATAATATAGTATTTAAGAAAGTATTAAATTTAATATTTAACATAAGTTCAGAGTATTTAATAACTATGAGAATTATATTATGCAAATAACCTGAGTGGAACATTTTTTATTCGCTAATTGATGCAGAAACGTTAAAACGTTCAAGTGTCATCGCTTGGTCGTTATTTAATAAACTAGTTCATGCATCCTCAATAAGTTTTAATACGACGAGATAGAAGTTGATTTCCTAAAACATCTATTTAAAATGTTTGAATTCTGATGAAGATCACATACCAGTTTGCCCACTACAACACTATAAATATCAATGTAGATGATTATGATAATTATTTTGTTAAAAACGTCTCCAACATGAACGTCAAGGTATTATTAGTCTGTGATTACAACAAAAATGAAAATGAAAAGTGAATGTGAATTTAAAAGGATTTTTTCCTATTTCAGTTGGAGATATTACTTTGTGTCGTGAGTGTGGCTTTTGCAAGTGCCTTCTACAATCAGGCTCCTGTTGATTACAATCCTTATTATTCATTTGGAGGGTATCCAATTGGAACACAAGAAGAATATGAATATTACGATAACAGTTATGGCCGTGCTCCTGTTGCTGCAGCGTACTCAGCTGTACAGCAAAACCAAGTGCCGTTTGTCGCCTACAATACTCGTGTAGTGCCACCCGCATTCCATCCCACCGCTGCTTCTGTGGCAAGTAACGTGCAAGTGACAAGCGCTCCTGTTCAAGCTGTTCAACCCACAGGATTCTCGACAACACCTGTTCCACTAACTGATGTAAATGTTGTGTCTCAGCAACAGCAACTACCAGTTGTTCCGGTGGTCTCAACAACCATTGCTCCTATTCTCTCTAAGTCCAATCAGTTTGGTTTAGTATATCCACAAACTGGCATCGTTCCTGCTGTGTCAACATATGGTGCTAATAACGTGATTGCTACTTCAAATCCTGGTAATGTTAATTTTCAATCATTAGTTAACCCCAGAGTAGCTACCCCAGTTGTGTATTCAACAACTCAAAACCCGATTATTACTGGTAATATAAATGTTCCAGCTGTTGTTGCAGGAAAATCTAATGTTGTACCTTACCCATATTTTAATCCACATTTAAATAATATTGTTTCTTCGAGTGGTTACAATTTTGCTCTTAACCAAGGAACTAATTATAATGTAGATCCTGCTTTAATTAACACAAACGTTTCTTATGTTGTACCATATGCTGGAAATCCAGGAGGATATTTATCTACTCCCACTGATTGGTCTCAAAATGTGTACATGCCTTTTATTTTCAATCAAGCTTTAAATAATGGTAATTTATATTCATCAACAGCATCTAAATCTAATGTTCCTTTGCAACCATCAAGCGGAATTATTAATCCACCTTTATACCATAGTACGCGCAATCCTCCAGTTCAAAACGTATTTGGTTCTGGTAGTTCGTTCGCATCCAGTTTATCTCAGCCTCAAATATTTCCTACAGGAAACTTAGTTGGTTCAGTACCCGCAAGTGCTGGCCCGGTTAATGTAATTGCAGCTGCTAACTCTTTTAATTCATTTCCCAGGGTACCACAACCTCTTATTGCTACTGTCTCTCCAAAAGATGCTTCCAATATAATATCGTA
The DNA here is from genome assembly GCA_039645545.1 of Dendrolimus houi. Lineage (NCBI taxonomy): Eukaryota > Metazoa > Arthropoda > Insecta > Lepidoptera > Lasiocampidae > Dendrolimus > Dendrolimus houi. Next base: position 15,659,409 of record CM077117.1, on the reverse strand, counting down.
CTCTACCACTACTCCCCGTGCATTTGATGGTTTTGTACCAGTTACTTCTACATACACTTCCGTCAAAAAACAGACCATTTATGCTACTCCGCCTATTGTGTCTCAACCTAACGCACCATCTTTATATTATGCTGGAAGTGCTAGTCCCGTGACATACAACATAAACTCGAATAGATTGCTCCAAAATCCATTAGTAGCAAATCAAGGACTTTTTTATACTTCTACTCCAGTAAGTACTCTTTCCCCTTCGGTTTCACATAATGGTACTCCTAGCCCTGTAATTTATTCTACGCCACCTACTATATTTACAACAACTACACCTGCGTCCATTAGTTCAGCTCAAGAAATTTCTTCGCAGGTAACAACCACAGCTCGGCCAACAATAATAACCACACAAAAACCAAGTTCTTCTACTACTTATATAACTAACGAGACCACTAAATTGGTTACAGCACCAGTTATGACACAACCTTTTAATAACTATGTATCGAAAATTGGGGTTCAAAGTGCAACTACTTTACCTCCTTCCACAATACAAAATACAGCGAGTAAAGTGTTATTTAGTACTGTCAGACCTGAGAGTACTCAAACTGTTAGCTATGGCCCTTCTTTTACAGTAACCAAACCCACTACAATTTCAGTGACGAACCCTACTGTAACAAGTAGACCACAAATTGTTAAATATCCATTAAAACCAGCCAGTAGCATTGCAACATTTTCTACTGCTCAATCTAATTTTTTTACTCAAAGACCAACAATTGCAAACATTCAAAGACAGGACGCTTTCGCTGCTTCGCTGTCTGGGTTTTCAAAACCATCCACATATAAGCCATATGTAACCAATAACTATGTCAGCTCTTCCTCTATTTATGACAAAGGTATTCAAAGCACATACACTACACCAGCAACCATTTCCTCAACACCTTACACAACGGTATCTAGTTTCGTTACTCCAAAACCCACAATTTCGTATAATAGGCAAGATGCTTTCACTGCTGCACTCCCTGGATTCTCGAAACCCTCCACATATGCGCCATCTGTTACTAATAAATATGCCAGTTCCTCCTCTATTTATAACAAAGGTATTCAAAGCGCATACACTACGCCAACAACCATTTCCACAACATCTTACGCAACACCATCTAGTTTTTCTACTCCAAAACCTACAGTTTCATACAATAGTGTCAATAGGCAAGACGCTTTCACTGCTGCACTTTCTGGATTCTCAAAACCCTCCACATATAAGCCATATGTAACCAATAACTATGTCAGCTCTTCCTCTATTTATGACAAAGGTATTCAAAGTACATACAGTACACCAGCAACTATTTCCACAATACCTTACGCAACGGTATCTAGTTTCGCTACTCCAAAACCCATAATTTCGTATAATAGGCAAGATGCTTTCACTGCTGCACTTCCTGGATTCTCGAAACCCTCCACATATGCGCCATCTGTTACTAATAAATATATCAGTTCCTCCTCGATTTATAACAAAGGTATTCAAAGCGCGTACACTACACCAACAACCATTTTCCACAACATCTTACGCAACACCATCTAGTTTCGCTACTCAAAAACCTACAGTTTCATACAATAGTGTCAATAGGCAAGATGCTTTTACTGCTGCCCTTTCTGGATTCTCAAAACCCTCCACATATAAGCCATATGTAACCAATAACTATGTCAGCTCTTCCTCTATTTATGACAAAGGTATTCAAAGTACATACAGTACACCGGCAACTATTTCCACAACATCTTACGCAACGCCATCTAATTTTGTTACTTCAAACCCAACAGTTTCTTATAATAGTGTCAACAGGCAAGATGCTTTCACTGCTGCGCTCTCTGGATTTTCGAAACCCTCCACATATAAGCCATCTGTAACCAATAACTATGTTAGCTCTTCCTCTATTTATGACAAAGGTATTCAAAACACATACACTATACCAGCAACCATTTCCACACCAACTTATGCAACGGCATCTAGTTTTGCTATTCCAAAACCCACAATTTCGTATAATAGGCAAGGTGCTTTCACTACTGCGGTCTCTGGATTCTCGAAACCCTCCACATATAAACCGTCTGTTACTAATAACTATGTAGGCTCTTCCTCTATTTATGACAAAGGTATTCAAAGCACATACAGTACACCAGCAACTATTTCCACAACATCTTACGCAACGCCATCTAATTTTGTTACTTCAAATCCAACAGTTTCTTATAATAGTGTCAACAGGCAAGATGCTTTCGCTGCTGCGCTCTCTGGATTCTCAAAACCCTCTACATATAAGCCATCTGTAACCAATAACTATGTCAGCTCTTCCTCTATTTATGACAAAGGTATTCAAAGCACATACACTATACCAGCAACCATTTCCACACCAACTTATGCAACGGCATCTAGTTTTTCTACTCCAAAGCCCACAATTTCTTATAATAGGCAAGATGCTTTCACTGCTGCGGTTTCTGGATTCTCAAAACCTACCACGTATAAGCCCTATGTGACAAATAGTTATGGTACTTCATCTATTTATAATAAAGGAATCCAAAACACATATACTACACCAGCAACTTATTTAACTACTTACAATACTCCTTCTTCACCCTTAACTACAATTAAAAATGCGATCACCCAGTCGACTAATACTGATTTCGTCAAACCAACTTCTTATCCAAGTACATTTAAATTTAATTCTTTTGTAAACCGAGCAAATTCTATTTATCAATCGAACTTAGCAAAACCGAAATATACTCCTTTTTCTTCAACTATAAACAAGTCTTATAATCAGTATGTCCCATTTGTTAATATTCCTGCTAGCACCGGTTATGTCAGCTCATCTGTATCTAGTAATAAAAAAAAGGAATTTATACCTGTCGTATCCAATTATGAAAGAGGTTTGAATGTAATTATACAACCACCGATCACGTCTAAAACTGGAGCTACTGTTGCACCCAGTATTTTGGATTATTCTTCTACATATGCTAGCCAATCTACACCACCTCCGGAAGCAGTATCTAGTTTTGTACATTCTGATCAATATTTACCACCTGTTCTGCCAGTTGTATCGGATATTGGCTCAAATGTAGTCAGCTATATTTCTGATCCTGTTGTCACTTCGACAGTAGCAACTCCTCTTGTTGTGAGTACAACACCTAGGACGTTGCCTTTATCTTATCCATCTCCTGGGCAAGAAGAAAAAGTTGTCGCATATACAAACCAAGCCACAGTTAAACCTGTTGTATACACTACAACACCCGTCATTACGAAAGTTGATTTGTCTCCTACGCTCACTCCTGTTTCGTACGTAGTACCTGTAAGTTCAGAATATGCACAAGTATCTTCAGAGCAGCCTTTGTCATATTCTGCTGCACCTGCAGTGACAACAGTCAATTACATTTAATTCTTTACACAAAGTAAGTGTGTACAAAATAGTAAAAAATTAACTATGAAGTGTTAAAATATATATCTCAGAAATATTATTATTTTGGTCAAAAGCGGAATCATGTTTGTGTTATCAAAGAAGGTATTAAAAATCTTAGTAAAATATATAGATATATTATTTGTGAATTTGTTTGTATCATCGTTTGTAAAATTTGTTAGATTTTTTATTATTCTGGAATAAGCAGTACTTTCTACAGAATTTTCATATAACTAGTCAATAGTATGTAAGATATTGCGCGGTACTTTTCAACAAATATAAATAAATAAAATTATTACTAAAACTCATGTTTTTAATTTAATCATTTTCTATCGTATGAAATCGTGGTGGCTTTGTGGTTATGACACCTGTGTTTTATTCATATGTTGTACAGATTAAGCAGTTTTTCTGACCTAATTACATATTGTTACCATCATTACGTGCTTATGGTGAAAGAAAATATAATAAAGACGCCTGTGCACTACGAGATTAGGAATGACTGTAAGTTCTGTAACCTATCAATGTTCCTCTTAAATGTTAAGGCCCACGACAAGCATTATTATATTTATGACCTCACATGATTATCATTAATATTGTAAAAATGTAGTCCATTGTTTTTTAGATTTTTGTGTTTGTTTGTTTGTTCAGGATTTATGTATTGTATAATTTTAAATAATCCGTTGTCTTGCTGGAAATAACCTTTATTTTCAAATATTGGTAAAACAATTGTAAACTTTGCTACCCGTCCAACGTAGACGAAGTCGCGGGCGTATCCTAGTTCTATATAAAATTCTACTGTTCTTGTGTATGTCACTGAATTCCAACTAAACGGTTGGACAGATTTAGATATTTTTTTTTGTGAGTGTTCAAGTGGGTCCCGAGACGGTTTAAATTCATAATTGGACCCGATAGGTGGCGATACAATCGGGTTCAAAATTTTGTTTCTTTAGGGCAGGACAATCTTTGCCGGGCCCGCTAGTTTATATATAAAAATTCGTGTACTGCATGTTTATGTCCACAAAACTATAAAAATAGTCGATGGATTGACTTGAAATTTTTATATAAAGTTAACATTTTAAAAGAAGTGTATTCTTGTATCTTCATAACTCTCCGATAAACGGCACCGCAGAGTATCAAACTCTTTCTATTTAAGTACTCTATACGTTTCAATCGATTACCTTGATAATTGGAATACAATATTCAAAAATGGAGAATCCTTTTGCTCGACAAATCTCTGTTCGCTAGAATATTTTTATTTACTTCCCTAATAATAATAAATACCAGACTGTGTCACAGCGAAGAGTGACTGCGTTTAAGTGGTTATTATTATTTTTAATTAAATTGCCCAAGCATTAAAATCTGTTTCGCCAAATGTTAAGCGGCTAATGTGAATGATTGAATATATAAATGTTAAGCATTTATATATTCAATGACACACCAAGAACCAGTACGACGTTGTCTTGCACAATATCCGTCAGGTTATTTTAACACATTATAATAAAGACGTTATCGTGTGACTTATTGGTATTATGCTAAGTGAAAATTAAAATTAAATATTTAAAATAGATTTATTGAAAAGTTTTGATTTACTCAGAATTTGTACTAAAAGGTAAAATTGAGACTAAAGAATAATTATACAGTTTACACATGGCATAGAACCGTTTCGTCTATAGCACCGTAGAACACATCCACACTGTTCGTTAGGTTATTTTTTTATTTTTTTATTTCAGTAGTTCAGCAAACAGGCAGACGGCCCACTTGATGGAAAGCGGTTACCATCGCCTATGGACATTTGCAACACCAAAGGTGCTACAAATGCGCTGCTGATCTCTTAAGGGAGACTGGAACCTGGTCACTAATGCCGGAACACAACTCAAGGTTGTTATGGCGACATACTTTAGACCAGGGGTGGTAGCCGTCCAGTCGGGCAAATGCCCTACCACCTGGCTGTGGGTTGTTTTTCGCCTCTTACGACAGGCCGCCCGGCCGCAGGAAATTGTATTCTTTCTCCGTTTCTGCACGGATATAATACAGTTATACAGAAGACCCAGGAGTATAATCAGCCGCTATGGCATATGTGGACTACGAGAAAGCCTTCGGCTCCATCAATGCCTGGGCTTGTCTGGAGTTTCTGCAACGATGTCATATTGATTGGCAAAGGTCATATTGGTTGAGGTGTTAAAAGGCCTGTATGACGCAGCTACAATAACCGTCCAAATCCAAGACGAGAGGACGAAGTCAATACATCTGCAGCGCGAGGTGAGAAAGGGAGATATTAAATGCCCGAAACTGTTCACAAACATAATGGACGATATCTTGAAAACTAGGAATGGACAGAGCATCAATTTTAATATCGAGCGCATCTCTGAACTCCGTTTCACTGACGATAACGTCAAATAAAATAATAGAACTATGGTAGCACATATTAATTTAATGAATGCTCAGACAACGCTTCATTAAAATTAATTAAATTATTATTGATTTTGATCTCTAATTTTAGCCCAACTCAATTATTCTGATAAGTTTTTTTTAATCAGAAATAAATTACATAAAATTTTAAAATTGGTTGTCTGTTTAAATAATATTTCAAATGTTAAAATTTTATATAAATATAAAGAATTTGAAGGATAACTTAAGGAAGTCTGTTTTGACTCATTTTGTCTAAATTATGTTTTAAAAATAATACTTCAAAAATAAAAGAAAAATGATCTGCAGTGCACTATAACATATATATATATATATATATATATATATATATATATATATATATATATATATATATATATATGTATATTAGGTGTGCCTAATATGTATATATATATTAGCTGTGCCCGCGACGTCGTCCGCGTAGAATTTGTTTTCAAAACCCCCGATTTTGAAACATTCTTCATTGGTGCCCCGGTCCCATTTGTTCTTAGCGTGATGATATATAGCCTATAACCTTCCTCGATGAATGGGCTATCTAACAATAAAAGAATTTTTCAAATCAGACCAGTAGTTCCTGAGATTAGCGTGTTCAATCAATCAAACAAACAAACAAACTTTTCAGCTTTATATATTAGTATAAGATATTAGAAAACAGCTAGTGAATTGACTTTGACCTCGAATAACTTTTGACTGAGTTGACTTATCAAAAAATGACTTTATATACCTTTTTTGTACCGCATTTAATTCTCATTAAAAATAAATTCAAGATCTTTTTATTATTATAGGAAATCGAGAAGTGCGGACATCCTTAATATTAATATAAAGGGCTCATATTTTACATGGCCTATTTTGGCACCTAACAGAAACTTTTGAGCATGGTTCCGAAAAAAATAATATTTTTGTGAATCATCCTAATATACCAGGCCACTCAGAATGTATTTCGAAAAAAAAATTATGTGTGAGAGATTGGCCAGTTATAATCTATTTTGAAAATATGATTATTTATAACTAAAAATAGGTAGGTTCCAAAATCAACATTACTGCAGATTGGATCGGGAAGCCTTCACGAGATTCTACAAGTGCATCTTCGCGTGAGGAGAATAGTTTCACGCTGGGTGCCGCACAACCTCACCGATGCTCAAAAGCAGGTCTGGGTGGAATGGTGTCGTGATATGATAAACAAATTTGAACCAGGCTCGTCAAGTCAGACAACGCGTTCGCCCATACCGTGCTCAAAACGAGGGACTTCCTGGACAGCACGCCGGTCAAACTCCTGAGTGACCCTCCTTGCGGCCCTGACCTAGCACCGTGTGACTTCTTTTTATACCCGAAAATAAAAATCACCTCAAAGGGATACAATTTTCGTCGCCGGTAGATGCGCTGTCAGCGTTCGAGCAAGCTGTAAACGAGGTGTTTGCGGCGGACTACAAAAAGTGTTTCGAAAACTGGTTCAGACGCATGAAATTTTGTATAGAGGCTGGTAGAGAGTACTTTGAAAAGATTTAATAAAAAAAAATATCTATAGAACATTTTTTTATTTTCGTTAAACTTTCTGAGTGTCCCACGTATATATTATATTACCTAAATTTAGAAGATTTTCAGTCACATTTTTACAGAGTAATTACTCCTTGGAGTCTTGTTTCATAGTTTAGCCTACATTGGTTGCTGAACTAAGCATTTCGATCATGGGAAATAGATAGTTACAAGAATACACAGATTAAATTGCATATATAAAAAGACGTAGGGTACATTGTGTTAGATAACGTTTGTTTATCAGGGACGAAATATATTTTTCCCCGGATATTCCAAATCTTTTCCGTTTGGTTAAACGTAATTAAAATTGTGGGACTATTCTTGTATCTATTCTTTATACGAATGAAATGGTGAAGGAAATCAGGTTATTCATTATAATTAATTAAACAAAACGAAACACGGATACGTAATAATTATATGTAAGCGATACAGGTGGAGACAGAATAGAAATGATGTCATAGATGTCATCTAATATGAATATTATTTATTTATTACTAACTTCTGCTCGAGACTTCCTCCACGTTGAACTGATCAGAAGTCGTAAGTCGTAAGTCAGCGAGCTCATTATTTTTTAACCGATTTAAATACAACAAATACATACTAAATGATAATCTCAATACACTCCTAAAACTTTTACAAATAATCGGCAGACATACAATATGTTTCTGTCCGTTTATGTTGTGGTTTCTATACAACGATCAACACTAAAGTTGATGCTACACCCAGTTTATAGATATATATTATTATTTATGTATATAGTTTATAACATCAGTATTAAGGGCCGGTTCCTATACCTTACCGACAGTCATTTGCCTTACTATCGACTAAAATTGGACATTTGAATGACAAAATACAACCAATGGTAGAGCAAGTAAATGAATAGTAAAATATAGGAACCGGACATTAGTAAGTAAAGTAAAGTTCGTTTATGAAACGTTCGTCCATGCTAGGAATCAAACTCTGACCTTTGCATTCCAGTGAGCTACACGGGCAAAAGCTAAAAGCAATCCGACCACAGAGGTCGTCAAAACCTGTTATTGAAGACGTAGTATGACGTTATAAATGCATACCCTTTTTAGGACCCGTACTTACAAAATAATAATCCCCATTATAATATTATAAATGTGAAAGTAACTCTGTCTGTCCGTCTGTCTGTTCCGTTGTCACGGAAAAGGCACTGGACCGATTTGGCTCAAACTCAGTATATACATATATATTTTCGATGCCGCAGATATACATTGGATACTTTTTATCCCGAAAAATGGGATAATTTCCGGTATAAAAATATATCTGTCTTTGTGTTATGCTTTTACGGAAAAACTAATGGAACGATTTGGCTGAAATTCGGTATATATGTAAATTTTATACCGAAGGTGGAAGGGATACTTTCATCCCGGATTATAGGATAGATTTATGTAAAGATTATTCCAGAAAATATAATAGGTTTTTTATTTGTGGTTTGCCATTTTCGTCATATTGTTTATTTTGGCCAATTTGGTCAATTTGGTCATTTTGGTAAATTTGGCCGTTTTGGTCGTTTCGGTAGTTTTGGGTGTTTCGGTCGTTTCGGTAGTTTTGGTAGTCTTGGTAGTTTTGGTAGTTTTGGTATTTTAGGTTGGTAGTTTCGGTAGTTTTGATAGTTTTGGTAGTTTCAGTTAGTAGTTTTGGTTGTTTTGGTAGTTATGGTAGTTTTGGTAGTTGTGTAAGTTTTTGTAGTTTTGGTCATTTATGTAGTTTGCAGAGAGATAGACGGGGATGTATAAATAAAACTAGAATGGCTTGCAATAGGGGATAAATGTTTGTATAAGAGTCCAATCACTTCCCAAGTTTATAGATATAAAAAATCATAATGTTAAATAAATGCGATAATAACTTGATCTGTCGGTCTGTATATCGAAAATGGACATAGATACTTTTCATCCCGGGAGATGGGATAGTTTGTGATATAAAATGAAGTAAAACTTCCGAGGGCCAATACCTTTAACATAAAATTATAATACAATGTTATCTGTATTAACGCCTGCTCTTTAAACAAGAGGTATGGACTCGAGTTTGACCCGCGGCATGCTGCGGGTCAAACTCTAGTCTATGTATATATATATATATATATATATATATATATATATATATATATATATATATATATATATATATATATAAGTATATATTACTTTATTTATAAATATATTTCTTTTTTATAATCCACCACCAAAATTCTTATATTGAAATTTCGTTTAAAATCTCCTAGACACTGGGTTGCCTGGAAGAGATCGCTATAAGCGATAAGGCCACCCATTGTTCTAATGCAAATGTATTCATATCAATTGTCTAGATTTAAGTTTATGGTGAACAATAAAGAGTTTTCATTCATTCATTAATTCACGTTGACAGACATATACTGTGGGTGTGATCAGAGATTCCATACTTACATACCAACTCTGGTCACCCCTACACGGATATGTGATTGGAATAGGAGGATAGGATAGGAAAAATAACATAGGGGGAGGGGGAAGTCGGATCCTGCGGACTCCCCCCCCTGTTGTTGAAGAGGGTGTCTTCCCCCGCAGAATACCCTGGGCTCGTGTCATACAAGCGTTCGGTCGTCACAGATGCAGTGCCTATTGATCTAGTTCCTGTGGCGTCCTGTAACAGCGTGGGAGATAGGAGCGCAGGTTAAGGTTTAGTGGGTAGTTTGACGGCCGACATCCCCGTTGGCCTCCGCTTGGAGGTTACGCTGGGCATACGGCCTTTCAAGAGTCCCATACATCTATCTGTATAAAGTCTTCCCCCAGGCCCAAGGATGGTGTCACAAGAAAAAACATTCCCCTATGTCATGAAAAAAAGAGGAGGGGGAAGTAGGCTAAGAAATCACACTCATCACACGAAAGACGATTACGTCAACGCTAACCGTTACAAACCTATATTCTGTGAGAGCATGGTTTCACATTGATCGAGCCGGCCCTAAGAGCTGAAATCAAAATAATGATTCCAGCATGAAAAACCTATTTTTTTTTGTTGTATCAGGTAAAAAAATTATGTCAGGATACCGGCGCCATATTCTAATAACAAAATTTCGTAGACTTCGCTCCATTTCTATGTCATAAATTATTTAACCAAATATAATTAGTTGGTTTGCTTTAATTGTAGAAATAACTTCCGAATATTTTATCTATTTGCATCCAAGAATGTAATTTTGGAACATCAAAAAACAGTAAGAAACTTAAGGCTTGTAGCAATGCCAACGTCCTTGAGTATTTTTCTATACTGATTTGTCAGGCGATAGCGGGGATTCCAGAGACTCAGATGCATTAATATTTAATTATTATGTTTTTTAGATGCATTAATATTTTATTGTGAATAAAATAAAGTAGTATTTAAAAAAAATATAAAATGAAATGATTTTACTCTCTTTTATATAGATGTAGATATTATTTTATTCTATTTTGTTAAAAATTGAAGTACTAAAATGGTATCATGTTGTTCATGTGTCATTGAAGTATATTGATGATAATTTTTTTGTTAAATATATTGATCAGTAAATATCAAAGTTGTTTCGTTTGCAACTTACTTTCCTTTCGCGGCAATAGGAGCCTTAAATCAAAAGCTCCTCAATGAAATAACTAACTTGTTTTACTTCGTCAGAATGTACTGTATTGTGGTTAAAATATCTCAAATTCTACATATTTTGTTACCTGCAAATTGCTAAAACAATGATGAAAATATTTTTGGCTTTTTAATTTTTTTTTAGAAATTTTGCCTTTATTAGCTAATAGGTTTGATTGTAATTAAAGTTTTCAACTATATTGACATATTTTTTGTAAAATTGAAAGGAAATATTAGGTGTTTAAACGCCATGTATTTTCAAATTCTTATATTATTATGCCTTCTTAATTATTTGGTATTGTATAATCGCAAAGGCGCTAGTAATAATATTGCTAACGCCTATAAAATATGTGTATCAGTTTCTAGTATATTAAATTCACGTAATTTTTTAAATTATCAGGCGTTAGATATTTCCAGATTAGCACAGTACGTAATAGTGATATGTATGGACATATGTAAATAATATTATTGATATTAAAAATAAAATTACCCACTATATTTCATGATCAATGTCTTTCTATGCTTAAATATTTGACAAAATAATTATTATTAACCTTTGGTTAATCAAATATAATATAATAACATGTTATAGATATTTTAATTGACGGGTAGCGACTTGCAATGTCTTATTGCGTAATTGCTTGCAATGACTTAAAAAATAAAAAAAACCACAAAATTGTTATTCTCTTTTTATTTACATGTTTTTTTATATTCATTATTATTTACAATCAGTTCTTCTATTTCCATAATAATAATATGATTTACTTCCAGCCGTAGTTGGCGCCAAGACCGGAGTAGGTGACGTGAGAGACCGCGGGGGCGGCGGAGTATGTCAGGCCAGTCTTGAGAACGGGAGCGGCAGCAGCGTAGGTGGTGTAGGATGGGCCACCAGCGGAATAGGTGGTGTAAGTTGGGGCACCAGAGGCATAGGTAGTGTAAGCTGGGGCGGAGATGGTTTTAGCGACAACTGGGCCAGCAGCATATCCGAGGGGAGCAGAGTGGCTCGCCACTGAAGAGTAGGAAACCGCAGGCGCAGCGGAGTAGGTCAGAGCGGGGGCAGCAAAGGTTTTGGTGACGAGAGGAGCAGAGTGGGTTGAGACCGATGAGTAAGACACAGCGGGGGCGGCGGAGTAGGCAGCTACTGGTGCGGAGATGGTCTTGGTGTATACTGGAGCAGCAGCAGCATAAGTCACTGGGGAAGCGATGGCTTTAGTGACGTAAGGTGCAGAGTAGGCGGCGATGGATGGACCGGCGCTGTAGGCAACTGGGGCAGAGTGGGTGGAGATTGATTGGTAAGATACAGCTGGGCCGTAAGACTTAGCCACGACTGGGGCTGTGGCGTAGGTGGCGATGGCAGGTGCACCAATAGTCTTAGTGATGAGAGGTGCAGAGTGGGTCGAGACTGATGAATAAGATACAGCTGGTGCGGCGGAGTACGCAGCCACGGCGGGGGCAGCGATGGTCTTGGTGATGACTGGAGAAGCGGCGTAGGTGGCGACCGGAGCGGTGGCGTAAGTGAGAGGAGCAGAGTGTGAGGAGAAAGAAACTGAAGAGACCGCCGGGGCGGAGCTGTAGGCGACTGGACCGGCTTGGAGCAGGTTGCCAGCGGAAGCAATGCCCGCAGCGCAGAGGAAGATTACCACCTAAAAGGAATTTAAAATGTGATTAATTATTTTTTTATAATCCTTAGTTTGGTTATTAGAATCCAGCACTAAAGATAAAATTCATATTATTTTGCAGCCCAACTCAGTTCACTTATCTACTATCTGTTCTTTTGCCTTACCATTAGTAGAAAATTGGCATTACTTGAATGAAGTTGATGTCAAATCTTAACCAGTATGTAGTAAGGCAATTGAACAGATGTAGAAACCAGGCAAAAATTACTAGAATTTAATCAACAACGAGACAGTCGGAAGTTAATTGAAATCCTAGATTTGGAAGCACTATATCGCACATATGAAATCACAATCCAGAAGTGACCCTTAAAAAATTAAAAAAAAATATTCTGTACCTTGGAGTACATGTTTGTATTGTACGTTGTTACTGATTGTAATAATTTTTGGGGCACTTGCTTTCGCTTTTATATCGTCGTGTGCAAACTGGTCTTCGTATTGGATCTCTGTAGGCGCAGTAGTTCAGCCGCGGGCACTTTCTGTTTCAATGTCAAGGCGAGTAATCAACCTATAACGTTGTGTAATAAATACATCCATCTCATGACGAAGTTATTTTATTACATGTATAATAATTATATGACGGAAATCGATTTCCTAGGTGAAATATGCATTGAGATTAAGATCCCGTGTCGGATGTCCTGTGTACGAATTGTTTTATTGTAAGATTTATTTATATAAATAATTATTTTATTACGAGATGCAATAATTATAATTTTGCCATTAATTTGAATGAGCAAGATTAACTTCGATTTGTGTTCAACTAGCTGTAAACTTTACATACCTAGACATAGTAATGAGATTGGAAAATCTATATATGTAAAAAAAAGTCGTGCTAGTTACACCATTAATAATTCAAGAACAGCTGGACAAATTTTTATGATTTTTGTGTTTTTGGAATTGTCTTCGTCCGGAATTGGATAATAAGTTTAATACTTAATATGATATTCATCAATAAAAATAAATATCATTAAAAAACATCAGTTACAACATCTCTGTAGACATTCACTTGTTATTATCTTTTACATCATATATATATATTTATTCATATTTTTGTGTGTTCAAGTGGGCCCGTGATGGTTTAGATTCAAATTTGAACCAGGTAGATGGCGCTGCAATCTGGTTCTAGGATTTAGGTGAAATTATTTTTGTGTGTGTTCTAGTGGATCCTGGGATGGTTTAGATTTACGATTGGACCCGGTAGGTGGTGCCGCTGAATACCTCTTTAACGGTGGGACCGATTTTAATGTTTTTTCAAGTAGATTCGAGAATGGTTTAGATTAACAATTGGTCCCGGTTGATGGCGCTGCAATCGGTTTCTAGATTTTTATTTTTTAAGGGCAAGACAATGTCTGTCTATTATAAATATATAATTTTCATAACAATTTTGTACCTTTTACTTTTACCTGTATAACCAGTCAGAAAATCATAAATAAAAGGCCAGTTAAAGATATGAACATTTTTAAAACTTTTTATTCGAAATGTTTTAAGTTCAAATAAGCTATTTCTTTATCTACAATAGATAATATTTCTAAATTACTGCGGTGGTATTCGCTTAAAATCTATTTGTCAATAAATTGTTCAAAGCTACTACGAGACCAAAAATCACAACACCCATAAGTTATATCGTATGGCTACCATATTTATGTTTCAGTGGAAGCAAGGTTTCTATAATGTGTTTCTATAATAAAGTGGGTAAATAATAATAGAACCAATGTTTTGTGTAAAAATATATCTATTTATTACATTTCGTCTGTTTTATAATTATTTCTCTCTTGCACTAAATCAAATCACAGTTTCTAATACAAGCCGTTGTTGCCATAAGCGCCATGACCGTATCCAAGACCGAGACCGTATCCAGTACGGTAGGAAGTTGCAGGTGCACGGTATACGGATACTTGGGAGACAGCAGAGCCCTGGTTACCATAGCCAGACCTGTAACCACCATAACCAGATCCGTAACCGGCGTAACCAGATCCGTAACCGGCGTAACCAGATCCGTAACCAGCGTATCCGGATCCGTAACCAGCATATCCAGCACCGAGTCCGTTATATCCGAGGTTGTAGCCGCTTCCTTGCGTTGGGATTACTTTAGTAACGCTCGTGTATGAGGTGGCTGGGCTGTGAGCGCCATATCCATAGCCTCCATAGCCTGCGCCATATCCTGCTCCATAACCGTAACCTGCGCCATATCCAGCATAACCACTATAACCAGCACCGTGGCCGATGGCTGTGCTATACAGGCCGCTGGCACGAGTCAGGCCGAAAAGGCAGACGGCGATGGCGAAGACCTGATGAATAAACGAAAATGTATTACAATAGGGATTCAAATATAATGAAATAAGTATACGATTACTCATGAAGTTAAGAACCTATTTGAAACTCTAGGAAAGGAAAAGCCTATTTTTTTAATGGGAGCTTGATAACCTCTACAGTTCAGATATAGATTATTTTTATGCAAGAATTGTGGGTTTGCATAGAAAATCTTATCTGTTTCGTGAAAAGGCACTTTTCGAGTTGGCACAATAACTGTGCTTTGGCGTCATTAAAACACCTACAATTTTGTTGAAGCTGGGATTGGTATGGTCCATCCATGTGTGGCTTGTGCCTATTAGGTTAAAAACAAATCTTAGGCTTGAATATTCATTAATATTTAACACTGACTACATCCACAAACAATTATTAGAACATTCATTTCATTGCAGACTAGCAGTAATATTGCAATACGTCTATTTTTTTTAGTAACCAGCTAAATAAATGTTAGTTTACCTTGGTGAACATTTTTGTTGATTGTTGTTTGGTTGTGATGAGTTGAATGCATTCCTGGCAATTGTTACATGCTTATATATTAAAACACGAAGGAAATAACATTCATCTTCAAGGCTCCCATTTTGAAAAACGGAGCGTAACAAGATATTAATTAAAATGTTTACTGCAACACTTGTTATTATTAGCATAATAACAAAAAAATATTCAAGCTACTTACACCATTATGTTAAACTAGTAACGGCCATAATTCTCTGACTGTTTCTATTTACGATATCGTTAATTATTCACAATTACTGACTGTATTGGGGATGTAATTCGTTGTAATACAAGTGTTTTACATCATGCGTTAATTAATTAATACGGGTAAAAGGTTATTTATTATTAACGAATTTTGAACCCCAATATATTGGGTTGGCAACTAAGTCATTGCGGATTTCAAATAAGAATAAAATTTCAATATTTTTGTTTTAAAATATAACCTTTTTTGCATGTATGCGATACATGGAGTTTATCTGAAATATTGTGCTATGACGATCTGAATTGATAATGGTCTTGATACGGATCTCATCGACTTCAACTGGACGGCCAGATCCTTGATCATCTTTCAATCAAAAATCACCAGAACGAAATCTGGCAAATGAATTTTGAGACTGACTGTCCTTTAAAATTACATTCCCTTATACGGCAAATGACTTCTTGTGTGATATGCCTTTTCGTAAATAATATAATAAAATGTCTGAAGTGCACGTCTTTTTCTTCCATTTTAAAATGGGGATAAAAACAAAACTAAAGACTTAATCGATGTATTTTTACTGAATGAAAGGTAGAATGTCCAAAAATAAGAATAAAATATAAGTTTAGTACTTTGAACATGTTAACGAAACAAAAGAAAATAAAATCCATCTGTCGACAAAATCCGCAATAACTTAGTTTCCAACCCAATAATATTAAAATATGCTTTATCTAGGGCCGTATTAACTATATTGGGTGCCGGGGTAAAAAAAGTAGTCTGCGAGCAATAAAAAATTGTTATTTTTGAATTTTACCTACGCTTTTATGAGAACATCAATACTAATTCTTTAGAAATCTAATATAAAGGTAAGGTGACTGTTCAAATGCTACATGAGACGTATTTGTGAACAATATTGCTACTTATAATATTTGTTAAGTAATTTTGAACACTAGTACATTACGCATAGTATGTGCAGGTTCTTGCGCTTGTGTGCCACGTACCTCTTGCACCCCCGGGTAAAGACAGCCCTGACTTTATTCATAGTAGTTATTAAAGAAAAATAACAATCGCCTAGCAAAAAGTGTTAAACTATGAAAAAGCCCGTAATCCTTCTTTCTAAAGGGCTTACAAAATTATAATGTTTTTCTTTCGCTTTAGGTATAGAAGAACATAACTAAAATTTCCAACCAATTGTTTTATTATTAAAAACCTTTATTTTTTTAAACCAAATATGTAAAAAATTAAGGGTTGTTAAACTTATTTTCATATCTAAGGAAAGTATCAGAACTAAATGAATAAAAGGCTTTATAATTTTTCGGTGCAGCAGCGGTACGGATCAGTATGCTCGGTATACGCGTTACCGAAAGCCTACCGAGCGTCTATACGCTTGGTAAGCTTTCGGAAAATACTCATAGAAATATAGATTTTTATGAGTGTTTTCTGATTCGCTGCTGCACGGACAAATTAGAAAAAGGCCTTTTTCATTTAGTTTTAATAGTTTATTTAACTTAAGAAACACATTTATTGTATAACCCCGAATTAAGTAAGTTACGCTTGTGTTATGGGTAATATAATATACAATGGAATGGTCCATTGTATTGGCTGGGGCTGATCCCAGACACCCAAACAATAATAGTAAATAATGGAAATTTCGTTTACGAAATTTACCATGCTAGAAATCGAACTCAGAGCCTCTGCATTTTAGTGAGGTCGACTGGCAAAGGCTTAGCCCGCTCAACCACTGAGGCCAATGATAACAATAAATTTTTTAAACTTTTAATTGTTGCCTGATTTTGTCTAAAGATATCTTTTGAGTATTAGTACAACTTAGCAATAAAATAAAAAAATAATTTCATTACCAGTATAACATAGGTTAAGAGAAAATTGTACAGAAAGAACAAGCTGTATGGATAGTAACGTTTTTTACACATCATGTGTCAACTTTGGTCATTGATATAATAACTTTAAAATCTACCTTGATTTGACAAGAGACTTAATCCCTCCAGGCGAGTTGTAAAACTCAAATGACCCTGATTATTAGTCAGATAAAATTGCCAAGTTAATGTCACTTGCCGCTGTTTGATTCCATTGGCCTAGTTAAGTGTTATTATATGTTCATTTGCATATATATATAATTGCAAAACAAATATTATTAACTAGTTAATGTGACACATATTACTCATAGTGTGAAGGTATGAAACGAAGAAGAGCAAAGAGCCAGGAAGTTCATATGCAACTGTGTCCGCGACTTCATCCGCGTGAATTCTTTTTTGCGGAACCCTAAAAAAAGTTGAAAAAGTAGCCTATATTACTCCTTATAACACCACCTATCTGCCAGTGAAAGTTTAGTTAAAATCGGTCCAGCCGTTTCAGAGATTAGCCGGAACATCCAGACAGTCAGACAGACAAAAATTATAAAAATTGCATTTTCAGAATCTCCTGGTCCGTATTATCCCCCCTGGTTTTTTTCACATTTTATTTTGACATTAAAAACAGATACTTTAATTTTATTTATCTTTATAAATTCAGCAGTATTTCTGCCACGGGTTGGCTAGAAGAGATCGCTGGTCAGCCATAAGACCGCCCTTTGTATACAATTAGAATTGTATTCGTTTTCTTTAAAGAGGTACATAAAATTATTTAGCGTGCGTGTCACTAAAAAAGTCCTGCGGCAAATATGGAACTATTACGAATCAGCCTAGTTACGTTGTTATGTCGTTTTTATCAAGAACTTTAATATAATGTTACATTATATTATTACTCTATTTACTAATAATAAAAATCGGAATCTTCCTAAAATTATTTTATCATGCTAACATTCCATAGCAGGACCGTGGCGTCCTGACTGCGGGACCTCTTTCGTAAGACAGAGTCTATCTATCTATTTTTGTTGACAAAATTCAGTCTCGAACTTCGAACATCGAAACAGGACTGCTTTTCTTTCTATCGCATACATTTGGAAGAGCGTGTAATTAAACTTTTTCATGTACCCCCGCCGTCTTTCTTCTGCTATCGGACTATCAGACACAATGCTTGACCTCCCCCCAATCATCCCGCGAAAATAACTCCCTCCCCCTCCCCCCTCCCCCATGGCTCATACCCCTTGCCTCCCATTTTTATTTCCAACATAAACCAACCATTTCCAAAGCTAACTCCCTCAAATATTAAAATAACAACATCGGCTAGTAGATTGTATTTATATTATGTATAGAATAAGAAAATGATATTACAATTTAAGAATTTCTGACTAACCATTATTTAATTATTTAAAGTATTAATTTAATTTATTGTATTAGTACCTATATAAGAATCGTAAAATGTCAATTTGTAAAACATATTGTAAACTAGTGAAATAACATGTTAAACTATAAGATTTTTTTTTGGAAACTGTGTTATCGTGACAGATATGATATAAGTGTAGTGATCTGCCTCTGATCAAACCCTTGTCAGAGAAACCAGTTCTGACTATTAAAAAAAACCATACACAATGGCATGCGACACCGGTATATTATGATGGATATATCACCTATAATATAGGTTTAGTATGAGGTATCTACTAGGTGAGTGTACTCCATCCTAGACTATTTGTGGTCTAGCTAGTCTTTGCATAACATCAAAGAAAAAATAATTTTCGGTCTCTCACTGAGCCTCTACGGGCAATCACTCAACAAATGTTACCTTCACGAGTATGACACACACTTCGTACACACTTAGTAGAAGCGTGTGTCAGAAATTCAAGGACTTTCATTTAAATTAAACTCAGATGAAGATTGTAACAAAAAACGTAAGTAAAAATTAAAGCTTCCTAATCATGTATGCCCGCTTCGCCGCGAGTGAATGCTGTTCTAAGAAGGAACGGCAAGAAACGCACCAGCAGCTCGCGTTGTTAAGATTTATATTATACTAGTATTAAATTTGTTATTGTCAGTGTTTCCTACCACTTTTGGCAAAAATGGATCATCATCAAAATACACAATGAGCGTCCGTCCATCTGTAGCTTCTTTTAAGTAACATACTACAATAAAAACATGTTGCATATAAATTTATTGAGAAAACTAAAATGTAAATTGTAAAATGGAGATTTCTATGTACCACTACACAATACCTGTAAACTTAAAAGCGTCCGCTATAGATATAAATACTAGATATGTATGTATGTACGCGTGAAAAGTATACCAACAAAAATTAGTCTGTATGAGAATCGTTGATCATAGATTTGTAGTAGGTATATATTAAGTGCTATTCATTTTATCACTTTTTTGCGCAGAATTAATGGAGTTACAACTAATATATAAAAAGCAAAAACTTATTTATTTATTTATATTCCAGTGCTTGTGTTAGGATCAATGGGACCTACTCCGAATCGTTTAACATGGAAAAAGGTGTTAGATAGGGTTTCGTAGCATCGCCGTGGCTATTCAACCTTTTTATGAACAGTTGCTTGGATGGTTTGAAAGAAAGTTAAAATGGTTTAAGAATGAATGGGTTACTCATCAAATGTCTACTCTACACCAATGATCAGGTTATACTTGCATCGTCAGAAAAAGAGTTACAGGACAGTTAACAATTATGGACGAATCTTTTAAGAATAAGGGTATGAAAATTAAAGTAGAGAAGACGAAAGTTATGGTGTTTGAAAGAAAAGAAAGGATGACAATGTGTAACGTACAGATAGGAAATGAAAGACTAGAGCAAGTTAAAGAGTTTGTTTACCTAGGGTGCATGTTTACCAGAGACGGAAAGCATGAAAGTGATATTGAAAGTAGAGTAATAGCAGGTAACAAGGTGAATGGAGCGCTGAACTCTTTTATGAACAGCCGAAAAGTGTCTGTAAAGGCACGTCTGGCTGTCCATCAAGGGGTATTAGTACCAACGTATAATGTACGGCAGTGAAAGTTGGGTATGGCAGAAGAAGCATGAAAGTAGGATAAATGCAGTTGAAATGAGACCTTTGAGAAGTATATGTAAGGTTAATGTAAGTGATATAATAAGAAACAGTGTGATAATAGACCGTTGTGGATTGAAAGAAGATGTAGTGACAAGAGTTGAAACAGGAATGTTAAGGTGGTTTGGGCATGTGGAGAGAATGAATGAAAGCAGAATCACAAACAAGTATATGACAGCAATGTGACTGGTAGAGTCGGTGCCGGTAGACCGAGATGTACTCACCATGATCAAATTGAAGATGTTTTGAAGAAAGGTCAGATAAAAAGTAGTTTAAATAAGCGTGTATGTATGAAAAGATTAATGAAAGTTGATGAAGCAAAAAGTGTTTGTGAGGATTGTAATAGGTGGAGCTCCATCGTTTCTGCCTATCCCGATGGGAAACAGGTGTGACTATATGTATGTATTTATTTATGAGATTCTGGATATATTCATTAAAATAAATCTGCGTAGAGTTAAACAAATAAATTAATGGGTAGGTACAATTAGTAAATTATATAATCCGTTATATAACAAACAAGCAAACTTTAAACATTATGATTGCTACAACCAATTAGCACAAACATTATAATTATCCAAATATTCGCGGCTCTCAAAGAATAAAACCCGCACACGCACAATCTGAAATGTTGAGTATGAATCCACCTTTACTTACTCCTTCTACTTACTATATACAAGCCCTGGAATTGTATTTTAAAAAATCAAGGTCCTGTAATTTTTTACAGCTATGATTAAGTCACCTTGAGAGTTTTATACGTTACTTAATTAAATAATTTAGCGAATTAATATGCAAAATTTATAACCACCTACTTTTAATTATAGTTTTTTTTCGGACGTCTGTGTGTTATAAATACAATATTATACAACTAATTTCATATACAGAATCGTTCGAGATATTTTTAGAGTATCTCTTTGGTAGAGAAGTTATATGGAATATTATTTATTGGTAGTTAGGTATAACTTAAATATTATTCAACTGTTCAATAAAAATCTCTTTATAAATAAGATTAGTGTAACAATTAATGAATTTTACAAACTCACTTTACTTGTGTTGTTTGTTGTTGAAATGCTTGGACCGTGGGGTCCTGAAGCCATGCGTCTCTAAAGAACTATCAAAACGACTCATTAACTCTTTAGGTGTTCAAATGGTTTTTTGATAACGCAGGGGATTCGTTTCGAACTGAATCTGGGTCATTGGGGGTAATGGACCAAATGTGCGGAATATATCAAAAATGATCCGCGCAACAGAATGTTGAACCTGGACTCTGGTAAAGATATTCCCAACAACCTCGCTAAATCTGAACCTGCGCCCCTTTAAAACGTGCATTGGATTGGGACTACACCGGATCTAGTATATGTGGTGAGAAGATTCCGAGCGTCTCCGATTGCCAGTTTGACGACGGCGGCCGGATGACGCATACGCAGATTTCTCCCTCTCTCGTTCGGCGGCCTTCTTTTGGGGTAATTACCAACTCGTAAAAGGTAGAAGCCGCCTGCCAGGGATCGTCGCTGTGGAGCATGACCTCGACCAAGCCCTTCAGCGATTCGATCGGCCCTACAAAAGCCTCCAGTTCGAACCTCTGAGGTTCCCATGCAGCTTACTCGACCAGAGTGTGGAAGACATAATCGAGCGCACTGTACTCTCGGTATTGATGGGAAGACAAACATCCCACGACAACGTGTTAGTATGGCAATCCAGCGAGGTAGTGTAGCCAGCCTTGCACAGAAGGCTGGCTACGTTACCTCGCTTACTTATAGAAACCTTATTTATAGAACAAGTCGACCTAGGCTCAGTATTCTGGGTTCTCGCGTCGCTGTACCAGTGGCGTAAGGAGGCCCTGATGAGGGTCACGAGACCGGCGCCTCAGGAAACAGAGGCATGCCGGTCGGAGCTCCGCGACATCGCCATGGCGATTTGGGACGAGCACATCAGACACTCCAGCACGGGCCTCGCCACCACATAGGCGGTGAGGCCTATCCTGTAAGACTGGACAAAACGAAGATATCGCACCCTGACGTTCCGGCTGACACAGGTCTTTTCGGGGCACGGCTGCTTCGGAAGGTACCTGTGTCACCTAGGCCACGAGATAACGCCAGGGTGCCATCATTGCGACACGAGGATATGGCGCTGCAAACCCTCCAGGTATGTTCTGCCTGGACAGGGCAGCGCCGAGACCTTGTCGCCATTATCGTATTGTACCTCTCAATCCCGTCCGTGGTTCGCATCATGGTCGGGAGCCGTACCAGATTGGACGCCGTCTCCTCCTTTTGCGAGCACGTTATGATTGAGAAAGAGGAGACGGAATGGGAGCAAGTCCAGTCAAAGGAGGACGCGTCGTCGCCGAAGGGCCAGTCTGGATCTTAGGCCGCCCACTCCGGGTTCCCCAACCGCAGTTATGGCGTCGAGATGGGGGCGCGACGTATTCCGCGAGCGCTCACCTCTCCTCCCGTGGGGCGTGTTAGAGACCGCCCCACGAGCAACGACAGCATGAAGATGCCTGGGGACAAAAGTAGTTCCCCGGCAGTGGATGAGGTCGATGGGTCACCGCCTACCAGGACCAGTGGAGGGGCTATACCATAAACCCGTGGCCCTGGCATTAAGTACGAAGGATGGAATAGCGAGGGGTTTTAGTGGGTCCCTACATCCCTAACTGTTGTGTGGCAATAGCATCTTTAGTTCTACCTAGAGATGCTAGTGTCACCCTGACCTGGCGAATCCTCACACACCGGCCGCGACTTTCCCCGTACGCGCGGCTGATGGCCCTCAATCGGCTTTCCCTAAGTTAAAAAAAATATCCTCAGTATTTTACTTATAATCTTGAAGGACTATAGATAGGATGCAATATAACCAAGTTGTTTTCTATATTGTATTAGTTTGTAATGTATCTAATTTATATGTTAGATAAGTCAAAGGTACTGCCATACTTTAAAAATACTGAAACTCCAAAACAGTTATGTAATACGAAAGTAACAACGTTTATAATATTGAAAACATAGCTTCTGTATCGTTACCGCATAAATTTCATGATGTTTCATTTGATTTAAGACACTATATTACTTCTTTAATAAATTGTAACCCAATGTTGGGCATAGACCTCCTTAGGTACCACATATTTGGGTCATTTTCCTCATCTAGCCCAACCCAGCGAACTTATACAGGTTCGCCACCAGGCTCAAAAACATCTTAAAATCTTCATCTTTGAGTCGTGTTCCTCAATCCTGAGGATTTTGACCTTTCCCCACTACTTTTTCTTTGACTATTTTTTACCATCGGAGACGATCAGCGACAATATGCAGTGCGTCATACACAGAGTCGTTGAGTGTCGTGGAGATCTGGTCGAACCAACGCATCCGACTACGGCCTCGGGATCTTTTTCCTTCTATTTTGCCAGTGACGATTAGTTTTTCTAAATTGTCATCTGGTTTTCTGGCTATGTATTCTAAGTACTCAAGGACTTTATTGAGGCAGATGGATTAGCCTCGTTGTTATTTTTAAACTCTTTATAATAGATGCGTTGGTTCGGTGTGCAGTTCAGGGTCTGTCTTAAAATACTTGACTTAAAAATAATGAATCCTTATGACAGCAACTTTGGATCAACATTATTAAGATTAAGATTTAAGATATCCGTGCAGGAACGGAGAAAGAATACAATTTCCTGCGGCCGAAGCGGCCTGTCGTAACAGGCGACAAAAGAACCCACAGCCAGGTGGTAGGGCATTTGCGCGACTGGATGGCTACCACTCCTGGTCTATACTATGTTATGTATTATATCACTCTGGGTTACTACTGTGGTTGCTGTGATGGTACGTGTGGTTCTCTTCTGACTCCAATTAGGCGTGTCGAGCAGATGGAGATTAAATTAAATAAAAAGTTAAATGATATACTGTCTGGGGCGACTAACGTCAGCGCCACGACTATCCACACATTAAAATTTTTGTTGAATTGCAACTGTCGCTAGCCGTCACAAGTATGTCGCCATAACAACCTTGAGTGGTGTTCCGGCATTAGTGACCAGGTTCCAGTCTCCATTAAGAGATCAGCAGCGCATTTGTAGCACCTTTAGTGTTGCAAATGTCCATAGGCTATGGTAACCGCTTTCCATCAAGTGGGCCGTCTGCCTGTCTGCTGAACTCTTACAATAAAATTTATATATAAAAAAAATACAATCGGTTTTTCTCACATTTGATCAGTTCAGTTCTCAGATTCCCATCCAAAGACAATTAGTTTAAAACTTGTATATTGTTATCGAGGTATGTTTGTGATGTTTGATTTTTGCAGATACCTGTTACTTGATTTATTTATATTAATGCACCTAAAATTAGAGAAAACAAGGACATCCATATTACATACAATTTTATTTTTTTGAATATTGATAAATGTTGTTAACTTGATATACAACTTAATTTAAAGCCGCGTTAACCTTCTAATTGAGGCTGGGCTTATAATTAAATCACGTAAAACTAGACCCCGTTGCAAAAGATTTTCAAGGCCTACTGTTGGATTTTATTAAATCCGTATTTATTATACAACTGGAGTAAATAAAGCTTGGCGACAAGGTAATACGTTAATATATGATGTTTATTATCACAATAATAATTTAGTAGTACTTAGTACCTGCAGGGGCTTAACGAAACCTTAGGTGAATAGCGACTCGGACCTGACTCCGGGGGGCCAAGGCAAGGCCCCCACCACCGTGTTTGCCTTAACCAGCCGGGACAGAGTGGATTAGAGCTAAGTATCAAGCTCCAGATGTTGAAGTGATAAATTGCATAACGTCGGAGTAGCGTCGGTGAACCTGCAGCCCACCCCTTGACACCCCTTAGCCACTCACACCCATGTTGCCCCTCGCCAATTTGTACGGAATTTTTTGGAGCCCATGCAGGGAGTGGCGAGTTACCGTCTGCCCCTTTTATCCATGTTTCCCGAAGATTGCGACAGGCAGACGCAGTCCCGATAGCCCAGATCTCTAGTTCCACTAGCAGTTCATCCCAGCAGCCCGGTACCGTATTTCCTACAACAATTTTACACTGACTGAGGCTTGTCCTTGGGCAATGTATGTATGTGGCGTAGACGCGGATAATTACCGGTCAGTGTCACGCTATATTTACATCAAATTTGTCAAGGGCACCTGTACATGTTGGCCTTCCCATGGCACCAACCAGGCTCTCCAAAAGTCCGGGCCATTTTAATGGCCCGTGGTCTATAATGACATACAATTTATTTAATTAGTTATTATGTTTAATTTTGTTCATTATTCTTTCTTCGTGACTTCTTGAAATTTCAGAATAACGAGGTTATTTTTTTACAGTAATTTGACGGGAAATTAGTTACTATGCAATTTTATTTTTACATTTTAATTTTGTTCACTTACTACTTACTTACTAAGTTAAAAATATAACTATATCTAACTATCTATTTATGTTATAAAAACACTCATCTTGTGCCTTATGTTTTCATCCCTGATTACTTTAAATCCTCTGAAGCAGTTACACTTTGAAGATTGTCTGGAACTGTACGACTTGATTCTGATCAAGTCCATACCATCATCAAATTTCAAGACACATCAGTCTACGCAATTAAATATTACATTGACATACAAACCACTATTATAAACAAAGAGAATAAATCCACCCTCATTATGAGAAAGAGAGTGTATTTATGTACAAATATAATCTGGTTGTCTTGGAATCACGTTCGAATGGATACCCTTTAATTAACCATCTTCGATCAAATCATAAAAAATGATTTGATCATCATTTAACATAACATTCGTCAGATTCGGTACCTGACAAAGCGTAGAGGAGCCGCTTACGAAAATGACTTATTGGATATCGTTATTTTCACAGCTCTTCTGTTCATGGCATCGATGGATATCATAAGCGGTGTACGGCGAACATGTGGCGGCGCGTAGAGAGAATTACGAGTTAAACTGCGGAGTTACCTAGGCTCAGTCTTCTACTTATAGTCTTGAGGGACTAAGGATAGAATACAATATAACTAAGTAAGTTTTATTTTCTTTTATTTATAAACCAATATATAAAGTCTATTGGTTTATAAAGTCATTTTAATACATTTTAATGTTGTTAATTCGGGGTTGAATATATCTGTATCAAACTTTCTTTAAATTAGTTCATATGCAAAGGCAAGAACACTCAAGTAAAAATAAACTATTTTTTTGTTTAATAAGGAAAATAGTGTACTGTATATTTTACTATCTATTTTTTTCTTGAGTTCCGTGCTCTTTTTTACAACTTAATTTCTATGAAAGTTTTTAGAGTTCCTACACGCTTATTGTTTATTTTTGTTACTGTGTGTGACATTAATTTAGTGATTTTTATGTTGTAGTGTACCTTAAGAATAACTTATAATACTATTTATTTCTAATTTTAATACTAAACTTATACTAATGTGGAGTGTATCTGTTACATGCTGCTGTGGTGAGGAAGTGCATGTGCAGTGTGTGCCTTATGTCTATACCAATTTTTTTTTTTCACGCGGGGAAATGCATTTCGCACATACCGGGACCTTTGCTAGGGATTACACCGTTGTTGATCATGGAGGTTTTCCACTGAGGCAATCCAAACAATAATCAACCGGCTTGTGTGGAGACTCAAACCCATGGACGTACATGGGCTAATACCCCACTAAAACCACGCTCCTCCCATGTGCCCCGCGCTTATGAGTAGGAAAGGCATGAGATACAGAACGTAGTTACGCCCACACCGATCTTAGCGCACAAGTGCTTGAGAGTGCCCCGGGTGAGGCAAACTCACTTCGTCAACAGGGGTGAAGACTCTTCTGCTCCCTAGATGCTAGATGCAGCGGTATTTCAGGGGGGGAGATCATGTGCATACATGCGCCTCCGGGCTCCCGACTGACGTCGGCGCCCGCGAGACGCATGCGCACTTCCATCTCTCTCCCTATCTCGTTCCGCGGCCTCCTTTTGAGACATTACAGTCTCGCAGAAATTGGCCGCGCCCACCCACCAATCGTCGCTGTGCAGCATGGCTTGCACCAGATCGCTCAGCGAATCGATCGGTCCTACTAGTGTCTCGAGTTCAAACCTCTGAGGTACCCATGCTGCGCACTCGACTAGCGTATGTAACGCCGTGTCCAGTGCGCCACACTGGCGGCATTGGGGTGAAGGCAAGCAGCCCGCAATCTGACACAGATACTTATCGAAGCAACTGTGCCCAGTAAGTATCTGTGTCATTCTGAAGGTTAGGGTCCCGCATTTCCGCGAGAGCTATCGCAACAGCTGCGGTCGAACCGCTTCCACCGTGTCAATGCCAGCAACAGGGTTTTCCAACTCTACTGACCAAGATTGGATCATGGCCACGGTTTCTCGCATCCTGATCACCCGAAGCTCGGCCTGGCCATAGACCAGGCCACGGGCGAGAGCATCCTGTCGGGAGCGCCGAACTTTGGCAATCACGTCCGCCTGGAGAGGCCAGGGCGGATCGCCCGCTAAGAGTGTCGACGCTGTCCACGACTCTGTACGGTATCCTCGGATGGTCCTCACCGCCAGGACCCGTTGTGCGCAGCACAATAAAGTCCTATTGTGGCGGTGAAGTGCAGTGGACCATACGGGTGCACCGTACAGGGCCATACTCCTAAGGATGCCCATGCTATACCTATATATATCTTAACTAGTGCCATGTGTGTTGTTTTTCCTTTCTGTGCCTAGGTTATTAATTTTTAGGCTCTTTGTGTGTCTTGGTTTGTTTGTGAAGTGTGCGTGTAATGCAATGCGGTGGTAGTGCGCGTTGGTGTGAGTATGTGTATGAGTTTTGTTGTTAGTTGTGTGTTTGTGACTTTGTTGGTGTTATAATTTATTGTTTAATTGTTGTGACACGAAAAATTTTCAGTTGATTTACTATCTATTAAAGTAATATGTTTATATGATTTGACTATGAATAAAAAAAGAAGTCGTTAGAATTATTTACAATTTTATTTCCTATTTATATAGTAACAACATACGTATACACAAAATTAATCAACACATAACTTGGTACAGTGATAGCATTTCTACTCTACAAATTAACAACAACATAATATTGTTTTACATCGGAAAGTAGAACGATAAATTAAAAAAAAATGGAAGACATCAGTTTTAGTATCAATTTCATTCTTACATACATACATCAATATAAAGAGCTGAACTAACCAAGAGCTTAACATTAATGCTGTTGAACGTATACTGACTGAAATAGTAATTAAAGTCATAATAATTCTCAACAATAGCTAACTCGCATAAATACACGAGAAGACTAAGAACATTGCTATTTTAACTCTATGTTTTTCTTAACTAAAACTGTTTAGCAATGTAAATAAAGCCCTAACGACTATACATTAATTTAATTACCACAGATATTTGCTTCCGTAACCATATGTACCATAGCCATAGCCGTGTCCATCATACAAGCTGGAATAATACGGCGAGGCGTACGAGTAACCGGCTATAGGTGCTACGTATGATTTAACAATGGGAGTAGAGTGTACGTCGTAGCGGGAAACGCTAGAAACGGCAGGCGTGTAGGAGACTACGGGCGCGGAGTACCCGTAAGCCGGAACCCCGTATCCATAGCCGAGTGAACCATAGCCGTAGCCGAGTCCTGAAGCGTAGTCGAGTCCAGAATAGCCAAGCCCGGCTCCGTGAATAACGCCAGCGCGCGCAACGGCCAACAGGCTGAGAAGGGCTGTGATCTGAAAAGGTAAAATCAAATATCGTTTTATTAATTCATGAAAATAGCCTAAAGTGGAGAATGCATTTTCGCCTTCCGGGCAAGTGGACCTGCGCAAGATTGCTGCCATGGGCTTTAAGAGGAAAGTGGATAGCTGGGACATATAATGCAATGTTATACAGGCCTACATCCAGCAGTGGACTATGATTAGCTGCCGACAATTTTGATGAATTTAATTAAATTTTTTACTGGGCGACTATCGTTCCTCACATTTTTCTATGCTTGAAGTATCTTAAGAATATGTAGGCATTAAAATATAAGAACAATTTTCGGTCGTAAAAATTAAGATACAATAAAAGATAAAAGCAAACGCTTTTTATATCTCTACAGCTATTGTTTTAATTACATACAATTAAAATCCAGTTTTATCAAATACGTTACGGAGGAGATGGATTACTTATAAAAAATCATAACAGTCTTGATTTTATGCTAAGTTTTGTTCGAATATGAAATTAATATTTCTAGATAATATATGAAGTTGTTTTAATTACATTTTAAAGTTTATGGAATGTTTTAAAATTTGGTGTTTGATGACATCTTAATATATATCAAAATGTAATGTTAGTGTGTGTGTCACTGGACAGATTTTGATGAAATTTTTTGTGTGTATTCGAGTGGGTCTCCGGATTAGGACCCGGTAGATGGCGCTACAATCTGGTTTAATTTTTTTTAGAGCAGGTCAACGTTTGCTCGGCCCATTAGTGCTTATATATCTTGGCAGTTGGTAGGGTATTTGCCCAGCTGGATGGCTACCACCCCTGGTCTAAAGTATGCCGCCATAACAAGCTTGAATTTTGTTCCGGCATTAGTAGCCAGATTCCAGTCATTCTTTAGAGAGCGGCAACACATTCGTAGCACGTTTGGTGTTACAAATGTCCATAGGCGATGGTAACCGCTTTCCATCAGGTGGGCCGTCTGCCTGTCTGCTGAACTCATGCTATAAAAAACATTTATATCATTCTTCTGTTCTTGTGTATGTCACTGAACTTCTCCTAAACGGTTGGAGTTATTTTGGTGTGTATTTTGTGTGTGTTCAAGTGGGTCCCGGGATGGTTTAGATAAATAATTAGATCTGATAGGTGGTCCTGCAATCGGGTTGAAAGTTTTATTTTTTAGGACAGGAATAGAATAGAATAATAATTTATTGCTAGAAATGTATCTGTGCATAAAGTGTTTGTGTAAGTGTTTCAATACATTTTGCCTTATAAGGTGTGTAATTTTCACATCTTATAACTAAAACTAAACTGAAAGTGATTAACAATAATAATTAATATGGTGTGTTCGCCATATTAATTATTATTATTATTATAATAATTAATATTAATATTAGAGATAGATAGATAATTCTTTATTGTTATAAAGAATTATCTATCTATCTATAATATAAATTAGACGTCATAAGTCGTGGTAGCGTAATGGCTAGTGCACGCGTCCCGAACGCAAAAGGCGCGGGTACCACCACTTAGACAGTTTTCTGATCTAATATACTTACTGTTGCAATTACCACGTGCTAATAACTGTAAAGGAAAACATCGTGATGCAATCTACACATCGAGATAGCCGATGTGTCAAACTTGCCAAGCCGCCTTGGACAAGCGTGGCGGGTATACTGTCCGTTTTCCTATAATGGGAGGCCCGAGCCCAGCAGTGGGACATTTGCGGGCTGTTAATATTATAAAAAAATAAAGAAGTTATAATAATATTACATGCCAAACAAAGCATTTAGTAAGAAATAATGTATTAATTTAGAATTTTACATTTAAATAATCCTCGATTTTATAATAGCATTTCATTATCAAAAAATTATTTAGGTGTTAAATCTTAAATAATATGAATTATTGCCTCCCAATACTGTCAGGTAATTTATTGTATATTACTGGTGCGTATTAATTTAATAACTGCTAGTTATTTTATATTTATAAAATAATTATTATATATATTTTAAACTATGCACACTCAATATCGACCCACTATTACATATGCAAAATTGTTTCCAGAAGGTTTTCTAAAAGAAATCGCTATTAGCGATAAGACCGCCTGTTGTAATAGTGGAAATATTATCAATTCTGGTGTGCACTGCTTTCTTGTGAGCAATAAATAATATTCTATTCTATTCTACACTGTTATATAGAATATTAAAAAACAGTTTTTTTTATTATATTTCTAATTGTTTGTATGGCCAATAAGGTTTTTGCTGTTACGTAAAGGAAATGCGTAACTACTATGTAAATATTAAATTATAAACATTAACTGTAACAAATTTCACTAGTTGTACACCCTCGTAAACAATCTGCCTAAGAAAAGGCAGCAAGCATATAAATAATTCATTTACGTAAGTCTTGTGTTTACTTGATTTATGTATTTTTTTTTTAATTACTGTAAAAAATATATTTATTTTATAAAAGTATTCACATGATAAAAAATGAAAATTTGAACAACCATAAACATATTTACAAATAAAAAATGGGTTCCAGATCAATGTCGTTGGGGAGCGTTCCCAAAATGCTAGCTGCTTTTCTACGCTGTATGGCAATGCTAATGCGTTGTCCAAAGTACAGTCCAGTATTTTGGTTACACTTTTTGTTTTTGAACAATTGATAGGTATCAACATTTCAAAAGGCTTTGCTTATAGCAAACATCATTGCAGTAATTGAATAAAATATGCATGTAATTTGTAGCATTTTTTATAGATATTTTGATAAAAACGGAACCTTTACAAAATCGTCATGTACATCAGTCTCTTTACGTATATCATAGCCATTTTCCTCCCAAACTACAGAGTCTATGACGATGATTTGACAAAATAGTAATGATGAGTCCTTATTTTTTTATTGCCGCTACATATCTGTGTAAAATGTAGAAAAAAAATAAACGTTTCTGCTACTGTATCTACTCAGAAGCGTGAGATTAAATAATAGAAAAAACTAATTGAAATAACAATTTTAGTATTTTTATGTAACAAATCTAACAAGCGCAACTTTAAGCGGGGAAATATGTGCTAGTAAAAATGGTGTCATTCCTCTGTAACTTTATAAGAATAGAGTAAAAATGCAAAAAAGTTCGAGGTAGTAGATAGAGATTGAAATATACTTCAGCACTTTAGTACCTATTCATAATTAAAATCACATTGTATTTTGTATATCCATTTCTTTTTCTTTGTTTGAGATTATAGCTCCAACGAAATTAATACAATAGTTGGTGCTGAAACCCACCAGATAAAATACACTTTCCTGGTCTTTAAAATGTAGTCTTACAATATTAGCCTATACACCTGACTAATGAGCTCAGACCTTCCCATTTTAGGCGAGCGGACAGTATATAAATATTACTTCGATATGCAGATTTCATCGTGACGTTTTTGTTCACTGTTAACACACGGTAATTCTAACAATATGCACAACATATTGGACAATTATTTAATTGGTGCAAGTTTCCCGACCAGGCTTCAAACAATAAACAATAAAACCCACGCCCACCACTTGTCATACGAATTATAAAATAAGTTTATAATTACAATAAAATTAATTACAAACTCACCTTGGCAATCATTTTAGATGTTTATTGTTTGATTCTGACGTGTTGAATGCTTCTTAAAACAAAATGTCAGCTTATATATATACTAACAAAATCTCGGAAACAATGCGGCCTCGCCATTGTCAAGCTAGATGATTTTAGGCAAAATGATACATAATTGTAGTACAAAATGATTACAAAGACTTTTAACCGGAATTAATATTAATTTTTTGTGATCATTCATGTGTGATTGAAAGTGATATGAGCACGAAGATGGTTTCCGCTTATTCTCTAATCTTTGTAATTAGCTTTTTAGTGAGATGCGCAAAAAAAGCCATTTTTGTGATTAGCTTTTTTTGCGTGATGGAAATTCTTTATACACACCCGTTGCTCGGGAACAAACAGTAATGCAGTGTGAGTCTGTATGAGACTCGAAGGTTCTGAGGATTAATATAAAATCAACTTTCAAGACAAATATTTAATTAGAAAATCTTTAAAATCACACATAGAGCTGTCAATACATATTAGAGATATGCATTGAGAGTCGATTTATTAAATTTCTAATAGAAGAGACTGCTGAATACTTAATAAAAACATCCCAGTGTTTATCCTATCATCTGAAGCATGGCTGTGGAACAAAAGCTTAGTCAGCACAACGATCGTGGCAGACCTGCGATCGGTCTCCGCAATAAATTTCCCCTTAATAATAGAGTGAGAAGAGAGCGCGCAGGTCTGCGCCACTGTCTTGGCAACCTTAGTGCGAGTGATTGTTGGGGGGCCCAAACCAACGGCGTTTGGAGAACTGTTTAGTGAAATTGACACGTCTCTTGATATACTGGTAGGTGTAAGACATAGCATAAAGTTACACTTTTAAATGCGCAGCATGCGTGTAAAGTCCATTGGTTAATTATTTAAATTAGACGAAGCAATCTTTACATATAAGTGCAGGTACAGATCAACTAGTCCATCTAGACTTAATAAATTATGTAGTTGAATGAAATATGTCGAATTTTTGCGTACCCCAGTTTTAGAGGTTGAAAGATGAGAAGGTAGTCCCTTTGTCTAGGATCAATCTCGGCAAATTCTATAAGAACGGATCTCTCATGCAAATGTTATGGAAGTCAACGGGAAAATATGCTAAGATGAGGATTCTTTTATGCATAAAGATTGAACTCAAATATATTATGTTGTTGTTTGGTTTATTATGTTACCAAAATATAACCCGGAAATACAATGACGAAGATCGTCCTATAAAGCAAAAGACTAGTGTTGGTAAACACTGAGTGGTATGGTTAGCCAATTTAGGGAAAGTTGTATTTTAGGATTCTGTAGCCATTTTGATCGAAAGGAACAGGGCTTATTAAAACATGCGTATAATTATTTGAATTTAAATTTTCTTTTTTGTCTTCTTTATAATCTATGAGAAGTACCTATATTTAATTTAGTTTTAATTATTATAAAGGTAGCTCGGAAGATATCGTGGAGATAAGACCTCCTTTCCTATGTTGGACTTACATATGCAACAAAGTACGTCAGAAGTGAAAACTTTGTATCGAAACCTGACGGTCACCGAGTTCAGTAATTTTCCCCATCCCAAAAGAGCCCCACGTGCCCAAAGAAGTTTTCACTTCTAAAATAGGAAATCCTTATACGATCATCATGTCCGGCCATTTTTCTTAATATATACTAGGTCTATCGAGATAAAATTTGTCATAGAAATGGGTTCTATACGCTGCTACATAATAGTGTATGAAATTAGAAAAAAATAATATTAGAAGATGTGGTAGGTATTCAAGTAAATGATGATTGAACATTGAGTTATAGTACTACGTACATTACACCTCAATGGGGTTTAATAATATTTTTCCTTGCGCTACAGTTGTGTGGGTTTTCGTTACTCTGATCTTAAAAAGTCCTAGTAATGTTCCTTAAACACTTTGTAGGTAGCCAATTGCTGAGGAAATACTCCTTTACAAACATGTAAAAATCTCCGCCATCTACCTTTCCAAGAAGTGAACTATTCTGAAAAAAATAATTTCAACGAAAATTGGTTTGAATAAGTTTTATAGAGTGGTTTTTGAGACAGGAAGTGTTTTCAATTACACATTTTTTATAGTTTCATAGCCAGGTGACAAATATAGTGGACATTTTAATATACGTGGTCCGACACGCACGTGGCTGTTTTCTATTCCATCCATATTTTCGGTTTTATCATATCTTTTACATTTTAATATTTAGAAATTAGTTTTACGTCATGTATCATATAATATGTGTTAGAAGTTTAATCTATGTATACAATCAGCATTATGTCAATAATAAAGTTTCAGACACAATAGGTAACACAATAAGCTTTTAAGTTTTATTAGTTATTGTACATTAGTACAAGGCTACACGTAACTTATATTGAAATAAATATTTGTATAATCTATAATATAATAAATCTGCAAATGGTTCGAGTTTGTACATTGCGTTTAAAAATGTGAAAAAAAATCAGGGCTAATTCGGACCAGCAGATTCCGAAAATGCAATTTTTAGAATATTTGTCTGTTTGCATGTGCATGTGCATGTGAGCATTATGGAAAAACTACAGAACGGATTCAAATGAAACTCGATACAGAGCTAGCTTATATCCCGGGTAGTAACTTGAATACTTTTTGTCCTGATAAAAGACGTCGTTTCCGTGGGATAGACGAAAATAACGAAAAAGATGGCGCTGCGATCGCATTTTTTGTGCACACTACTGAACATAATATATGAATATATATATATGTTACATGCCGTCAAAGATAAGCGCACAGCTGCCTATTGTAAGCGCAGTCTATGGTCTTCCTCCTGGATTAAGGAATTCTTTGTGTTTTGAATTTGCAATTAAGAAAAACATGCTATTATTTTTCTACTTGTTTTATAACTATCATTACCATCGAACTAATCCTTATTGTTATCGTTTTCGACTTTGTGGCCTTTCG
Organism: Dendrolimus houi; assembly: GCA_039645545.1. Taxonomy (NCBI): domain Eukaryota; kingdom Metazoa; phylum Arthropoda; class Insecta; order Lepidoptera; family Lasiocampidae; genus Dendrolimus; species Dendrolimus houi. The sequence goes on along the minus strand of CM077117.1, from coordinate 15,623,585 downwards.
CAGGTGTGCAAATTAATATTTCTCAGAAACTCAGTGTGGGCGGCCAATTTCTTTATACTGTGTAGTTAGTATAAGACGATGCCCGAATGGAGGGGCGGGCAGTCAAGCGACGGCTACGAAACGAGTAAGACGTTTTCTAGTACTCTCGATTAGCGATATAGACGACGGACTTTGCGCCTATCGAATTGTATTGAATCGTGCAGTGTGAACTGGTTGCATCCAGTTTTATTTGTATTTGTTTTATACGTGTTTGTACAGTTCTAATAAATTCTACAGTAGTTCCAACGGCATTTTTAATTCGTGTCCTGTAGCTCGTAACAATATATATATGTTTATAGTCCTCCTTACCGATTTCGGTAACGGCGACCCCTCAAATGTCATTTCGCCGCCTGTGGGCCCTAATGTGGCTGGCCATACCGAATTTGTTTTTAAATTCCCGGCCAGATATTGCACAATATAGTTGGCCAGCGGCGTAGTACGTATAGCTATAGGAGAGCTTGGGTCGCTCTTTGCGAGTTTGACGTTTGGTATCCAGATGTTCTAAGCGCTTCTCTTTGGAAGTCTTGACTTTTTTAAAGATTATGTATTATGTATCGCCAAGAATATAACTATGAATATAATATAATATAATACTATATGAATATAACTCGACATAGTACTAGCTTATAATCCGTGTTAATACTTAGGACACTTTTAATAATATTTTATAAATAATGTCGTTTCTATGGAATAACCGGATTAGCATAATAGATGGCGTTGCAATCGAGTTTTTTGATTTCACTAACAAATACCTACGTTGTCATAAACAACATCTTATTCATTGTATTACTGCAAATCAGGTTGACTGCGAATCGCCTCTATGGCTGCGAAGTTGTGTAGACTATATAGACTTAGTGTCTTTGTTACTGTAGTGAACTTAAGAAAGTTCACAAATAACAAAGAATCTTTACTGTTTGTTGTTCCTACAACAAACAGTAAAGATTTAGGTAAAACATCTAATTAAATGTATATATACGTAACATAGAGTTACTACCTAGGGTTTTTCACAACTCTAGTTTATGTATTAACTTAGACTAAAATTGAGTAGAGTAGTAAAATTGAATCTAGCCCCAATAAATAAAATTGAAATGTTCGTAATTTCAAAATATACTTAAATGCCAAAATTTAAGTAAAACAGCTATTTATACGATAACTAATGTACGTGATTGTTTTTAGGATTTTTGTCTGTCTGTCTAAAAGTGTATCTCAAGTAGGTTCTGAAACTGCTTAACGATTTCAATGAAAATTTTAGGCACCGAACAAGAAAATATCTCAAAAGATGGACATCCATTTCAATACGTGTAGAGTTCAGAAGACTTGGAAATTGAGAAGTGAGAAAATAGCACGCTTAAATTTCGAAAAAATCGTGGTACTTGCATGATCTATATCAAATAGACAAATAAAAGTATAGATAAATATACAACACTTTATCGTACACCAAAGCATAGATAAACAGAAATAGAAAAATACAAGAGATCGTTAAACGTATAATAGTATAGACGGACGGACTTTGTGAACAAACTAGAGCATTTTTACAAATCTGTGTGTGTAAACTTATGTAGTATACAGGAGCTTTGCGCCTGTGTGGGTAAATTCTTACCCACATAGGCGCAATGTATGCATTGAAAATTATTCCACTTTTACCCGTACTAATTCGATTATTTAATTCTAAGCTCTCATAATGCACTGTGGCGAGATCGGCTTCCTATTACAAGATTGGCTTCTATATCTGGCTTCAATCTGAGAGCTCGAGACTCGGTCTACCTATTTTCTTCGCCTGAATCCGTGGGTATATCTGTAGGATCAATTTTGAGTTCAATCCGTGATATGCTATTAATGACCGTTATTAAACATTCAAATGCATGACACACGTTAAACGGAAGTATGGGTTTCATTGCCAGTTTGTTTATATAAACAAAAATCGTAGGTAATTATCAATTAAGTTTCGATGTCAAGGATGAAATTTATATGTATTTATGCGTAGTCATTCTAGAACAGTTATTAATAAAAACTTTATCAAACTATGTACATGTAAAATTAAACTTAATGCTGTATGATTTTAGACTTAGATCTCAATAATTTACAAAGAACAAAAGTCACAGGCTTAGATGTAATTAATTAAATTTTTCGGTACATTAATAGTGATTTGATGTCTACAAAATGTACTTGCATTTAAGATGCCTTATACGATTTAGTTTTAATTTATCTTAAAACTTAAATTAAGCTTTAATTTTTTGTACATTTTTGGCCAATTTGCTACATCCTTTTATAGCGATATATAAATGTTATCTATTTCTGTATACCCAGAAATTTTCAAGAAAAATGACTGCGGTATACCATTTCTTTTACCAAATCGCCTCCAAATTATCGACATGAAACCACTTTACTCTTTCAATTGCTATCATAACAGTATAAGAATGTTATGGATCATTTAATTTCGATATAATTTTCTATGCATAGAGTTGTTAAAATATTCACTGAAAAGAAATAATTTGTATTATAAATTGTACCCACCACTTTCTTCGCGTAAAACTAAGATTTTTTATTTATACGAACTTTTAAACCCTGCAACATCTTTATAAAAGAAAGGTAAATAATTTGGTTTCATTATGTTTTTAAATACTATTTAATGTTTTCACAATAAAATAATAATGCATCGGAAAAACCCCGTCTATGGAAGCCCCGCTATTGCCCAAAAAAATGAGTACCGAAAAATCCTCAAGGACGTTGGCGTTGCTACAAGCCTTAATCGATTCTGAATGTGGTAAATAAAGTTTGTGTTAGAGTCACAGATATATAATCTGTTGTTTACTTCCATAGTAGCAAGCAGGAAATTGACGAGGGAAGTAGACAGCATGAGTATCAAATGTTCAAATAAGTTGCATTTATATACTCGCGGTCCCTAATTCCCCCTTGACGTTCCTACTCGCGACAATGTGGCATTACCATACTTCTACGGCATGTTACATAAACGAGGTATAATAAAAAGCATATTTTTAGATTTTTGTTACACTGAAACCGCAAGCTGTGTCTAAGAACCATAATACACTAAGGTCGAGTGTCAGTTGCAAAAGTTCATTGATCCGAAAACCCTTGCCACTTGGTCGGTAAGTCACGACAAAGATAAATCTACCGTATACAATACATGCACAGACAACTTGAGATATACATTCATATGTATATGTATTCAATATATAGTATTTCGTTCTACATTTCGACATAATTTTTTATGCATAGGGTTGTTAAAATATTCACTGAAAATAAATAATTTGTATTGTAAACTGTACCCACCACTTTCTTCGCGTAAAATTAAGATTCTTTATATATACGAGCTTTTGAACCCTGCAAGATATCGAAATCAAACATATTGTTACGAGCTACAGGACTCGAATTAAAAATGCCGTTGGAACTACTATAGAATTTATTAGAACTGTACAAACACGTATAAACAAATACAAATAAAACTGGATGCAACCAGTTCACACTGCACTATTCAATACAATTCGAACGTGCAAAGTCCGTCGTTTATATCGCTAATCGAGAGTACTAGAAAACTTCTTACTCGCTTCGTAGTCGCCGCTTGACTGCCCGCCCCTCCATTCGGGCCTCGTCTTATACTAACTAGACAGTACAAAGAAGTTGGAGGCGCACACTGAGTTTCTAAGAAATATTAATTTGCACACCTGCGAACGTCCACAAAGTCCTATACTCAATCCTTGTTGTCGAATATGCATTAAAGGAGACGGGTACGCTTTCATATATTTTTGGGCTTAGCTTGGAAAAAATATAATTTATTTTTATTATGTTGACATCTTCTCTTATATATAAAAATAAATCATAGAAAGGTATGTACGCGCATAACTTGAGAACGACTTTACCGATTTGATGATATTTGTTTTGTGTGTTTGAGTGGGTTCCCGGATGGTTTAGATTCACAATTAGAACCGGACGGTGGCGCTGAGATCGGGTTCTAGAATCCTCCTATTCACCTGGAGCGATTTTGGTGATTTTGTTTTTGTGTGTTTGAGTAGGTTCCCGGATGGTTTAGATTCACAATTAAAACCGGTAGGTGGCGCTGATATCGGGTTCTAGAATCCTTCTAATCACCTTGAGCGATTTTGGTGATTTTGTTTTTGTGTTTATGATGGGTTCCCGGATGGTTTAGATTCACAATTAGAACCGGTAGGTTGCGCTGAGATCGGGTTCTAGAATCCTTCTAATCACCTGGATCGATTTTGGTGTTTGTGTTTTTGTGTCATGAAACAAAGTCTTTTAGGAATTCAGAAAATATGTCGGTATGAAGTTCGCCGGGTCAGCTAGTTTTTTATAATTGTAATGGTTTAGTTATTTCGAATGAATTAATCGTTTGGTGTGTTTTCATATTATTAATTTCTCTCCGTGCAGGAACGGAAAATGAATACTAATTCCTGCGGCCGGGCGGCCTGTCGCATGTCATACGAGGCGACAAAACAACCCATAGCCAGGTGGTAGGGCATTTGTCCGACTGGGTGGCTACCACCCCTGGTCTAGAGTACGCCACCATGACAACTTTGAGTTGTGTTTCGGCATCAGTGGCCAGGTTCTCAGTTTCTCCTTCAAGGCCTGCAGTATATTGGCAGCACCTCTGTTATTGCTAATGTCCATAGGTGACGGTAGCCACTTTCCATCACAGTTGGGCCGTCAGTCTGTCTACTGTGCTTCAGCAATAAAAAAAAAATGTTGAAATTCATTATCATAAATCGAGTACCAATAACGTATTTTATTTGTAATCTTTTTAAGATTTCTCATCTTCCAGGTAGAATTTAGGGATGCTATTTTCCATTTTGTTATACAAAAATATAACGCTTTTAAGTCATATCTCAACTTATCACATTTCTTTGGTCCAAAAGACTCCGAATCCTTTAATGATAATAGTTTATAATTGGTTCATTGTCACGGCGTAAAAGCGAAATAGACAAAAAGTCAAAGAAAATAATACTCATATCTATAAGTATATTAGTATAGATATGGAAAATTGTTTTAAAACTGTATTATTATTCGAAAATAACCATTTAGTTTCCGGACATCCCTGCAGATTTGTCTAGGCTTGCGGCTACATGTAATTATTTTTTGATTTGGTTATTATTGACAGCATGAGTAATGATACTAAATGGTAATTAATTAATTTTAAAATGTTATTTACACTAATACTCTCGCTTCAAAATGAATCTTGATTACAAAGTATGGCGAGCACAGAGATCGTATCATTTTTGCACGCTGATAATAACTAGATATAGTTCTTATTAAGAAATGAAAGAATACATAATTTATTTGTCAGAAAGTGTAAGTGTAGCGACACATCTGCGGAATGTACCGCGCCGAAAGTTTGGCGACTGAAGGATCAGCGCTAATCCAAACTCTGCGTAATTTCCGCCGATGTGTCGTATGTATCAGTAATTTAATGAACACTGCGAGAGCTTTTAGCAGAACTTTCCGCGCGGTACGTTCCGCAGGTGTGTCGCTATGCTAAGGGTGCTTCGGGGCGTATTTTACGTCGGTATAATTCTAATTTTCGTATCTTTCACATTTTACAATATTTTAGAATCGGTATAATATTTTTACTTCCCTCATATCTTATATTGGCACACATCACGGTTATATCACAAATATACAAATTGTACATTTCTAAGCTAACAAAGTCACGCTAGTAATATAGGTCATATATAATGGACAATTCCGTTATCGCTCCTAGACACTCAGACTAAACTAAACTTAGACAAGTAGATAAGCATCGAAAAGTTCTTATTATAAAATATTGCCTGCTAATAATCAAACTTGAGATTGCTGCACTTTATCCCTTCTAAGCAGGAAGATTAGCGTGTTATATTTATATATAACTAGCGGCCCGTCCTGGCTTCGCACGGATGGTTTATGGCAATTTTTTTACACCTTAGGTTACATTATTGAAATTTTTGTAGGGATCCTTAATTTTTATAGTAATAAATATATCCTATGTTACTCAGAGATAATGTAGCGTTCTAATGCTGAAAGAATTTTTGAAATCGATCTAGTGGCTTTTGAGTGTATTCGTTACAAACATACAATAAAACAAATCTTTCCCCTTTATAATATTAGTATACATGACTTATATTATTATACAGAAATTGACGTCATCTTAATTTTTCAGTTTACGAGCGTAAAATTAAAAGACAAATTTATCTTTTCAATTCCATATACATCTAGTTTAAATGTTTGACAAAATAAGGCCATAAAAATTAGGCTATAAATTACAAATGGCCCTGTGTAAGTTGTATTGAGCTAGCGAATAAAGCGTATTGACAAGTGATAACAAACAAACATGAATCCAAATTTCCGCACAACATACGTGTATATCTAGAGGATAACAAGTTTCCGTCGTTGCCCTCGACATTTGTTTGGACTATAAAACTAGGTAGGTTTTTATGTTACGAACTGCTACACATTCTTACACGTTTATTATATAAATTGCTCAACAAAAATCAGGTGTCAAATAAAACATTCTGTTTTAGGACTCATTTTGATGTAGGATACAATTGTTGTAGGTTGAACAAAACTTTTAATCCTAAAATAAGGGTTTATTGCACCAAGGTACTGGTTATATCGTTCATCAGTATTCTTGAAAGTATTCCTCAATATTTCGCGTTTTTTACTTTATCCTTATTGATTCTGCTGCAAACGAAAGTAGCCAAAGTCAACTGAAATTACATGTTAAATCCTAGTTCGGGATCCTAGTTGGTGCCTGAGTGACTACTTAAAGTTATCGTTTTTCTATTCTTATGTATTGTGGCTATGGATAAATGATTTTATAATTGAAAATAGATGTACTCAGATAAAAGTGGAGAGTTAATTTTGAATTTATAACGCTCTCTCACCGCTATAGAGTTGCGTTTGATCGCTATCTCACCGGTGATATTGAACGGAACTCGTGACTTGAATATTCTTTGATTGTAGGTATATGGCGACATAAGAAGCTTGGGTAGTCTAAGTTGACTGGAGTCATTTATTTTGTGACCCCAGAATTCCTGTTACGCTGATAAAACAAGTCAGCAAATCCAACACTACACTTGTCTTGTGGTATGAAAGTAAAAATTGACTTGTTCTTGACCGATATAGAACTCTACGTGTCACGGACATGAATATGCTATGGTGAATGTGTGGAACACGGAAGGCTCGCGTTACGAACTCGCACATTTGCAGCAGCCTTAAAAAATACCCCATATTTCAAAATGCACTCAAAAGATCTTATTCAAATCAAATTTCTTTTAAAAACATTTTTAATGTTCTATTAGCTTTTTGTGTTAAAGAATTTTCCATCATACATAAGAGAAAAGAAGACATCCACAACCTTGGAAGCAAATATGGGAAATATTCGTTTGAAAAGTTGTAAACATTATATTCGCCTTAAATGAAAGTCAGTAAGAAACATGATTATAATTTTTCAAAATCTTACACCCTTAACACTATAGTTAGACTCTTAGGGTACGTCACCCGCCTACACAAGAAAAAATATCCAATAAGCAGTTAATTCTAATTTTAAAATTTTAAAGTTTTCACTATACCATTGTGCAGCTATACATAAAATACACCTTATTGCTATATTTAAGTCATCTATACTCATTGATTTGTGCGATTAATAGTAACATCACATATAACATAATATGCTATTTTTGGGTTCCGTTTTTCTCAAAATGGTTACGGGACCCTAAAACATTTGTAATATCTTATACTAATATAGGAGGCCTATGTCCAGCAGTGGACTGCAAATGGCTGACGATGATGATGATGATGATGATGATACTAATATATAAAGCTGAAGAGTTTATTTGTTTGTTTGTTTGATTGAACGCGCTAATCTCAGGAACTACTGGTCTGATTTGAAAAATTCTTACAGTATTAGATAGCCCATTTATATATCATCGCGCTAAGACCAATAGGAGCGGAGCACCAATGAAGAATGTTTTAAAATCGGGGGTATTTTTAACTTACTTTTTTTTAAACTATTACAGAAGCTAGTACTGAATATAACTAAACAATATCTTTATTTTTAGAATAGCATGAACACCTGATGAATATTTATGATAATTATTAATTAAAATATTTCATAAAATATTTTAGCTGCATGAGATAAGATTTAAAACACTTGGCTGGTTTTAAAACTTCCTAATGTTTTACTTATGTGTGAGATATGGTTACAATAACGTTCGACGCATTTGAAGTAGGTACCTATACAGAATATTTTGAAGTTTGAATTCTTTTGGGATGATCTCTTTATTTGTGTTAGGAATATCTCTACTCTATGTACTGACTGTTATTTGTTTGACATTGCTTATTAGTAAAATGCTACTGCTTCAAAAGTTATCAACCATTTCACTTTGATATAAGCGATGGGCTTAATGCGTTATTTGTCATGCGATATTGTTATTAATTGTTAATGGTGTTAAATATTGACATATAACGTATATAATAGGTTGGGGAAAAAGTCTTTTCGCATATAGTATGTACGAACTTGTAATAAGATCTCTTTGGCTATACCATTTGTATCTGGCTGGTTTTGTTATCATTAAAAAGTTTTAATTTTAAAGAAGACAATTCCAAATTCAAATTAGGAAAATGTGTGATTTTCATTTGTTTTTCTTATTGTTAAAATGAGTGAATCTAATGAAGAAATTCGATGCATTTTAAAATTTTACTACAAAAAAGGTAAAAATGCAACACAAGCCGCGAAAAAAATTTGTGATGTTTATGGACCTAATGCATTATCTGTGAGAGTAGCGCAAATTTGGTTTAAGCGTTTTCAATCCGGAAATTTTGATATCAAAGATGCACGTCGCTCTGGTCGCCCTGTTACGGACAAAATTGATGCCATTTTTGAAAAAGTGGAGCAAGATCGGCATATTGGTAGTTACGATGTAGCTGGAGAACTGGGAATTGACCACAAAACGGTTTTGGCGCATTTGAAAGAAGCTGGGTACACAAAAAAGCTCGATATTTTTGTGCCTCATAAGCTGCCTGAAAGAAACTTAATGAACCGTGTACTCATTTGTGATTCTTTATTACGACGTAATGAAACCGAACCATTTTTGAAGAAGCTGATAACTGGTGATGAAAAGTGGATCACGTGCGACAAGAACGTGCGAAAAAGATTGTGGTCCAAGGCCGGTCAGGCTTCACAGACTGTGGCGAAACCCGGGTTAACTCGCAACAAGGTGATGCTGTGTGTATGGTGGGATTGGAAGGGCATTATTCATTATGAGCTGTTACCGCCAGGCAGGACCATCGATTCTGAACTGTACTGCGAACAACTGATGAGATTAAAGCAAAAAGTTGAGAGAAAGCGGCCGGCAATAATCAACAGAAGGGGTGTGGTTTTTCACCATGATAACGCTAGACCTCACACATCTTTAGCCACTCAGCAAAAATTACGAGAGTTTGGCTGGGAGGTGTTAATGCATCCGCCGTATAGTCCTGACCTTGCACCTTCAGATATTCACCTGTTTCGGTCTCTGCAGAATTCCTTAGGCAGTGTCAGGTTAACATCACGAGAGGACTGCCAAAACCACTTGTCGCAGTTTTTTGATCAGAAGCCCCAAAATTTTTATAGGAATGGGATCACGTCCCTACCTACAAGATGGCAAAAAGTTATCCAACAAAATGGCACCTACATACTTTAGTTAAATGTAAATAAACTTTATAAAAAAACCTTTTCAATTTTTATATAAAATGCGAAGAAACTTTTTCCCCAACCTAATATATAGTGTATACTACTGTAGCTATTTGTTAACTGCGTTATTTTTAACGCTATAAGTAAAAAAAAATTGGGCACAGTCAATAAGTATAAGATTATCGCAGGTAAAGCCCAAACATAAACGTAAACTATAAATACATCTATATATAAAAATTAATTTCTGTAATTTCCGTATAAACTTTAACTATGCCAAATATCTCTATCTCAGTGCGCACAATATGATTAAAAATGTTTACCAAGATTTCCCTTCAGGTATTAATTAATAGGTAGTTATGAAACAAAATCTTTGACGCAATGGAATTTAATAAATAGCATCAGATAAAAAAATATCGTAAACTTCGTTTAAACGATTGGAGACAGATAATAAACTTTCTTAAAAATATATCTCGCAATAGCTTTTAATCGCGTTATGGGAGGAACCTTGCAATAAAATGACTAGACGATAAGGTGCGAACTTGAGAATTTCGCAATAAAATAGGTTTTATTTGTGAACATTTATCGTTTTATCTATCTACTGGTACCTGTTGTTGAGTACTTGTAATGAGAGTAGAGATAGCGGTACTTTAACAAATATTTGAAAAATATATTTTATTTTGAATCGAACCAGAAAAAATGAACACGAACAATAGTTTTCGGAAACTCTCTTTTACCTTCGTCTAATTATTTCAGGTTGGCGTAACTTTTGCTTACATACTATTCTGACATACGTCATCTAATCTAACACCACAAACCATCATGTCATCCGTCACACAATCCATTCATCTCTTTTTTGATCTACCTTTACATTTCTATGCGGCTATCTTCCAGTTGGATATTTTTTTTCAAGAAACTTTTATCTCACCCCCATGCCACCTTAGTTTTCTTCCTCTCAATTTTTCAGTCAAGGGTGCAACTTTCAAAGTAAACTAATTCTTTTTTTTAACAAATACGAAACCGACTTCAGATGGAAAACCAAAAAATAAATATTAAACCGATTTCTTGTTAAAAAAAATATTTTATAATTTTTCGTTGCGCGAATAATTCAATAGCTTTAGAAATAATATATTAAGCAATTGTATAAATTGTACAACTGGCATGCGTTTAAAAATTTGCTATCGCACTCTTCGGTGTATATGCTCTTCAAAAAGAGTTGATATCGATTTCCTTATGATCCACAAATCAGATCCTTAAGGGTAACTCTTGATTTATCTGGGATCCACTCATCAGATCCTAACTTGGTGACCAAGAAACCGCCTTGGCAGTATACTTACATACTTATGAATAAAGAAAAGTCTTGAAAATCGATCCACAATCAGGAAGAAATATCGTAACATGCGTATAAAAAATTAAGCGCCTGTAGAAAATGTTATAGCTACACGCGTATATCAGATTTTTTCCAAGAATTTAAACACACGGCATTCTTTATTATGGGTTATGCTCGATAGCCCTGAGATCCGATCCACTCAACAGATCCTGACTTGGTGACTATGGGACTACTTCGGGAGTATACACTTACGAGTAATGTAAACAATTTGATATAACAATAATTCCTTGGAATCTACTACTAATCTACGAATTGAGAATCTCCTAATTTTTTTACGTCGGTTAATAATTGTTTTTAATAGATTTTGAAAACGATATGCAAATCGCAATGCGATCATTGATGTTCGTCCGATGTATATTATACGTAGTTGAACATATTAATCGTTTTTAAAATCAAATATTCTCAGTTTCGTAATTTTGTGAAGATTTTTTACGTAGAACACCGAAGTGTCATGCCGTGACGTAACTCAAGTCAGTTGAATTCCCATGCTTTCGACACTAAGTTTGACCTTCTTTGTGACAATGATAACTGCAGAAGAGATTTTTATCTTTTATAAATATTATGACAAACTGTTTCCCAGCCTTAGGTTTGAATTAAGTAATCCTAATGAGCTTAATGTATAGTAAATAAGGATACAAAAGAGTAAATTAATGTTTTAGTATATTTTTATGAAAACAAATTTTAGTGACAGTTTTTTTAAGTAATTAGTTCCTGAAAAATATAATAACAAAAATTACGAAGATTATTGATTTTAACTTCAGAAACTTCTAAAAATATATGGATTGTGTTAGCTCTTAAGGTTGTTCCATTTTAGAATTCGAGGCTTTTCGCTTATGAAAGTCAAGGTTATATGTAAATCTATGGTCAATCTTTTTAATCATTATCGCAACTATATGTTAAAATGATTTTAACATTCAAACTATAGCTGTATTATGTCATGACATTATAGATCTTATGTCAAACGAACACCGTTGGAAAAAGACGCTCATTATTGCAATGACAGACTGAAGTAATATATTTATTTAAATATAACATGTATACCCTGCTTTAGGATTGTGACTATAAAAAAAAAGAATTTTTAAAATTTTTATTTATTTCGTATAAAATATATACAAAAAACATATAACCACTAGATTTTAAACAGTCGTTAGTTAGAATGATCACCAGCCGTAGTTGCTGTGGCCACTGTATGCAAGGTGGGATACCGCGGGTGCGGCGGAATACGCATACGCGGACTTAAGAACCGGGGCAGCGGAATAAGTGGCCAGAGAAGGGGCACCGTAGGAGTAAGAGGCAAGAGGTGCGGCGTATGAGGCGACGGGAGCAGCAGCGTAAGTGGCGACGGGGGCGATAGCCTTGGTGTACGCTGCAACCGGGGCGGCGGCGTAAGTGGCCACAGGGGCGGCATGAGCGGTATACGCCGCAACTGGGGCAGCGGCATAAGTGGCTACAGGCGCAATGGTCTTCGTGACTAGGGGAGCAGCGTGAGAAGTGTGGGTGGAATATGACGATACAGATGATACTGCGGGTGCAACGGCTTTAACTACAGGCGCTGAATATGCTACCGGTGCGGAGTAAGACACTGCTGGTGCAGAGTACGAAACTGCTGGTGCAGAGTACGAAACTGCTGGCGCAGAGTATGAGACTGCTGGTGCCGAGTATGACACTGCTGGTGCTGAGTATGACACTGCTGGTGCTGAGTATGACACTGCTGGTGCTCCATAACTCTTGTATACGGGAGCAGAAGCGTATGTGGCGACAGGCGCTGTAGTGTAGGATGCCAGTGGAGCAGCATAGGACGCATAAGATGCGTAAGGTGCGGCGTAAGACGCTCCATACAGACCACCAGCGCGAGCGGTCGCAAGCGCGCACAGAAGTACTACCAACTATAATTTAAAAAAAACAATTATTTACACAAAAAACAGTTTTTTAAAAGTTTTGTTGTTCTATGTTTAACTAATTTGTGATTTCATTTAGTTCATTCAAATTTCTCATACTTGAAAACAGAATCATCATTAGGTTGAATGAAAAAAAATACTTCTTATTTTTATAATACAACAAATACGATAATTATATAAAGTAAATAATTTCTGGAATTATATACTTGAAATATAAATATATAATTATATACACAGAAATAAAAAAAACAAGATCAATCAATAAAATAAATATCAGTATTTTAAGTAGTCAGCTTTGATAAGCGCGTGTAAATAGACAAAAGAAAATCGTTTTGTAAAATATTAAACGGTGAGTATCTTCAGCCATAAGTCCTTTGCAAGTAGATTTAGTTATATTTCATCACTTAAACAAAGAGTAAACATATTGCAACAAAAATAAACTAGTTGTGCTGGACTATTTACTTTGACAATTGGACAGTATAGTTAAGAAGCTTAAACTGGTTCAGTATGTTTAGTTTAGAAATGATTAATTGATTATATGAATCATGTGCAATTTCAAATATAGCATGACTGATTGAATTTGTTGTGGAAAATTTTGACTTTGTGGTTACGTTATATTTTTTTTTATTTGAAAAGGTTTGTATAAAATCACATTAGTAACCAAACGAAATATTTTATTTCATGATAAGTTATCAACGATGATTGAATGTCATAACGCGAACCACAGCCCAACGCTGACTAATTACACAATAACTACAATTTTCAACTTGATTTCTTTTACGATTTGCTATCACTCGATTAAACACTTTTTATACTAATAAAAAAATTCATTTGCAAAAGTTCGCAATACCTTAGCTGCCATTTTGTTAAATGTATAAAATCCACTACGGCAAGTGATACCGTGTTAGTACATTCGATGTCTTATATACTAGACTGGTTACCCCCGTATTAAGCACGCCACCAGCTTGATAGGCTTTTAGAACCCTGTCGCAAAATATCACGAAAACCTACATGTGTCACATGTAACATGTACTTTAAAGTCCAAACTTAATTTAGAAGGTCTATTTTTAGAGCGAATTGCTTAATATTTAGTTCGTTTGGGAAGCCGCTACTTGGGCTTTCGTTATCAAAACATTTGATTTCTGTCGAAGTTTTTAGTTATTTAGTGTGACATGATTTGTAGATTATTGTGGCTGATCGGGTTTTGAATAGATTTCCTTTGAACAATAGACGTGGAACGGTATATGTTTATATTTAAACGCTACTAGTAAGTTTCCTAGTAAGTACGATTTTTTATGACTGCATTTAATCTAATGTACAAATAACGTGGGATGTTAATCAAGGTTAAATATGCATAATTAGAATAGTCACGATTCGATGTCGTGAAGGATGGCATGCGTACTAATGGTCTTGAAAAAGGGGATGCAGAAGACTGCGCGAATTGGAGAAGAAAAAGTAGGAAAGCGGATCTTGGACGTCGGAACAAACGCTCCGAATGCAGCTGGGATTTAATGCTCGGATGATAAAGATGTTGAATTAGAATAATTACACAGCCATAATCACATAATTTAATCCACGATCCAATTAATAGCGACATTTCAGGCTGAGTGACTTGAAAAACAGACTTTCGTAATGAAATTATAATATTAGTTTCCCTATAAATAACCGAGTTTGCGACGTTGCGTTAATACATTGCAATATTCGTGATAAAATATAAGGAGGAAAAAAGTCAAAATATATACAAATCGATAAAACAATTATGATGAAAATGTTTCGGAGTAAAGTGTGCACTATTAACCCTGAAAATCTCTTTCAATCGTCTTAATCAGTTTCTTTTAAACTTTTACTCATTTGCAGACAGAAGAAAGTGACCTATGGCGTCATCTACCTATGTAAGGTCTCTTTTTTATTTAGAATTTTTATTAGGCGATTGTCACTACCAATCTTCTTCTTGCATGATGCTAGGTTGAAGTATATGTATTGATAAGTAAAGAAGAAATAAATCCAAATCTTAACTAATCTATGGAATTAAAAATAACTATTTAATTAACATCCAATCAAAGAAACTAAGATTAACTTTAATTTAACTTAAATGGCTGAATGATAACTATCGTCTAAGAAGTAATAACGTAAGCTTAGGTTTTTAACATTCATTATATAATTGCACACAATGAAAACTAGATGCGTGGAGAATTGCTAAATCCTTTATTTGATAAAGCAAGTTCTAAAAAAACCTCTTCAACTACAACCCGAGTGTTATTTAATTCCTGGTGCTTCTTTTAGTTTTTATATGAAAAGAGCATTATCAAAGGAGTAATTGATCATGTAAAGAAACATCAAAAAACTGTATAATCAAGGACTTCACGACTGAAGCTAACATCATTTACAAGCTGATGCATGTAGCTGGCCAAACATAAAGCTACTAGTCTACTTCAATTTTTCTATGTTTGTGATCATCATCATCATCTTAACATTAAATCCCGGTTGCGTTCGGGGCGTCTGCCTCGAAGCCCGGGGTGCACTTTGCTACTTTTTCTTCTCCATTTCGCGTGGTCTTCAGCATCCTTATTTGTGAGACCATTGGTACGCATGTCATACTTTACGACGTCATGCCAACGTTTCTTGGGCCTACCCCTTTTTCTATGTTTGTGATGTCTGCCTAAAATTGATACCTATTAACCACACAATTTGCAACATCATCGTTTAAAAGAACATTCACCGTTTTAAGTCTTGCAGCATGTATTGTATAAACGGCTACTCGAGCTTAATATACATATAAGAATTAGTACTTGGTCAATTAAGAAAACTTTATGAACCACCAAAACTTAGAGACCAGCTTATTATAAGCTGACGGAGATTGGATTATGCCTTCTAGGATCAATGCACCAGCTCAGTCAGCATTTCGCGATCCCGATCCAGGTGATCGAAGGAACAACAAAGAGTTTGGGAGTATCCAGCAGTCGAGTCTCGGACTACGTCACTGTTTGCCCCCGAGTAGTCATGTGCGTGCATAAAGCATTCACATATCGACAAAAAATAACTACATACCTAATAATATCAGCTCATAAAAGTCCCAGTGCTGTGTACTACAATATTTCAGGTGCGCTAGTATATTTATAAGTACATTACATTATTATTTGACATGTTTCAAAGGTTCAGTTCTGATTCGTTTAGTCTCAATTGGTTGATTCTATTAGGTAGTATAATATTTATATTGTAATTAATTAAGATTTTTCTCAGATAGCTCTTTGACTATAATTATCATTGAAAACGTTATCTGCGATAAAAACGCCAGTTGTACTTGAATATTTGTCTTTTGTTTGAATGTGGCATTTTTGTATAATAAAACATATTCTATTATGTTATATCGATGCATTCACTACAAATTACCTATTGTATCTACTTCGTAATTATACACATTCAGTTATTAATTACGTTAATTAAAACCGTTGTATCCACGTTTCATGGTGTACATATGTTGTTAACAGTTCATTTAAACTGATTACCAGCTTAATTAGACATTGGCTTGTTTAGAATTATTTCACCGAAATATACACAATACTAATTATTGCTGGAGGTACTACCTACACCTACTTTGTATATCTAGAGGTAATTGTGTAAACGTGTGAGCGATAAGTATAGGCTTTAGATTATTTCGTATTGATTGAGTTTCAGGGTTCTGTAGCCAAAGGACAGTTAACATTCATTACATCTATGGGTACCTAGCACTATAATGTGGACGTTCCTTAACACGCGCTTGACAGATTTTCATCATCACACAAGCCTTGGCACGACTCTTGAGTGGTTGGCAAAATAGATGGGATTGCTTTGCTCATTGAGCATAGTCATACCCAATATAATGTGATTTATCGACATATTAATAATATTACTCATTACTCGAGAGGGGCAATATTTTATATTTGTTTTTTGAAAAACAAACTCATAATTTCACTGCGCTGCGCTTAAGAATTATTCCGGGAACTATAACTCGGTTGACTTGGAAAGTAAAATGTGTATATTTAATAATGTTAATTTATAACCCGCTTATAAAACACTAGCGGTCCGCCCCGGCTTCGCAAGGGTATCTAAAAAGAACTTTTTTGTTGAGTTTAATTACCTACTAAGCGAATTCAAAATATTTCCCCTCCCGTACGGCCCGTACCCCAGTGACGCGTACATCGCTAGCTAGCCGAGCGAGCAGGGTGCGCGCGACCGCGCAATTTTTTTCTAATACTTACATTTATAAACTCATGATATCTTTCGAATAGAATGTCTAAATTGAATAATTTAAAAAGTTATATAAAGGTATTGAAGCAGTCTTGAATATGGAGTAATTTATTTTGATAAGGATGAATACCAAGATACAAATAAAGAGCCTTTTCTAGCGGCGGTATTTCAAATAAATTTTTAAAATAAAAGAACACTTATTGTGGCATAACTATAATAGTTATACATATGCTGTCGCGATACTCTTTATAAATAATGATGTGTTATGCAAAGTCGTAGTACATTATTTTATTCTATCATCAATAGTTTTCTCAGCGCACGCGGTTTTAGGTATTTTTTTACACCTTTGGTTACATTATTGGAATTTTAGTAAGGATCCCTTTTTTTTTTGAAAATACAATACAGCTTATGTCAACCGGGGGTAGTGTAGCTTGCCAACAGTGAAAGAATTTTTCAAATCGGTTCTGTAGTTTCGGAGCCTATTCAATGCAAACAAACAATCAAATCTTTCCTCTTTATAATATTAGTATAAGTAGATTAAGAAATATGTCTTAACAGGCCAACCTTTAAGATATAATTATGAACAAATTCCATAACGCAAACATGGCAAAGTATTCCAATGTCCAGTGATTTAGATGCCTTTTAGTGATGTAATCAAACGGTGTGTACTGCAACAATGGCTTACGCATTTCGTGTTATTCCAGTTCAATACTTGTAAAGAGATGTTGGGAAATTCTAGGATGTGATACTTTGATATAAAGGCGATGAAACCATATGGCAGAATATTATTTTATCCATCATACATGCTTCTTAAGCCAGAATACGGTAAATGTAAATAAATACTCTATAACTTTCAAATTTTATTACATTGTGTATAGGAAATAGGAAAAAATATATATGAGATTTCTTTTTTTTTTATAATATGCTTCTATCAAGTATCTAGCAACTATAAATGTTCTTATAAACTTCAGCGGAATCAATTCCTGACTCGGTTAGCTGATTTTTCAAAAATCGAATGCTGCTGCTTTGGTTTTTATCAAAATTGGCCCCGGAACTCCTTGTTTTTCGCTATTTTGTATAGTTTAGTACATGGCCGTGAAGGTTCACTTGAAGAATTCACAAATATATTTTAAGCAAATAAGCATCAGACGAAAACTGGAACCACATTATTTTTGTGTTGTTTTATAAATTGCACATTCAACTTTCTGCAACATGCATTGCGGATTTCAATGTGTAACATTACTTTCTAGAAATTACAAATATGTTATACAGTGTACAGATGCACTATTATAATGTAGACTATTCTGGGGAATAGACGGTATATTTTCCATTCTTGTCTAAGACGGATTGGCGCTTTTCACACACAGCTAATCAGGATGTTGCGGAATCCCTAATAATGTTTTTCTTTGTCTATATCTTCTTCTTTTCTTTTCTTTCTTTGCCTTTGCCTATATATACATCTTTGGGATATGTTTAACAAAATAGAAGTAGAATTATATGGATGATATATATTTTATAGAAATAGAGAGACATATTTAGATAAATTTCTTATACAACACATGCTTACAGGCCAGCATTTAATAATCAACGCCATTTAAATGAAACGTGTGCCTAGCTGTAAGTTTTTGTTTAAAATCCAGTAAATAAAAATAGAATTTATGAATGCTTTATTTTAACTTCCAAGGTTAAATTTATCAATTAAAACATGAATATGATACTAAAATACTAGTTTATGTAAATCATTCTTCCTTTATGTAAATTTAACAAAGTATTGCCAGCAAATTGTAAAAGATTGATATGAGAAAATATGTTACAAGACAGAAATATCAAAAATTGTTATATTCTAAATTTGATTATTTTTACATTACATGTTAAAGTTTTATTTGTCTTGGTTACAAGTTGTTTTTTGATTTTACTAATACCGAGTAGGGTGTAGGTTCAGTTGGTACTATATGATCATCCTAGTGGAAAATTCTAGTTATGTTTGGAGCCCATTCGCTTAGATTTTTTTTAGTTGTGTTGCGGTGTTATAATAACATTTTGAAGCGCTATACAGATTCCAACTTTCTCTTAACTATTTTTTATGGATCCAATATTAAAAAAAAAAAGTCGACATTATGACGGATTACTAACTTGAGGATGGTTTTGTTGCATATTAAATGAAATATGACTTTTCCAGCTATTACATAATATCTGTCACATGATGTCAGTCAAAGAAAACCTTGTAATTTGGCACCTACTTAGCTACTGAAATTCAAAAGAAAAATTGATAAAACTGGTTCAAAAGACAGATCGGAAAAATATTCTCAAAATCAAATCAACAACACTACATTAGAATTTACAGGTTTCTCCTGAAACTCCCGGTAACTCTAGTTAAACAGTCAAATCCGAGACAGTTTCCAAAAGTCTAAACGTGGGGAACAGGTTTCAGTAAAGTTGTCCAAGATTAAAACCTCACATACAGCAGTGATTTAAATAAAATTAACTAAAATAACTAATAACTCATGTTTGAAGTTACATTGATTATTATGTAGTATTTCTATATATACCCACATAATTGTCTTTCTTCAACAGCAAAATATTATCTAAATAAGTGTTATTACTCCGTTATGCTCCGACTTCACCTGCGATAATGTTATAGTTATTGACTGTGGTCGAATGTGTCTTATTTATAGAATTAAAAATAACGTCTTTAGTTTATATAAAGTTAAATGCGTTATTTATCAATATTTAACGTCATTCACAATTAATAACAATATCGCATCACAATAACGCATTAAACCCATCGCTACATCTGCGTAAAATGGTCAATGACTATAACATTATCCCCGATGAAGCAGTAGCATGAGATTATCTCCTCCGTTACGCTACTTCACGATTTTTCTGACCACCTCTGACTCTCTCTCTCTATGCGTATAATAATTGTAATAATGTAGATAGTAGAAAAGTCAAATTATTTTATTTTTTGTTATGTTGCATTTTTCTCAAACAAAAATGTACCTACACGATTATCTATGTGTACCTAGTATTTTATGTTGGATACCGTAAAGTAATTTAAACCTCGAGATAAAAGAGATTGTTATTTATGCGATAAGACTGACTTTTGTACGAACATAGAAGTGTCAATTTCTTTATTGATATATAAATAATAAAATTGTCTTTCCGTACTAATTAAAAAGATATTTCAGTTTTATTTAGATGTTTTTATTTGTTTTCGTTGAGGGTGGAAAGATTAAATAACATTTTTGAAATGAATTAAAGTGGCTTCCACACGATACAGTTTTACGACCAATTTGACTCGATTGACAATCGAATTATGTAGTGTGGATAGAAATATGAAATCCAAGCTCATTGGTTGGTCGGGATCCCTCGATTCCATTTTGTCATATCAAATCGGGTGGTGCGGACGCAAGTTGGCCAATTTTTTGACGTAGTCATAGCACAGCACAGCGGCGTGCAGATCAGGTATATGCAATTCGCTGTCGTGTATTTTGTTATGTTATAATTGTGGTTTCAAAATGGACAACAAGGATAGCAGCAACGATGATGTATCCATGCATACTGAACGACAAATAATGGAGGAGATTTCAAATATTGAACAACCATTTTGCCTATAGTCGTCTATTTTTTTGATTCTTGTTAAAAGGCATCGTGCTTGACACAAGTCCGTTCATCAGAGGCAACAAAATAAAACTAAAATTGGCGATCTCCTTTTGTACGTGTGGACGGACAATAAGATTGTAGCCAATTCAATTGGCAAATCTGATTGGCAATCAAATCATATCGACTGGAAGGGGTTTTATCTTGGAAGCTGTAACATCGCAAGTGTCGGTGTCCTTGAATTCTTAGATGATTTCCTTAGTATTAATCTCTTCACATCTAATGACCGGTCTAGGCCATCTGCTAAAATGTGCGCAGTGACAGTTGGTATGAAATAGAAAATCTGTAATATTACAAAATTGTAAAAGTGTAATCTTTTGTAGTTTTTATGTTTGTCTGTTTGTTAGGGATTGACGCAAAAACTACGAGGCTGATTTCGAGGCGGTATTCGTTGGCCGACAGCAAATTCCCGGACTTAAAATCTGCTATACTTTTGATTTCGGGCATCCTACAGTAATTTTCTTGAGAACGGTTTAAAGTGGCCAGGTCGGAAAAAATCTGATTTCGATGCAATATTTTCACTAATTAAAATTCTCTGCGTAAAGCAACTGTGATCTTTTCTACCCATCCAACGTGGACATAATCGCGGGCAAATCTTAGTGTATAATAACGTTGATAATTTTGGCTAGATCTATAACATTATTATAGGTGTATAGAATAATCCTGTTGTTGATTTTACGTGTTATGATTCAATCGTGTCATATCTCACCACTAGAACATATTGAGAATATCTATACTAATAAAATTGAAGTTTATCTGTTGTTTCCAAATAAATGGCAAAGTGTAAGTGATAACTATTATTAATACGACAGCTAAACTGATTTGTTGACTTTTTCATTGCTGGAATATGGACAGGCAGTCGGTCCATCTGATGAAAAACGGTACCGTCCGTCACCCATAGATATTTGCATCACTCGACGGGGGACTGGAACCTGGCCTCTAATACCGGAACACAAATCATGATTGTTATGGCGGTGTCCTCTAGACCAGGGGTTGTAGCTATTCAGACAGACAAACGCCCTACCACCTGGCTGTTGGTTGTTTTATCGCGTCTTTCTCCGTTCTAGCACGGATACTCTTTAAAGTTTTTGTATATTAATATGTCTAAAAATTAAATGAAAACTTCAAGGGTAAACACAGGAATTGTATCTTAAGTTTTCGTGCATGTTACAGTTTGGTGCATTCTAAGGTTTAGAACATGTGAATATATAAAGCTCAAATCCCGAGCCAACACAGTGACGAGCACAGGTATGTATTATAATTTATATTTATATTATAAATGCGAAAGTTTGAATGGATGTTTGTTACTTAATTACACCAGAAGAGCTGAACGGATCTAGATTACATTTGGCACATAGATAGAAGTCTAGAATAGCACATAGGCTACTTTTTGTTCCGGAAAATGTACGATTCTCGTGGTATAACATTAACGCGAGCGAAGCGGCGGGCAAAAGCTAGTAGAACATACATTTCAATTTGAACAATAACAATGCCATTTGATTAATTTTAGTAACAATACTAGAAAAGTATTGTTACTAAAATGAATCAAATGTCATGTTCAAAGAGTTTGTCATTATAGAAAATTGTGTTTATTCGAAACTTTATTACAATGATAATAATATCAGAGCGTCGAATGTTGTTGATATTATGGAGCCCCTATCTCCAATCTTAAGCTTTACATAAACTTTCGAAATAGCTTATGCACGTGCACAATATATGTTAGTATGAGCACTGCTCCTAATATTTTAAGTTTTGCAATACGCATGGACAGGTCAATCGTGCGGTAAAGTGGTTACGAACCTTCTAAGGGCTGTAACACACTCTTTATTTTAGAGCAAAGCTTATTCATTTTTAGTATCAAATGTATCTTGGGTTAATGTCGTTAATGTTTTTGAAGTGATAACTTCTTATGGGAGGGTAAACCGCTTCGTTACGGAACACGTTACGGCGCCAGTCTGTCTGGCTTCCTTTTCTCTCACGCATACGGCAGCGGTAGGCAGGCTCCTCCTCTCTCACTCTAACCCACGCGCTATATACATAAAATTTAAGTAATAACCTAAGCTTTTCTCAAGTTAAACAATTTCAACATTAAATAGTTCAACTTAGATTAGTTTAAGTTATCACTTCTGTCGGGCGTCCCAAGGCGCACACGTTTTTTTTATAATAATATCTGCATTATCAAATAGACGTAATTATTTGTGTCTGAAGTAAAGAACTCCTTAGAGAGAGTCTCTGAGTGGGGGAGAAAAACTTTGACTATTTAAACCCTACGTAGACACAGGTCTGAGTATTCTCTGCCAAGAAAATATCATTCGAGCAAGGGCTTTAGGGAACTGAAGCCCTTGCTCGAATGAGAAAATGGAACTCCCCTTACAACCTCCAAGAATATTGGGATCCTCGGTGTACATCGCGAACGATGTGCAGTTCAATGGCGATCTTGAAGGCAAAGGCAAAACTTGCCTCCGTGAAGCTGGGAGTGCTAAACCGGCCCAACCAGTACTTCACTCCGCCGCAACGTCTTGTAGTTTACAAAGCCCAGATTAAGCCGCATATATACTGCTCACACCTGTGGGCCGGAGTACGTGCCTACCAGCTTAATCCCCTGGCCAGTATTCAACGTCGAACCGTCCGCGTTGTCGATGATTCCATACTCACAGACGGTATAGACACGCCTAGCAGTCGAAGAGACTTCGCGTCCCTCTGCGTACTCTACCGCGTCTGTACAATGGAGAGTGTTCCGAGGAACTATTCAAAATGGTGCCTTCGTCCTCTTTCTACCACCGCACCGATCGGCATCGGCTGGGCGTTCATTCCCACTTCCTTCAGCCGCTTTGCTCTTGTACACAACGGTTCTCTAGAACACTTCTCTTGCGCACCGTAGGGATTTGGAATGAGCACCCACCCAGTTGTGGTTCTCCCACAGCCTTACGATATGGAGTTTTTGAAAAAGGTATTATAAAATTTCTTCGATGCGGGCAGCACGTTGGTGATATCTCTGGCGTTGCAAAATTCCAAAGGCAACGGTAACCGCTTTTCATCAGGTGGGCCGTCTGCCTGTCTGCTGTACTCCAGTTGTACTCCAACTGGAGTACAACTGTACTCCAAAAAAAAACGCGGAACCAACTCACAATTTTGACGAAATTAAGTAGAAAGAACGATTTTAATTAGCTACTTTTACGTGTACTGAAAAGATCTAAGCTATCTTCTATAATAATTGTAATGCAAAAAATGTTTAAAAAAGGCTAAGCCATTCATTCTACATAGCTTTTATGGACTGCATAGTTATCTCAAAATTGTCATGTTGTAGATTAGTTTTGGATTGCACAATAGCATCCAAATGATTGTCACAGTTAAAAGAGCTTCAATGAAAGATAAATATTTGTTTTTGCTATTCTTGAGATCTGCAGAGCAAGACGCTTTTAAGTACAAGAAGCATTTTAATTTTTTTAGAGAAATTTAATTTGGCTTTAAAATGGCTTTGTCTAGTATAGGCTGTTAATTCACGTTGAATCGATTAAAATAAGACACGACTATAATAAAATGAAACTGGTTTGTTTGTTTTATTGCTCTTGAAACTTTAATCTAACAAACTGTTACTAAGGTAATTTAATTTACAAACTTTTCTGTGTAGTTAGGTTTAAGTTACTTTAGTTAAATGGATAATTAAGCTTTAGAATGTTTGCATAATCTTACTAGCAATTATACGAATATTCAAACTTTAATAGTAACCAAAATTACATCTAAGAAGCATAACACTACAATATAGCCATTGATAATTGCTACGCTTAAGAAAATGAATATATTAAAGACGAAGACAATTACAGATGCCAAATAAATGAAAGATTCTTATTATTTTTATAGAAGAGAGTAAAATACAAAATCTTTCATAGGAATAATTTATTCAAAAAGCAAATTATCAATAAACATAACTTAAATTCTTAATATAGCTAAACATAAATGGTACTTAAGAAGTCAGTCGCGCGGTCCATGTTATTAAATAATCTTGATTTAGCAACCATAGTTGGTACCTAGTCCGGAGAATGATAAGTGAGATACTACAGGTGCTTGAGAGTAGGCTGTTGCAGATTTTGACACCACAACTGGACCGTGAGAAATATGATTTATAGAATTTTCCATAGCAGGTCCGTAAGTTAAAGATGGTAGATAGTTTTTGGTAATTTGTGACGAGTAATTAATGGGAGCTACAATTTTTGATTTGCCAAAAGTTTTCAATGGAATATTATAAATATTAGCGGATTTTTCAATTGGTAATCCGTATGAGATTGACGGTGTTCTAATTTCAGTTAAAGAGGGGGAATAAGCTAGAGGAACAAACGATTTAGCATAATAATTAGACGATACATATGGATCATAAGGCAAAACAGGTGAAACAATAGTCCTTGAGATAGGTGCAGAATAAGTTATAGGAATAGAAACGGACTTTGTATGAGGAAAAACTGTCTGAACAAACGGATTATTATGACTATAACCATAATTATAGTATACTGGATTCGTGTGGGAGGCGTAAAAAGTTGGGACGTCATGATTATCACCACTAACAACGTGAGAGTCAAATTTGTTGGAAGAATATGCGGTATCTACAGATTGCAAAATTTTTGAATGTTTAGCTCCATCCAAAGTATTAAATTTTTTCTCTTCGGTTAAAATGACCGTTTCATAATCTCCCGGTGCAACCGTAGAATAGACATTTGGAGTAATGATGGTCTTCTTAATGGGTCCAAGCGCAACAGTTTTGGCCACTACAGGTGAAGAAGAGAAAGAAGCTGCAGCAGGTGATGAATAATCAGTTCCAATAAAACTTCCTTTAGTCAGAGCTAGGAAGCCAAATAAAATGGTTACCTGGAAATACAAATAAGAATATTACACCAGTGAAGTTGAGAAATAAAATATTAAAGTAACTAATAACTTGAAAAACTATGCCTTTAGTTCAGTAAAATTTATATTCATAGTATACTTGTTTAAAGATTTGATATTAAAAATTTATTTATTTATTTTAGTTAAGGCTTACAGACGTTTGTATGTAAGTCATATACATTAACTACATAAATAAATAAAATATTGCTAATTAAAGCAATTTGTATGTAATTTTAAGTGCTGTAATGAAATAAGCTTATAATAACATTTTGCATTCTGAAAATAGCAGGGCACTTGCTGTCGATTAAACTTTGCCACTATATAATATTTTATAACATTAATTCATTATACCTTGAGCGCCATTTCTTCTGTTGTACTTTAACAACTCCAGGTGCTCGAATGACAATTTATTTAAAAAGTTCGGTCTTTTTATATGGCATAATAAAGATTTCCTTCCAAAATCAACATGTAGGTATACATCACAATGCATTATAACTGTCAAACCAGTTTACGACCTTAAACCCAAGTTTCTTCTGACTTTATAAGTACAGCCAAACTGTAATGAGCAATTAGCTTAATGTCTGTCACCAATCTTTTCACTGATTTATAAAGGCAATTAGTCTGAGGTAATTCTCTAAAACATTTTCTGCAATCTATTAGCATTTATGTAGAATTTATTAGGTTATTAAAAACAGTATAAATAAAATAAAGGACTATAGGTATTTTTGGGACGAAGTTCCTTATCGGACGTTACTCGGCGGTTGGGATTTAGACAAAAAAAGTTTTAACCGAAAGAAAAATTGCTATTATATATTATTATATAATTTCGAACTTTAAAGCAATGAAATAATATCTATTAGTGTAATATATGCTGTTTTGAAAATAGAAGGTCTTGTAATCGCCGTGTGCCATTGTTATTAGGCCGCATTTGGGCGCTATCGCCACTACGTGCACATGTTTTTATATAATTTACTACTTTTAACCGACTTTAAAAAGGAGGAGGTTTTCAATTCGATTGTTTGTATTTGATTTCGAGCTTTTACAGTGTTTACTATATTTTAATAGATTTTTTTGTTATCCCGGTAAATAGGATAGTTTCCGAATAGCGCCTGTACTTCAAGTACTAATTAGTGACTTTACTAACTTCATTCCAACCAAATGTCCTAAAGATACCTCATTACTTTTTAGTTAACTAATTTGCTATAACCCACGGATTTATTAGTTTAGATTAAACATAGCCCCGAGTGTACAACTTGGGATTTTTTATTGTTAGAGTACAGGAGACAGGTTAATACTTGACCTGATGGGAAGTGGATATTATGATCTACGGACATTTGCAACACCGTGGTACCAACGCGTTGCCGGCCTCGAAATTTAATGACCCTAGGAGTTCCAGCACATTTATAGGTTCTTCGTCAACACCCAGGCCTCCAGGACCATTAACACTAAACAAATGAGTATGCATTATGACATGGAACTTAATTAAAGCAGATAATTTATTGTAAAAGTTACCGGTTGCTTAACTTGAGCTTTGTTAAACTCAACCTTTATTTAAACTTTAAATTCACAGAAACTTTTCGAAACTGTCATGGCATATGAAAATTGGGTTGATTTTAAATAGTAAAGTGAGACACACAATATATAAGTTGTCTCTTTCAAACAAAGGACAGAGCACAGTTTATTCTATATTTGAATGATTTTCTTTACCTATGCCACCTTTATATTATTACTTTCTCTACATATTACACGCTTTGAAAAGATAGTAAAAAGAGTAAGAGCTAATTATGAAAGTTATTTATGTTTTAGTTATGTGTATATGTATATATTTTTTGTATGGTTATGTGGTATATATATACATATAAAGTATATTATTGTACATTATATTATATATATTATCATTAGTATAGTCTTAAGCTGCACGCCAACAATTTATCGTGATTAAGATCCTTGTCCATCCAAAGGTTGCCTGGAAGAGATTGCTTTAAGCAACAAGGCCGCCCATTGTACTACTACCTTCTAATTTTAAGATATGCAATTGTGTTACTGTTTTAAGTTGGTGTACAATAAAGAGTATTGTTGTTGTTGTTATTTTATTGCCGATTTTTAATCACCACATAAAAGTTCATTCATTCATCATTCATTAATTAAATTATAACCTTATTGAATGTAAAAATGAAACATTCCAAATGTTTTCTATTTACGGAGTCGTATATTTTAATTTTGTCATGTTGTATTTTATCCAATGAATACTTTTATCTAGTGATTGAAAAATCGGCCCTAAAATAAATAAAATTTTCCCCCCAAAAAATTAACAAACAATACGTATTTGAAGTTAGCAAGGTATGCAGATTAAATAACATCTTATTTAAAAGATTGTTTTGGAACTTAAAAGATATCGTTTACCATCGTAAATGATATCTTTTAAGTTCCAGTCACTTATTCCTGTTTAAAATACTATGTTCTATAGCAGTGGTTCTTAAACGTTGGTCGGCGGACCACTGGTGGTCCCTGGAGGCATTCCAAGTGGTCCGCGAAGCCATCGTAATAAGCAACTGATGTACCGTGTTGTGTCGACTGATAACAACGCAAACCGCGCAAAGAGAATGCAATCACAAAAATGTCATTAAATTTAAAATCCGTAACTTATATTTTTAGATTTTTAAAATAATAAATAAATGCATGCTAGTTCTAAAATTATACGTACTTTATTAAATAGAGACAAATACATAGAATCTATATAAGTACATATACATAACCGACTGGGTGGTCCCTGGGAAGACAGAAATTTGGTAAAATGGTATGACTTAAAGGTTCTATAGTAATAGGTATTTGGTCCAATTTGGCCTTACACATGATCACAAGGAAACGTTACTATCCTTTTTGTTTTAGACAGGGGAATGCTTCCATTCAATTTGACTGATGCCGTCGCCAACGTGTCTGAAGAACTTTGGCAGGTTAGTGTGCCAATGGGAATGAAAGTGACGATTGTTTCTTGTAATAAAAACATCACACAAAACAACAAAACTTTGTGTTTCGGAGTAAGTACCCAGTGCATGAAATATTTTATTGTATTATCATTATAATACAACAGCTGTAATCTTTAATCACTAGATTATAAAAGTCAACAAGGATAAGTAAAACACCAACCGAGCGCACGAAGCGTTTTGCTTCCACTTTATAGTACGAACCGTTGAGGAGTAAAACTCCTTACCGTCGTTTGTACTTCTTGAAACATACAATTTAGGTTCTTCTATCTTCTTGTATCTTCTAGGTAAGCGTGTTCCGTCTTAGTCTGAATTTCTACCTGATATCAGGGGCAATGTCGGTTTAACGCGGATATATAACATAAAAAATAAGCTATTGATAAGCAGGTAATTAAAGTAAATAAATAAAATGTTAACACATCGCACTCTTAAAATTATAGAGACCTAAATCAAAATTTTGAGTCATTGGATTTAAATATCCATTATATAAATAATAAGGTACAAAATTGAATAACTTCATATTTTTAATTAGGTCTCTATAATTCTAAGGGTGCGACATATTCGTCCAATGTTAGACTATCTGCGAATAGGTCTAATAATAATTTTATTCTGGGTTCCTATTTCCATTGATTTGTCTTAGTTCTAGTTAAACTTCGATATAAAGTATATAAATCATGTACATTATAAGATAAAAGATATGTTTGTAATTTATTTATTTTCATAAAGTTACATTATTTTACAAATGTTTCTTGTGCCGAACCGCAACACAGTTGGTCGGCAACTATTGTTTTTATATGATTTTATGTATTTATTATTAACTTAGATTATGCGCTTATGTATTTTGAATAAGCTTTACAGTATTTGTCACCGTTATATTATCAAGTCGTGAATATTAAAACTTTTACATTGAATAGACAGTTCTATTTGCACAACTATCCGCATTTCATGAAACATTTTATTGTATTACATCGTGCACCTTATATCTTCATGTAGTGCGTAACGTAGTTTGTCAATGAAAGGTTTTAAAATATTAGCATCAGTTAGTACATGCCTACATATCTCATATTTGTGTAGGTGTAACCTAAATTGTATTCAAAGGCTTGAATGAGATCGTATCTCGTTACACGTTGAATGTTTAGGCTGTAATGCTACTTTTGGGCGATGCTTACGACTGTTGTTCATTTTGATAACAATCTAAATTGTTAACTTTCAAAGTAAATTATTTGCTGCGTATTACAGGAAGAAAGTTATTTTAGCATTTATTTGTAATGTGTACAATACACAAGCGAAGTTGTGAAGTTCCAAAGATGCTGTAATAGAATAAACAGTAGGATGCATGTAACAGTAATAGGTATATATATATATTACTGTTACACACACATATATATATATATATATATATATATATATATATATATATATATCTCTGTGTGTACGTATATTCATACGTGTTTGCTTGTAGGCAAACTGGCAAATGGACCACCTGGTGGTAGGTGGCTACCATCGCCTATGGACATCTGCAACACTAAGGGAGCCGATGCATTGCCTACCTCGTTGAGACTTTAAGTATCTGTTCACGCTCTTTTTGAAGAGCCCCATATTGTAACGCTCTGGGAAAACTGCGGGAGGGAGAGAGTTCGTTCCATAACTTGGACACATATGGCATGAAGGACCGTCCGTCGTGTATCGTGGAGGACTTCCAAGTGTGTAGGAAGTGTCGATGAACTCCCAATCGTCGGCGAGTGGTGCGCGATGATAGAATGTCGGCGTAGGCACCAAATCAAACAACTCATCAGAGCACCCCCGTTATACAGACGGTAGAACACGCTTAGAGCGCCAACGTCTCTTCTATAGCTGAGAGACTTTAAGCCGTCTGTAATTTCGGGATCATCGACAATCCGGACAACTTGGCGCTGCATGGAATCAAGTGGCAGCAGCTGATACTGAGGTGCACCAACCCAAAGATGGGAGCAGTACTCCACATGGGGACGGACTTGAGCTTTATATAATAAAAGCCTATGTCCATCTCGAAGCTCGTGCGAGCATCGAGATCGACGAGCCATAACTACACGTATATACGCGGTGTTATGGCTTGTCGATCTTATTCACATGAGAAAGTTTGCGTATTTATAGTGACAGTGTACAAGCGACAGATATCAATGAGCCATAAGTAAGCGTTCTTGCTCGTATGTCTACCACGCTTTAAGGATTGTGTTTCTAATTTGTATGTATCAGGTGCAGTTAAATGTTTTATTATTGTTGTACCGTCGAGTGATTGTCTCAAGGAGTATGTTAGAAGAAAACCCTCAAAAGAAAATCTTAAAGAGATCGAATCCCTTATTCTGAGCAACACAAGACGGTGTCTCTTAACATTATCACTTTTACAATAGATTTAGGCTATATGTTTTATGTCATGGAGTACAAAAGCTTTGCAGCTAGAGTTACGCACGCACGCGCGCACGCACACATGCACGAAATCACACACACACAAACACACACACACATATATATATATATAGTTTTAGGAGACGATCGAAATAAAGTGAAGACATATTTTGGAAGAGCTAGGGAAAATAAACTACATTATCGCTTTGTAACATACTTGCAGACAACCAAATTATATATTTAAATATATCAACAACTAGCTGTACCCGGCAGACGTTGTCTTGCCCTTAAAAAATAAAAATCTAGAAACCGATTGCAGCGCCATCAACCGGGACCAATTGTTAATATAAACCATTCTCGAATCTACTTGAAACAACACAAAAAAAATCATCAAAATGGGTCCCACCGTTAAAGAGGTGTTCAGCGGCGCTACCTATCGGGTCCAAACGTGAATCTAAACCATCCCGGGATCCACTTAAACACACACACAAATAATTTCACCTAAATCCTGGAACCCGATTGCAGCGCCATCTACCTGGTTCAAATTTGAGTCTAAACCATCCTGGGAACCCACTTGAACACACAAAAATTATTCACTTAAATCAGACAAATGAAAATGAGTTTAAATGCAGTTATCATTGCTGACATCAGCCGGGAAGGATCATAACAAATGAATGGCTAGACTGATGTTGTGACTGATGTTATTTAATGACAATTTTTTTATTATCATATTTTGATACTTAGAATAGAATAGAAAATACTTTATTGCTCACAATGGTACAAAATAAATTCGTACATATAATCGTAATGATAAGTATAATGGTCTTATCGCTGGGAGCGATTTCTTCCAGACAACCTTTGGATGGACAGAAACTCGGTATGGATGGGGGTAGTTATGCAATAGATATAATATACTAATATATACGTAAAGATAAAGGGAAATGTTACTAAATTATAATATAAACATACAACATATTTATCTAAATATACAAGTTGTGTGTCTTCAAACAACACTATCCCAAGCACACAACTAAATAACATTATTATTCAGTTACTTATTATTCTATTCCGGACGAAGACAATTCCAAAAACACAAAAATCGTAAAAATTGTTCCAGCCGTTCTTGACTTATAAATGGTGTAACTAAAACGACTTTGTTTTATATATATAGATAGTGTATCATGTAGAATTGTAGATCGTATTACTATGATCTTAATTTAACTTGTTGTGTGTTTTAAGGCCCAACTACATATTATTTCAATTTAAGATTTGGCAAAGAGGGAAATGGCATGAATGGAAGGTTTAAGGACTGGTCAGATTATGCTTGGAGTTTGGGGATATAAATAATTTAAGCTATTTATAGCACCATAAAAGCAATTTCCATAAATCTATAACAACAAGGTGACGCAATTACTTCCCTCATACATGACAAGCCGAGTGATAAGTCAATGAAAATTTAATGAGTAAAACCTTCGACGCATCAATAAAACATGGGATGGTAAGTGGTAATTCCTGTCGAACTCAATATATAAGCCACATACAAAGAATTATGGATACTCTACAGCAGAGCTTTTTTAGGCTTTAAATTAAGGTGTGCTCTTTAAAAATGTTAATTTCTAAACTTTCTACACAAATTACAGCGCATTTTTGCAGTATTGTAGTGTAAGCTTTCATAAGTTTGTGTGTGTTTTGTACCTCTTTATATTATTACTAGGATATGCCCGCGACTTCGTCCACGCTTGACTTGAAATTTCCGCGGGATTCCCGGGGCACAAAGTATCGCAGCATTTAAAAAATAATGTAAGCTATCGTTTTAGTGAAAACTGTGTTAGAATAAGCTAATTTTTTATGCAACTTCAAACCGCTCCCGAGAAAATTCCCGCAGAATTCCGGGGATAAAAAGTATCATAAATTTTATTACATATTTTTTTTTATCGATCAGTGAAAAAATCTCATTGGATTTCAATTTTTTTTCCATTCCCAATATTTCAAATCATTCCCGCAGGATTCTCGAGATAAAAAATAACGCAGATTTTAAGTCTAAGAATTAGCTGTCGATCAACGAAAACCGCATAGAAATCGGTCTAGTAGTTTTTACGTGAATTCCGAACAAACAGACAAGAAAACTAAAAAAAATTGCATCGTGTTCTCTGTCGTTTATATAGTCTATTTCAGTTTTTTTTAATAGCTTCAATGTAAAGACATGGTATGTTTAGAATTTTATAATATTATAATGAGTGAAATTCAACCGTGAATTTTAAACAAGCAATCAACTTTACTTATTATTACACCTAATTAATAAAAAATTGAAGGTATAAGTTTCTTTTTAGTTTGTGACTGATATACGACTGATTAAATTCATTACACAAAAGTTATCTATTAAATTATTACCAAACTGAATATAAAAGTGAAACAATTGAATTATTATTATCAGTATTTTGTCCTTTAATAAACAGAACTTTGACGACGTAAACAACGCCTTATCCCAAATATCTAAGTGGTTTACTGTAAACAACTTATTACTCAATCCGAGCAAAACTAAATGTGTTAAGTTTGTTATGCCCAATGTAAAAGAATACGATATTAATATCTCTCTTAACGACATTAGACTTAATCTAGTAGATTCAACTGTATTCTTAGGCATTAACCTAGATCAGAAGCTCCACTGGAGCGCTCATATATCTAGTCTCTCAGGAAAACTTAGTTCTGCTGCATATGCGGTCAGAAGAGTTAGGCAGTTCACTGACGAAGAGACTGCTAGACTAGTTTATTTTAGTTATTTTCATAGTGTCATGTCCTATGGAATTTTACTTTGGGGCAACGCTGTTGACTTAGAGACCATATTTATTTTACAAAAAAGAGCCGTAAGATCAATTTACAACCTCGGCCCTCGGGAGTCTCTTAGAGAATGCTTTAAGGAAATCAATATTATGACGGTCGCCTGCCAATATATCTTTAATAATATAATTTATATTCGTAATAATTTGAGTGCCTACAAGCAGTATAAGGACGTTCACAATTTCAACACCAGGCATTGTAATAGACTGATATTGCCATCTTTTAGATTACAAAAAATACTGTCCTCTTTCTTGGGGGTTGGTATACGCTTCTTCAACAAGATTCCGAGTGAAATGTTAGATCTGCCTTTCACTAAATTCAAAACCAAATTAAAAAGTATCTTGCTAAAAAAAGGGATACTACACTATTGAAGAATACTTAAATGACAAAAATTCATTTACATAGCAGCTCCCTCTAACATCTTATACTATATTTTGTATAATGTTATCTTGCCAAGCTTGTAAGGGATTTATGGAAATATATTGCAGCCTGTTAGGCTGCAATATATTTAGTACGTCATGTCATTATTATAACTTTTATAATATTTTTCTTTCCTTTTATTGTGTCTTGGTCTTATTGAGTATGCACTGTTTGCTACAACTCCATTAATTCTTCATAAAGTAATTCTGTAACATACTTCTGTATAAAACTTATTAAAAAAAGACAACTTGAGATATAAATAGAATAAGAAACTTAAAGAAAAACAATATTTAGCTAGACGTGTTGCTGGGGAGTTTCTTGCCGCTTCTTCTCCTTAACAGCAATAACACGTTGCGAAGCGGTATACATAGAATAGGAAGAAAAATTAAATTTTAACTTATATATATGACCTTCAAAAAGTGTTCTCCAGTGGAAATTATTTTGAATAAAAAACTTTGAATTTGAATTTGAATAACTGGTATAGTGATTGAAAAATCAGTCTTTAATCTAAAAGAATTCTTCTTCTTTGTTCAATTTTGGGTTGGTACGGATTGTGCATTCAGCCAGTCACGTGCTAAAAAGAATTATTTAGAAAATAAAACCACCTGTGGTAGCACTTAGTCACGCAGAATTTTGTAGATTTTGGAGTCATATTTTTTACTAGGGGATTGTCGTTTTTAGTATTCTTCAATGGTAAGGCTATCTATAAGGATACCAATAAAAACTGCGTATTAATAGTCACTGAGGATAGTTGTAATAAATGTTAATCCAGAAGGTCGGCGTGCAGTAATATCCCACGAAAAGAAGAGGAAATCAATTAATTATTCAAAAATTGGAATCTTCAAATAAGTGATACTTGTAAGCAATGAAAAAGCTACCAAGATGCCCTTGAAAAGGTGCCAACGAAATGAGATGAACCCAATTTCCTTTATTTTATTGAATTGTGTATAATTTGTAACATACAATTTCGGAACGATTACCATTTATACAAAATCGGGATCGGCCCCAGAGTGGTCCATTGTATATTACTCATAACACAAGCGTAACTTGCTTAATTTGGAGATTTACAATATGTGTGTTTGTCTGCTGATTGTATAACTCTGCAGACTACGTGCCATAAAAATGACCCGGACTTTTGGAGGGCTTGCGTGGGAAGGCCAACACGTAGAGGTTCCTTGACAAATTTAATCAAAATGTGGCGTGACACTGAGCGGCGATCATCCCTGTCTTCACCATATAATGCATCCAAGGACAAGCCCCGGCCAGTGTAGGACTATTGTGGGAAATGAGAACATAAAGTACCGGGTTATTGGGTGAACTGCTAGTGGTACTAGGGGTCTGGGAATATGGGGACTATGGCATCAGCCCGACGCAATGTTCGGGGAACATGGAAAATCGGGCAGTTGGTGACTCACCACTTCTTGCATGGGCCCCAAAAAATGCCATAGAAGACAAGGGCAACATGGGTGTGAGTGGCTAAGGAGTTTAAAGAGGTGAGCTGCGGGTTCACCGAAGCTACTTCCGACGGTAGGCCATTTATCACTTCCATCCCTGGAGCTTGAGATCTAGCGATCTCCACTCCATGCTGGCTCCCGAAGGCAAGCACGGAGGCGGGGCCTTGCCTTGGCCCCCGGAGTCAGGTCCGAGGTGTCGCTACTTACCTAAAGCTTCGTCACAAACCCCCGTGTGGATTTAGATATTATTATTATTAAAATATTTAATTAATATACAATACAATTTATTTATTTCCTTTAAAACATGGTACATATTGTAGATTTTATAGTAGTACCTACAGATACAAAGTTTCACAAGTTCTTTGCCTATTACACATACAAATTCAATACTATCAATACTAAAAAAATATAACGTAGTTTATAACAACTATTTTGGTTCTGGTGGACCATTTATTAATTAATCAGTATTTTACATTTCTTCATAAAGTTCAAAGTACAACAGGCATTTTAGAGTACTAGAGTTTTTAACGTAGCTCCACTCGCTTAAAGGTTCTGTATCTGACTAAGCACTTTTCGGAATAAAAAGTACGTTGCATCTTCGCTCTTAGAACTATCGATATACTACTGTATCTCATTAAAATGTGTACATATTTAAAACAGTGGTGGGCAAAATTTAAATTTCTCATGTTTATTTTCAAATATGATTGGATCTTTTATTTAAATTCGTTTTTTGAACCATTCAAGGAATAGAATTACTAATGATTTCTATCTTGTTCATATGACGACAGATTTACTATTTTCTTATATATTGGAAGAATTATTAAAAATCTGTTTAAAACTGCTACATTTTCCATCAATACGACAAGAAAATGACCTGAATTATTTATGTATAAAAATATTCCGTTTTACGTGATATTTAATCTCTGATTAGACTAGATAAACCACGGGAATAATTAATAATCCAGCAGTTACATATTAACACCTATAAGTAGAACATTTCTTTTTCTTGACAATATCTACTATTTTAATAATTGCTTAGAATAATTGTTTACTTACATATGAAGTAAATTGTGATAGATATAACAGGAACAAATGAGTTTTTGTTACTTGGTCTATAAAAAAAATACAAAATAAAATGAACATCGAAGGTTGGAACGATTTACAATCGAATCAAATTTATTGCATTATGTCTTTAGATTGTAATAGCATAGATTGGTCACTGAGATGACCTTGTGCGGATCTGATTTTTATCATAGTGTTCTTCTGGATATTCTTTATTATATGAATTTACGTTTATAAACATTTACGGTCTTATTCATATTGAGTAAGAGTAAGTTTGTCGGCTTCTTTAAGGTTCTTAAAGAGGCCTACAAATTTACTCTAGCTCAATATGAATAAGACCGTAGGTTATTATCTACATACTAATTAGACTGCCTGACAGAACGTTATGAATTTTTTTAAATATTTTCTTTCAAGGAGCTTTGTAGAAAATAGGATATGGTAGATCTAGTGATAGTTATACATTGTTTTTCGTTAGTAGACCATTTTGGTACAATATACATACGAATTTTGCAATTAATTATATTATTTAATGATGTTTACCTGTATCAGTTAACTTAAGGAACAACTAAAGTTAAATATTAGAATAGAAAATGATTGAAATCAACCATCTAAACACATTTAATTAAAAAAATTATCTAGTAAGAAGAAACAAAAGTGCACGCAACATATTTATATACTAAAATACCAAATGGCTCGTTTTTAAATTTTCCCATAGAGAAAACATAAAGGTTTTAATTCGTCTCCAATTCAATTATTATATATTATTATTAAAAAGGTATATTATTACATAATTAATTATATAATATAGATAACTGTAACACATTTAGTCCGTAGATATTAAGTCAATGCCCCGAACATAATAAGAGTATTTATTGATAAAATTATGCCTTTAAGAGCAAAGGTTTGTCATAATTTAATAACAATAATACCTTCTATTGTTATAAATAAATGATTTTATATAAAATTGTAGTTTACATTGGATCGCTAGAACAACTAGTATTGCAAAAATATTTCCAATTAACATGTTTAAAATTATTTTCTTTTTTCTATCATAAAACTTGGTGAGTTTAGAGAGCACGTAAACGTCAAATTTTGCAGTTTAATCGAGAGACGGATATACAAAAAAATTTAAATTAAATAAGTATATATTGTTATTTTCGGCACACCTGCTGCTCAATTCTTATGAAAAGAGTACGTAGTGTCTGTATACCTACATAAACATCATATCAACTCCCTGCGGCTTACGGTACGGGTTCTCAACCCCTTTCGCGTAACTCGGACCTCACATTTTCTCAGGGTGTATACCCTTCTACCCGGGGTTAGGCAGTAAGCTAGGGCGGAACTTGTGACGACTATGTATATATATATATACATAAGTCACAAGAGGAGCTATTACTCGCAGCCTTAAATGGTTGAAGGAATTAATTAGATTCAGAAAAGTTTAACGACTCGATGTCTTGAAGAATCTTTGTATAAAATATGTATTGCTTTTTATTTCTAAAGATGTTAATGGTAATTCAGAAATGTCTACAGGAAATGATAAACGTTTTAAGTATTATCCAGCGACTGGGTGGGTTCATCATCATCCAATGCCCATACAGTAGGCCGAGGCTCGTTTACGGTTCTTTTACGATGGTGAGTTCAATCGTAATTATTTACCTAATTGACTAAATAAAGCAATGAACTGTATGAAAATTCTCTTAGAATTTATAAATATAAGCATAAGATATGTTGAAA
Source organism: Dendrolimus houi (assembly GCA_039645545.1). Classification (NCBI taxonomy): domain Eukaryota; kingdom Metazoa; phylum Arthropoda; class Insecta; order Lepidoptera; family Lasiocampidae; genus Dendrolimus; species Dendrolimus houi. Next base: position 15,584,940 of record CM077117.1, on the reverse strand, counting down.
ATTATGATTGTGACCTTTTTTAGCTCATCATAACTTACACGCACACAATGTATGGTTATGGAACCATTAATACTCAACCGATTTAACCGTCTAATGATCCAAGTTACATAAGCTGGTAGCAAACTGATCTGTAAAATGTTTATTATTTAAGGCGCCGAATTAATGTCACCCGTCAATGAGCAGATAGTTACAGTCATGGCTGAATCAGGACGTACCTCTGCGATTTGGACAAGAGTTCATGCTACCTATTCCAAAGGAGATTTCTTCTCAGTTAATGGTATGTGCTATTCAATAAATATTTGCAGCGTTTCAGGGTGTCTTTGTGTGGGGGACCGTACCTGTCACAATTGTGTGCTAACTATAAGAAGCGGTTAACGTATTTACGAATAGTTCCCATACTAAGAGGCGTCTCATCCTAAAGGGAGTCTCATCTTCGAGAACATTGACGACATCTAGAATCTGGATGGTCTCTTGTCCTCGTTACTGTTTCACCTACAGAAACTTTGGTTCTTTATACCAAGGAAACTAAAAAAATCATCTTTCACGATTCACAGTAAATATCGTGAAGAACACACAAAAAATTCATTTATATATAGTATATGTAGTGATTCAGAAAAAAAACCTTTTGTTTTCGGAGCCATGCTCAAAAGTTTCTGTTAGGTGCCAAAATAGGCCTTGTAAAATATGAGCCCTTAATACTAATATTAAGGATGTCCGCATCGCACTTTTCGATTTCCCATAAGAACAACACAGGAAAAATTGTTTTCTTTTTAAATTATTTTTATATCTAACTAGAGCTTACACCGCGGCTGCGCCGCGGGTCAACCTCTCGTGCTTGCCTTTTGTGGTGCTAATACAGGTTTTATTGTACTACATTTTTATGTTAGTGCTATTTGCCCTCGGAAGATTAACTTCATTTTATATCGCAAACTATCCCATCTCCCGGCATGAGACGTATTTATGTCCATTTTCGGTATTATAACTATATTTAAACTAATTTACAGCAAAATCGATCTAATACTTCGGTAGTTTTTCCGTGAAAGATTAACACATAGACAGGTCGAGTTACTATAGCATTTTTTTATAGATGATGATGTTTTACATCTGCAAACTTGAGAAATGATTGGTCTCCCATACAAACTTTTATCCTCTATTTCAACCCCTTCTAGTTTTATTTATCTATCCTCTTTCTATCTATCTGAAAACTACATAAATGACAAAAATGGTCAAAATGACCGAAATGGCCGAAATAACCGAAATGACGAAAATGGAAAATCACAAAAAACATATCCTACTTTCTGGGATAACTTTTATATAAATATATCTCATTATCCGAGATGAAAAGTGGTCCTTGTTCACCCTCGGTATTAAAATTACATATACTTTATACCGGATTTCAGTCAAATCGGTCCAATAGTTTTTCCGTAAAACTATAAAAAATAGAGAGACCAATATATTTTTATCCCGGAAACTATCCCGTTTTCGGGATAAAAGTATCCTATATTCATCTTCGGCATCGAAAATATATAAATACTGAGTTTCAGCTAAGTTGATCGCGTAGTTTTTTCGTGAAAACGGAACAGAGAGACAGACAGACAGAGTTACTTTCGCATTTATTATATTAATAGTTGACTTATCAAAAAATGACTTCATTCCTTTTTTGTAGTGCGTTTTTTTAATAAAAATACTTCAAGACCTTTACAGTACCTACTTCAAGGCCATTACTGGCCGAAATGACCGAAATGGCTTAAATGACCGAAATGGCTGAAATGACCGAAATGACCAAAATGGTAAATAAAAAAAATCAAAGCCTGACCTACTTTCTGGGATAACCTTTACACAAATCTATCCCATTATGCGGTATGAAAAGTATCCCTTGTCTACCCTCGGTATTAAAATTACATATATACTGAATTTCAGCCAAATCGATTAAATAGTTTCACCGTACAAGCATAACAAACAGAGAGATAAATATGTACAGACAGAGAGAGTTATTTTCGCCTTTTTAATATTAATAGGGATATATCTAATATATAAAATTCTCGTGTCACAGTGTTTGTAACAAAACTCCTCCGAAACGGCTTTCACAGATTCTTATGAATTTTTGTGTGTATATTTATTAGGTCTGAAAATAGGATGTAAATTATTTTTCATACCCCAAGTGATAAGGGTGGTCCATCCCAAAAACCATTTTTAATTTTTTGGATAATATTTTTATTTTAATTTTTTTATGATTCGGCATTAAAAATACATACAATTCTAAATTTTCACCCTTCTACTACCAACCGCTATTTTTTGATAGCGATATTAGTACTTAAATAATGTTCTACTCTCGGAGGTTGATAATTGATCAGTTACCACTCTATCAGTAATTCCCGCCAGGCGTCTACCGATGTCACTTCTCGTCCCGTAAACAGGACAGAGTAGGGATGAGAACGAAGCAGGTCTCCTGCCTTTGTCACACAATAAGCTTCCTCTCACTTACTACAGTTTAGGGCCTATCCCGTTTTCGGCCATTATGTGACTGAACTCTTCCCAAAAGATTGAACCGATTTTTATCAATTTTTTTTGTGCCTGTTCAAGTTGGTCCCGGAATGGTTTAGATTCACGATTAGACCCGGTAGGTCGCATCGCTAAACTTCTCCCAAGCAGTGGGACCGATTGTGACGATTTTTTTTGTGTGTGTGTTCAAGTGGATTCGAGAATAGTTTAGAATTTAGATTAACAATTGGTCCCGGCAGATTAGACTGCAATCGGTTTCCAGGATTTTGACGATTTTTTTGTGTGTGTTTGAGTGTGTCCGGGATGGTTTAGATTCAAATTTAAACCAGTTAGGAGGCGCTGCAATCAGGTTTCAAGATGTAGGTGAATTATTTTTGAATGTTTTCAAGTGGGTCCCGGGATGGTTTAGATTCAAATTTAAACCAGGTAGGAGGCGCTGCAATCAGGTGCCAAGATTTAGGTGAATTATTTTTGTATGTGTTCAAGTGGGTCCTGGGATCGTTTAGATTCAAATGTAAGCCAGGTAGGAGGCGCTGCAATCAAGTGTCAAGATGTAGGTGGATTATTTTTGTATGTGTTCAAGTGGGTTACGGGATGGTCTAGATTCAAATTTAAACTAGGTAGCAGGCACTGCAATCAGGTGTCAAGATTTAGATGAATTATTTTTGTATGTGTTCAAGTGGGTCCCGGGATGGTTTAGATTCAAATTTAAACCAGGTAGGAGGCGCTGCAATCAGGTGTCAAGATTTAGGTGAATTATTTTTGTATGTGTTCAAGTGGGTCCCGGGATGGTTTAGATTCAAATTTAAACCAGGTAGGAGGCGCTGCAATCAGGTGTCAAGATTTAGGTGAATTATTTTTGTGTGTGTTCAAATGCGGCCCGGGATGGTTTAGATTCAAATTTAAACCAGATAGGATGCGCTGCAATCAGGTGTTAAGATTTAGGTGAACTATTTTTGTATGTGTTCAAGTGAGTCCAGGAATGGTTTAAATTCACGATTGGACCCGGTAGGTGGCGCCGCTAAACTCCTAAACGGTGGATCCAATTTTGATAATTTTTTTTGTCTCTTCAAGTGGATTCGAGAATAGTTTAGATTAACATTTGGTCGCGGTAGATGGCGCTGCAAAAGATTTTTATTTTTTAAGGGCAGGACAATGTCTGCCGGGTACAGCTAGTATATATATATATATATATATATATATATATATATATATATTAGAGTGGGTCAAAAAAAACATTTTTTTTTACAAGTGACTTATCTTAAAAAAATTCTCACCAAATATGAGCTCTTAATTTTAATAGGAAGATCCCCCGCATCGCAGATTTTTATTATTTTCTCAGTCCAATAAAAAAATTCATATCTCCGTTAGTGATTAATTTAGCAGCAAAATTCTGTAGCCTTTTTTATAGGAAATCGAACGTTCTACAAAAAAGGCCTCATACATTTTTATCGTAAATGTCACCATTTAATAAATATTCAAGATTAAAGTTTGATTATTTTCAGACAAATTAATTTTTTGCTTATGAATTTTGTAACTCATGAACAAATAAAGTTTATAAAATGAACCATGTATATTTTTGTATGAAATCGAACGCTTTACAAAAATGGTCTGTTATGCTTAGTCGATTAAATTGAGTGTTTCAAAGATATTCATTATAAAACTTAGATGCATACTCATTTTTACAGTTTTTGATAACTAATTAAAAAAGTTCATTTTATTTTATATTTTATAACTAAACAGCTTCAGGTAATATATATAATTTTATACTTACACATACAAAAAAACATATGTGCACGTACGTATACTTATTTCTTGTTCCGATCTCCTACATTGGGACTCAAGCTTATTAGTAGGAGTGGTAAAAAAAGGGAGAACCAGAGCTACATCTCTAATGCTGCCGGTTGCATGATACACGCTCAAGTGCGTATTCTGTGTTTGACTAAAGAAACTATGTAACTCAGGTAATGCCGGGTATATGTGTTATGATGAGTAAATGATCCACTTGATAATAAATGATAACCTACGCATGTATGTATGATGTTTGCAACATAAACTGTGTTGCAGGACGCGATGAAAACTTTTCGTATGTCATCGTTCCTAAACATGCCCTTGTGGGTATGCATATAGCCCAGTAGCTGTTGCTACCTGTGACATTTTCCACATTGTTTTTATTGCATTAAAAGCTTAAATATGAATTTTCATTTCCCTAACATGAGGAATAATTGACTGCTCATACAAATCATACTTATCATACATAAATATCATATATTATAACATGTTTCTTGAATATTTAATATAATGTACTTTTATTAACGTTAATTCATTAATAATAACAGTGCGACACTTTTCCGTTTCATGGTGCAGTTGAAAACTAGCGTTGGGCAGCCCTTGCCGGGCATTTGCAGAACTGCACTCATTTGGTAATATCGCAAGACATATTTTTTGCAATTACTAACGGTTTTATTTATATTAAGTTGCAGTAAGTTTGTACGCTTGCCTCAGGAAAGCGAGGCGTGCCAGTCGCTGCTCCGCGACGTTGCCATGGTGGTATGGGAGTAACGCCTACGACACCCCAGCGCGGGTCTCGCCACCATAGAGGCGGTAAGACCCATCCTGCAACATTGGCTACGACGAAAACACGGCACCCTGACGTTTAGGCTGACACAGGTCCTCTCGGAGCATGGATGGTTCGGGAGGTACCTGTGTCGCATCAGCCGCAAGGCGACGTCAGAGTGCCATCATTGTGACACCGGCGACGAGGATACGGCGCTGCATACACTCCAGGAGTGTCCAGTCTGGACAGAGCAGCGCCGAGACCTCATCGCCGTAACCGGACTCAACCTCTCGCTACCGGCTGTAGTACGCACCATGGTCGGGAGCAATACCGGATGGGACGCCGTCTCCTCCTTCTACGAGCACGTTATGCTTGCAAAGGAGGAGGCGGAGCGGTAGCGTGAGCGCACGTCACGGCTCCGCTCCCGCCAAAGGAAGACGCTTCGCCGCCGGAGGGCCAGCATGGACCTTCAGCCACCGTAAGCTGCCCCTTGGGGTATAGGGGTTCTCAATCACCTGCACATGCCGTCGAGATGGGGGCGCAGCGTGTTACAAGCGCGCTCACCTCTCCTCCCGTGGGGCGAGTTACAAACCGCCCCACACCTAGAAAGCTTGAAGATTCCGGGTGATAAAAGTAGTCCCCCGGCAGTGGAAGAGGCCTCGCGAGGCCCACGCCTGCCAGGATTGCGGAGAGGCTAGGTCATATACCCGTGGCCCTGGCATAAGGCGAAGGATGGAACACCCAGGGGTTTTAGTGGGTATCCCTAACTGGGGAGTGGCAATAGCATGGCACCAGTTCTGACTGGGCATGCCAGTGCCATCCCCGATCTGGCGAATCCCACACACGGGTCGCGAATTATTCCTCCAAGGTTCTGCCCTTTTCGCGGCTTAGTCCTCAAACGAATTTCCCCTGGGTAAAAAAAAAATTGTACGCTCCTTGAAGACCGTTAGTAAAATACCCATTTTATTATTATTTTTCAATCTGTCTCGCTATGTGTTGTAAAAACCAAATAAATTATTTTTCTTTCTTATTCTTTTAAATTTTCATCTTCTATTTCATCCCCTTTAAATTTGGTTTTGAAACAAAGCAACATTTTACATTCATAATACTAGCATTAATGTCAGAGACATTAGAGATAATTATCGTGCAGTTAATCGTGGTCTCGGAATTGTACAATAGATCTTATATGCACTAATCTGTATAGTATAAGATTGCATATTAACAATGCTTGTTGCAATTACACTATATAAGAATTGAATCTAGATTATTGTCTTCTTGAGCAATATAAATTTTGACGTCTCCGTTACATGATAAATTACTATCGCTCTAATGAACGCGGCCTATCTGCGCAAATTGCTTTAATTTCATCATTCAGTATCAAGTTTGGCAGAAATTTAAGGCCATGTCTGTTAAGAGTAATTACTAGTTAGAAATATAGATAATAACACAGTTCGAACAGTCGAGCTAGGAAAAGCTTTAATAAAATAAGTTATGAAACCTATATTTGTATGTATGTATACGACACATGCCATTCTATCATTGTATTAATGTGAGAGTAAGCCTTAATCTTTGGCCTTCTTGACTGCCTAAAATAAAAACTAATTTTCATGAAATTTAATATAGAAGTAATTTAAAGCATGAGTATGAACATGAGTTACATTTCTCATCGATTGTTAAATTAGACATATAGACCGTTTTTACAAGTGAATGTTTCTATCCAATCCTGCATTTACACGTTAGATTCATTTTTGTATATATTTAAATTATGTAAACCTTTACATACCATAAAAAAGTCGCTTTCCGCGTCTGCCTGTCTACCTGGATCTCTACTAACTCCCCCTAAACCACGCAACGGAATTTTAAGCGGGTTTCACCATCGATTAGAAATTTTTCACTAAAAGTTTATAAATATAAATAAACCTAGTTAATATTTCATGTAAGTTAAATAGAGTTATTTCCTAGGGTTTTAAAAAATCTAGTAAAGATAATAAAAAATGGTTCTTTTACGCATGTCATACTTAACATGTATTAGGTACTTACAGCAAGTGTTATTAAGTATCATCTTTTCATTTCAGTATGAATACTATTTAGTTTCTGTGATTATGCTATTCGAAACTGTAATGTGTTTGTTTTATAATATCTTTGAACATAATAGTAATGATCTAACAACGACCTTGCCGACGTATGTATGTCCCCATTAAAAGAACTACCGTCGACAAAAAAACCTACTTACTACAGTCGTTTATTCACCCACTAAAGATATACTATATATTATGTGCACTAAATTCTTTTTTAGGCATTTAGGTTAATAGCCAGTTTATAAAATTGCCCCTAAACTAAGAATTTACCAAATAATCGGTCTTTTCAAAAATTAAGTTTTTGATACGCAATAAGTTAAATGACAGAATTAAAGCTTTCTCAACAGATGATCTTGTAAGGAATACAAAATTGTGAAACTATGTTTATTTATAGTAAACTAACAAATTATAAAGTAACTAACTTCATTGTCTATGTGTTTTATTACTACTAGAGTAGAGCAACTACGCTAACGGCACTACGTGATAGAAAACAGTCCATAATTTGAATCAACTTAAGGCGTCCAAAAAATTTTATGACACATTTTCTTTAAACCCTTCTTTCAGGTGAAATCAAATAAATACAAGCAAAATGTTACACTACAGATTGTAATCAGACTGATCTAAATGTTTATATCAATCAAGTATTTGTTTAGTATTGTTAAATAGGTATTATACTATATTAAATTTTCCAACATATTTATAATAAATAAGATACTCTGAATTATAACTATAACCTATCATTGAAGTGGATTTAAATGAACTAAATTAATTTAAAAAAATTACAATTAAATATTAAAATAAACTAACTTATAAATAAATTAAGCTGTATTAAAAACTACGCCCACTTATCGGGAACGTTTCCAAAAGGCTGGCAGCGTTACCATCTTGTATAGCAATGCTTAGCCTTTGAAGAAAATAAACGCCAGCCTATTGGTCGCGTGAGAGATCTAGCAAACATTCGGTAACGTCTCGATTAAGCTTTATTTTTTCTTTTAATTAAAATATATTTACTTTTTTTAGGTTACGATGGACTGTAATCGAATTATATGACTATGTGCGAAAAATGTGTTAATAGTAGATTGTTACATGGGTGGTGACAGTGACCATTTAGGCACGATGTGATTTGGCGCACAAGCGTAGCGAGGGCGCTAATAGTTCGTTTGTCTAAATAATCCCTTCACCCGAAGGTAACACTCTGCTTTTCATTTCGAATATGAGGAAAGTAAGTAAGAACTGATTAGTTAAACAAACAACTATTTCTCTAATGAATCCATACATATATATATATATATATATATATATATATATATTAGTAGTTTATTTGTATTTAGTGTTTGTTTCGTCTCCATCGTTCTCGCCTAATTTTAGCTGCGAACCGTACGTACTAGTGCAAGTTCCGTTTTCCCAGCCGGTCAAGCCGTTACGTACACGTAATGGTCTCTGCTGGGATTGGTAGCAATTTTCTTAAGTAATTCGACACTTAAGCACTAAATTAATACGTCGGAGTCAACGGACCTTGAAACAGCGGCTTACATTCTATTTATTTTTAGGAAAGATATAGGCAGTTGTTTACGCCTTTTGTTTTTAGATAATATAAAATACGTATATAAACCCTTGGATATTGAAAAGCTATGATTACATATCGCTGACTGTGTACTTCAAACATAGGTGTGGTGAAGATATACATATTATATAAAACTAGGTAATGCTTCCACGCTTCACTTTATATTCCCGCAGGTTTTCCGGGACACAAAGTATGCGGTAAATTGTGTACCGGGCATTTAAAAAAGAATGTGAGCTATCATTTTAGTGAAATAAGCTAATTTTTATACACCCGAAAAACTACAAACCTCTCCCGGGAAAATTTCCGCGGGATTCCCGGGATGAAAAATATCACACGTTTATTACATAAAAATTTGCTACCGATCAGTAAAAAAGTCACTTTGGAATTCGATTTTTTTAAATGGCCATTTTAAATCATTCCCACAAAAATTCCCGGGGGATTCTCAAAATAGAAAGAAACGGAAATTTTAAAACTAAGAATTTGCTATCTATCATCGAAAACCACATCGAAATTGGCCCAGTAATTTTCCATGAATCCCGAACAAAGAGACAAGAAATTTGAAAAATTTGCATTGTGTTCTCCATCGTTTATATGGTGTATTCAAGTTTTTTTTTAATAGCTTCAATGTACACCCACGGTACTTTTAGAGTTTTATAATATTATAGATTATTCTATAAAAGTCCACCTGCTGATTTTGGAGCTCCCTCTATTTTAGAATAACGGCCGTTATGTTCGTGTTGTTCAAGGCGGTTTGGCCTCAGAAATCGGTTTCTGAATTATGAAAAGTGCACCACACTTTTTAAGTTTTGAACTACGAGGTAGAGATGAAAATGGCAAAATAATTTAATTTATTCAATAATATCCATCTGCACCTTCCTTCCAGCTCTAGTTTGAAAAATAGTTTTATGGGTAATTGGTTTTTATAAGATAGGTTATAGCTTTTAAGATACAGAACATTTTCATTTTTTTTGGATTATTTAGTTTAGTTACGAACACAGTGGAGGGTAGCCACGGCTATGGAACTACTTAATGTACGTGGAGCGCCACACTTTTGGTCGATTCTTAAAATTGTCACACTAAACACGTTAACATAAATATAAACAAATATCCCATGTCAGTTATTAGGTAGATAGAGAATCATATTCTTGTCAATTAAATAATGTAACTATCTGAAATAACTTAATCAAGGGTGTGTTAATTTTATACCTCAGACCAAATATAGCACATTTTAATTAAAGTTAACTAGATGTCTTAGAACGAATAAGGGAACGTGATCACTGTGGTCCCTGACAAAAAATGTACCATTAAAATACTTGAAGACTATATATCCATTATAGTAATTAGTTTTGTTAAATAATTTATAGTATATTTTGCCGTATAAGCAACATTGTATGCTCGAAATAAAACATACATTCCGAATGTTTTAAAAGGGTTCTGTAGCAATTTTGGCATAAATAGGATCGTAATACAATCGTCATATCCTTTCGCCGGTCTGTCTTTTTCTATGTATATATTATATATGTCTCTCTTTTCTTTTACCATAGCACAATGATTTGGGGTCGCCACAATATGTCTTTTCCTTCCACACTCCTCTACTCTGACATACATCTTCTGACACACCATATATTATCATATCATCCTTCACACAATCCATCCATCTTTTTTTTGGTCTACCTTTACATTTGTACCCATCTATCTTGAATATATATATATATATATATATATAATAAGTTAGAAGTAGCTTCGGTGAACCTGCGGCCCACCTCTCCATACCCCTTAGCCACTCCACACCCATGTTGCCCCTCACCAATCTTGTACGGCCTTTTTAGGGGCCCATGCAGTGAATGGCGAGTCACTGTCTGCCCATTTTTTCCATATTCCTTCAACATTACGCCGGGCAGACGCTATAGCCCCCAAAACCCAGATCCCTAGTTCCACTAGCAGTTCATCTCAATTGCCCGGTATCTTTTGTTCTCATTCCCTATAATAGTCCTACACTGACCGGGGCTTGTCCTTGGGTGCATTTTTATATGGTGTAGACAGGAATAATCGACGTTCAGTGTCACGTCACATTTACATTATATTTGTGAAAGAGCCTCTACGTGTTGGGCTTCCCATGGCCCCACGCAGGCCGTCCAAAAATCCGAGTTCATTTTTATGGCCCGTGGTCTTGAAAGACGTACAACATAATAATAACAACCCACAAACGTCCCACTACTGGACTCGGGCCTCCCACTATTGGGGAATTGACAGTATACCCGCCAGAATTGTCCAAGGTGGCTTGGCAGGTTTGACACATCGGTAATCTCGATGTGCAGGTTTCATCATGATGTTGTCTTTAAAGTATAAAATATTTTCAGCGAAGATTACTTTAAACAAAATATATTTTATTTATAAGATTTGGACTATTTTCAATTAAATGCATTTTTTTTGGTACAAATGCAAATGATTATACGTTTGTCACTTTTAGAGAATCCGTTATTGTGTACATACATTCACGCACTTACCCAAGTACTTGGATAAGAAGGTGCCCAAGCTGTTCACACCATCTGAACATTATAGAGTAACAAAATGTCTACAGAAGGTTGGCGCGTCGCCTAACCTTTGTCGTGCCTTTGCCAACGCAGCCTCGAAGGTGATATTAACCGCAAAAGGCTCCACTGCCTTGGATGGTGCTGGATGCAAGCCAACGGCGATCTTCCAGGCGATAACGTTGCTTACGGGTTCTTAGTTGACCTTAATTTGGGGTAAAGTGTAAATTATTTTCAGTTTATATTCAGAGGAATGCAGTTGACTTTGTATATTAAACCTCTTTATTTTTTAACTTAGTTTATGGATGTAGGTGTAAAATAACATTCACATAACACAGTTTTACCGTTTTTAGTTTTGGTGCTAATGAAAGTTAAGATTTGAACATTTTACAAATGAAATAACGATCAACCGGAAATCATCTTTCTAATTAATCATTATAGTCAGATCTTTAGATATGTTTGTATTGTTCTTTGTGTATGCTTGTTTAAAATTTTGCTACAATTATAAATGATGTAATTCAACGATATCGTACAACAATTACTCAAGGTGATATACGTATAGGTCTTGTATGTGCCTTTCTTGAGAATTGCGACTGTTGCTTGGGTTTGTTTTCCTACTCCATCTATCTCCCTATATAATAAATAATATAAATACTATATGTAACGTTATACAACATTCAACTGCATTAATTAACAATATACTGGGTCTTATACCGTGAAGACATACAACCTCCATATAAGTTTTATGTCTAAATATCTCTAACAGAATATCGTTGCTTAGCAACTTTCCTGTTTGGAATCCTTACTTCAATCTTCTGTCTTAATATCTAATTAATATTTTCTCTGTAAAAAATTATATCCTCAATAAAACAGCTGTTCATTAAAAGATTCGTTTATTATATTAATTTCACATATACTAATTAATTATACAGGTAAAATGTTCTTAAGCAACTAGAAGGTTATCAATGAAACGCACTCTTAATCAAGTCTCTCTTAAAAATCTGTTTCTAGTGGGAATCGCGCCAAAGTTCGGTGACTACTTTTTTACTTCTTTATCTTGTATAAAGCTACTATTCGCTGTGGCCCTTTTATGAACTATATATTAAAAATCGTTGACCTGTCGTTGATTACTGTAAATACGTGTTCATACGAGACATTTAATTTCAGAAAATGTCATTTTCTCCAAATAAATTACATAACAGCTACGATTACTATTAACCATTTTATAAATTACCATTAACAGGTGCTCCGGTTCTCATCGCAAAGGTCCTGTTGACATTTCCTAGGCCTTCGCGCATGTAGGTCAATGTAACACACGTCACATTATTATATTTTAAACTCCATGCGCAAACAGTAGTGCTACAACAATAGACTGAACTACTACTACCAAATATTATTTTAAAGTAGGGTTAGCTCGGCTCTCCGTCCACGCTTGACTTCAAATTCCCGCGGGATTCCCGCGATAAAAAATATCACACATTTTATTCGTAAAATTTGCTATCGACCATTGAAAAATCACATTGGAATTAGGTTTCTTATAATCTGGCCATTTTCAATCATTCCCAGAAAAATGCCCGCGGAATATCTAGGATAAAAAGTAGTGCAGGTTGTAAGAATTGGCTGTCGATCAGCGAAAATCGTATTGAAATCGGACCAGAAGTTTTTACGTGCATCCTGAACAAAGAGACAAACAGACAAGAAATCTAGTAAAAAGTACATCGTGTTCTCCGTCCTTTATATAGTCTATTCCAGTTGCTTTTTTTTACAGCTTCAATATACAGACACAGCAAGTTTAGAATTTTACAATATTATAGATTAGAATAGCGGTTATATCCCTAGAATAATCTAACACAGTATTAGGTACACTAATAGCACGAGAGAGACCATATTCACCGCACCGGGAAGCTTAAAAAAAGTATAAATACATTTTGTAAAACAGATTTTAACGTGTTTCGATATAAGCGCTTGTTATATGGAATGTATTTCGTTGATTTTCGTTAAGTATCTTGGAATGTACAAAACAGTATTATAATTATAGTAACGATACTATACGAATTCCATCGCGATGCAATTTTGTACAGTATGTATGTGATGATGTCTACACGCGTAGATGCTCGAATTATTCGCATTTTTACTATATTTATATGACCTCGATTCAACCAAAGTGGTACTCAAACGCGTACATACTTGAAAAAAACGTATGACGGCTTTTTTGGTTGAGCGGGCTAAGCCTTTGACGGCTTACCTCATTGCACCGCAGAGGCTCTAGGTTTGATTCCTGGTACGGTAAATTTCGGAAACGAATTTTATCCGTTATTTACTATGGTCTGGGTGTCTGGGATCGGCCCCAGAGTAGGCCGTTGTATATTACCCATAACACAAGCGTAACTTGATTAATTTGGGGATATGTAATATGTGTATTTGTCTGCCGACTTATTTATAAAAAAGAAATATTATAATAAATAAAGTTACGTTTACGCTTAGATTACACTTGTGCCTCATTGTAAAGTTGCCTTTATCTGATTAAATTCTGTTTATTTATTTAATGGGTTAAAAATCATTGCTGATTTCGATTTACAATAATAATTTAGTCCTTATATCACTATGACCGATTATGACTAGAAGCACATGTTACCGTAGCAGTAACATATAAAGTTGTGGATATCGGACTGTATTATAAATTGATTTATGGACCTTCATTTGAAAGTGGCTTGGTACTGCAATACAGTCTAGTTGAACTACATTTGAAATTAAAATTTTAAATGCAGTTCTAATATCTTAATAGAGTATCGATTTTTATGTATCATAACCAATAAGTATAATTTATTAAGACCTTTTAATTATATTATTTATCTTAAAAATTCTGCGAGATTATCAACGGAGCTAAAACATCGTTTATATATTAGTTTAAAGTTATGAAGAAAATACCGTATTTGTAATATATTTTGTTTTGTACAAATTATTATTTAATTTCATTTTATTTTATGTACGTATGTGAAAGGAGAGTTTTAAGGAATTTGAAAGAAAAATATAATGATAGAGTTTAATTTAAAATTATGTGACAACTCCTAGTACCAGTTTTAAACAGTATTACGGCATAGTAAGTTCTCGTCCCACAAATAAAAAATAACGGAAGAAAACAATATATAGAATTATCTTTCAAATAATGAATGAATAAACGTTAAAAACTTATTATTTAAGTGTGTCAAATTTACAATACCATTCTACAAGTGTTTGTTTTACTGCAGCAGTAGCTTGACACCACATGTGCAAGTGAACATTATGAGTCATCTGATCTATAAAAGCTTAGACTTAAATAAGTTTATTCTAGTTCGTGCAATCGTTTTACCTTGATATGCGTGTCAATGATTTACTAACAAAGATAAAGAAAACCATGCGAAGTAGAATAAAAGTTAAGACATTATTTATAAGTAGAAATTTATACTTAAACTTCATTTTATTTGTATTATCATCAAATATATCTCAATAATTCGCTAATAAAAAAAGTCAAAACATACAATACTAGCTGACCCGACAAAGTTCGTGCCGCCTCAGAATCAATAAATAAAAAGCTGAAAGATAATAATTGCAGAATGTTTCAACTTTAGTAAAAAATGTGGTCAAAACTTAACTCGGTGATAACACTATCACACCATACATTAAGCCGCATAATGCCCATAAAAATAAAATTGAAACCAAGACAACGCGACCTTTACGCCCAGATTCCCGCCAAAGTCCGCAAAATATTATAGTTGCAATCAGAAATTGTTGGTTGTCAATGTCAAATGTCAAAACAAATAAAAAAAACAAGAGTATTCTATTAAATTTAATTTGATTTCTGAACGACGGGACAAACATCAAATGTTTGACAGGTTGGAATACTTTCTAAGGGAGAAATTGTTGTTTTTACTATATTCCAAGCATTTTTTTTCATATTTACTCACATTTTAAACCTTCCCTGGACTTCCACAAATAATTCAAAACCAAAATTAGCCAAACCGTCGTTTTTGAGTTTTAGCGAGACTAACGAACAACAATTGATTTTTATATAGGTAGATAATGAGACTGTCTAGCCAGCATCCGTTTGTTGCCATTGATTTATAATATACAAGTATAAGTAATTACGGCAAATAAAGTCTCTTAACTAATTCTATATAGCGTAAAAAAGGTTTACCAGAATGACTTTATTCGCGATATTTGTACTACCAAACAGCAATAAACTTTTAGGGAGTGTAACATTTAACTGTATTGATATTTCATGTTAAATAAGCTTAGTAACTTTATACACGTTGTAGGTGTACAGAGATGTAATCAGTTATCTGAATTTTTAAAATTATGTCATAGATGCGCATTAAGTTATGTAGTTCAGGATGAAATAAGGTATGTACCAAAAGAGCATGGGTAGGGAAATGTCAAGAAAATTAGAAGGGTAAATCACATTTAATCTTCCTAGTGTTCTTGACTGCGTGAACAGAAGAACTTGCCAAGCATGTATAAAGCGGAGAGGGGAATTTCATGTCATTTATTTGCTGTCACGACGTGGTGGTTACAGCAATATTTACACTAAGCGTGGAAAACAGCAAATGCAATTAATACTTTCTACTAGTATTCAAACTGAACCGAAAATACTTTCTGATTATAATCCTAATGGAAATTTATTCTAAATTAAAATTCGTTTGGTAACTAAATATTATTTATATGCTTATGTTTTAAGGTTACATTAGGTTTAAAAAGGGCATTTTAAGTTTATTTTTAATATTTTTTGGTGGTAATGCTTTCCGTAAACTCGACGGGTAAGTCATTTAGCAAATGCAGAACTAAATATGCAGCATACTAAATATGCTAAATATAAAGTTACACCGCCAGTACGTGTGTATATTGTTACGATTACCAATATACACATTAGGTCATATAAACAGCCCAAGTGGTCTATGTTTCCGAGCTAGGATATGAACCCACGACAGCAGCACGTCATTTCTAATTAACCCTTAAATGGACGATTTTTGTTTCACGTTTTAAAAAAATATATTTGTGTAATAGACATGTATTACTGTATAGGAAAAATGATGATGATGCCAGTTGCAATAAACTAAATTATTACTACTTTATTAAACTTTGTCTATTTAATAATAATTACAATATTACACTTTCATTCTTTACTAATTAGCACAACTACAATATTGCCAATCTGTTGCCTTGTTCCAACTTTGGTTTGCTAATTTAAACATAAGTTATCAAAGGAAAAGTTAGACCTTAATCAAGTTAAAAAGCAATTTGATTAAACGTACTTTGATAATAATAAGGCTGACCTAACTAAGATTTATTTGTATTAAGCTTTGAAAATTAAATAAATTTATGACTGGTACAGATTTTAGCAGTAATGTCATTTTATTGGTTTAAATACTATAATATAATAGGTACATTTTAAAACATTATTTATTCTATATTAGCATATGTGAGCGAAATTTCGTTCGCGTTTTTTTATTTTTTTATTGCGTGAGTTCATCAGACAGGCAGACGGCCCACTTGCAACACCAACTGTGACTGGAACCTGGCCACTAATGCCGGACCACAACTCAAGGTTATTATGGCGACATACTCTAGACCAGGGGTGGTAGCCATCCAGTCGGACCCTACCCTACCTACCCTACAACTTGGCTGTGGGTTGTTCAGTCGCCTCTTACGACAGGCCGCCTGGCTACAGGAAATCGTATTCTTTCACTGTTTCTGCACGCGTTGCCATGACGACAACGTATGTTAAAGAAATTTAAAAAGGGTAAGAAGAGATATATCTAGAGATAGATCTCCACTTTTAAGATCTTCACACACATCTTTCTGTTCATTTACTTTCATTAATCTCTTTATACAACGCCATAGCGCTAAAAATCGCGATTAGAGCGCCATCTTTTTTCGCTAAATTCGCCTGTCCCAAGGAAACAACATCATTTATCGGGATAAAAAGTATCTCAAGTTGACCCGGTATATAAACTATCATTTAATGGCCGGTTTGTATAACTTACTATTCATTCGTTTGCGTTACTATCGTTGAATTTTGAAATCACTTATGTGGAGCTTGGGTCAATTTTTAACCGATAGCAATGCAAATAAACGGTAGGTAATATATAGGTACTCGCCATAAGTAGATTTTCTGATTTAATATGCTGCTACTCTAACCTGTGTTTACCTGATTATTGGCAATTAAAACGTGGAGAAGAAAAATATTTCAAGAACAGCTGTTGCACATATAATCTACCGATTATAGGTATAACTTGAGACAAGACATGTGATGTGAGCGGATATATTATACGTGTTTTAAAATATACTATAATTCGTAGTAACATGAAGTTTTCTTAACATTTTTACTATGTACGATGTTACGAAATAATAATTCATGAAATAAGCCATTATTAACATTGTTTTGACAAATGTCACGAGCTGTTAACACAAATTTACGCCTAATTAAAATTGCAACATGTACAATTAGCAAGAAAAATTATAGCAATTAGGACAGTGATTCACTGAAAGAAACATTCATGTCGAAATGTTTGCTGCTGGCAACTATATGTGAGATAATTTATTCAGTTTAGTTGAATTCATGTTGTTACTAAATAGTTAGAAAAGAACTTGACACGATAAAATGTAATTTTAATTGGTCGGAAACTATATTATTTCTAATCGGAATATACCAAATGATACTCTTATGTAAAATGGCTTGATTATTAGTATAAGTTGATATATTAGTTATAAAATTTTTAGGGTTCCGTATATAGTTCATCTAAAATGGAACTATTATATAATCGTCATGTATGTCTGTCAATTTATTAGTCTAGTTGTTTATAAACATAGGGTAAGCAGAGACGATAGATCTCCACTTCTACGATCTTAACATATACCTTTCGCTTATTTTACATTTCTTAGTCCCTTCATATAACTCTGTTAAAAATGTATAGGGGCTCAATTTCGTAATGTAACATTAAAGAGAATTATTTTAATTAATGTAATACATATAAATAATTCATAAACTACCAGAGCATATTTTATTATAACCAAAATTTAACAGTATACTTTAATACAATCGTTTAAGCATTCAAAACATTTGCATTTTATGACTGATTACCATTAATGGTGTTGTTTCAAAATGAGTTAATCAAGTTTAACAAAATTAAATTAATTGTTGAATGTCAATGTCAGGTGTCAGGTTAATGGCATTGACTTTTTATCTTGGTTGCATAATAATGAATTTGATGTATGCGAGATTAAATTAATTATAAAATTTCATACGCGTTCATAAAATAAAAATGCAATGTAACGCACAATAGACGGATGGATACGACACAACAGTTCCGTTTTTGCCAAAACGGTCATATAATTCTAATTAATGTATTACAATAAATATAAATAATAGTGCTATTAATTATTGTAAACTTGGTACAGCTTGTTGAATGGAAAGCTATCTTGTAAAAATTAACAAGGAAACAATTAAGAATACTAGTGAAAGAACTCAAGCCATTTTCAAATTCAAATTCAAACGTTTTTATTTAAAGTAAGTTCCACTGAAGAACATTTTTTGAAGGTCATACATATAAGTTGAAATTTTAAATCTACTTTTTATTCTATGTACACCGCTTCGCAACATGTTATCGTTGTTTAAGGAGAAGAAGCGGCAAGAAACTACCCAGCAAAACGTCTAGCAAATAGTCTTTTTTTCATATTTATGTTTATTCACCATTATCCATATTACCAAATATTGTTTATCCTTAGCTTAACTGTAGTGACCTTGTCCCATTTTTTCAATACTTACACATCTGACTGAGTTATTCTAAAACAACTATAATGTAACGTACGTGATGTACATTCATTTCTAAACTGTAATATTACACAAAGATCCGTACTTACAAAACGTGCAAAATGGTTAATAAACTGGGTCCATGTTTGGGGCACACCAAATTGCGTTGTGTTCTCTTTATGACTAACACACGTTTGTATGTGTATAAGTTGTTTGTACTTGTCGGCTGTATAGACTACACGCAACTCGTGTTTTGTGTGAATCGTTGTGATTTGAAACTCGATGAAACGAAAAAGCGACACTAAAAAGAGATAAACACATAAAATTCAACCTTATTTAATTAGAACAAAGCATATTTCTTTTTACCTTTTACTATTCATTTTCACTTTAAATAAAACTTTAAAAAATTCAAATGAATTTTAGCTGTATCTGTGTATAGTTAAGGCAGATATTCTTTTATACATAGATCAAAGGAAATTGTGCGTAACAGTGTATTGAGTTTTGAACTTTATGCTAGTGAGTTAGTGTAATTTAGATTGGAATATTAAGAATAAGGGTCAATATACGTTCGAATAAAAACGTCTATAATAGAATAGAAATTCGAAAATGTGTGTGTGCAGTTCATTTCTGTACTAAAAATTGTAGATATAATTATGTTCGCCTTTATATTCTCTGAAGTTGCAGTTGTTTGCGACACCAAATTGTTTCTGTATACTATGTTAATGGTTTCGAATAAATTCTTTAATTCTTTAAGTTTCTCACTCCTACTGCGTGTGAACTGTACACACATATTTTTATTAGAACACTTAAATCTGTTACTGTAACCAAAAATTATAGTGTGTACATGGCTCGTGAGCAGCAGAAAGCGCGTAGGCAGCGAGCCGATAAACTGAAGATTAATGGTCAGTGTACACGTTAGAGCTAGTTGCTGTATCCGCTCGGTTACAGTTACGGCTCGCAGATGAGTACGCGGCTTAATAACTCAAGCTGCCTACGTTTCCCTCCCCCCATTTTCCTGCTCGCAGCTATGGCATTAGGCGCAATGTAAACAAGGGATATAAAAGAAGTAAAATTTTGCGGGTCTTGGTGTCCCTCGACTACAAAAAATTATTTAATTTTGAAGTTTGCCTGGAGAGGGCGCTGCGCTTTTTTCTTACGTGACGATTTCTGCCAGTTCACTTTACTGTAAGCCGCGTAAATAGCAAAAGCAGATTGGTTGCGTGAAGATGTTGCTACTGAAGGTAGACCGATTCTAATTCCATTAACTGGGTTTGATTGCTGGTAGAGGTCGAGTATTGGTCAGGCAGTTTCTAGCATCTATTAAAATAACTATGTGGTACGAATGTGTTTACAATAAAGTTAAAGGAACAATTGCAAGCAAATCCGTATAACGAGATTATCTTCATTAAACCTTAATCAGATTTAACAGGTATTCCGTCCGTACCTCTGAGAAAGGGAAACCCGTACTCAACAGTGTAACGCTTATGAGCTGACATTAACATATTTTCAAAAAGTTTGTTGGCAAAAAAGTTCGTTATCTAAAAAGACGGCCAGGTATTTAGTGACTCAAAAACCTGCATTTGGAATATAATTGTGCATTTGCGAGAAACACTTTTATGTACTTTTCATACTTGTCCTAATATATCATAGATTGTGTGAAATATTTATAAAGTTGTATCCTTACGCTTAGAATAATAAATTATTGCTAACGTATGTACCTATACTTAAATACGAATCGCTATAAAATAGTACCTATATATTTGTTTGTATAGTAAATATTTTTTGTCATAGTATACATTCGCGTTTGATCATCATTAACTTCATTAATCATTCGATGCCCTAACATCGGTTGAATTTTGACATTACTTGTATGGAGCTTATGTCAAAATTTAACCGATAATAAGGCAAATGAACGGTTGGTAATATATAGGAACAAGCGATAAATGACGATGCGATTTAAGATAGATTTTATAATACGGTGATATTTTTTATTTGTCGCCAGTTCAGCATTAGCATATTTCGTATTGGTTATTGTGAGTTGTAAAGAGAAAACACTTAATTCAATTAATTTTTTTATCTATTCAACAAAGTCCTTTAACCAAAGCTCTGATAAAAAAAACACAAAATATTTTAGGCAAAGTTTTATGTAGTTTAAAATTTCGTGTCTTAAATTATTTCAAAAACCATTTGAGTAGGCTATATGATAAATGTGGACCACTATTTGAAGTCTTATTATTTTATATCTATATAATAATATTAACCTGTAAATAATATTCACTATTTGGTTGGAAAGATTTATTATTTTATGTCGTTTGATCACTTATCTATTTCTAGGTTCTACAGACATTTTGGTGTAACCGTGGAACTCATACGATTAGTAATGTTCAACTGTTCGTCTGTCTTTGTATGTCAAAGTATATTTTCTTAAAACTGGGTCTATATGGATTAAAATACAATGAGGTGTAGTCTATATGGCGCTGCATACCGTGCATATATGCCGAGGTATAAGAGAAAAAGATAACACTCTATTATACACCATTACAAAAAACATAGAAAAACTTATAGCCTAAAAATATTCTTATCGTTAATAAGGTATGGCATTGTATCTGGATTAACCGGTGAGTATACCGACCAATCCCCTAGATTGTAGAGATCTAATTAGATCTTTACTTAGACTATTTAGCTAATTAGTGTGAAGCCGGTACCATTTTATACTACGAATTCCCAAAAAATATTGCAAAAGATATCATATTAATAAAAGCAAAGTGCGTTATTGCCTACACGTTTTTACTTTTTCCCCAATATTTCTTCACATCAACATTCCCCTCAGAGGAGGGGCGTGGTCATTTGTTTCGACATGAAGTTATTACGTCCTTTCTCTAACTTATGTAGGTTCATTTTCTAAGCGTTTACAATACCGTGTTCGTATTTCCTATTAGTTTGCCATGAAACATTGAAAGTTATTGGTTGTATCCAATACATTTATCTAGGTTTGACTCACATTTATTTCTTGCTTTTATACGCGTATACTGATGTTGATATTTGTAGTAATTTATTGAAAGACGCTCTAGATTGGCGTTTGAATAAGAAACGTATAATTTCACTGAGTTTTTAATTGTATGTAGAAAAGGGAGTGTTTGGAGGAATATTTTAGAGTGAGCCTTCGTTATGCTTTCAGTTCCATATCATTGGTTGAACGTTATTCGTCACTTCTTAAGTGGATACACTTCTGTAGCTAATAGTTCTCGAGTTTTTGTGTTTTCTAATGAGGTTTTTATTCAGCTTCTTATTATTATTTTACGTTTCTTTTTTATTGTCGATAAATTGAGTGCAGTTATATGTTGAATGAAAGTCGTAGTAGAGTAATGGCTAGCGCACGCGTCCCGAACTCAAAGGGCGCGGTTTCGATCCTAGCCGGAACGCATGCGCCCCTTAGGCAGTTTTCTGACCTAATGTGCATATCGTGTTAAAATTACCACGTGCTAACAATGGTGAAGGAGCACATCGAGATAACCGATACAATGAGAGGCCCGAACCCAGCAGTGGGATATTTATGGGTTGTTGTTATAATAATATATAGTAAATGTAAATTGACAATTTCTTTTACATAGTATATGTCAATAAACAAAATGGTTAGAACAATTTGCATCTGGTTTCCATAATAAATATATGAAAATGATAAAACATTTTGAACGGGCGCTGTAACGGAGCAAAGAAGTAAAAGATTTAACAATAAAGAACACAACTGAACAAAAAAGAAGGTCTTAGTGTAAAATACTTTAATTTAATCTAGGTTATATTTAAATTATTTATTGTTATTTTCACATTTTATTATTATATCAATAGTATTTTGGAGTTATTTACACCATTAAAAATCCTTGGTTCATATAGCAGTTGCTTTCAGAATTATTTCTACCTTTAATTAATAAAAATGTACTGGATCAAGTAAAGGTGTGGTTTGTGGTTCAAGAATCATAAATATTTCAAATATCCTCTTAGTTAATTAATATACGTTTATGTCAAAACTTCCAACATATATTGCTAACATATGTGGTTATTAAATATATCTAGACCTAACTATTCACGTATGTGCGAATTGAAATTTTTATGGGCAGTAAATATTATACATTTCGGTATTAGTGCAATAAAAAGATCCGGTATGATTTATTAATTAGTATGAATTAGAACTTATTTGAAATTTAGCAGTTTTAGATACATATTTTGCCATTTATAATTACTACACGATTAGCCCACCGATACAATATGCACGTATGTTTGTAATGTTAACGGCATTATGATGCAACCTTATACATTTTTTCATACATATTTTAATCTCTTTGAGGTTATTAAATATGGTTTTAATGTATTTTATACTGGGGCTTTCTACACAACTGCTTCTATCTCAGGTATTCTATTTATCTATATATATTGCTTGTAAGCATATTGCAAACGGTCTATTTGCAACACTAAGGGTGGTTTCTTATATCATTTGTGTATGTCATTGGTGTCATTGGTATTAGTTCATTTGTCATCGGTTAAAATTTGACAGAAGATCCATGTAAGTACTGTCAAAAAATGTCTTCTGGGACGCAATAAATAATTTAACATCACAAAAAATAACATTAAAAAAATATAATTATATTATTCTACATAAGTCTTAGATAATTTAAATCTACAATATTATAAAATTCTATACATGTCGTGTCTGTACATTGAAGGTATTAAAAAAAAAACAACTGGAATAGACTATATAAACGATGGAGATAACTATGCATTTTTTTAGATTTCTTGTCTGTTTGTTCGGGATTCACGTAAAAACTACTGGGCCGATTTCGATACGGTTTTCACTGATTGGCAGCAAATTCTTGGAATTAACATCTGCGCTTCTTTTTATCCCGGGCATCCGGCTGTAATTTTTCTGGGACTGATTTAAAATGGCCAGATTGAAGAAAAATTGAATCCCAATGAAGTTTTTTCACTGATCGATGGCAAATTTTATGTAATAAAATGTGTGATATTTTTTATCGGGAATTTCAAGTCAAGCGTGGATGAAGTCGCGGGCATGTCCTAGTACTAGACTAAAACCTTCATTTACTCATAAAATACTATAGGCTGGAATTCTTGACTAAGACGGGCGGCCACTTCAATTTGTGTTTCGCAAGTGACGGGCGGACATATGCGTTTATCTACTCGCTAATCTAGATCGCTAGACTTTTGTGGTGAAAGGTCAGTTAAACCCGTCTAGTCATTGCCTTGTGCAACTTTGATACGCTGTTTAATTCATTGGGGACTTTATGGAAGATTTATGTTGTGTTTCAAGTAGTTTGATTACATATTTACAAGTTAGTTCTTAATAAAAAAAATGATTATTTTACTTTTAAACAAAACTTTTTGTTTTTTCTGTTTATTCGAAACAGCTATAAAAAGGGATTCTTAAAATGGTTGTTTTTAATTTTAAATATGATGCATTATTATGATATTTAAACAGGTGTAATAGTAATAAATATAAAATTATTAACTTTAAAACTTGTTTATTTTACTATTCCCCTACAACAGCAGTTTGGTCGGGCTGGAAAGATTTTAATTTATAATTAGATAGATAGATAACACTTTATTGCTCACCAAAATAAACAAATACAGAAATAAAATGCATAATTACAAAACTTCTTGGCAAAACAACAGGCGGCCTTATCGCTAAAAGCGATCTCTTCCAGGCAACCTAGCTTAAAATAAATTCTTAACTAATCTGGCGATATAGGTGGAGCAGAAAAAAGATAGGACTGTACAATTTAAATATGCATACTTACACTAATTTATAAATTGAATACATACATCAATATAATACTAATATATTTACGTATATACAAAAAAAAATCTAAATAAATTTACTTGTTAACATTATATGTGACAAGCATTTTATATTAACATATATTACAATAAGTAAATGTTTAATATATTACACATATTTATTTAAAGACAAATAGTACTTTCTAAGGGAGTTCCGAAATGTAGGTAATGTTTTGGCTTCTCTGACAGTAAGAGGCAATGCATTCCATAGTTTGACAGCCTGCACTGTAAAAGAGTTATCATAAAAGGATGAAGTGTGTATAACTACTACTATAATTCTATAGTTGGATTTTTTATTTATACGTATTAGTATTAGTTTTATTACAAATTGTATATATAGTTTATTCTGGAATATAATTCATTTGAAGGTTTTATTTATTATTATTTGTTATTTATAAAGAAGGCAATCTTTAAATAATCACGAATAAAAAACCTAAAAATAGTACACATAGATATAGAAACTAAATTAAAATAATGCTAAATCTAATAATATATTTTTTAATCAAACAACTACTTTGACATGTCCTGGTGCATTAGGCTTCTACGGACCTATATTATATGTAGGTACATGTGTATTATTAACCATTGGCCTGTATATAATAATCATGCGCTACACAAATATCACCGTTCACCGACCGCTTCATTCATAATAGTCTATGATTCACCCGTGAGTTCGTGAGGCAATAGGTGCATCCCAGATGCGCTGGAGACGATCAGTCTCCGTCGACCAATGACCTTTACAAGTTCAAGGCAACTTCTACTCGTCTTTATTCAGTTTATGTATAATAGGGCTTGAATGTTTCAATTCGATGTACGTTTATATTTTTTATTCTTGACGTAATAAATGTTTTATGCACACACAGGCATAAGCATTATGGGACACACCAAAACTGTCTTCATGTTCTTCCAATTGTTCACAAAATTTGTGATCTAAAAATTTAAATAAAGTATCTACGAAACTTAACTTTTGCACAATTTTAGTTTAACACAAATAATGTTATTTGTACTGACAGAGACAATCTTGTGTAACAAGATGGATTATGTTAAGCCGAAAATGGTCCTGCAGTTTGTAAATTTAATTTATCAATTTTCCTCGTCGCAACTTGTTTATCAATATAAGTTACGCAGTAAGGTTCTATAGATAAAGAAGATATTGAATAATGTATATACTTTATAATACATATACACGGTATTATCACACGCAGGTTAAAATTTAACTTATTTAAAACACGGTAAAGGTCGTGGCCGAGACTAACCTGTTTGAAGATATCGTCACTTACATACTTCACTGGTACACTCGCGTAACGTAATGGAAGAGAACCCAAGTTTGAAGAAAGCATATCAAGGCAGTCGATCGGCGACCGGTTAGATTCGTATTAAGAGAAAAAGGAGAAAAATGTTAGTTGTACGAACGAAGCACTTTGCTTACACGTTCATCATGCACTTAGCAATAGAACGGAACTCATTGCCGGAGTCTGCCTTTCCCGATACCTTTGACCTGGGTGTCTTCGAGATCCGTGTAAATAGGTATTTTGTAGGTAAACGAGCCCATTTTAGACGATATTTCCGCTCTACATTGGGTGAGATCATGGTTAAGTGAAATTAACATTATACATTATAAAAAAAAATGTAGCGAACTTTTAATTGCTACAAACGATTTTATATTTAAATGATAACACTTCATCAGCACCTATGTCGTATCAACGATGTTGCTATCTGGAAAATCCCAGTAGAATTAAGTATTCCCCGCGCGTTTAAAAAGCCAATTGGATATCACCAAAAACTAGCATGTTTATCTAATATAAATTATGCCAGTGATCTAAAGATCCCTTAAAGAAAGCCTACAATCAAAAATTTTCAACAATATATCGACCTGGTTGCGCATTTACTTGCTTTTCGCTGATAAAAAACAATCATTTTCTTTATATATCTAATGAAGTTTGGTGTAATCCAATTAGGAGATAAATTATAAATTTATTATTCATTGTTTAAATGTTACCTTGTTCATTTTATGATTTGAATAATGTTTGAAACGATTTTAATTGTTTAAGTCGCGTCGACGGGTGGCCAACGACCGTGAGTTGGATAATATAAATTTGTTATATGTGGTGATACAGCGAATTGGGAAATATTCGTGGCCTTCAATAAACCATTTGCTTTGGACACAACGTTTTCGTCTTTGAAAATTAACCGAACAAATAATATCACCTCTCTCAAATAAAGATCGCAAGTTTGTCCTCAAGATTTATTTGGTACTAAGTTTTACGTCCAATTAGTTCCAAGTAAATACCGTATCCATTTTCGTAACACTATTTCTAGTTCTGACAAAGCAAACACATCTATTACCGAAGTAATCGTGATCCATGAATCTCTTAATAAGGCACTGGTTCAAGGTTTGATTTACTAGTATCTGCTTTCGTAATAAAAACATTAAATAAAATGACATATCGATATTTAAATGATAGGTAGTATTTAAAAACAAACTGTATTATATGTTGTAAATATATTTATGTCTAGTAGCTAGTAATCATTAGCAAATTTTTTGTCTACTTAAACCAAATTCCTAATTCGATAATGAGAAGTTGGAGTACCAATAAAAGTGTCCTCTTCAAGGTCTCCTATCAATAATAAAGAGCAATATGGTGTATTTTTACGGACTATTCTTATATATCGTGTAATAAATATACCCACATTTCAATGAACATGTTTTACATATATTAACTAAGCCATTGTATCTGTACAGAAACGGAGAAAGGATACAATTTCCTACGACCGGGCTGCCTGTCGTAAGAAGCGACACTCCAACCCACAGTCAGGTGGTAGGGCATTTGCCCGTCTAAATGGCTACCATCCCTGGTCTAGAGTATGCACCTTTGATGTTGCAAATGTCTATAGGCGATGGTAACCGCTTTCCATCTACCTGTCTGCTGAACTCATGCAATTAAAAAAAGTACTTATAATAATTGCGGTATTATTTTTCTTTAAAATACAACACTTTTATTTTCAAATCGATTACTTTCGATTTATTTACGTATAGTGTCGATGGTTTAATAGTCTGTGCGTTAGTTATATTTATGACTCACAGAATATCACTATTCCGCCACCCACAATAATATGTACGACAATTATGTTGTTTTATGTGGTCTTTACTGTCAAGTCATATGTAACTTGATAGACGTACAAACGTCAAAGGTAAAATAAACGCTTGGAAACAGTATAGATAGTCGAAATTTCTTATTTATACACTTTCATAACAATGGCCTAGTTTTTCTCATAGGATCACATGTTTTGGATCCATATGTAAAACGCTTATATTTTTATTCACTGTTAGTCTCTAAAGTACTTTATTGCTTTAAGGAATGAATTTGAACAGAACGGAAGCAGCCGAAAAGTTTAAAATTCAATAGGCAGTCGAATCTAAAGTGAATTTGTTATGAATAAATTTCAAAATAATCGAAGAAGGGAAGAGTAAAATTTATTGCCTCACAATTGTTTTGTTTGGGGAACAACTTCAAAGGGCTAATATTATTGTATTTCTTTGTGCTTTTATTATGATAAAGAAAAGCTTATTACAAAAGATAAAATGCCTGAATGTTATTAGGAAGTAGTACCTGCAACCTTTTTAATATCATAAAAGAAATATTTTGATGATCGTTGAATGTTTGTTACTCTTCCACGTAAAAAGTAATGAACGGATTTTGATGAAACTTTACACTATATAATTTATACCAGAGTAACACTTAGGTTACAATCCATGAAGTTTTTTTTTAAACTAGCTCAAACAAAACTGCATCCACAGCTGGTGGGTTGTTTAGATTTAAAATTTAAATTAATTAAATAAACTAACATATTTTTATAAGGTAGGTATGTGTTAGTCACATTTACGATTTCAGTAGATATTTCTTTACGTATTGACTTACCCTGCGTGCTTTTATGAGTAAATTTTTTAACTCCTAAAATAGATAAATAGGCAACTCTTTATTGTACACCGTTAAAAAACTTACAAACTAGTACTATTCTAATTGAGTATACAGAGGCTGGTCTTATCGCTAAAAGACGATCTCTTCCAGACTACTCGTGGCAGGAATATTGTTGGTACGGAATGACGATATTGGTATACATAATCATTGTACGATTAACGACTTTAGTTACATATACTACCCGTGCGCAGGTTTGCCGATAGCCTCATGCTGTCACGCGTCGATAGTCAGTAGGGTTGACAAAAAAGGTTACATAAATAGTTGTTGCAATAAATTTATTATTTTAATTTATTATCGTATATACTTTACATGAGTATATACAAAAATAGTAAGTAATACAATACAATAATAGTAAGTAATCATCAGTAAACCTGCGCCCGACTTCTACAGTGCCCTGGAACTATTGTCTATTCAGCACTACTAAACTTTTATAACAAAAATTGCTTGTGATAACTTTAGACTAACGTCTATTTCTCTCCAAACTGTATAAATAAATGTATTTTTTACTTCATTATACTTAAGGTTGTGTTGTAAATAACATACATACAAGACACAATTCTTGGGCAAATCGCAGTGGCACCCAGACCAGAATACACAACTAACAAATTGTTTACGTAATTCACCCTACAGAGAATAGAACGGACGTCTGTATTCTAGTACACCAGGCGGACCGACACTCGTACAACTAAGCCAAATAGGCCGTGCTCGCAAGGCATTGCTTGGACCAGTAATTTGACAACAGTTTCTAGATTCTTATATGTTACTTAATATATATTATTATAGCTTACCATTGATAAAAATACTATACTACAAAAAGAAAAGGTATGGAGTTTATGTCAAATATTAATTAATAATAAAGCATTAATGAATAACTAAATATAGAAACCTGGCAATATTTAAATATCCTATTTGTTGTTATCAATATTACTTAATTAAACTATCCCCACAAAATGAAGAACCCAATTATTGATCGAAATTTAGTAGATCGTTAGTTTTTTTTATTGTGAAACTGGCTAAGAAACAGACGGTACAGCTGATGGAAAGTGGGTACCGACACCTATAGACGTTCGCGACACCAGAGGCGAACAACGCGTTGCTAGCTTTTATGATGGGATAGAGGGATGGCGGGACAGAAGGAGGGAGAAGTGGCCAATCGGAATTCTCACTCATCGCAAGAAATAGGATTAGCTCAAGGTTAAACATTCCACGCTGATATTCTGTGAGAGCCGGCCCTAAGAGCTGTTAAGTTAATAAAAAAATATTATACTCGAAAGGTTCCTCGAAAGCCTTGACGTAACTTTTAAAGGCGCGAATTTAAAAAGGAGCTGGTGTTTAAATATATTTCTCGACAACCTCTGACTGCACTTGCAATGCAAATGGAGACCTTGCTGTCTTTATTGTAGCTTATATACGCATTCGACCGCTCATATTGTAGATATTCACTGTATTAAATTATCATTTATTATATTCATAAAGATTATCATAACAATATTCACGAGTGGGGGCTATTAATTAGGTATTGTAAAAATTCTATGCCAAGGCGAAGATTGTTCGGACAGTATTGCTTGTCGCTATACATTTGTAATCTTAGGGTTCTATAGCTATTTTGACAATATAATTTTAATAGTATTAAACGTGGCATTTGATATTATTTTTAACAGACTTCAAAAAAGAGGAGGTTCTCAATTCGACTGTATGTTGGTTTTTTTTTGTATGTTTGTTACGCAATTTCTTAGTCTAGTGTGGACCGATTTTCAAATTTTTTTAATTGTTCGAAAGAGTATACTTCTGATGTGGTTCCATTGTCACCAACTCAGGATCTGATGAGTGAATATCAGGGAAATTAAGAGCAGCCCTTGTTGAAGAGCGTCTACACTCATCGAAAGGCGAACTTGTATACGCGTGCCAGTAGTACAACTTGTACAAGAGTTTAATGTATTATTTCTAAAGCTATAAGTATTTACGAAACGAAAAGAAATATACTTCAAACTAAAAAATTATTATATTTTGCAAATTAGTTGTTGTTTTCTTATGTCTTACTTGGCACAGACGTCAAGAAATTGTAGAAAATATTTCTATTTTGCTTTTTAATTTGAAGTCGGTTTTGTTTTTGTTAAAAAGAAATTTATTCGACTTGCAAAATTACGGGACCAAAAAAAATAACCCAATTCTTGGGTGATTTTCAACAGGCTGTAACTTAAAGAAAAGTAGTCGTACAGCAAATTTATAAAATTACATTGTAGCTCTGAGTGTCTTGGATCTGAGCTTTATTCCGGATTTTTTTTCGAGTTATCTTGAGAAAACCACCGAAAAACAATCGAATTTTTTTAGTCAGACACTTGAAGTCACAATTTGCTGTTTTTAAATTTAATGTATCACCGAACAGTACAGTACAGGTCGTACAGTAAATTTAAAAATCAAGTTAAGTCAAGTTTTAAATTGCAGTCTGTTCAAAATCCCCCAAATATTTGGATTTTGTTGCTCTCTTAATTTTGTTTATTTTGTGACATTTCGCCCACTTTCCAGTAACCATGATCATAGAAGACAAAGACGTCAAGTGTCAATGAGTAATGTTAAAGTTATTATTTAGCTGACTCCCAACTTGTTGGCTTTAATTATTTAATGTTAACTTATAGTTATGGGTATTATTTACTCTACGGTAGCCTAATCTAATTTCTCACCGCTTCGCAACATGTGATTTGAAGAGAAAACGTAATCTTTATTTTTTTCATGTTCGTCGTTCTCATTTTTCGCCATTCTTCTTGGAATCTACCGAGTCTATATACTCGTAGATGAAATATAGACAGAGAATATAGATGAACAGAAAGCTATATTATAATGTTACATGCCGTCAAAGATAAGCGCACAGCTGCCTGTCGTAAGCGCAGTTCATTGTCTTCCAACAATTTAGGAATTCTTTTGTGTTTAGAATTTGTAATTAAGAAAAACATGCTATTGTTTTTCTACTTGTTTTATAACCATCATTAGCGTCGAACTAATCCTTATTGTTATTGTTTTCGACTTTGTGGCCGTTCGCAGGTGTGCAAATTACTATTTCTCGGAAACTGTGCGCGCGGCCATTTTCTTTGTACTGTGTAGTGAGTATAAGACAATGCCCGAATGGAGGGGTGGACAGTCAAACGAGAACTACGAGACGAGTAAGACGTTTGTAGTACTCTCGATTAGCGATATACACGACGAACTTTAGGCGTGTCGAATTGCACTGAATCGTGCAGTGTGAACTGATTGCATCCAGTTTTATTTGTATTTGTTTTATAAGTGTTTGTACAGTTCTAATAAATTGTATAGTAGTTCCAACGGCATTTTTAATTCGAGTCCTGTAGCTCGTAACAATAATATAATATGGCGTTACACAATAGTGTAGTGAAACGTGAAACTATAAGTGTAACTGAGGTTTGAATTATTTTATGTGTACATAGACAGGGTTTCGTTAATTATAACTTAAAAAGTTATGATGATGTTCTTTAAGTTTTTTTTTATTTAATTCACTAGGTAATGACATAATACAAGCTTCTAAAGTTGTAGAAGTGTTTAATTATGAAGTGGATATTTCCGCATAACATCCGTTCCGTTTGAACCATATCCGTTCAGTAGTAATTCTGATATCGGGTTTTTACGATTAATGACTTCGGAGGCAAATGACGAAACCAGACGTCTGTATTTCTACAGAATCCTTCGTTGTGCGCATACTGCTAAGCTCTTACCCAAATTTTATAATTTTGGATGCAACGTTTCGTGCATCGTGCAGCCAGTTATTACTTGAATTTTAGTCTATATCATGTCTCGTAGACAGAAAATTTGAAATATATGTTTTATTTATTTAAGCACTAAAGATAATAAGCAGATTTCTTAACTATACTAAAAATAAAATTGAAAAAAATTAAGTAAAACTAGATACTATTTACACAATGCCTATTTAAACTATTTATAAAGGACCGTATTTAAAAGTGCTTTCTATCAATATGTCCGAAAGTTTATTTAGAAAAGATTGGAAATTCAACATCTCGAGTCTCAACATTGAACGCCACAAATACAATTATATCCACACTACGTTGATAATTATTTTATTGCTGCACCAAAATGAGATTGCGACATGAGTCATGTCTCAGTTACATTTAAAATATCACTAGCGGTTGCGGCAGACGTTGTCCTGCCCTGAAAAAATTAAAATCTAGAAACCGATTCCAGCGCCACCTACCGGGTCTAATTGTGAATCTAAACCATACCCACTCAAACACCATTTTTTTCCACCTTGGGTTACATTATTGAATTTTAGTAGGAAACCCTAATTTTTCTAGCAATAAATATATTCCCAGATTAATATAACCTATATTAATCTGGGATCATGTGCCATTCTAATGGTGAAAGAATTTTTGAAATCGGCCCATTAGTTTTTGAGTTTATTCGTTGCAAACATACATAAATACAAATCTTTCCTCTTTATAATATTAGTATAGATGTATATCTTGCAAGCTACTTTAAAATAAGGTAAAATGATTGACATTGCAAACTAATATTCGATACTATATTACAATATCGGAATATTTAACATTTATAATTTCTGAATCAATAAAATATACAAATTAGTAGATTTTCTTTTTTAGTTTTTTTGGACATTTGCAACACTAAAAGTACTGACTATTAGACAAACACAACTCGGATGCAGTTATTTACAGCAATTTTTACTATTATTAATTTATAACTACTAAATTAGTATCTTGTGACTTACAAAGTATTTTATAACAAAAATGCATTTTAAGACAGACTGCTAAACAATATATAGTACCTACTTATTTAAGTCCCTTTGCCATGATGTGTGAAATGTAATTTGAAATCAACTTACGAATGAGTCTTATGGTGAAAGCATCAATTATAGACTTCTTGCAACGTATTGCTTTCACAAGTAGCTTCCATACATAATTTGGCAATAAGTTACTATTAATAATGCAGACTGCAAAGAGATGTTTTAGCGTCATGTTACTAAAGTGTATATTTATGTTTCAATCCTGTATGTACGTCGATTGAGTTCTCATTAATATTAATCAGGTGAGTACGACATGTTATAATTACGTGATTATGGTACAAGGTTTTGATCTTAATGATCCATACCTAATTATTTTTTCAAGGACGACCGATAAATAGAGCTAAAAATAAAGTTGTCGATGCTACTGGAACAATTAACTAAAGTATATAGTCAGCAAAACTGAGCACAGATTAAAAATACCTAATTTATTAATTACCTTAGTAAACTGAATAGATAGTTTTTAAATTAAATTGGAATAGAATATACTTTATTGTATAACATTAAGCTACAGTTCAAAAAGTTTAAGTAACGAAAGCAATAGGCGGTCTTATCACTTATCACAGCTATATATAGATATATATTATACTAAAAGTGCAAATAAAATATATTATAAACATGAAATTACGAAAATGAAATAAGAGATTGGCAATTAAATTGAGAAATTTATTGTTAATGTACAGAAGAGCAATCGCTATGTATGCTTATATCAATTCTTACATTATACATTAAAAAATAAATCGATAATTAAAAAATATAAGAAACAAATACACAAAAGAAGTAAAGTTATTTATGATAATTGGTGTAAATTTTACTTAAGTATTACTTACCACGCCGAATTTTTAGTTTAATAGCTATGAACGAAAAGTGACCAGAGGAAATTCCAAATTCTTTTCATCAACATAATGAATAAACAGATGAATCAAAAGATTCTTGTAACAGCAACGGATGGGCACAGCTGTATTGAACAGGGACTGAGTTGTAAATCAAGTGAAGTAATAGCAAATGGCGAAAGCAAAAAGTGGTGAAGATGAATTTAAATATTAATAATTTTAAAAATTTCGTAATAATTCAATTAGTGATATTAAATGTCGCAATTTATAATCCTATCATATCAAATACGAGTAACAGGTTACCCGCTAACAATGAATGATTTGATCTCCAGCCGGACTAATGTCGCAACACATTATTTTTCATTTAAGGCCACGAGAAATGTTAATCGGTCAAAACTAGATGGATCATTGTATAGTATGTTGCGAAATAAAATAATTGTGCAAATTTCGTATGTTATTTATATTTTTAAATAGCTTATTGTTTACAGTTTCGGACTTGTATACTAAAATAATACCAACTTATTGCCTTGTGTCTTGCATCTTCCGATAATATATTACTGATAAGAAATATTTAGGCTAAAAACAAATCAATTATTAAGTAAGGAACACAACATTCAACTAAAGATTTGTGAAGAATGTTGTCTGTAAAAAAGCAGAACTTTTTTCAAAATGTAGTTAAATTTATTTAAAGTAAGACTGTATTACAATCATTTATTTAATGTAAGACTTATATGTATGAATAGTGTATACTATAATATCTAAGTTTTATACAAAATTACGAATATGGTGTCTTATGTTTTGCGGTCTAGATTAGAAATTTATATAAAATATTCTAAAAACTATAATATTTATTGTTTTGAAAAAACTTAATCTAATACTTAAGTACTTATACCGGATTTCTATGTATATCTTACTATCTGTTCTTTTACCATTGGTAAAATATTTTAGGCAAATTTTAATGAGTGAAAAGTGAACAAAAATAGTCATATATAAAATTACACAATGTATAGAGGACACACAATATTGCTTTGTTACAAATAAAATTGTAGTAAACAAAGAACTATTGTTATTTATGTACCCAGAAACAAAAAAAAAGTACTTACCCCGACGCAAATAAAATGGAAAACTCAACAATTATTTCTAAAAGTCATGCAGTATTTTAGACAAAAAAAATGCAAAGATAATAATTTTTTGTTATTTATTTGGCTTATTTCCTTTCAACTACCTACCTGTAAAGCAAACCATGTAACGATAATTTAAACCACAGTTGGCACAGCGCCATACAGATAAGTTTGGTATACATGTTTGGTCCTTGTATGCGAATATAAAAAAAGACAAAAAAATATGACTGATGTACTTAAATAGTTACAAATTCAATAGTTTATTATTTGTTATAATAATTTTTTTTATTGCATGAGTTCAGCAAATAGGCAGACGGCCCACCTGATGGGAAGTGGTTATGATCGCCTATGGACATTTGTAACACCAAAGGTGCTACCAATGTGCAGCCGCTATCTAAAGGGAGACTGGCCACTAATGCTGGAACTCAACTCAAGGTTGTTACGACGGCATACTCCAGACCAGGGGTGGTAGCTATCCAGACGGGCAATTACTCTACCACCTGGCTGTGAGTTGTTTGGTCGCCTCTTGCGACAGGCTACCCGACCGCAGGAAATTGTATTCTTTCTCCATTCCTGCATGGATGAAAATAATGGTACTTACAAACCTAAGGTAAAACGAATAGTAGTTTGATTCCCGGCAGATGACATGGACTACTTAAATAGTATCTATCCTCTGAGCACCATATGGAATTGAACCTGAAGGAAAACTTGTTGAGAAAATATACACCTTTACATTACAGATGCATGAAATTCCCCAATCAATCAATAGATTTAGGTACCTGGCAGTATTTTCTACTGAAATGAAATGAAATGTACAGGATAGTAACAACACATAATTAAAATTTCATAAAAATGAAATAGTCTGTTCTAAATTTAGTTTTTATTTAAATTTTAATAACATTATCAAGGTAACCAAAAAAATCTGTTTCTTTGTATTCACTTACAATGTAGTCCGGCCTTAACACCCAGGCTTAATATCTAAAGGTATATGTGCCGTAACATTTTTACAACTTCCAGTTCCGTTTACTGACTTGTTTTGACAAAATACCGGTAGAAATTGTGACTACAACATACGAGTGTATATTTTTTCTGTCTAATCATAATGATAAAAAACTGCTTTTACTATTTTTATTTAAATAAACTATATTTAAATCTACAAATATGAAAGTTGTGATTTTGTTAACATATTAAAAATGGATTCTAGTGGTTTTAAATACAGCCAACGTGCAATAGATTACAGAGAAAGCACAATAAATAGCGTAATGCAAAAGTCATCATTCACCAATCCTAGGGTTGTTTAACATTAACATTACAATGGCATATCAATAACCGTCGAAGATTAACCTAATTTCATGACATCTATGATATGGTTTGTATAATTATACAGGTTCACAAAAAAAAGAGTTGTGTGTGCTGGGTGTCCCGATTATGATTTACTAATGTATTTTTTCCCGCTGAACACGAATCTAAAGTCAGAATTGGGGGTCAATGAGCAATCGAGAAAATTCAAAACCGATCGATAACTGAAGAAAATAACATGATTATTATCAGTTTTTTCTGGATTTTAGATTTTTGTTTGCTCATTGACCCCCAATTCTCCCTTCAGATTCGTGTTCGGCAAGAAAATATACATTAGAAAATCATAGTCTGACACCGAGCACACAGAAGTTTTGTTTGTGGACCTGTGTTATTAATGGCCGGTTCCTATATCATACTGATACTTTGTTTGCCTTACTGTCGGTTAAACTTTGACATAGCTCCATACAAGTAATGTCAAAATTCAACCATTGCTAAGGCAAGTATATGAATAGTAGATATAGGAACCGGTCTGCAATTGTTCTTATTTTTTCGATGATAAAGAAGAATGTAGAAAAATAATGAACAACTGTATTAATCAGTGTCAGTAATCAAATTATTGTGTTAATTATAAAATCTTTGGACTTGTTAGTTACTATAGATTTTTTATTTATTTATAGAAATTTAGGGTCACCAGCTATCACTTCTTGGTGGTGGTGCCGGTGGTCTGAAAAAAATAAGAAATAAATTCTTTCAGTTATAGTCGATTGTCATTGTTTTAAATAATTAAAATTAGTCAAATGACTACACACGTTTTGCTTATAGTTATAATCTCAAGTTGAGCGAGTTCCGCCTGTGGTACAGTAATTATAAATATTCTATTTTATGGAATAAAAATCTTATTTTATGTACATCACCGATTTTTTAATACCCATTTAATACAGCATGTTTTTATTGCCATAAGCTGGCAATCAGGTAAACAGCCCACCCGATGTAAAGTGGGCACAGTTGCTTATGGATGTTTGCAACACCAGAAGTGGTGCCAACGCGTTGTCGACCGCGAAGAAATTGTATAACGGCCTTCTTAAATGACCCCATGTCGTAGCGAAGAGGGAAAACCTGGGCGGGAAATTCCCTTCATTTCGTTATTGTATGTGGAGCAAACTTTCTAGTAAACCGTTGCGTATTTGAGCATGATAGCTCAAGGAAATGAGGTGCAAATCGGTGCGTTTGCAAAAATGTGGCGTTGGCACCAGATCAAACACTTTCTTGGAACACTCCCCATTGTACTGACGGTAGAATACGCAAAGAGATGCAAAGATGCCGCCGGCTAAAGGATGCTAGACCAGCATATAACATTAATATTTTTTTATTTCTCATATTCTGAAAGTATGCTGGGAGCTGCCTAACCACAGGGATGAAAACAGCACTTTTCTTTACTGAGAAACGATTCTTCCTGCTGTCAAAAAATTTAGAGAGCTTTGTAAACCTTAGATAATACATGCGACTCATGTCTCAACTTTTATTTACAGCCATTGTTGAATCGCGGCATAAATTGTAATAAAAAAATATCAACAACTTTGTAACATCATTTTATACTTATTACTTTTCACTAAATTATTATTTAAATTACATAAATTTGAGCTAAATATTTTCTATCATCAGTGCCAAAAAAATACTGGCTGGTAGATTGGCACAGAAAAAAAATTTCTTGATGTTTCATATGTGACGTAACGTGATGACGTTTCATCAGATTTAGATATGGATTTAACGCCTGATTTTATTAGAGAAGTAGTCGTACGTTTAACTAATCAGTTTTGTTTACTTTCCTCATATTTGAAATGAAAAGCAGATGGTTAACCTCGGGAGAAAGGACTATTTAGGAACTCGAACTATTAGCGTCTTCGCTACGCTCGCGCGCCAAATCATCTCGTGCCTAAATAGGTCACTTTTACCTCTCGTGTAACAATCTACTATATTCAGCTCCACTCGCGTAAAACTTATAAGTTTTTAAGAACATATCTTATTATTTATCCCCACTATTGAAAGTCATCCATCAGTTAACTTTGTCATGAAGAAAGAACAAACTAAAACTTGTTTATTTTTGCAAAGTCACTTTCACTTCACTGAAATAGATTAAAATAATTCTTACCCAGGCGTATTCCAATTACTTCCATCACATAGTGCGGTGGTTGGTGTTTCTTGTTGCCTGAAAGTACATTTTAGTACATAAATTAGAATAACGACAGAATTAAATAAAGCTTTAAATCTGTTTAGAGAGAAGAGAGGGTCAGTGATTAGAGTATATTTATTAGTAGAACGGAGCTGTGTTTAGAGAGAGCGAAGATAGACGAGCTTTCGCAACAAAACCCGTTCTTGCCATACATTTCTTTTTTTCTCTGCTATGTGCCGCCTACTTCCGAAACAACTTATGGTTTCTGTCTGAATATGCCTACTGTCCTCCCCGTTGAAATTTTGATCATTGAAGCTAAATAGGGAGAAGTATAAACACGAAAATAAAAACCCAATACTGTATATTTCTTCTTCTGGGCTATAAAGTGGAGTTTGTTGATCTAAATCACATCTGTATCTTAAAATAACATTTCGTTAAATGTAATAGAAATAACAACACGACAATTTGTGTTAAACAAAAAAATATTAGGTCCGTCATACCATCATAACATTGATATTAAAACAGACCAAATATTAATTTCAGAGTTAGTTTCAATTTATTTGTTTTATTTTTTTGGCAAAAGGGCACAGAGTATCACTTGATGATAAACTGTTACCATCGTCTTCAGATATTTGCGACATTCAGGAATTATATGCGTTACGGATTTGTCTACATTTTAAACATGTTTTTTACTCTGGTGCTCTGGGACAACCGCGGAAGGGAGGGAAAAGAGAGATTTGCTTTCGCGGACTATGAATAATCTCACCCGGATAAATGGTTAAGCATCAGCATTTCTTGAGCTCTGATTTTTTTCCCGTATGACCGCCATAGTTTCACACAGAGTGGAGTTAATGTTGTACACCAGGATACGCCCAGAAAGAAGCCACACACCCACCAACCGTGCTGAAACAAATTCACAATTGTGTGAATTAATTAAAAGAACTGACATCAAAATTTTACCCAATATCGTAAGTTTAAAACTGTTTTAGTTTCTATATATGTCAGAGGATTTATTGAGCTGATTTCGAATATTAGTAATAAATATAGTTTCTTGAAACAATTTAAGTATGTTGGAATTTAACTTTTTAGTAACAGTATAGTAAGACAAAATAGCTATTTATCTATATAAATAAAAATAAAAGTTTGTATGTTTATCCTCTATACGTTTCTAAACAATTGATCAGATTGTGATGAAACTTTGGTAAGGTGTTCTAACGCGCCCACGAAAGTTTATGGCCCAGTAACACAATATGCAACTAAACAATTCAATACTCTACGTGGTATAACAACGCATGCCAGGTGCAGCTAGTATTTTTATATTCAATATAAGTTTTCAATTACTTATTCAAGGATAAATACAATATTATTTTTTTGTATTAAAAAATCATGACTTAGGTAAATAAAATATCCTACAAGTATTTGCATCATTTAAAACAATAAAAATCTAAAAGCAAATTAACCTAAAAATAAAAAGTAAAATTACAAATAAAAAATGGATTGAAGGTCACTCTTGGTGGAGAGCATGACCCAAAGTCCTGGCCACTTTTCCGGGCTGTAATGCTAACGCGTTGCCCAAATTACAGGCCAGCAGTTAGTTCACGTGAGACTTCTTTCAATAGCATTGAAAGGTCTCGATTGAAATAGGACAAGAAGATCGTAAATTAATGCGTTGTAAATAATGTGGTTGTAAATGTTTTTATATTCAGTCAAGTTCATCAGTTCAATATCAATATTTATGCTTTTTATGGAGAAACAAATAGCTTAGCTAATTGTCTCTTTTATCGGTGTTACTTAAGAAGATACATTAATTATTATTAAGGCTTAAATTAGGAGAATCGTATTATGAAAGTTATACCCACCAATGACGCAATGTATTTAGTACACAATAGCGATCTCGCAGCAGAATAAACAGCAAAGACGGGTTTGCATCGAGCGGCGTGTTTTCCAGTGGAAACCAAAACATGTGTTCTCCAACCGGCTGCGTGGGATATCAACCGTGACACGAAGCTTGATACTTTCTGAAATACCAGTAAAAACACTTTAAAAGCTATTATAGAGAATTTTCTGAACAAACGATTTTTCATACTTTCATAATATTTAAATCAATTTCGTGAATTTTGGTGATTTGTGATTTTTTTATTACCATAAATCAATAGTTAAAGCATAAATCTATCTTCTTCTATCTATACTATAATACATCTAAATGGTTCGAGTTTGTACACTCGCGGAATGAAAATGTTCGTCACATTAAAGTCGACTTTTGCTTGCACGAGTACAAGAAACAGTACTATCAACATTTTAATAAATGTTACGTTTTTGAAATACTAGCTGCGCCCGTGACTTCGTCTGCGTGGAGTTTTTTCTTGGAATCCTAAAAAAACGTAGCGTATGTTACTATTTATAACATCAGCTATCTGCCAGTGAAAGTCACATCAAAATTGGTCCAGCCGTTTCAGAAATTAGCTGGAACATCCAGACAGACAAAAAAAAAATAATGGATTTTTTGGTATAGGTACCGTATATACATTCATATGTATTTATTAAGAAGGTTTAATAATGACGTTACAAACAGACACTTAAGTTTATTAATTTGTATGTATAGACTTCTATCTATACATACAAATGAATAAACTGTACGTGAAAATATTGCGCTGATACGTGAAGCCAATTCGGATCAGCAGGTTTCAAAAGTACAATTTTTAGAATTTTCGTCTGTTTGTCAGAGCGTCACGTAAAAACTACTGAATGCACTACATGTTAGGAATTTACGAACAAAGTAAGATCTTCTATTATCAATATTAGAAAACTGATACATTAACACCCAAACAACCATTCAAGGTCAAGGCCATTAATATGTAGAATCAATCTCCTGGACTGAAGCAACATAATCTTCGAAGTAAAAGTACTTACCTTTTGGGCAATAACATCACCTTGATTGTCGATATAGAATTGTGCCGTATGAATGTGACTTAAGGATATATTCAGTTTCCTTCGGAATGGCATCAATTGAAGTTCCAGTTCAGTTAACTTGAATACAACGTCTGCTCTCAACTGTTCCAATGGTTTGATATTTGTGACGTACAACCTTTGTGTTCGCGAAGCTGAAACGTATATGAATTATACTTGTTATAAGGGTAGAATTGGTGAAAGTTTTCTGTACTCTCTTACTATTATACCATAGTGAGAGTTTGTATATTCCCTATTTTAGGTCTTTGGTGCCATTTTCGGTAAAAATCGTACTATAATTGTACTTATAATAGATACCGGAGATGACCTTTCGCTTATCATTGAATTCTTCTTTCATACTTAAATTCATATTGTTACAAGTCGCGAGACTCGAGTTAAAGTGCCGTTAGAATTACTATAGAGTTTATTAGAACTATACAAACACGTATAACACAGGTACAAATATAACCGAACACAAGAAGTCCAAAGGTAATGCAGAAGGTCGTAATTCAATAAGACGCGCAAAGTTTGTCATTTATTAGATTCCCGATTGTAGTACACGGGTCTCGCTTCGCTCGTGGTTCTCGCTCGACTACCTCCGCCTCCATCTGATTATCGTTTTATACTACACAAATGCAATGTCCCCGTATCTAAGTCGGCTTAATCCGCCACACCTGGCCAATGACTCGGCCGCAAACTGCCATAAAAGAGTACAATAAAACAATGGGCTGTTTTCTAATGACAAAATTTAAACACAAAGTAAACAAAAGAAGACAATCATAAAAGAGTTACAATTAGTTTACGCGCCAGCAGGTAATAAAATGTGTTTTGTTTCAGATATGAAGGTGGTTTTAGTTTTTGTCGGGACCTGAGT
The DNA here is from genome assembly GCA_039645545.1 of Dendrolimus houi. Taxonomy (NCBI): domain Eukaryota; kingdom Metazoa; phylum Arthropoda; class Insecta; order Lepidoptera; family Lasiocampidae; genus Dendrolimus; species Dendrolimus houi. The sequence goes on along the minus strand of CM077117.1, from coordinate 15,542,030 downwards.
TGTAACAATATTAATATTTATGTAAAAGTGACTTTAAATTTTTGTGCTTGTTTGTTCCATGTTCATTAGTCTTGAGCATGAAATTCGATATAATGTGCGTTAAATAAAGTGTATGGAATAAGATTCTTAAAATAAAAATAAAATAAAAGAGAGCCGATATCGTCCTTCTTCAGTGTATAATTTATCTCCTAGCATTTTAAGATCCTTTTAATCATTAAACGGATTGAACCGTTTAATGATTAAAAGGTAAGAAAAAGAATTCAAATCAAATAATTTATTGCATAAAAACATGGTTATAGAATAGGTACTATTATATTTATATTTTAATATGAATTAGATTGGATCTCATTTGTTTCAAATGCGGCATAAAATCTCTCAAGTCAAAAATAACAATGTCTATAATAATCTGTACTTTTATTTGCTTGTTCCTTTCCAGACCAATTATCTATCTTTTCTTTGTTTAATAAAAATATTGATAATAAATTTATTATTCTTTTAATTACCTAGTGTCTCTAATCTTCCCGCCGTAGTCAGATCGGTAACTTGAGCAGCTATGTTTTGAAGCTGATCGATTAAAGAAGGCAAATCTCTTCCCACGACTGGCATATTGTAATCCAACCTGAAATCAGATAACAGGATTAAGATACTTAGAATTGATAATAATTTTATTTTGCTTTCAATCTTTCTGTTTTTGCTGGACTGTTCACATTTATTCACAGTGCGGACTATGAATACCGATCATGTATAGTGAAGTAGATTACCCATGATAACTATTAATAATAATCATAGCATTGAAATAAGCATTGGGGTGTAGATTTAACCATATATACCTGTATTTAGCCAAAGTAACGTCAGAGATAAGCAGCATCTCGTTTAACAGTTTACTGAAATTCATTGATATAGTCTTCAAGAGGCCTACATCAATAGCTGAAGCCAGTCTCCCTAAATCCGCTTGCAACTCCTCCCATTCAAAATACGACGTCTCTTTATTAACATCCAACACTTTGTCAAGCTGAAATACGATATAAGCCGGCCTGTCTTGCTCGCAATCCCTGGAATGTAACAAGTAGTATGACGTATTCCTATGAAATCAAATACGATTGTAAAACAATCTTTTACAGTTACTACAATTCGTATTATTATTTAACTGCTAATGATTGCACTTCCTCATTGCAGAAGAATGAATGTTGCTTCTTCCTTCTTGTTTAAAATTACATCAGCATGTACTTGTAAGGATTGTAAATGTGAAAATAAGTTTGTTTGTTGGTTCCTTTTCATTTCATTGGAAAATAACTGATGATAAATAAATTTTATTACATGTTCACATATGTTAGTATATAGATAAACTACTAATAGGTACTTTATTAACGAGGCTGCAAAATAGGATAGATTTTATACCAAAAAATGGTATCGTTGTTGGGATGTACGGGTCTGAACTTTAAAAGAGTGAAACCTAAAATCTAACTGTTACCGCCAAGTACTATGCGATTCAAATGAGAATAGGATCGACTTTGGGCCATATTGTGACGTCATAGCTGTCGAATTATGACTTTAAATAATTAAATATTATATTAAGACAATTTACTACTAATTTAAGATTTTTATTTAAATTTGATGTAAGACTTATTATATATACAATATATAATATATGCAAATAAGTTTTTTGCAAGCAATACTTTTCAAGTATTGACTACTGTATTGAGTACTGACATTTGACAGATAGAGGTTATTGACATTCCTTATCTTATTTGAATCACATTATAAACTTCTTTCGGCCTATACCAACTTTTCTTTAACTCATTTAAATTCTTCCTTTATATCTGACGGCCTGTTCCCTTTTTCGCACGCATGTCAGTCATTCATTATAATGTCATCAAATAAAATAAACTAAATCGCCAAGCACATTGCAAATATATAACATAAAATAACAAATATAAAATATAATATAACCCGCACCGCAAGTTAATACATGCGGACTTACTCTAACTCTCTATGAATAAGATCGATACAAAGGAAACTATAACATAAATAAAAAAGGTGAAAGTGTGAAGTGCAGTAAGAAGCCGAAGAGTCGCCGATATCCATTGCTTCATTAAACCGGTACGTGCGTGCTCTTTCTTCCCACTACCCTTCGAAATTGTCCCATTTTTCTTTTCTTTCATTTTGACAAAGTTAGCTTGTCATTAAATCCAGCTCCGCCTCAACACTAACATTATACACTATCCTTTTCATACCAATTCAATAGTAGGTAAATTTCAAAAACGAAAGTATAATCAAAATTTCTCATTATAATAAGGAAGCAAGCCAGTTCTCTCGGGAACATTCGGTAATTACCTGAAATTTCTTATTTGAAAATTTAGTTCAATATTTATATTATAAGATTGCCTAATTGGTATAATTTGGCGATTTTCTCAACTGTAAAGTTGAATTTTCCGTTTTGAACCGTGTTTGGACTTTCAAAGAGGCACCGAGGATGTTTTCGTCTTTAATGATCAGCATTGCGTTCGTTCAAATCAAGTCATGGAATAATTTTGAAGGCCGATTGAAATATTTTGGTCATTATGGAAGACACAATTCCCTCTTATTCTATATCGAAAATATTTGTAAGCTTTTAAGTGTAAAATATGTAGGTAAAAATGTCTTTGGTACCCTGGAAGAGGGATTTACCCTTAGTTTGGGACGTCAAGTGCGTCTATATTTTAATTTCTTTCCGTCTTCCTCGGTCGTGGTTGTTGAGCAGCTGCCGAATGTCGCTACTATATTATACATATACTTTATTTGCGGCTTTTTATATCGAAACTGTAGAGCCACAAGGCGCCGAAAGTTATTATCTTCATAGAAACCTACTAATACGTGTGCTAAAAGTCTTACGTGACAAATATTTGGTTTCTATGTAGGGCTGCATTGTCAAAAAAATCATGAAAATACGTCTAGCTAGGATTGTCGTCAACCAACGGTGATTCGGGACTTACTATATATATAACGAGTATTTTTTTTGTAATAAATCGTCGGTCTACTGCAAGAACTCATTAACTGACATATACAATGTGACAGTTACTGAGTACTTGCAGTAATAATAATAATACGAATTGTATATACCTATAAATTAAATTATATACAAAATAATAAGGAACAAAAGACTATAAGATTTGGAATTGATTGTAAATATTTTAGAAAACATATATCTTTTTGTAATTATTTTGTTTTGTTTGTTTACGTAAGTACTTTATCCTAAATATAACAAATGGTATCTGGCTGTGACATTGAGTATTCATTCGTCATCGCACTTGTCCCATGTCATCGTGGTTTGTTTATATGAGAGCAGAAAAATATATGGAAGTAAAAAGAATATTTTTTTAATAACTCTTTTTTCTCTGACACGTGTTATTTTTAATAATTTCTTGTTATCACCAAAAAAAAATATTTTTTACTGTAAAAGGACTAATGATTATATTATTCAATTTTAGTAGTATTTACTTTTGTTTGTAATTTTACTTTATAAACCTGGAAATGTATAAATGTGAGCCATAGAATATCACAATTTCATATAATCTAATAGTAGTTTTACAATAATTTAATTATAAGTTGTTTGTATTACTAAATTTAAAATTATTAAGATTCAGGAAATTCTATACGGATGGTAAGTAGGAAGGAGGTACTATATTTGTAATGAAAAACGCTTGCACTATATTTTTTAAAATTTTAATCACAAAATAAAAAAACGCAATTTGACAGTTCTCATTACAACATATTTAGGGATTTAAACCTCCAAATCGTTAACCAAGTTAACAAATTATCACGAGAAATCTATTTAAAATTGTACGACTTTGTAATCGTTTGATTTATTTTACGTTAATTACTTTTTGTGTCACAAAATAGATATGAAACGAGAAAGTTTTGTCTCACATGGTCTTTCGCTCACAAGCTTTTATCACCCATCACAATAAATCTATAGAATTTTATATGATTTCACCCGTACAATATATATTTATTCAATCGTTTTAGTTTTCAATACATATCTGTAGAATTGTTTTAATATAATTATATAAATAATGTAATGTTTTGGAATAAATAAATATGTATATGGTTTTTTCTTGAATCGAATTGAGTTAACAGAGCAATAATAACCCTTTGAGTAACAGCAAAATTAAAAATAGTACGCCTTAGAACGTAACTGTTTTTGGGACTTCTTCATAGATTAATACGACATAACAGAATTAATAAAAGATTAATGTTATTTCGTTAATTGGAGGAAAATAATGATTGAAATATGTTTTATAACATTATATAATGCACCAGTAAACAAATATGTATATTATCAACTAAATCATTTATTTGTTATCGGCTTTTAGTTTTGTTGGTTTCATTCAAAGTTATTTTCTATAGACAATCTTATGTGTCAAATCGGGCATTTTATTTTGTGATTATTATACCTTAAGACATCCTTCACCGAGACATCAATAGTGATATTGTCGAGGTCTCTGAAAAGTCTGTCAAATATTCCTTCGTTGTTTGGAAGAAGAGGAGATGGTCTATCCAGCAGAGCTGCCAATGTGCCATAATGCGGGCTATCCCATAAGGCATTGCATACGTATACCTGTAACAGGTAATTTTCATGTATTGATTGATATCTTTTGCCAATAAAATATCTATCTATCTATACTATAATGAATCTGTAAGTGGATTGAGTTTGCACAATGCGTTTAAAAACGTGAAAAAATCAAGGGGATAATTCGGACCAGAAGATTCCAAAAATGCAATTTTTAGATTTTTTTCTATCTGTCTGTCTTACTCTCTATCTGTTAGAGCACCATATGAAATCTACGGAACGGTTTTAAATAAAATTCGACGTAAATCTAGCTTATATCCCGGGGGGTAACTTAAGATACTTTGTATCCCGATAAATAACGTCATTTTCGTGGAATAAACGAAAATAGCAAACAAGGCGGCACTGCGATCGCATATTTTTTGGAAACTACTGAACGCATATAAATGAAACTCGATCTAGGGCTGGTTTATAATCCTAATTAACACTTAGAATACATTTTATCCCGAGAAATGAAGTTGTTTCATTAGAATAGATGGATTAGCAAAATATATGGCGCTGCAATCGCGTTTTTTCTAGTCACTAAGAAAAACATTGTCATTCTTTGTATTACTTCAAATCAGATTGGCTTCGACTCGCCACTATGTTTTGCTGGGCAATTGTGTAATATATAATATATGGACTTAGTTTCTTTGTTATTATTATATATATAAAAAACGAATTAAACTTTTGTGTAAGTAAAATAAAGTTACTGCCTAGGGTTTGACACGCGGCGCAGCCGCAAGGCAAACTCTAGTCTACAATAAATTTCATTTTGTTTACTTTTTGAGTGAACAATTGTGTACCCAATTTGTACTATGTAGGAAATATTCTTGTTTGTTTTAACGCTTTTTGTAAACATAACGCTTACAAAATAAGTGGTTCGAATTTAAACGCCTTCAAAGAAACATGCAGCAATACACACAAAAGCGATTTTCACAAACCAAAGCACAAAGGAATTAAAATTTTTGATTTTCTTTTCCAGTGTGTCGCTCTAACGTTATTTACGTGTAAAATGTATAAAACTGTGTTTATGGAACGTGTGTTGTGTTTATAGATTATGTTTTGTTTATGGAAATAATTTAATATTTTGTATGGGGTAAAATCATGGTGCTTATTTTCTTTAGAGTTTTTATATGAGTAGCTATGTTTTCATTAATTATTTTTTACATTAGAGATTATCATATCCTATCGATATCTGAAATATCTCACTTGTATAAGATTTCTATTTCTTATATATTTGTTTAGGATTAATTGTATTAACGATACAATTTATACCTGTTAGTGGTTTATCGTATGCTTTTTTTGTTTGAGCTGACAATAATAAAGATAGAACAGTCTGTTCTGTACTTTAAATATTTTATTTATCTCATGACAAATTATTTTATTATTTTAAATATTGATATCAAAACATACATAGATTATGAACTAGGACAATTAAGAAAACTTAGGTATATTGTATTCTACCTCTATAATTTCTTAAGACTATAAGACCCACTTGCACGTTCCTGGGTTAGCTCAACTAACTTGGAGCTAACTTCTAACACAGGGTTAAATAAACAATTTATCTAGCGCCATTAAAAGTTAGGAGTAAACACGAGGTTAAACTTCTAGTATTTAACCCACCCACGTGGAAAGGTTAAATCGCTACCATAGGGTTAGTGAAGTTTAATCTCAAATACATATTAGCTTTCTGGTGTTAGGTTACAACCAGGAGCCCAATTCTGCTATTTCAATATGTTGGTGTTGCGTAGTATTCAAAGTACAATTCCATTGCGATAGTGTCAAAAATTCATATTCTACTAAATCCACAATTATCTTCTCAATACAGTCGCGGCAGAATAATTGTATAAGGGTATAGGAAAAGCGCTACCAATATTTCAAACATTTATTTAGCGAGTTTTCCCTTACAAATGTTCATAAAGATAGAGTGGCGTGTTACAGGCATGCCATGAGAATTAACAGAATACCGAAATCAGACAAACCTACAATTGAGACGAAAGCATCCGGTGATTTTGACGAGATAATAATAGCAGTATTGGGCCCCAGTAGTATTCGAATCGTATATTTTGGTCACGTTGAACCTGCTGCATATTTTTGCTGAAGGTTAGCTCTATCAGTTTTTTTAATCACCATTACGATTTTGTATTTCGCTACTGTATCACATAAAAGCATATCATCACTAGTTGTGAAATTGTGAGCACGTAAACCCGACTTTTTATGCGTTATTCTTGAAAAAATAACCTACTTTCTCACAAGAAAACCAACTAAATGACATGAGACAATACGGTTAAAATATAAATCTTCAACTATCATACAATGCAAGATATTTATGGAAGCCTATATACAGTGTGCTGTAGTGTAAAAGAGATAGAGATATAAGTTTCGTTTGTAAATCTCTGGTTAGGTTACAACAAAGCATAGACCTTTGCAATGTTACCAACTAAACAAAAGAAATATCAGGTTAGTTAACCCGGTGGTATTTTTTAGTGGCGCAACGGACAATGAGAGTTAATTTTTAATGAACTAACCCCGAGTTTACAAACTCTACATTTATTTAACCTGACTATGAGTGCAAGTGGGCCTAAGTAGAAAACTGAAACTGGGTCATCGAAGTCAAGGGACGGTTCCCAGAACGCTGGCTACGTTACCTCGTTGAACTAATAGTATATTGTAAATGTTTGTTTGTGTGCATAGTATTATGATAGCATCTGTTAGTGCGATCAGAAAATGTCATATGAGTATGCTTACACTTTTTAGTAACAATACGAACACCATATAAGTAAACCTAATAATAGCTGCAACAGTCTATCTGAAACTACATATGTGTTTTTATTAGGGTGTCTAATATTGCTCTTATGAAATAAACCTAAAACAAAATATTTGGAGAAAATTACGTAACGTCATGTGATGAACTATATTGAACCGAACGTGGTGAATAATAACTGTGTTATTAAGAAAACAACTTTACCTCCGCATGACCTGCTATAAGAAATATCGCTGACACCATTGCCCATAGTATAAGGGAAGTGAAACAAAGCCATACTGCTGATCTGCAAAGAGATGCAGCTATGTTTTATGAAACAAATATTACGTTCATTACTCTATTTGATATATTACTTACACTTTCAAAGTTCTCATAGCATGATTTTTAATTTTTCCACAACCGCAGAATATTGCTAATAAAATTAATAACATGACAAATCCGAATTTAACAATGCTAGCTGTAAGAAATAATAATTATGACATTAATTTTCAAACGAAATAACGAAACACAAAACGCTGTTGTATTATAATATGACATTTATTGTATGCTTATTTACTCTTCTTTCGAGTTTTAGGATTAGATTACGTTTTCTATAAATTGGTTATTTGTTAGGTACTTTAGAGACTTTAGAGACAAGTATTTGTTCCATGCGCCATGAAAGAAATATACTACGAATCACATTCGTCCAGTAAAACAGTAAATCCAAAAAGCTCCTAAACTCCAGTCATGCAAAGTTTAGAAGCTGCCACCTTCGTTCTCAAAGCGGAGAAAGCCACAATCGACGAAGTTAGGGACTACAATGTGAAAATGGCTATACGCATAGGGGAAGAGACGGTAGTCCAACGGCTAATGGAGTGCTAACCTTTTTTCCCTACAAACATTCTATAAATAGCCTATCAACTAACATCATCAAAATCCCATTCATAGCATCAATCATTCGGTAAATTAATAATCCAATTAAACAACAAACACAACCGAAACTAATATCAACACAAATGTCTCTTCCTAACCGAATTCGGTTATGGTGATCGCTTCAGTTATTGGCTGTTCGACGTTCATGCGCACGCAGGTGACTTGCGTAGCCAACTTTATTTGCGAATACGCGCTTGCATCTCGAAGACGTCAGAACACCATTCATAGAATTGTAAATAATAGCCGCAGGTGGTGTAGCCTTAAGTTCGTCTCGCTTTTTATCTAACTCGGTGCGTCGACGCGATTCGAATTCTCGCACTTGGACTTAACTTGGACTCTCCAGTCACAGCGCATCTTCGCTAATATTTCTCATCGATTGAGACAATATTGCACTTCACCATGTGACGCTTAAGTACATCTTTATATCGTAGCAATTGCCCACCTTGCTTGCGTTTGCCATTTGCAAGTTCGGAGTAAAAGATTCGTTTTGATACTCTTTCTTCCGCCATCCAAGAAACGTGACCAGACCATCGAAGTTGTCGTCTTGTGAGATTTGCCTCTATGCCGGAGACATTAGCTCTACGTAGCACTTCGGTATTACTTACGTAACCGGACCATCGGATGTTCATAATTTTTCGCAAGCATCTCAGGTGAAACCGATCTAATGCCCGAATATAGCGACAATAAAGAGTCCATGTTTCGCTAGCATACAATAAACTTGGCAATACAAAGGCCGTGTAAACTGCAATTTTGGTGCTTAATTTTAAATCATGTGAGCGAAAAACCTTTGCATCTAGTTTACCAAATGCTGCAGTTGCAGTAGAAACACTGCTGTTAATCTCAGGTTCGAGGCCGCATTTGGATGTAATGTTACTTCCTAGGTAATGGAATTTATTGACTTGCTTCAACTGGTTCTCGCCAAGATTTGTTGGTGCTTAACTGGATCTGCTTTGTTAGGAGGGGAGCCGCCAACACCGCAATCACATTCAGTCCGCCTCACATCGTCCGGCGACGCATACATTATAGTCATATACATGTAATAACTTTAATGTATGCGTCGCCGGACGATGTGAGGCGGACTGAATGTGATTGCGGTGTTGGCGGCTGCCCTCCTAACAACGAGCCGGATGTTATGGGGTTCTTGTAGTAATCAGTGGACTGTTTTAATTAGATTTATATCCAAGTCGCCATGATTAGAAGTATCTAAAGACATAACTTCGGTCTTTTTCATATTAATTTTCAACTCAAATAAATGACAGCTGTCTTAAAATCTGAACATGAGCTTATTTTTCTAAATCTTTAAAGCTAAAAGGAGCTCGTGATAGGAAGGTGGTATGTCCAGTTTAGGATCTATTGGAAGCTTGGGCATCTCACATATATGTTGACTATGTGCAAATCGATCCACGTTGAGCAGACTGTTAAAGTGCTCAGCCCATCTTTTAAGAATGTCATCTTTGTTTTTTAAAAGGTAGTCATTATGCTTACTTTTTAGAGGAACTTTTGCGTGGTTGGTAGTGCCGATAAGTTTTTGCATCTCGTCCTAAAATTCGCCTAGCTGATTTGAGTCGGAAAGCCACTGAATATATCGAGCCTATTCGTGCCACCATTTGTCTTTAGTTTCCCTCACTAATTTCGGCAGGTCACGTTTGCTTTGCTTTAGCTCGACATCACTTTGCAGTCTTTCTTTACGAGTTCTCGTTTGTAGAATAGCACGATGCTTGTCAATTGCCTTTGTAAGGACTCCGTCATTCTCATCGAGCCAATCTTCATTCTTACGTACTTTTTGACCCAGAGTATCACTCGCTGCAACTACTACACAAAAAGATAAAGTCTCCCAGTCAACTTCGAGATCATCGATTATATTGCACAATGCCAATACATCGGATTTTGCCCTCTCATCAGCATTATTTAGTTTGTCCAAGTTTAAATATGTAGACTTGGGTCTTTGACATCTGCGAGGACGATATAGGAGGAGTTTTAACTTAGCAACCAGTAACCTGTGATCAGTCCAGCAGTGAGCGCGTCGCATAACACAAGTTGAGTATCAAAATTCAGTAAAACGGAAGCGGTCAAGTGCGCAGGATATATTTAAGTGCACAAACATTTGCGCGAACAGAGGTGCACACTCTCGTCCTCACCCTCCTGGGTCCAATGGAGCGGGAACCGCTACGACTGGAGGAGGGTTTGGATGGGAAGGGAGATATTCTTAGGACGTGAAGGGAATCTAAGAAGGAGAATGGCAAGGAAGGGAATAAGACAACACAAATAACACCAGAATAAACACAAAATACACAACACTAACACATAATAACGCGTTATTTAAACATTTAAACCTTTACTGAACACAGCATACAAATAATAATATATAGGTAACACCCAGACAGAAGAAGTCTACAACACACCAGGCAATAGGACTAAGATTAGATTTATATAATTTATATTAAGAATATTAGGTATATGTTACAATAAGGGAGAAAACATACCATAGACATAAGTATATAAATTGTAAGTAACACACTGCACAAGCACTCTACACCACATTACTGTAACAGAAATACTACACATTAGCATAAGTATTATAAGAAAGACTTAATACTATATTATAAGTAAATTAAGGGACACCCCAACACAACAAATCACCAAATTAATGTCACAAACACAAACAAATTATAAGAAAACAAACGGGTAATAATCAATACTTTATCAATTAAATTCAAGTAAAAAAACGTACGGAACTTAGGTCCGTAGATTTGTTCTATTATTATAAAAAAAGTTTAGAAGCTTTTTCGAGTTACGTGTTTTTGATGGGTGGATTCATTTCTAATATTCTTCTTTAATGCCTGTACTACCAAATGAATTCGTTAATTTTATTTAGGCTTTCTACAATAAACTCTATCTGTTTTAAGCGAAATTATGTTTTTTGCACTGATCAATTCTGTCCGTGCAGACACGGAGAAAGAATACAATTTCCTGTGGCAGGGTGGCTGTCGTAAGAGGCGACAAAACAACCCACAGCCAGGTGGTAGGGTATTTAACCGTCTGAATTTGAGTTTATTTCATAATTAAAATGTATAGTTACCTAACATAGTAGTCCAACGAGCAAATTCATATCTATTAATTCTGTCTAAAGTCGATTCAAGACGTCTAGCTATATATTGTAAACCCGATGAAAGGTGTCTTGCAATATCGTTTAAAATTTTAACTGAAGCATGTACTGCCTGTCTTCTATCCTCAATGTCCCTTAGGATATCTGAAATAATTTTTATATGTATTTATGACATGGGCAAAAATTATTATTATTATACAGAAAATGTTTTTTGTGAAAAAATATTAACAAAATGTAATAAGTAACAGTAATATCTATAATATTATAAAATTCTAAACATGCCGTGTCTGTACATTTAATTTATTAAAAAAAACTGGAATACCAGGCCACTAAGTAGGTATTGCGAAAAAAAGTTTTTATGTATGAGAAAATGACCAGTTATAATCTATTTTGAACATAATATGATTATTTATAACTAAAAATGGGTACATTCCAATTTCAAAATTTCCCTCCACATTGTTTGGGAGCTAATTTAAATTATCGTGTCTCATTGAAAAATGGATCTGTGCCGGGAACATTTTCGCGCTATGATTTTTTAAGATTTCAAGTGTTGTCTGAAACCGGACGAATCGTACGATAGCCTTCAAATGGCATTCATGGATGAAGGCCTTTCTAAGGCAACCATGTATCGTTGGTAGAACGAATTCGAGCGCGGTCAACTAACTTTGGGGGATGAAGAGAGTAGTAGTCGCCCTTTGATCAAAATGTGCTAGCAGTGAAAAATTAAAACCAAGACAATAGGCGAGTTACTTATTAAGAGATTCAGCACTTGTCAGGCTTGTCTTGGCGTATATACGACATCATTACAGGTGATGAGTCCTGGATTTATCAATACGATCCAGAAACGAAGCGCCAGTCGACGGTTTAAGTGTTTCAAAACAAATCAACGCCTACCAAAGTGAAGCGATCTAAAAGTTTTCTCTGTTGTGAGCAACAAGCGACCAAACACAGAGCTCCGCGGGCTACTTTTCCACCACGACGAGGCGCTCGCCTATACAGCGCTCCAAACGACAGACTTCCTGGAAAGCATGCCGGTCAAAATCCTGGATCTCCCTCCTTACAGCCCTTTTTTTTAATGACGCACGGGGAATGTCTTTTCTTGGGACACTATCCTCGGGTCTGGGGGGGAGGCTTGACACCGAGGGATCTGTGGGACTCCTGTCTTCCTCTCTCGACCGCCTCCTTCTGGGCCATAATTGACTTGTAGAAGACCCTCCTTACAGCTCTGACTTCTTTTTCTTCACAAAAATAAAAAAATCAGCTCAAAGTGATACACCTTTCGTCGCCGGAAGATGTGCTGTCAGCGTTCGAGCAAGCTATAAACGAGGTGTCTGCGGCGGACTGGAAAAAGTGTTTCGAAAAATGGTTCAGACGCATGAAACTTTGTATAGAGGCTGGTGGAGAGTACATTGAAAAGATTTAATAAAAAAAATTACCTATAGATTTTTTTTATTTTATTTTCGCAAAACTTTCTGACTGTCCCACGTATAAACGAAGGAAAACACGATGCATTTTTTATAAATTTCTTGTCTGTTTGTTCGGGATTCACATAAAAACTACTGGTCCGATATCAATGCGGTTTTCGCTGATTCACAGCAAATTTTTAGACTTAAAATCTGCGGTACTTTTTCGAATTCCAATGTGATTTTTTTACTGATCGATAGTAAATTTTATGTTACAAAATATGTGATATTTTTTATTCCCAGAATTCCGCGGAAATTTTCCTAGGAACGATTTTAAGTGGTTCGGTTGCATACAAATTAGCTTATTCTGACAGTTTCCACTAAAACGATAGCTTACATTCTATTATTAAATGCTGCTAAACTTTGTGTCCCGGGAATCTCGCGGGAATTTCAAGTCAAGCGTGGGCGAGGACAGAGTAATTACATAATATATTTATTACTCTTATCAAGACTGTATAGTGAAACACAGAAACAGTGGTATTCCATTTGATACTATACTGATACATTTAGGTAGGTAGGTATTTCTAGTTTCACCTTTTAAAATTCTTTGTGACATAAATGCACATTTTACTAGATTATTTATACATTAAAATTACTTACATCCAAAAGCTGGTAGAAATTAAAGTTATGATGTTAAAATATGTCTATTATGAATTTATTTTTTGTAACTATTATAATTGTACAGAATTAAAAATATATATAATACATAAAACTATTACCTTCCCTAACTCGAAAAGTTTGTGTTGCAATTGCTGAAGGTAAGGTACGAAATTCTTTTCTTGCGATAGATATAGCTTTAGTTAAGTTTCCTATTCCGAGTGTGCGAAGTTCCAATAGTTGCCGTTCATGTAGAATCTAAAAATAAAGAAGTCGACTATAAATCTGATATTTCATGGTTCACTTCTGTTTTTATTTGGGTCAAATTTGTCTAATGAATAAAAAAAGAGAAAAAAATCAGAGAGCCTAATTGGATCCAGCTGATTTGAAAAATACAATTTTTAGGATTTTTGTCTGACTGTCTGTTAGAGTATCACGGTAAAATTACTGCACGAATTTAAATTAAACCATACGGACAAATCAACATTTCCGTGGGATATATGAATATAGCTAAAACGATTGCCCTACGGTCGCGTTTTTTTTTTGGTGCCGCGTCATTGCAGTTCGCTAACAAATACGGTATATAAGTCGTGCGCAGAAGGTTTGCCGATGGTCACCCCGCCCGCTTCCTACGTCTGGGAACGGGGCTGGTCTAAGTAGTACTAAGAACTAGACGATCGCGGGTCTCGGTTGTAGGAAGCGGGAGGGGTTATCATCAGCAAACCTGCGCATGACTTTAGTAACGCGAACAAAGCTTCGCTAATACCGCTTGTATAAATATAAAGTTAAATCATATAATGTCGTTGAACGTCAACATTCCCTTTCATTTCTGCGCTCTTCAACCAAAATGACTGACTGACTGACTGACTCAAACGGTTAAATCGTGTAATTCAGCTTTTGAATATCGAATATAAAATACTGAAAACATAAAATAAAATGATACTCGTTAGGAACAAAAGTAACTCTGAAGCATTTAACAGTTAACAAAGAAAATTCTTATTTCGCTTTTGGACTTTCTATTATTTAAAACATGTCATTTTTAAATTAAATTAGTCATAAGTTAAAAAGAAAGTTGGTAATTTATTAAGAATCTCAATTTTAAACTGATTTAAAGAAACATATAATTATGTTATATATAATAAACATTACATTTTTGTATGTACATAAATTCAAATCACAAAGTTAAATCTTATTGCAAAATTCGTGAATAGTTTTTTTTTAATGATAAACAAAACATATACCAAATCGAATTTAATTTTCATTTCTAGTGAATTTGTGTTTATAGTATCGCAAAGAGGTGCATCCTTCAAATTACAGTATTTCTTCAAGTTTTCCAATTGCTTTGCTAAATCTTTGATTCTGTCTGATGCGGCTGATGCCATAGCCCCCGCTTTGATGCTTACATCTCGTAATGAAGAGATCTTGCTTGAGAGATCTTCACTTTCTGAAATATAATAAATGTTAATATTCAAAAAAATAATTTCATTAATCAATTATAAATCTTTTTTATTTTAATTTATTTCTAATTATACATATATGTATGTACATAGATCTCTCTTTTAATTAAATCTAGTTTTAGGTTTTTCCTATTACGGGTCTTTCAGCTGGTATCTTACTGTCCATTTATTTGCCTTATTATTTACAAAAGAATTTAAAAATACTTAATACCATATTTTTTGTATGGTAGATAATGCTAGTTACAAATAAAATATTGGCCTGGACGTCGTAAAAAAGATAGATTTTGAAATGTTTGGACGTTCTGCAAAAAATAACCTATCAAAGGAATTTAATATTGAATAAAGTAGTCCCGTAAAGTCGTAAAGTCCGGAAATTGAGAAGAAAGTTAACGACCTAATTTTTTTGAATTCTTTCGTGATGAGATTGATATTAAAAAAATTCTAAAGTGCTCAAATGTAATTAAATGTTCGAACACATGAATCGTTCATGTGTATATATATATAGGTCGACTCTTGTTACGTATCTTTTTAAAGGTATATTTTTTCTTATTTAGCGGTTGATTATTTCTCAAAAAGTTCAGTTTCATATCCCAAGACTATTTTGTTTTCTAGGCTAAAACATAAATTCGGAATAAAATCGAAAGATTCTGTTCATCCCTGGCCATCATTTATAAAATATGTATAATGGAGTCTAGATTTGACCTCTCAGGTCCCCCCACTGATGTTGATAGAGACCTTATATTAACAGACCCAAAACATTCCACTATTAAGTTTGAGACTTCCCATTTAATAGAACAAAGTAATTGTAACAACATGTACCTATACTATATCAGAAAAATTGTGCAAGCGGTCAGGATTCGAAGGCATGTAATAAATGAAAACGTGGGAGCCGTATAAATTGTACTATAATATATTAACGAATATGAACCGATTTATACAAAATTTGATATATCGGTAGCTTAGACATGAATACTCGATATGAAACCGAAATAATTTAACAGTATACATACCTGTAATAATATCTGCTAAAGAATCGAATACTAAGTCGATTCCACTCTCAGACGAAATTGCTTGCTGAATCGGCTCCCCAAGAAGTATTTCTACATCTGAAAATAAGCACTAAATCTCATTTTAATGGTTACTACAATTTTATGAGTTCTTTAAATAACATACATTAGAAGATATTATCAAGTAAGGACTTCATTATCGTTTTATGGACATATTATCGGTCTATGATATTTTAAATTACATAGACGCGTCACACCTACATTTTTGCGTTTAAGATAGCAATACACAAAAATAGATACGAATAAAATAAATTATAAAAAAGAAAATAATAGAAACGACCGTCAAAGCAATTACATTTGCAAAGTTGTGCATATTCTATAGAAAAGATATACTAATATATGTTTAGGCCAATTATTTCGATTGGTTCATTTGTTTGATTACATGATCGGAATGAAATCAGTCACGCCGACATCTTCCGATTTGTGCCCTTCTAAGCAGGCTCATTGACCAACGATGTTGTGTCATCACACGATGACACTGGAGGGACACCGCCGCACCACCGATCCACTACGGACAATAAGTCGAATATCGCCTACCCGAAAGCGCGCGGACGACCGACCCGCTCTGCAGCCGTGTGTGCTAATTTTTAATCAATTGACTGCTAGATTGTATGTGAAAATAGACTCTTTAATATCGCTGGGTGTAACCATCTGATCCTCGTCGTCCGCTGCCATACGTCTCCAGGCTTGCCAAATTAGGGAAGTGCAGTTTCGGGAGGTTAAGGTTAATGGCTTGAATTTTCTTGCCATGTGATCAATCGCATGCAATGAATGATCTGATTGTCTTGCCATCCATTGTTCTTGAATTATATTATCGAAGGCCGCACCAGTCCAGGGTAGGGCAATTACATACAAACACCGCTATGTGGTGTGCTATAGAGGAGGTGGGTAAGGAACCTCAAAATTTACACTTGGCACCACTAGATTTTATGGTCCTCCGAGCCGGATTATATGGTTTTTATCGATTTTGTTGTATTTTATATATTATTTTCCTGTCCTATATATGTATTTTTATTTACTATGAAACCCACTAATCTTTCAATTATCATCTTAATATATATCTAATTACATTGCACACGTTCCTGCATAGACACTTTCATATATCCTAACGCACCAATAGTGTAAGTTAATCACTGGAATAATTATAACGAAAATTTTTTGTCAGCTTATTTCTTATGCCGTGCTCATTTTTATATTATTTAATTTATTGAATTATTTACCGTAACGAAGCTAAAAGTTAATTAGGCAAGTAAGCATTTTACTTCTCCTTATGCTCGCTAAAATTATTGCGATTTTAACTATTTGATGACCGTAATATTAATAAAATATTCCTTTGTCCAATGTACGTTAAATTTTTTCTCGATTGTAAATCTCATCATCATAAAGTGGGTCGGAGTAATTTTCATAAATATTATGAACTACGCTGAGTTCAACCACGACTTAATCCCCTCTATTCATGTACACATTTTCTATTTATTAATTTTTATATTCTACGAACTTATTTTATAACGTACATGTCTTCTATTTATTTATTACAAATTATAAAATTGGCAACTGAAAAATTTAAAAGGGAAGTTGAATTGCTTACTGCTAAGCGCGATTTATACTTAGCATACTAAAAATCTATCTATTGCATTCCGGAATCGGACTCTGAAGATAAAATGACTGATAATTTTCTTACAAAGTCACAAAGTATTTCTGATAATTTTCGATATGAATTTGTCCAAATCGTTGATGAGTTAAATATTTAATTCGATATTTCTCAAAAAAATATTTTGAGTCTATTTGGTTTTGTACCGATTTATATAATAGCATCATAATGTCACGCGAACTTTTTCTAGAAAACACTCATCCGCATCGGATTCAAAATTCACTAGCGACAGTGAGCTACAATCTAACCTTAAGTTGCCGCGTGTTGAACTAAAACAGTTTAAAGGCGATTTAAATGGTTGGCCTTTGTTTATAGAAACATTTAACATGTTAATTCACCAAAATAAAACATTGAATAACACTGAGCGCATGCAATATTTATTATCTTCGATGTTTGGAAAGGCACGATGTGTTTGTGTAGGTATTACACCTTCATCTAGAAATTACTTACCGCTTTATAACTCATTAATGGACAAATAACAGGATGATCGCGCCCTTGCATCTAATTATATAGACCAAATATTAGATTTTAAACCAATTTTCAATGTAAATTCAAACTCAGAGTCATTTATTGACAAATTTACAACAACTTACATCGCTTTAGAACAATTAAATATACATCATTTTAAAGAATTTATTTTCGTACATATTGGTATTAAGAAATTAGATTCAGGAACCGTAAAATCTTTTGAAACCGCTTATCGAAAACCGGGATTATATAATTGTGTTGAACCAGCAAATACTAAAAAAACTAATTTTAATTCTAAAATGTTCTATTGTCTACAAAGGTTTTGCTGAAGGGATGTACTGCGGCTTTTAAAAATGTATTTTATGTTGCCAAGTACTTTCTGACATAAGCTTAGTACTTGAATAACTGCATAACGGGCAATTACCTTACTTTAATGTTGCCAGAACATAACGTGGAAAGTAAAACGTGTCTGCATGAAATATTAGTTACTTAGGTTTACGTATCTATAAATCAATATGGCGAGGATTAGGATTCAGTATATTGATACTAACTCCAAATACATCAACTATCTAATGAGGAATAAAATTAAGCTATTACGAGATAACTTAGTTGCATTCAGACTTTGAGACATTTCCTTCACACAAACGTAATTTCTTTGAAATATGACACGAATACTTCCAAACTGATAAAATCCAGGTATTTATTAAAAGACAAAAAAAAAATTATAAAATAATGTTGATATTTTTAGTGTTACGGCGTATTTGCTATGATCATATCTCTATGTACACATATGTAAACTGTCTCACGAAGGAAGTCCCGCAGACAGGGTACTAGAGTCGTACAAGGAAATGATAGAATGATAAAATAATTGTAAAAGATTCCGAAATAATAGTATTAGTAAATACAATAATAGTATTTTTTTATTGCATGAGTTCAGCGGATAGGCAGATGTCCCACCTGATGGAAAGTAGTTTCCATCGCTTATGGACATTTACAACACCAAAGGTGCTACTAATGTGCTGCCGCTACCTAAAGGGAGGCTGAAACCTAACCAATAATGCTAGAACATAACTCAAGGTTGTTATGGCGGTATGCTCTAGACCAGGGGTAGTAGCCATCTAAACGGGCAAATATCTTACCACCTGGCTAGGAGTTGTTTAGCCGCCTCTTACGAGATTGTATTTTTTCTCCGTTCCTGCACGGATAAAAATATAAAATTTACATTAAAACATTTAAATTAATAATTTAATTTTACAGTCACTGTCAACGGACACTTTATTAATATAGCAGCCAAAAATCTGCAGTTATTTCGTAAACAAACGTCAACAAAGTGTTTTCCACACAAACCCATAAAAACCATTTGGAACGGATTTCGTGTACGTGTATCTTCCTGTTTTTAAAAATAACGTTACTATTCTGTCAGTGAGGTATATAAAGGAAAGATTATGTGGGAAGGGTATCACGTTTTCCGCCAATCTCGTTAGTATCGTGCAATATTTGGAAAAACAAACTTTTTATATGCAAACACAATACAGATTTCCTCGAGTCCCATGGACGTAAGCTTTCATCCAACTCTACTTTTGTCTTTATTACACACGGAATTATAATATTTTAGGTTGTTTATTTTTTTTCGAATTTTTAGGATCTGGGTTTGTATTCTTATTATAACATATGCTGATTTTAAGCGGAATTTTTCGGATATCCAAACGAAATGACAAAAAAGGGTTCTATATCATTTTTTCATGTCGTCAACCATGAAAATTAGATAATGTGGATGTGCTCCAATGGTAAGGGAAGAACTATGGGCCAAGCGTTACCCTACATTTTCTTAGAGTATTTTTTTTAATTCCACAAATGACTATTCATTCATTAAAATGTGAAAAAACACATGATACATGTTGCATTACATTTACGCACTCTTTTGCTATTATCGAAATAAAATAAAAATACGTACTTTTTAAATCTTCCTTATAGGCGTGATGAACCAAATCCACAGGTGGAACAAGACTGTGATGTAAGTCCCTCGCAGCTGCAGTAAGCCATGCAGCAATATCTGAGCACGCACAACTCACAAAGTTCCTGCTTTCTGAAGCTGCTGCATGTGCTTGTTCATTGCTAACAGCCATTCCGGATATAAAGACGCTAAAAAGGTTGTTATTGAAATTGATTGAAACTTGAAAATTATATATTTTCTTAAGTTATATAAAGAAAATATTATATCATTATTAACCTATATATATAATATTTGAAATGATACTTTGAGTTTAAATGATACGACTTCTATAGTCGCCAGATAGACGTATTAAAGGCGATTTGACAGATATTAACAATTAAAGAAAATTATATTAGTAGAAGTTTTAATACAAAATCAAGAAATGCCGAAACTTTTGAAGGTAACCTAGAGATATCCATAAACAGTATATCCTTTTACAATCACTTGGTAAGAATGGATCGATATTATACCGAATTATCAAAAAACAATCCTAATTTTTACATTTTCGAGCCAAATTTCCAAAAATTCCGCCTGAATTTAAATAAAAATAATAATAAATAGATAGTAGACTTTTGTTTTTTCCTAGTTTTTTTACATTCCAGTTCATTTATGTTCTTATACCTTTTTCTAAATACTCTTAATGCTTATAATTATACGTCCCTAAAATCTCTTATGTTAATCTTGTTTTTGTATACATAGTTTTAAGTTACAATCTAGGTTTACACTATTATATTCTGTAGCTCTGTACTGTCAAGATTGTAATTTGTTATGTGCACTAACAGATGAAAAAAAAAGGCTAAAACATGAAAGTGAAAACGCGATACTTGATCATAAATGACGTTATTAAATGTTTATCTGTTTAAAAAGCTGTCTCGAATAGACTTCGATATGGATTTCAATGAAAATTTTAGGAATTAAAACAAGTAATTTATCTTAAATTTTAATGTATGATCTATTTGTATATTTTGATACAAATAGAATATATACAATATAGTACACACAAATAGACAAAATATATAAATACTAGAGTTTATCCTGCGGCTGCGCCGCGGGTCAAACTATGGTGCGTCCCTACCTCTTGTTTAAAGAGCAGGCGTTAATACAGGTTACATTGTATTAAATTTTTATGTTAGTGCTATTTGCCCCCGGAAGATTCACTTCATTTTATATCGCAAACTATCCCATCTCCCGGGATTCAAAGTATCTATTCCCATTTTCGGTATTAAAACTACATATTATGTACAAAATTATACCCAATCAACCAAAATAACCAAATTGACTAAAATGGCCAAATTGACTGAAATGACCAAATGGCTAAAATTACCAAAATTACCGAATCGACAAAAGTGACCAAATCGACCAAAATGACCAGTGACCACAATAATAAAAAAAACAAAACCTATCCTACTTTCTGAGATTGACCTTTACATAAATGTATCTCATTATCCAGAACGCACAGTCCCCTGTCCACCCACGGTATTAAAAATTACTAGTATACTAAATTTCAGCCAAATCGGTCTAATAGCTTTTCCGTAAAATCATAACAAACAGAGAGACAAATACATTTTTATCATGGAAATTGTCCCATTTTTCGGGTTAAAAAGTATCTTGTGTTCATACTCGCTGTCGAAAATATGTATATACTGAATTTCAGCCGAATCGATCCGTAGTTTTTCCGTGAAAACGGAACATTATGAATGCGAAAGTAACTGTCTGTCTGTTCCATTTTCACGGAAAAACTACGAGACCTATTTGGCTGAAACTCAGTATATATATATATTTTCGATGCCGAGAATGAATATGGGATACTTTTATCCCGAAAAATTGGATAGTTTCCGGGATAAAAATATATTTGTCTCTCTGTTTGTTATGCTTTTACGGAAAAACTAATGGATCGATTTGGCTGAAGCATATATGTAAATTTAATACCGAGGTTGGACACGGGATATATATATTTTCCCGTGCATATATTTTGGGATAGATTTATGTAAAGGGTATTCCAGAAATTATGATAGGTTTTTTATTTGTGGTTTGCCATTTTCGTCGTTTTGTTTATTATGGTCAATTTGGTCGTTTTGGTTGTTTAGGTAGTTTTGGTCGTTTCGGTAGTTGTGGTAGTTGTGGTAATTTTGGTAGTTCTGGTAGTTTTGGTAGTTGTGGTAGTTTTAGTAGTTTTGGTCGTTTACGTAGTTTGCAGATAGACGGGGGATATATAAATAAAACTAGAACGGGTTGAAATAGGTGAGAAAAGTTTATATGGGAAACCAATAATTTCTCAAGTTTATAGATATAAAAATTCATATTCTATAAAAAAATGCAATACTAACTTGATTTGTCTGAATACCGAAAATGGAAATAGATACTTTTCATTCATGGAGATGGGATAGTTTGCGATATAAAATGAAGTAAATCTTCCGAGGGCAAATAGCACCAACATAAAAATATAATACAATTTCACATGTATTAACGCCTGCACTTTAAACAAGAGGCACGCACTAGAATTTAAACCGCAGCGCAGCCGCGGGGTAAGCCCTAGTGCTATAATATTTCTAATTAAAATTACTGCCATGTAGGGGCAAAATGAAAACTTTTATTTAACAGTCCCGCGCGAATGAAATCGCTGGTATAGGCTAATAAAATATAAAAGTTTAAGAACTTTAAAGCTTATTATACAAATAATAACAAATTGCATAAAATTGCGAGTAGAGCGTTAATATACACATTTATACTGTCACGCCTGTTTCCCCTTGGGGTAGGCAGATACGATGGATCGCCACCTGCTGCGATCCTGACAAACACTTTTCGCTTTATCAACTTTCATTAATCTCTTCATACATATTAGGTTGGGGAAAAAGTTTCTTCGCATTTTATATAAAAATTCAAAAGGTTTTTTTTATAAAGTTTATTTACATTTGACTAAAGTATGTAGGTGCCATTTTGTTGGATAACTTTTTGCCATCTTGTAGGTAGGAACGTGATCTCATTGCTATAAAAAATTTGGGGCTTCTGATCAAAAAACTGCCACAAGTGGTTTTGGCAGTCCTCTCGTGATGTTAACCTGACACTGCCTAAGGAATTCTGCAGAGACCGAAACAGGTGAAAATCTGAAGGTGCAAGGTCAGGACTATACGGCGGATGCATTAACACCTCCCAGCCAAACTCTCGTATTTTTTGCTGAGTGGCTAAAAATGTGTGAGGTCTAGCGTTATCATGGTGAAAAACCACACCCCTTCTGTTGATTAATTCCGGCCGCTTTCTCTCAACTTTTTGCTTTAATTTCATCAGTTGTTCGCAGTACAGTTCAGAATCGATGGTCCTGCCTGGCGGTAACAGCTCATAATGGATAATGCCCCTCCAATCCCACCATACACACACAGCATCACCTTGTTGCGATTTAACCCGGGTTTCGCCACAGTCTGTGAAACCTGACCGGCCTTTGACCACGATCTTTTTCACACGTTCTTGTCGTACGTGATCCACTTTTCATCATCAGTTATCAGCTTCTTCAATAATGGTTCGGTTTCATTACGTCGTAATAAAGAATCACAAATGAGTACACGGTTCATTAGGTTTGTTTCAGTGAGCTCATGAGGTACCCAAATATCGAGCTTTTTTGTGTACTCAGCTTTTTTCAAATGCGCCAAAACCGTTTTGTGGTCAATTCCCAGTTCTCCAGCTACATCGTAACTACTAATATGCCGAACTTGCTCCACTTTTTCAAAAATGGCATCAATTTTGTCCGTAACAAGGCGACCAGAGCGACGTGCATCTTTGATATCAAAATTTCCGGATTGAAAACGCTTAAACCAAATTTGTGCTACTCTCACAGATACTGCATTAGGTCCATAAACATCACAATTTTTTCGCGGCTTGTGTTGCATTTTTACCTTTTTTGTAGTAAAATTTTAAAATGTATCGAATTTCTTCATTAGATTCACTCATTTTAACAATAAGAAAAACAAATGAAAATCCCACATTTTCCTAATTTGAATTTGAAATTGTCTTCTTTAAAATTAAAACTTTTTAATGATACCAATACCAGCCAGATACAAATGGTATAGCCAAAGAGATCTTATTACAAGTTCATACATACTATATGCGAAAAGACTTTTTCCCCAACCTATTATATGTTTATTAAAAGTGGTTGATTATTTACCTGACCTTTCGTCACAATATATTCAACTTGATTAAGGCGAGTGGGTACGTCGCGGTCTACATAATATACATAAATATATTATGTAGTTTAGAGTGTTAATATTTCAAGCAAATTAATCCGTTCTGGTCAACTTAAGATATAATTATGTTGTTTAAATAATTTTCATTTCAAAAGTTAATACAGAAAGACGAAAGGGTTGAATCAAATGATTTTTTTATTTGCACCGGCATCCCTCGTTAGGTGAAACAATTTTAATGAACGGGAAGGGTTACTCAAAAGAAAAGTTGCGAAAGAGGATAATATTGCAAATTATTATGATGGTTATTTGCATGCTTTATTTAGATTTGTACTAAGGTATTACGCAGCTTGGTTGTTATTAACTTCAGTTTTGTGCTCTTATTGTTCGCATAAAACTTTCTGAGTTTATTAACGGATGGCTTCAGACTTTAAACGAGGGGAGACTAATGCATAAACATGTTTATATGGCAGAAAGAGAGAAAATACAATACAATGTCCAGGGGTTTATTATAAAATGCACAGACTAAAATATAAACTAAAGCGGTTTAATTTATAACATGATTTCACCTAACATTTACTATACGGGAGTAACAAACGACTTTATGCAGCATATAAAATAACTTTAAAAATACTTCTACAACCTTAAGTTATATCATTAATAAAGTTTCACTACTAAAATTACTTCAAAACTTACCAGCATATAAGTAAGACGAATAAGGTAACAACAACCAGTCCTCTGTTATTGCAATTTAAGTCTTCTGGTTCAGGAAATAAGGCTCCAGCTTCTGCTTCATCGTCGCATGTACTTGAAAATAGAGCTAGTATACCCAATATCATCAAATAGCAGGGTATAATAAGAGATATGCATATAAACACAACGATGAACGCCAGGAATGTTGACTCAATTTTTATCGACTGAAAGAGAAAAGAACATAATTATTATACGGTACATATACAAGATAACTTAGTGTTCAAATATATATTGTTTATTATTTTTTTCAAAGCCTATGATGAGATACTGTTATGAATTTTTTACAGATATTGGTTCTTTAGGAGCTGGATGTAATGTCAGAATTCCTACATGCTATCTGTCGGAGATTAACGCAGGCTACATTTCGCGGAAATATTTTTAATTAATAAAATATGTATTTTCTTCATATCCAGTCTCTAAACTACCTGCATTCTAAATTTGAATAATAATAAATTGTTTACATAAGATGCATAAATCCATAAAACATTTTGAACAATTAAGTTAATTATAAAAAAAAATAAATGTCAGTCAGCCAGTTTTTAATTTAAAAGTCTAATTTACATATCTGCATAATTATACTATTTTATAGTAGGATTTGCACGTGGCTTCATCCACGTTTGACAGTTAACGTAGATTACGGTTATTTAGCCTGTATTTAAAATCCATTTTCAGCAGGGCAACGGATTTTTTACTATGAAAATACATAAATTCCGAAAATTTCCGTAAAAATCCGGAATTTTACTAAAGGCATATATAGCTACATCTGTAGTAAAGATGGCTAATAAATATAGAAACTGTCATATCAAGCACTACTGGCGCGTGCCAGTTGTACAACTGCTACAGGTGCTTAATATATTATTTCTAAAGCTATTGAAGTATTTGCGCAACTAAAAAGTTTTTTTTTAACAAAACAAAACCGACTTCACATTAAAAACCAAAAAATAAATATTTAACTTACTTCTTTCTACAGCATCTTGATCTTTTTAGTGTGAAGGCAGTTTTGTTTTTGTTAAAAAAAATGAATAGCCTCAATGATACAGACAATTTAGATTCTTTTAATATTATATATTATTATAATTATTCTATAGAGCAATCTGCAGCCAGTGCCAACATATTTTTGTTTGATGTAACTGGATTTTAATAAAACTTGTTCCTACATATACAAGGTCGCGGGAAAATAACAAATAAAAATATTCAAGTTCATTCTCATATTATATTATAAGTACTTCTAAGTATGCAGTATTGATAAATCAATTTTGAAGAGGTCCTATGTATATAGTCTTGAATTCTGTCGTTTCCTTTCTTGTGTAATGGCTGTAACTGTATTTATATCAGGCTAATATTCTAGAACAAAACTGATACTAAAAATAAATTCTTTATATAAGTTATAGTGCTTTGGGATTTGTTTCTGGAACAAAAAAAAGCTTAAAAAAAAACGATTTGAATTAGATTCGTTTAGTATATTTTGAGATATGGGGGCTTCTGTATAAATGCTTTTTAGTTAGTTAAATGACCAAGAAAACGTTCGTAAAAACAATCACCTTTACGGAACCCTTCATTATAATAATGTAATTTGACCCATTTTTATTGAAATTAATCTATAGATATATAATTACTTCACCTCACTGACTGACTGACTGACTGACTGACTGACTGACTGACATGACTGACTGACTGAATGACTGACTGACTGACTGACTAACTGACTAACTGACTAACTGACTGACCGACTGAACGACTGCCTGACTGCCTGACTGCCTGACTGCCTGACTGCCTAACTGACTGACTGACTGACTTACTGACTGACTGGCATATCAATGCACAGCCCATAACACTGGAGCTAGGACCGTCAAAATTTACATACGGATTCTTTCCATATTTTCTTAGTGCACCCCGCACTAAGAAAATATTTTAGAAAATTCATCCAATTAAGATGAAATCATCAATTAAGGGGGTGAAAAGGGGGAAGAAAGTTTGTATGAATATCCGTCATTTTCTAAGTAGCATGAATAGAGAGTGCTAAGAAGCATGAATTGAAGCAAGAATTTTATACAACTGCTTCTGGCTAGAAGTAAATGTACACAAATGACGGCGTTTTTGGAAATTCAACACCGAACGTGGTTAAAAAGTTGTAGCAAGTTTCCTCAAGCTATGACTATTTTTAATGTACACGAGCGAAGCCACAAGCAATAGCTAGTTTTTATTATACAAATGAACATAAAATAATAACAATCCTTAGATACAGAAAAAAGCCAACAGTAATTAAGGGATGACCAATGTGTTTTGTCAGAAAGAGAAATGTGCTCTTGAGCAAATGAGAGGAGGGAATCTCTTCAGTGATATCACTCTAATAGCCCTGACATTATGTTGGCAGCTCTGATAACATAAACGTCCCTAAATATTGTAATTATGCTTGAGTAAGTGGACGATACTTATTATTTTAACAGATCGCATAAATATAATAAATATGTTAATCTGAAAACATTGTTAATACAATGACGTGTGATGTGACTTTTATAATAGAGCTTATAGCATAATTCAGGCCAAATAGAGGAAGGGGGAAATCATCAGTCAGCACGACCTGATGTTTTCATTTGCATTGAAATCAAAAAGATAATATTCAAATTTCAAATTGTGGATCTTTGTCTTATGGTAAACAATGTAGTTTTTGGAGCAACCTGAGAAATCACATTCTATCCTTGCAGGAACAGAGAAAGTGGCAGGTGGCCTGTCGTAAGAACTAACAAAACAATCCTAAGCTGTTGTGTTCCGGCATCAGTGGCCAAGTTTCATACCCCTTTTCGAGGCCGATAACATATTGGTAGCACTTTTGGTGTTGCAAATGTTCATAAGCGACGCTAACTACCACCCATCAGGTAGGTCCTCAGCCTGTCTGCTATAATCTAGCAATAAAAAGAAATAGGCAATATTTTTATGCAAAGATATGAATTATATCTTTGCATAGAAAATCTTGACTATTAACAATCCATATCTTCAATGATTATCCATTAGGAACATAATGTTTGCCTACTTCTTTAGGTTTCTAAATTAATTTAGACGAGAATGGAGTTCTTATAAAAATTTCATTTTTATCTGTCCGTGTTGGAATCTTTGCTGAAAACAAACAACATTTACAACCGGTTCCTATATCTTGCTATTCATTCATTTGCTTCAAATTCTAGTTAAAAATTGACATTTATTCATCTTTAAATTCTAATTAAAAAGTGCTGCCAATTTTATTCTAACAATAAAGTAAACGCATGGACAGTACGTTTTTTAAATTCAAAAGTTTTTATGCAAAATAATTTCCACTAGAACACTTTTTGAAGGTCATACATATAAGTTAAATTTAATTTTACTTCCTATTCTATGTACACAGCTTCGCAACGTGTTAATGCTGTTAAGAAGAATAAGCGGCAAGGAACTCCCCAGCTAAACGTCTAGCTAAAAAATGTTTTTCTTTATGTTTCTTATTCTATTTATATCTTCTATCCATGCAGGAACGAAGAAAGAATACAATTTCCTGCGGCCGGGCGGCCTGTCGTAAGAGGTGACAAAACAACCCACAGCCAGGTGGTAGGACATTTGCCCGACTGGATGGCTACCACCCCTGGTCTAGAGTATGCCGTCATAACAACCTTGAGTTGTGTTCCGGCGTTAGTGACCAGTTTTCAGAACTCCCTTAAAAGAGCAGCAGCGCATTTGTAGCACCTTTGGTGTTGCAAATGTCCATAGGCGATGGTAACCGCTTTCCAGCAAGTGGGCCGTCTGCCTGTCTGCTGAACTCATGCAAATAAAAAAAGGTCGTTTTTTTAAGATAAAGTAACCTGGGTTTAGATATTGTTATAATTGTCCCGTGCTGATTGTGAAGGAAAACATTGTGAGAAAACCTGCACAGCGAGATACTACTATGCAAAATTTTCTAATCCCAGTGGACAAGCCTGGTGGAAATATCATCCATTTCCCCGAAATGACGATGCTTTTATTCCAGCAAAAGGACGATTATGGTTTAATAATTTTAAAAGTTATTTTAATTTTTCATAGATCTTAATCTATATATATATATATATATATATATATATATATATATATATATATATATATATATATATATATATATATATATATATATATATATATATATATATATATATATATATATATATATATATATATATATATATATATATATATATATTTATTTATGTCGTTTAATAATAGTTGTTATTTGGAGAGTGCCAGTTTTATCGTGTCTCAGGAAGCGATGCTTTTAAAATGTCAATGTCGTATAACGAAAATGTTGACAATGTCTTAATTTAAAGTATAATTTTTAAATAATATTTTAAAGTCTTAAGAGATTTTGAACAGAGTACATTAAAACTATCTTAAGTTTCCTTTATTTTGCTATAATATTTTAGTTTAATAAATCATGTAGATAGATATAACATAAACATTATTTTAGAAGTACATTTTATTAATATTATTTGATTTTGATTTTAAAGTAAGAAACTTATATTTGTCTAAAAATTGAAACATGTTTTTATTATAACTAAATAAACTTACTGGCGGTCCATAAGGCTTCATTTACATTTGCATTAGTTAAGTAGTTAACTTGCAAAATTGGCAAGTTAACACCTTATCATCGTATGGACAATTTCCAGTTAAATAATAAATTGTCGATTAAATAGATATCTGTCCAAACGAGCACTCAACTCACTACATTCACAAGGTTGCTAGCTACAAAATGTAAATCAGGCTTTAGTCTAACAAATATTAGTTAACAGTAGTGTCTGATGAGAAAGATAATTTTGGAAGCAAAAAAAGTTTAGTGATCTAAAAATCTGTTTGGTTGCTATCTATAACAATAAAAAATCTAATGACTGTTGGTCTTTGGGATATCTGATGAAAACGAAGTTTCGAAGAACATCGAAGAAATTGTATAGTAAGGGCTAAATTACAAGACTTTCTAATTTCAAAACACGGTATGTTATTAAACTAAATTTCGAAATTCTAATTAATATACAGCGGTCAGCATTTTTCGTTTCGGTTACACTTTTTTTCGTCTAGCTCCCATTTGTTATTTTAGATTCTTTCCAATAAAATTGAAGTGACCGTCTGTGATTTGACATTTAATTGCAAATTGCTATTTGTCTAATTCTAATTTTTTTTATTTGTTAATTTCAAAATTTGTATCGAATAGCCTCCGAAAAGGCTTATTGGATTTTAATGAAAATGTTAGTAAACAAACAAGAATATTATCATCAATTCTCATATTCGCACCATTTCGATATCTTGCACAATTCAGAATATTTAAGAACCATATGCAAGTCGTTGTTCATTAAAAATTGCAGCATGTTCTCCATCGTATATATAGTCTATCCCAGATGTTTTTTCAAATACCTTCAATGTACAAACACAAAATATTTAGAATTTTATAATATTATAGAAGTCGTGGTATATTGTTACAATTACCACGTGCTAACAACAGTGAAGGAAAACATCGTGATGCAACCCGTATATCGAGATAGCCGATGACTCAAACCTGCCAAGTCGCTTAGGACAAGCGTGGCGGGTATACTCTGGGGAGTTTATGGGCTGTTATTATTATTATTAAGTACTATATTTATAACTATTACTGGCATCTATCGGGTATCGTAATCAACGTGCTGCGTTGCATCTTACGCGAACGAAGTCCCTGTCACAACTAGTAAAAAATACGGTACGGTCGTAACAGCCATTTGATGTACAGATTGATAGAGAACTGTTTATTGTACATCATTGTAGAAAAACTTGATGCATACAAAGTATCCAAGACAATCAATTTTATAAAAAAGTAATTTGTCCTTGATTTAGTCTTAGAGCCAAATTTTTGTTGTTTAATAGCAGAAAATTATTAGCCGTCCAGGAAACAGGTAATCAAAACACGTTGGACATTTATACTTATATAAGTTGTGTTTTAACTACACAAACATTTATATACCTAGTCTACTTAATTAACAATTTAAATATTTTTTGAAAATATTTCGACTTGATGCTAAATTCTGCACGACATATTGTTGACATTAAAATAGTTCAACGTGTCTATTGAATGAAAATCGACCAGCCTCAAAAGTGTTGAACATTAGCTGCTTGGTTGTAGTATTTGACCACGGAACCCTTTTATGAAACTCAAAATATGTTTAAAAATAAAAACTATGTACACACGTTTCATCTCTCAATTACATCTAGCCAGCTTTAATTTTTGTTTTTATCGCAATATTACTGCACTATTTATACGGCAACACATAGAAAATACCTTTTAGTCCAATTTCATCCATATAGGCATCAATCCATAGACAGATAGAAATGCAAAAATGTTACCGTAATAAAGTACTAGTATTTAATTATGTAATTGCTAAGTCGTGGTATCGTAATATGTCTAGTGCACGGCTCCCAAACTCAAATGGCGCGGTTTTGAAACCGGGCCGAAACGCATGCACCACTTAGGCATTTTTCACACCTAATGTGCATATTGTTACAATTACCACGTGCTAACAACGGTGATGGAAAACATCATGATGAAACCTGCACATCGAGATAACCGATGTGTTAAACGTACCAAGCTGCCTTGGACAGCCGTGGCGGGTATAATGTCCATTCCCCTATAGTGGGAGGCCTGAGCCCAGCAATGGGACGTATATGGGCTGTTATTATTATTATTATGTGTAATTATGGTGGCGTAAAGTAAACGTTACTCTCTTACAACACTATATATCCTTACTTAAAAAGTAGCAGTAACTAGTAATAAACGTCTAAATAATATTATCGTATTCTAATTGAACCCGGTACCGCTGAACGCAATTCGCAACCTAAACCACTACACATAGTGGAAACAGATAACAGCTGAACCTTCAGCTGAGTGCAGCTCGTAAGAGCGAAGACCATAACTTGTGGGAGAAGATCAAAGGTTCCATCTTATCCATAAAACTCTGGTCGTGTCCCCCACAGTAATTCGTAATCATAGCTTCATTAATATTTTTTATACTATGAACGCGCTATTTGATTAGAAAATCGGTCAAATGTGTAGGTCCACAGATAGTGTCCCGGAATGGTTTTTCCCATTTGGCTACCGGGCCCTAAAAGAGTATGTAAGCATGAAACTTGGAGGAAGTTTAAAAAAAAAAAAATATTATCTTATTGTCACCAACTAACGCTGAAAGTGTTTTTCAAAATCGGCCAGCTTTACATTTTCAAAAGCCTTTTAGCTCATAAGTTTGTTGTAGTTAATGACACACATTTCACCGAATATTGACTTAATATTACTTTTTCGAAATATCATTAATATTTTATAAGATCTATTTAACAATACCTCAAAAGGCATGCATGTCCACATTTTTTTTAAAAATCATTGATGACCTTTCCTTGTTTATACTGTCTACCATTTTACTACACAATTGGACGTATAAAGGCATGTAGAATGTACCTTCAACCAGTAGCCTAAGAATAAAATGGTTCTGATTTAATGCCGACAGACGGATAGCTAATGAGCATGATGAAATTTAAAGGGTTCCATTTTTCTATTGACTGAACCCTAAAAAGCTGTTTAACGTTATATACAATTGAACGAGAACTAAATTGCGCTGTAATCTAGTCGATACTAAATTACGAGCAATGAGTAAAATGTACATACAATATTACAAACTGTAGTACTCGAAGTGCAGTTAAATCAAAACAAAACCAAAACGGTTTAGATGATATTTTAATTTAAATACTGTGTGACAAACATGTGTGGCATGTTTTTTATATATTTTGGTTTGAAACACCTGACAAGGATTCAGTCATCAAAAATATTTTCGTGGCGCTGAACGTGTTTAGAAAATCTTTAATGGAATAATCATGATGTTTAATTTGAGATTTTTTGTGATCTTCAGCGTTTACTTAGTTTCTCACGAAAGCTATGCGAGAGTCGTGCGTAAGTTATTAACTATATTGTTTTCAAGAGTTTATTTTACTTTTGACGTTTGTACGTCTATTAAGTTACATATTTATTGACAATAGAGCCTACATGAAACATAACATAATTGTCGTTCTTTATTGTTGTGGGTGACATAATAGTGATATTCTGGGAGTCATGTAACGCACAGACTATTAAACCATCGCCACTATAAGTAAATAAATGTAAATAGTAATGGATCTGAAAATAAAAAAAATGTTCTACTTTATGGAAAAATGTTTGATTAATACTTATTTATAAATGAAGTCGATTTTTATAAAAAGTTCAGTCGGTAATGCATAATTGATTCGTCATCGACCCGTCAAAAATAAAATAAATGCTTGGAAAGGGTATAATATTTAATATTTCTCCAGTAAAATAAACATATAGTCGTGGTGGTTGCACTGAACCACTGTGAAGATACCCGCGTCTCATTGGGGTACCCTGTCAGAGTACATGAACTTTATGTGATAACGATAAAGGAAAACATTTCGAGCTAACTTGTTCGTAGAGTTAACAGATGAGTGAAACCCACCAATCCGCCTTTTACAAGCATAGCGGGTTCATTACCTTGAAATGGAAAGGCGCGCGTCTAGCAGTTGGACATTTTAATGCTGTACTGGAGATTTGCCATTTCTGAAAGATGACTTTGTAACCGTAACACTTGTTGTAGGTGGTTTATAATATATTGATACCGCCGTGATTTATAATTGTTTACATAATTATTTTACTTTATTTTCTGAATCTAATAATTGTATGAATACGTGCGTTATACCAGAAAGACAGCTTAAAACATCCATGGCTGTCGCTACGATTAGAATTTACTGGGTTACTATGACTTCCAAATAATTTATTTTGTATTAGATTTGTTACTTGTTAGTAATAAAAAATACTTAATTGCTTGAACGTCCATATTAGACTTTGTAATAATTTCACTAATATTAAACTTCTCATTTAGAGGGGTGCCCCGTATACGGTGGAGGAGCGAGATGGAATGCTAGGGGCTAGTGTTGTTCCTCGCAGGCCTAGGCCCGTTTGTTACTGTTGAAAATTTGTATATATTCTTTGTACGTTTCGGGAAACGTTTGGGACATCTCTTATTGCACAGCGCCATCTATTGGCTTATAAGTGTTCCACTACACCCAATTATAAATATTAAAGAATAGCAATGGATAAGATTATAAGAAAAACAAAATGATTATTTAAGTTTTTCATTGTTCAATTTTTACAATCTTTTTATTAAGTAACAGTTGCTTTGATATAAAATCATCATCATTTACTATCATTATACTAATCGTTTCCGCTAATGTTTCACATAATAAGCAGTGTAATGACCATTTCGATATGAATCAATAAAATATGCAGATTTAGTCTTATTTAGTAGTTCATGAGGTTATAATGAATGCCATAACTAAAGATTTGACTCTAGTGAATATAATATTGGAAATGTTCACAGCTGACTTCATCAAGCCATGTCCTGTATTGACAAAGGAATGTTTAGAGTCGACAGTTCGAGCCATCTTACCTGACTTTGTAAAAGGGTCAGCCTCTGCAGGATTAGAAACGCTGGATCCTTTGTTCATAGATCATGTGGAGCTGATATTGCCTGGTAATTTAAAGGTGGATTTTGATAACGGTACTGTGCAAGGACTTGGGAAATGTCATGTGGAATCTATCAGGTTAGTTTTTATTCTTCCCATACAGGGAGGCCAGAATAGCAACGTTCAAAATAAAGAATTAGTTAGTTTACATGAAGGGGTACCCGACTATACATGTATGTTTCACCAATTTTTTAATTTTTCGTGTTATTAATATTTTAATGATTTTTGGGAGATTTAGACCGCAGCGGCTTTGAATAATTTTATATTACTTTTTAGTATGATGATTTGGGAGTTTTATTTATGCAACTAAGTCCTTAAGAATTGCACTTTTACACGTAAAGTAAAATAATCAATATCCTAACACCAAGACAAGTTACAAAATTTTACTTAAAACTGAAAAATACTGTTTCGAATGAATCAGGCTCGAATTTTCAATCTAAATTTAAAAATTGAAAAAGCAACTTCATAGTTTCGAAGTATCTTTAAATACTGCGCATAAGTCTAAGCTTTCATATTAATGCAAAAAGTTCCCATAATAGGCAATTTTTCTTTTAACCTGCCTTCAAACGTGCTGAGGTGGAAATCTCCAGAGTTAAAAATTTTGTTGAAAAAATAAAATTGGGCTATTTAACCGACTTCAAAAAGGAGGTTCTCATTTCAATTCGTCCGTATGTTTTTATTTGTATGTTCGTACTCGATTTCTCCCTCAATTGTGGACCGATTTTCAAAAATTTCTTTTATTCGAAATTGTATATTCCCGAGATGGTCTCATAGTCACCAAGTCAGGATCTAATGAGTGGATCGGAGGGAAATCGAGAGCAACCCTTGGTGATGAGCACCTAACAGCTGTATATCAAAATAGATTTTTAATCCTTTGATTGAAATAATACATTTCATAATTCTAAATTCTTATTATTTAGTTTGTAAAAAACTGATTACAATCAAAATTAAAGTTGTAGTTGCCGATATCCGTTAGAAATGTTTTTTTATTCAAGCTACGCATTATAATTAAGCAGTTAAACTTCTTATGTTTGTTAAAAGAATACTAAGTTTACTTTGTTTTTATTTTTATTTGAAGTATATTTAATTAGGCAAAGATTTATAAGACTCTTCAATTAAGAAGAACAAATTTAATTCAATTTCTATCACATTGCATTTTAAGGCTTACATGTTCCTAACTAAAATAAATGACCATGAGTATATAAAAACCTAATTTTATTTTAAGATTATGATATAAATATATGATTTCTATTAATTTCAAAATAGGCCAAGTATATTTGACTTTTATCTTGCACCGAATGTTCGGCATTTAAACCAAAATATATAGTTACTTATGTAATGAAAATGATGTTTCAGGTAAATATTTATTTTATTTGCGTCAATGTTTATCTATCTGACCATCGTCAGTACAATAATATCAAGGCATTTGAATCCCTACAAATGCAACAACACGCTATTATCTACTTAGTAACAGGAAACAATACTATTTTTCTTTGTTACAGTTTCGAGAATGACGAAGGAATATTCAATTTTCTTTGCAACATTACGGTCAAAGGAAAATACAAAGCTAAGGGAAGTCTTCTAATTGTGACAATTAATGGAGACGGCGATGCAAGAGTAAAGTCTAGTAAGTTATTATTTCAATAATGGCCGCTTCAAAATCTAATAGCCTAGTAATAATAGCATCTGGATCATAATTCATCAATTGGCTTAGATCAGGTTTTTTTTTACTTTGCATATTATCACATCCAACCTCTGCTAAAAATTAACGAAAATAATAAAATATCTTCACATCAAACTAAAGACGTACTGTTGACAATCCACTATGAAAATGGTGGTTATCCTATTATATAAAGATCTTAGCAGTAAAAATTCGTGGTTTGATGTTACATGTCACAGTGTCACCGTCTATCGTCGACAATTGAATAAATATTCCATCATTACAACTTTTTAATAAATCACCTCTGGTTATAAGTGTTTATAATTATGGTTCAATAACTAGGTGACCCGTGCCCACTTCGCTGAGCATCAGAAAACAATTAAAAAATACTTATTATTAATCACAATCAAATATACCCTATGTTACTCAGGAATAATACAGCTTTCCACTGGTGAAAGAATTTTCAAAATCAACTTAGTAGATCCAGAAATTACCCCCTACAAGGTCACAGACTCACAAACTTTACCTTTTTATTTTTGTCAAGTTTAATTACCTACTAAGCGAATTCAACATAGTAGGTTGGGGAAAAAGTCTTTTCGCATATAGTATGTATGAAATTGTAATAAGATCTCTTTGGCTGTATGTACCATTTGTATCTGGCTGGTTTTGGTATCATTAAAAAGTTTTAATTTTAAAGAAGACAATTCCAAATTCAAATTAGGAAAATGTGTGATTTTCATTTGTTTTTCTTATTGTTAAAATGAGTGAATCTAATGAAGAAATTCGATACATTTTAAAATTTTACTACAAAAAAGGTAAAAATGCTACAAAAGCCGCGAAAAAAAATTGTGATGTTTATGGACCTAATGCAAGTATCTGTGAGAGTAGTGCAAATTTGGTTTAAGCGTTTTCAGTCCGGAAATTTTGATATCAAAGATGCACGTCGCTCTGGTCGCGCTGTTACGGACAAAATTGGTGTCATTTTTGAAAAAGTGGAGCAAGATCGGCATATTAGTAGTTACGATGTAGATGGAGAACTGGGAATTGACCACAAAACGGTTTTGGCGCATTTGAAAAAAGCTGGGTACACTAAAAAGCTCGATATTTGGGTGCCTCATGAGCTCACTGAAAGAAACCTAATGAACCGTATACTCATTTGTGATTCTTTATTACGACGTAATAAAACCGAACCATTTTTGAAGAAGCTGATAACTGGTGATAAAACGTGGATCACGTACGACAAGAACGTGCGAAAAAGATCGTGGTCAAAGGCCGGTCAGACTTCACAGACTGTGGCGAAACCCGGGTTAACTCGCAACAAGGTGATGCTGTGTGTATGGTGGGAATGCCCTTGCATTATTCATTATGAGCTGTTACCGCTAGGCAGGACCATCGATTCTGAACTGTACTGCGAACAACTGATGAGATTAAAGCAAAAAGTTGAGAGAAAGCGGCCGGAATTAATTAAAAGAAGGGGTGTGGTTTTTCACCATGATAACGCTACGTCTCACACATCTTAAGCCACTCAGCAAAAATTACGAGAGTTTGGCTGAGAGGTGTTAATGCATCCGCCGTATAGTCCAGACCTTGCACCTTCAGATTTTCACCTGTTTCGGTCTCTGCAGAATTCTTTTGGCAGTGTCAGGTTAACATCCCGAGAGGACTGCCAAAACCACTTGTCGCAGTTTTTTGATCAGAAGCCTTAAAATTTTTAAAGCAATGGGATCACGTCCCTACCTACAAGATGGCAAAAAGTTATCCAACAAAATAGTACCTACATACTTTAGTCAAATGTAAATAAACTTTATAAAAAAACCCGTACCCCAGTGACGCCTAAATAGCATAAGCCTATCTAGCCGATTAAGGCGTGCGGCGACCACGCAACTTTTTTCTAATACTTCAATTTTTAAACTCGTGATATTTTTCGAATGGAATGTCCGAATTGAATAATTCAAAAAGTTGTATAAAGGTATTGAAGCAGCCTTGAAAATGAAGTAATTTATTTTGAAAGTATGAATGCCAAGCAAGATACAAATAAAGAGCTTTTTCGAGCGGCAGCGTTTTAATTAAATTTTTAAAATAAAAGAACACTTATTGTGGCAACTATAATAGCTAGACATATGCTGCTGTGACATTTTTTGTAAATAATGATGTGTTCTACAAAGTAGTAGTACATTATTTTGTTCTATCATCAATAGTTTTCGCAGCGCACGCGATTTTACTTAATTTTTTTATACCTTGGGTTATTTTTTATTAACTACTCTACGGACTAGAGTTCCGTACCCTTTTTTACAACTTAATTTCTATGAAAGTTTTTAGGTTTATACACGCTTATTGTTTATTTTGTTATTGTGTGTGACATTAATTTAGTGATTTTTATGTTGTAGTGTACCTTAAGAATAACTTATAATATTTTTTTTTTATATTTTTAATACTGAACTTATACTAATGTAGAGTGTATCTGTTACATACTGGTGTTGTATGTCTGTGGCATACCTTGGGTTACACTATTGGAGTTTTAATAAGGATCCCTAATTTTTATTAAAATATAATATAGCCTATGTCAACCGGGGATAGTGTAGCTTGCCAACAGCGACAGAATTTTTTAAATCGGTTTATTAGCTTCGGAGATTACCCCCTACAACGGCACAAACTCACAAACTTTACCTCTTTATAATATTAGTATAGATTTAAATATACATTATTCAATCTTTGGCAAAATGTGTGTAGCCAAGTTTTAAGTCCAGTTTGATCCGGCTCGTCGCTTATCACGCTTTGCTGAAGATTGGAGGTTGTTAATCATGTTTTTTTACAGGAGGTGAGAGTACCAGAGGCCCACGTATTCATTTCTTTTTTTTCCTTCACATTTTTTCTCAAACATCTCGCTTATGTTTGCATCACGAGGGAATTGATTCATGATGCGGTGCTCTGTACATGGGCAAAATATACGTAATAATTATAATTAATTGATTTTTCAGGATTCGATCCTACATCATTTAAATGTGACACGGGTGTCTTAACCATCACGACAAAAACACTTAGCATCAGTTACCTGTCTTCTAATAAGAACAAAATAAATAGCAACCATTAATTTGTTACAGACAATGTAGCCATGCAAATCAAAATAAAATTCCACGATGTAGTAAGGGATGGTGTAACCTATTACGAAATCAAGAACTTCGGTATCACATATAACTTAGGGGACAAGGTGACCTTCCAAGTGTCCAATTTATTTCAAGGAAGTCCTGAACTGAGTAAGTATAATTATGTTTCTTTGTAAACATTTTTACAAAAGTTAAAAATTAATCAATTATAGTTTCAGATTAAAATTAAATTCACATAGTGTTTAAAATCTTTAAAACGTAGATTTAATTATGTGTAACATTCGAGAAAATATATGAGAATAGTGTTAATAAATTATGTAAATGCATACAATAATATTCGTATGTAGCTAAAAACTATTTCTTTTATATTCATAATAATTTGTAGTGAAACTGAGTTTCTATGGATTAACTGTAAATTTTTTATGATTTTATACATATAGGAACTGTTTTTTTTAACAAATGTAGAAAGTTTACGCGGGTGAAGCCACGTGATGAGCCTTACAAATCTTAATTATGTTGTAGATATTGAAATATTATAAATTACACTTAATCATTTTACAGGTCAAGCAGTTTTACAGTTCTTAAATGAAAATTGGAAACAAGTGTCGGAAGAATTTGGCGGCCCTATCTTTCAAAATTTAATAGAGATTGTTTTTAAGATCTTAAAAAAATTCTTCAAGGCTGTTCCGAAAAACGAAATAGTTGTTTAATAAGTTATATTAAATAGTACAGTGTTTATATTGAAGTGGGTTTCTATCATCAAGTACTTTTTATTACAATTTTCGATAGATATATATATATATAATTGTTTCGAACGAAAGCCTGAAACTAAAAAGCACAGATCTCAGTACACATTACTGTAACAGCAACACTCCACATTAGAATAAGTATCATAGTAATATATATTACAGATGTAATTGGATAATTACTTTAAGGCACACCTCAATACACATACAAACACCCAAAATATGTCACACACAAAAACAATAATCAAAGCGTTTAATTTTCCATATTTTCCAAATTAAATTTAAACTTAATAAAGGTACGGAACAGGAGTCCGTACAATCTGTTGAAAAATAAAATAAAATGTTCTTGTATACGGTGGGACCCAAGAAAACAGCGCTCGTGTTAGATTTTTCTTCACGGCTTCGTAAAAAATCCTAATTTATGTGCCTAACTATAATATATAGTAAAGACAAAAAAATACTGAATTTTATACACACACAGACACTAGACGTCTGTTTTCTTGGTCATTTTGTACCACGGCAGTGTACATCTTTATGTCCCTATAAAACAACACAGCCATATTTAAAGAGTATTATGACGTCAAGATTCTAATAAGTGTAACACGGGGATTTTACTCATCAATGCCAACCTCTACCAACGTTTATGAATACATGTAATGTTTAACTCGGAGAAACAGAATTCGTTAATTCCCGCTGTGTAAGAAGAGTTTTTTGTTATTTGAATTAAAATCTATTATAATCTATAATATCTTAATATCTTCTTAAAGTAGCTTATATATTTAAACTAATAAAGTGCTGCCTAACGTGGGAATATATAGTTTTTATAATTGTTTTATAATTATATTTTAAGTGAGTAGTATATATACTACTAATAAGAACTTATTTTTTACCTATTTTTTAATTGTAAAATATGGTTTGCGATTTATTATTTGCGAGTTATTTGGAGAAATATAAGAATACTCCACAGTCATATTCAACTTAACGTGTTTTCTTTCAATAGCTTGACGGTATTATTCTTATTGAGTTAGAGTGAGTTTGAAGGCTTTCTTAAGAACCATACAGAACCCTTTAAACTTACTCTAACTCAATATGAATAAGACCGTCAATGTTTCCGCCTTCAATAGTGACGGGCTACCTGCGATAGGATATCAACGGTCACGATACAAATCCCTATTAATATTATAAATGCAAAAGTAACTGTC
Organism: Dendrolimus houi; assembly: GCA_039645545.1. Taxonomy (NCBI): domain Eukaryota; kingdom Metazoa; phylum Arthropoda; class Insecta; order Lepidoptera; family Lasiocampidae; genus Dendrolimus; species Dendrolimus houi. Next base: position 15,500,754 of record CM077117.1, on the reverse strand, counting down.
TGTCTGTCTGTCAGTCTGTCCGTCTGTCTGTTCCGTTTTCACGGAAAAACAACTGGACCGATTTGGCTGAAACTCCGTATATATATATTTTCGATGCCGAGGATGAACATAGGATACTTTTCATCCCGGATAATGCGATAGATTTATGTAAATTATTGGTTAATGATAAAGGTTATCCCAAAAAGGGGGATAGGTTTTTTTTGATTTTTCATTTTGGTCATCTTTGTCTGATTTGTCCGATTAGCCCGATTTGTCCAATTAGCCCGAGTTGTCCGGAATGTCCGATTTGTCCGATTTATCAGAGTTGTCCGAGTTGTCCGATTTGCTGAATTTGGCCGATTTATCCGAGTTGTCCGAGTTGTCAGATTTGTCCGGTTTGTCCGATTTGTCCGATTAGTCCGAGTAGTCCGATTAGTCCAAGTTGTCCGATTTGTCCGAGTCATCCGGAATGTCCGATTTGTTAGAGTTGTCCACGTTGTCCACTTTGTCCGCTTTGCTCGATTTGTCCGAGTTGTCAAATTTGTCTGATTTGTTCGAGTTGTCCGATTTGTCCGAGATGTCCGATTTGTTCGATTTGTCCGAGTTGCCCGGAATGACCGATTTGTCAATGTTGATCGAGTTGTCCGATTTGGCTGATTTGTCCGAGTTGTCAGATTTGTCCAATTTGTCCGAGTTGTCCATTTGCCCGATTTGTCCGAGTTGTCCGAGTTGTCCGATTTGTACTAGTTGCCCGGAATGTCCGATTTGTCAAAGTTGTCCGAGTTGTCCGATTTGCTAGATTTGTCCGAGTTGTCCGAGTTGTCAGATTTGTCCGATTTGTCCGAGTTGTACGAGTTGTCCGATTTGCCCCATTTTCTCGATTTGTCCTTTTTGTCATTATTGTCATTTATGTAGTTTTCATAGACGGAGGATCGATAAATATAGCTAGGACCGTTTGAAATAAAGGATGAAAGTTTGGAAGAGACCAATCCTTTCTCAAGTTTATAGATATAAAAATTCATCGTCTATAAAAAAAAGCGATAGTAACTCGATATGTCTTTCCGTTAAGCTTTCACGAAAAACTACTGGGAATACTGGATCGGTTTTGCTGTAGTTATGTTTAAATGTAGTTTTAGTACCGAAAATGGACATAAATACTTTACATGCCGGGAGCTGGGATAGTTTGCGATATAAAATGAAATTAATTTTCCGAGTGCAAATAGCACTAATATAAAAATTGTGTACAATGTAACCTATATTAACACCTGCTATTTAAACAAGAAGCACGCACTGGAGGTCGTTCCGCGGCTATGCCGCGGGGTAATCTCTAGTTAGAATATAATTTAAAAAGTACGTACCTGTAAAAAGGAGTATGGAAAACTAAATTCACCCCATACTATGTCCTTGATGAGTCCTATAAAATACATTCAATATTCATGAATAATATATATAGACTATTGTCTATATATATTATTCACAACACTTAACAATGCAAGAAAACTTAACTTATTCGTATTATATTCTACTTATAGTCCCTCAATACTATACTTAGTATAATAATACTTAATATAGTAGTAAGATGGTGATCTGGGCTCAGTATTCTACTGAATACTGAGCCCAGATCACCGTCTTCTATGGGTAAGGTGCCCAGAAGGCTGGCTTTCATGAATATAAAAAAATATCAACAAAATATGGGTAGCAATCTTGTTAAGCGTAAATGGATTCGTATAACTGGATTATCCTCGATAATACCGAGTTAATCTAAGAGATTGTTGGAAAAATTTGATTTTATATATATTGTGTTTTATACGTATTATGCACGAAATAAAAAGTTGAATGGAAAAAGCAGTTTTACATGCGGTCGATTTGAGTTTGATAGATCATGAAACCATGAAAACTGTTCCATATCTTAGGAAAAAAGTATCCTACGGTCATTCATGTTATTGGAAGTACGTAAATATTAAATTTCAAAATCGGTTCATTTCCAAGGCTGAAGAAGAACAAATATACATCCAAACTATACATTTATGTAATAGTACCTAGTACTTAAAATTAAATTTTGTTCATATAGCTGCATGGTTATTAAGGTCACTTTATATTACCTTCTATTATATTATATTCTATTTCAATTGAATGCTTAGTTGGTTACTAAGCAATCAATTGAAATAGAATCATCTTCAAGGTTTCTGCCATGACTTCCTATATAAAAGAACAATAAATAACTTTGGGTGTTTGTTTGTTGCTTCTTCACGGCTTTCAGGATGAAACGGATGTCCTTTTTGGTAAATATGTATGTGCATAATATATTTTGGCCGCTGTGATTGAGCGGGCTAAGCCTTTGCCGGCCTACCTCAGTGCAACGCAGAGGCTCCGGGTTCGATCCTGGTATAGTAAATTTCGGTAACGTATTTTCTCCGTTATTTACTATGGTCTGGGTGTCTGGGATCGGCCCCAGAGTAGTACGTTGTATATTACCTATAACACAAGCGTAACTTGCTTAATTTGGGGATATATAATATGTGTTTGTCAGCCGATTAAAAAAAAAATACAATATTTATTTTATTATTTATGTTGTAGTAATATTTTTTTAACGGGGATAATTAAGGCACACTATGATCCCAATAAAGGTTCGGTTATACGGATTTTATGTTTATGTGAACGAAGGCGAATGAATATCAGATATTCATGAAATTTATTACATACTTCAGGTAATTATGAATGAACATAGGGTAAATTTTATATGAAACTTCCAAGAGTAAAGCTTCCTTGAAAACCTTAGGCAAGTATATTATAATTAATGAATTTTCACGAAGAAAACGTAATAGTTTGGAAAAAACAAAAGTAATCGGTGGTATTGAAATATCATTATTACTCACCCACTGGAAAGTCGTACGGATATATCAGATAGAAAAATTGTGATATACAAGAGAAAGGGTGGAAACCCTCCTCTAGCTTCAACGTTGGTATTAAATAGGATTCTCTTTGAGGGAGACCGTTGAATTTTATTTTACTCCTGTCTTTTGATTCAAATCGGTCCTCAGTGTAGCTTGCTCTAATATCAGTTTCAGTCACTATTGATTTTGTAGTATCCACTTCTATCACTTCTTTAAAAACCTCTCTAGTTATTGGTATTATCTGTACAGTTGTTGACGGAGTTTCCGTGGCAATTGTAGTACTGATCTTCTTAATAAGCACTAGTTCTGGTTTTTGCTGTCGTCTTTCATCAGATTTACTATTTTTTAAATCATTGTACTTTTCTAACCAAGCCTTGATTGCGTCTGAATTGTTAACTTTATCTACATTTCTTTTATTCCAAACATTTCCAACTTCCTTTTTAACTTGAGACTGATAATTGTTTTTGATGTATTTTAGGTCAGTAATAGGAGGTTTCGGTAAATTTACATCATTTTGTACAAAATTTGTTTCCAAACAGGCATCCCAAACTATAGGCATTGCTACTCCAGTGATGTGTTGGGGATTATTTGAAGAAAATTCAGCATTGTTAGTTATCACATTAACGGTTGAAGGTAATTTTTCATTTTCACGGTAAATTTCATATTTTTTATCTGATTTCCGGCGGCTAAAAGAGTTGGTCGTGGGTATTGAGCGGAAATTTTCATCCTGTGCAGGTAGCGGGTTCGTTGGCGCTGCTACAGTGTCAATAAGGTTAAGATTGTTTCCGGAGGAGGCTGCGGTCGTCGTTTCCGACGTACTCCGGATCTGTCTGATTTGCGTCGCAAAAACTGAAGCACCTGATAATGTGTTTACCTCACTTTCAACGTTATATTGAGTTATTTCAGATTGCGAATTGACTTGATTTGCTAGCAATGTTGAAAGAATTAGAGCAATCACTGCCATCGCGGCATTTTAATAGATTGTATTTTATTTTACTGATATGCGCGTTCACAGGTCGGGTGGTAAGTAAGCAACTGGGGTGTGGGACATTGGTTAGAGGATTTGTAGCACTTAGCAGTTTGCCTGCCGACCACGTTGCACAATCGTATCACGTCGGGGCCACACCACTGCGTCTTTACAGGATTACGTCCGGAGTATATTCAATACGGAAAAGTTACGCAAAAATGTTAATACCAAAAAATTCATGAAAATTTCTAGAATATGGATAAATAAAACTTGTTTAAACAAGTTTATTTAGATTATTATTATTACTTAACAAGTTTTTTAGTCTTGGTTTGTATATGAAATCCAGAAGTTTCTTAGATCAGTATAGCGACTAAACAAACTGTAATACAAACTAAACACTTAAAATTATGTTTCAATGTTAAGTAATTACAATATACCTACATATGTGTTTGTTTTACATTCATTATTTAATTATATTTTTCTTTTTTAAAAAGGACTAAATATTTTTTGGGTTTATGACATATAAAATAATTCATTACAGTTTGAAACTATCCTTGAGATGTTAGGAAAACCTTTAAAATGTTGTTGGATTAAGGTTAAAGTGATTAACGTAAATCCGTACAAACTTAACAATAGTATAGTTGGTTTTAAGGCGTAGTACATAATAATATGGTTTAGGACACTTGGAATATACGTAGGTTTTTGAAAATATAAATAATTATTGATATTCGAAACATCAATTATTATTTTAAAATTGTATAAAAGTCTGATATTTTGGATTCAATACAAAATTATCAATTTTTTTAAGTCAACTGCTAGGATATGTGGAATTTCTCATGCCAAAAGGGTATTTCTCATGCCGCTATATTTTATATAAAGATGTAGTTACATCTCGTAAAAATTACGAGTCAGCGCTATGTATTTAGCTGAAGACCGATTTTTTTTGTACATTGTTCGTGTATGTCACCATTTGTCAGGTTTTTACAAATCATAACAATGCTTGTTAATGAATTTTCATTTAAGGCAATAAAAAGTAATTTTTATTTATTGCGTTTTTATTTATAGACAACAGGTGGGAAAATATTTGTTTTTAAATTCATAACAGTGTCCCTCTATTTTTGGACACGATTTGGACATTCAGAAAAAGTTTGAGTGGCAAAGATTAAATAAAAGGGTCATAATTTGGACAAGATCCGTTTAAGTACCTTTTTGATATATTATCTTTTATATACAATGTTTTTAAGGTTCAATGATAAAAAAAGTAGACGTTCATCACCTCTACAGAATTGTTAATTGTACATCCATTCAAACGCACTTGGCCGAAATTTTGAAATCGAATATTGTAGAAAGGCGGGTTGGTTTATGGCGTCATTAAGCAGTGATTACACACACAATTTTAAGGTTTCCATAGCTGTTTCTTGTGACGGTTTGAATGTTGACATTTTTAATGAATCGTAAGTAACGTGTAGCGTCACCAACACCCAGAGATTGTAAACTTAATAAACACCACGCATCAGCGTACATCATTAATATATATATAAGTTGTATGTTATCTATTATTATATACACATACATATAATAAAACTGTAGAGGTTATATTTCTGTACAATGAAAAAAATAGCTAAAAACTGAGTCAGGGGGATGTAAGAAGTGAAATAGAACTAATTTAGATTTTTTCAAATTTTTTGTTTGTCTGTTTGTCTGTCTGTTTGTACCGGCTAATCTCCGAAACGACTGGACCGATTTAAATGAAATTTTGTATCCCTTATATCCCTGGTCAACATATAGGATACTTTTGATCCCGAAAAATTAAAGAGTTCCCGTGGGATAGTTAAAAACACTTTCTACGCGGACGAAGTCGTGGGCAGAATCTAGTCTCTAATAAATCATCACATCAGTAATCCTGCGTTATTATTTACCAAGCCAAGTAAATACGAAATAATTCACCTACACAGCTTAATTAGTTCTAGTATGACCAAGAACAGAACTCCAACATAACGTAATAAAGAAAATAATATTTACGAGTTGTTTTTAATTATTTATGTCTTATTTAATACTTAAAATATGCAACCGTAGACATTGTAGTCCATCTGTCCGTCCGTCCGTCAGCTATTCTCTCTCTCTCTCTCTCTCTCTCTCTATATATATATATATATATATATATATATATATATATATATATATTATATTCTATATTTGTATATCATTTTGTACAAAAACTACGGCGTATATTTATCTGGATTAAATTTTACAGGAAGGTATATTATACACGTATTACGTATATACCATTAAACAATGAAAAGTAATAATAGTTTATTTTGAAATAAAATGAAATATTTATTGTAGCATAAATATAGTTGTATACGGGTTTTATTCCTAGAAATACATGGTTCCGTACATTTTTCCCGTTTCAATGGTGTGCAATTAAGCTGGATCTTTTTAGAATTTAATTTATTTTAAGGTTTTATTTGTAAGTATGAATAATTATAATATATCTTTAAGACGGAACCTTAAAGATATATTATATAACCAGATAACGAGATCAGTGGATGTTTGTTACTTTTATAAAACTTTAAATTGTTCGTGAACTCGCACATTGACTTGCCTAAATTATTTAATCTAAAAGCGAGAGAGAGTCCACAAATGCGCCTCATTAAGTGTACCCAGGTATATCGTCTACAATTTCACAGTAGTTGAACATATTGTTACGACCTACACGCGGACAAAAGTAGATTCACACCTGCATACCATAAAAGCACACTTTATTACCTTTCCGCATTGGGACTTCTTTTGTTTACTTTGTGTTTAAAATTTGTAATTAGAAAACAGTCCATTGTGTATTGTAATATTTTATGGCAGTCATTAGCCAGGTGTGTCGAACTAATTCTAAGAAATTCGGTCTACGCGGTCGGGCAGCCATATTGTATCGATGCAGTATAAATCAATGGCCCAATGGAGAGATCGGCAGTCTAGCGATAGCCACAAGCGAAGCAAGACGTTAGTGACGGACTTTGCGCGTGTGACTGAATCGTGCATTACGTTTGGACTGGTTGTGTACAGTTATATTTGTACCTGTGTTATACGTGTTTGTATAGTTCTAATAAATTCTATAAATAATTCCAACAGCATTTTAACTTCGAGTCCTGCAGCTCGTAAAAATATTATAAATTTTCATTTTGGCCATTGCATCTTATATCATTTTACAACCGTCAATAGAATTTTGCTTTCACAATTTATGTGCGCTTGTAAGCGACTGCTGAATAATTCATCGTATCGCAGAGAAAAGTGTTTGAATTGCAATCGTGCATTATGTACGACTTTATACGCGTTTCAAACTCTTCTGATCCGATTTTGACTTTATTTACGTAGTTTTCGCCATTAGCAAGATGTTGGGCTTTCAGGACGTTATAGTTCTTTTTTGTAGCTGGAGTACGGCAGACTCGCTGACGACCTGATGCTGATTGCTGATGGACAGTGGTTACATACAAAACGTGTGTTACCAAAGTGGTGCTGGCCTTGAAGGGGAACTGGAACCTGACCGGTAATGTCGAAGCAAAACTCAAGATTGTTCTAGCGCTTACTTTAAACTAGGTGTGGTAGCCATCCAGGCGAGCAAATGCCCTACCACCTGAGTCTGGGCTGTTTTGTCACCTCTTAAGACAGCCCGCTCGGCCGCAGGAATTAGTACCTATAAGTACTTTCTCCGTTCTTGCACGGATATAAATGTGTATTTAAGTATTTAACATAACATTTGTTTTAAGGTTCTGACCATACTCTCGATTTTGATAGTAGGCGTTTTCTGTTTAGGCTATCTAAAAATAAAATGTTTTCGGAATTGTTGGCGTTATATTCAAACCTATATTTTGTGATAAGTATTCCATTACTGGGAATAAAAATATCCAACATTTATAGTCCCTTGTTAAAAGAAAATTTATTGTATATTTTAAGAAAAAAAATCATGTTCTGTTAGTTCAGTTCAGGATACCCGTAACAGAATCAAAGTCACCGACATAGCTCGCAAAATTTGGTAGCTGAAGTGGCAGTGAGTCTATCATGCTTGTCATAGGACTGATGGACAATGTAGCATTCGAATACTGGAGCGGAGACTACGTCTTAGTAAACGTAGTGTAGGATGCCCTTCGATCCGGTAGGCCAATGACGTACGAAAGCTGCCGAAAGTCACCGGTGGGATTGGACAAGAAAAATAGAATAACAGAATATACACCCTAAGTTTGCCAATGTAAACTTAGTTTTAATGTGGAAAAAAAGATTTAGTTTATTTTTGCCAAAGTAAAACTTAATTTTGGTTAGGGGAGCGGAGAGTCAAATCAACTGACATACTTTATGTAAATTTACAGAATGTCGCAACCTCATAGATATTGCACAAGCGTACCTACTTAGGACGTCGTAAGTAAATACAAGTCAAATAGCGCACTGATTATTGTTTGAAAATTAATTAAAATTATTTCTAGGACGATATTTTAAAAGTTACATGATAAGATATTATTTTAACGCCTATTTAGGCTAAGATCTATTTTGTGCATATACAAACCGTACATAATTCATCAGTGAAGTTAAAGCAGCCTTTTTTCTATTCATACTGCATCATTATTGCTATATTTTTGATTAAACTCCCACAATGAAAACCGCATACGGAAAACCGCACAGCGTGTGACAGCAATTTGAATACCGTAAACATTGCGCTTCAAGTCTCAACCATTCCTAAGGGTAGCCCTAAACCGAAATGACCAAAGAATCACTACCACTTTCACGGCAATATGCACTCTAATATTAAAGACGTGAAAAGATGAATATGTCATTTTCGTTTGGCGATGAAACGAGGACGCGTGCCCGTTATGGTTTGTATGTGTGTTGAGTAAACATGCTTTTCTTTCGGGTGGAGGTTTCACGAAGATTTTTTAAAGGGTAAATTGACTAGTCGCAGGTGGTTCAAGAGAAACGGGTCAGCGGGTCTCGGTGTCGTGTCATGTTCATGTGTCACCAGTGACGGATTGCGGGATTATGTATTCATCTTTCAGTACACTTTTTGTTTACTTTACTTATTGTTATATAATTTTCTTATACCAACATAAATTTAAAGTTATAAACATATTTTTCAAAATGTTTCATTTTATCTTCTTAAAACTAATCGACTACATTTGAATTTATATTTGCATTAGTCAAGTAAATAATTACTTTACGACTAGTAGACCATTTCTACTATATGTTAACAAAGGTTCATTTGCCTTACTATCGGTTAAAATTTGACATAGGCTCTGTACAAGTAATATCATAAGCAAACAGATGGAAAGGCAAGTGAATGAATAATAAGTGTTACAAGATGTCCACCACAGTAGTCATGAGAACCACAGTGTATATTAATATGACATAGACAATCGTCCTAGATAATATTTTTAGTCTATTTATCAGTTGATTCGATTTATAATTAAATTACCATTTTCTACCGGTTAGTTAATTTTATAAGTTTTTCAGTAACTAATTATTATAATTGTTTTTATGATCCTGGAAACACTATGATGTAATTGCTATTTTTAGCAATGATGCAATGTTATTGTTTTGTAGGGTAGCATTTTCGTATAAAAGGCGTAGTGGCGTGTAAAAGTGTTCATTCATTCGCCCGTTATCGTTCGTCGCGCGCGCACGTCTCCCGCTCCGCCTCGGCTGTCCGTTATTCGTGTTCGTTGTGTTCGTTCGTTCACCCGGTCGATCTGTGTTTTTTCTGTGACAGTGCAGTGAAAAGTGCGTCATCAGGTGGTTTTTCCACCAAATCGTTCGTCCCCCTCAGGGACAATGGACGGCGTGGAGCTCTCTCCATTGCTGTTGGAGGGTTTGCTGTCGTTTTTACGACAGCAATTCCCTCAAGCGCTTGACCAATTTTTGAGGACTCCGGAGTCCCAATCAATGGCGTCCGTTATTTCGGAACTTAATTCCGAGAAACCCGTGTCCCGCAAGTTACACGTACAAGAGGCCCCCGCACCCGCATCTGCCGCGACCACCGCACCCCCCGCGACCCCCGCCACCGCGCTTATCGCTGACCACCTGCGCTCTGCCTTAGCGCCCGCGCCCCCCGCGCCCCCCGCATCCGTACCCGCCGTGTTACCGGTGCGCCCGCCGCCTGCACCCCCGCTCAACGATGCCCACCGTGTGGCACCAAAATCACGCGCCTCGTTTTCTCGCGGTTCCGCGTCGGGACAACCGCGATCGAGCTCCGCGAGTTCGACGACATCGCGTTCGCGATCGCCCATACACCGCGTAATCGATTCTCGTCGAGAAATCGAATTATCTCCTGACGGTCCGCAATACCTCAGGGATGCCCCTCTTCCACCGGCCGATGAAATCATCCCCATGGATGTCGCGCCTCCCGCGAACATCCCTTTAAACCACGAGGACGATGACGGTTTCATAACCGTCAATCGTACCAAAAAACGGAAGACCCAGAGGGAGGTCCCCCCCAACCCCGCTCCCACTGCGGGCACAAAACAAACAGCGGCACCTTCCAGCCGCCCTGGGCCACCTTCACAGCGCCCGCCGCCACCCCTGATCATCCGCGAGAAAGCCCATTGGCTTCAACTCGCTAAGGAGCTGCCAGGTAAGGCAATCTCTATAAAGAAGCCCGTGATACCCAACACGGCATCAAAGTTATGGTCACGTCTTCAAGTGACCACCGCTCCCCTAACATCCTTGTTATGTGACCGTAAAATCGGTTACTACACTTATGCCCTGCCGGAAGAAAAACGCCTTCGGGCTGTAATCCGCGGACTCCCACAGGAAATCGAGTGTTCCTACATTCTCGAGGACCTTAAGTCCCAAGCTGTACCGGTGCACGAAGTGCACCGTATGCACAGAGGCGACGCAACAAAGTCTCCTCTAAACCTAGTATTGGTTGTCCTCGACCTCTCCCCAGAGGGGAAAAAGATCTTCGAACTTGAGAAGGTCTGTGGCCTCTCTGGCCTTCGTGTGGAACGCCCACATGAAAAACATACACTGCGGCAGTGTCATCGTTGCCAACTTTATGGGCACTCTGCCCTACATTGTCAATCCCGTCCCAGGTGCGTCAAGTGCCTGGGCGACCACGGGACCTCGGGTGCACACGCACCCGGGACTCCCCGGAGCCACCGAGCTGCATTCTCTGCGGCCAAGCGGGTCACCCGCTAACTACAGAGGCTGTCCTGCCGCCCCCGACCCAAACGTAAGTTCGGAAAGGGCAACGCCCAAAAGGCACTAGAAAAGTGCCGAACAAACCCGCATTCGTGGCGGCCCCCCCTCCAGTGGTAAATCACTGGACGGGTCTTCCCACGACGGAGGCGTTCCCTCCACTAAAGACGCGCGCCCCAATTTTGGCCGGCCTACCCCAGCAACCCATGCCCCCGCCCCCATTTTAAAAGCACCTTCTGGGCCGTCACCCCACCACTCTTTAGCGGAGGACTTAGCCTTGGCGACTAAATTCGCCAAGAACTTGCCTTTCGACCTAGCAGAGGTCCAACTCTTGGCTCGTAAACTGAGACAAGTTGCAGAGTCTGATCAACCCTCCCTCCGGGATCAACTCGTGATCGAAATGGATCACGCGTACCTCCTCCAGGTACTTAGGTCGTTATAACTAAACAACCTAGTTAAATTATTGTTACCGGTAACAAATGGCGCATGTAGGTAGAAATAAACCACGCTCATTGACTCTGGCGACTTATAACGCCAACGGCCTTCGAAACCAGCGCGACTTGGTCCATGACTTCCTGGTTACCAATCAAGTAGATATACTACTAGTGCAGGAGACCTTCCTGAAACCGAGTGAAAGAGATCCAAAGATCTCTAACTATCGGGTCACTAGACATGACAGGATAGGCCGTGGTGGCGGCACCCTGATCTATTTCAGAAGATCTCTACACTGCATGCCTCTAGTCACCCCACCACTAGTAGGTATGGAGGTATCCGCCTGCAGACTAGCAATGACTGGCCACCAACCTCTAGTCATAGTCTCAGCATACCTCGCGTGCCAGAAAACCCTTATTAAGAAAGACCTAAAAACCCTATTCAACTTAGGCCCAGCTGTTATAATAGCCGGAGATCTGAATTGTAAACACGAACAGTGGAATTGCAATACCACTAACCCCAATGGCAGAGCCCTAATAAATATATCAGACAATCTTTTGTTTGATATAATAACTCCCATGACCCCCACACGATACCCCCCCAACCGCGACTGGGGGACCCCAAACACTCTCGACCTAGCATTACTGAGGGGCGTAACTCTTCAGTTCCATTCGATCGAAACGATGGACGATATAGACTCGGACCATCGCCCGGTTATCCTCAAATTAGGACAACAGACGGACCAGACATCTGAAACTAGGACCTCTGTGGACTGTTTGAGACTTGGGGACCTCCTCAAGGCAACCGAATCACAAGACCTGGACCGCATCCCGGACCACATCGAATCCCACCAAGACACGGAGACGGCGATCGAGGCCCTCACCAGCCACCTTCAATCCGCAGTGCGGAACTCGTCCAGACAGGTGCCAGTGGAGGATGACCGCCACTTATGCCTGCCGGACGAAGTGAGGGTACTGCTGAGGAAAAGAGAGCCGCCTCCAGAGCTCACGACAGATATCCCACCGAAGACAACAGAGTCCGACTCCGCCAACTAGAGCGCGAGGTCAAACTACGTATCCGGGAAGTCAGGGAACAACGTTGGGACAGAACGTTGAGAGATATCGAACCAACTCACCAGGCGTACTGGAAGCTGGCTAGAGCTCTCAAATCAGATACCCTCACTGTCATACCCGCGCTAGAAAGAGCCGACAACACCGAGGCGTTCGATGATGAGGAGAAAGCCGAATGCCTTGCTCAGAGTCTAGAGCTTCAATGCTCCCCCACTACACAAAACGTCGACCAGCCACACCTGACGGAGGTGGACTCCGAGGTTGAACATAGATCCTCCTTACCAGCGGAAACCACACTCGACCCAGTCACGGTCGAAGAAGTGCAAGATCTGATCAAGTCCCTCAAACCGCGAAAGGCCCCAGGGATCGATGGCATTAACAATCGCGTCTTAAAACTCCTCCCCGGCCACTTGATTATAATCTTAGTGAGCATCTTCAATGCCGCCATAACAAACTGCTCTTTCCCCGCGATCTGGAAGGAAGCAGACGTCATCGGTATTCACAAGCCTAGAAAACCGGCTAATAAACCGTCCAGCTACCGCCCAATCAGCCTACTGAGTACACTCAGCAAGCTTTACGAGAGGGTCATCCTCTCTAGACTTAGAGATTTTGCCATCAGCAAACATCTACTACCCGATGAGCAGTTTGGATTCCGTGCCAGACACTCATGCATCCAACAGGTGCACCGCATCACGGAGCACATACTATCCCACTTTGCCCATCGCCCTCGCCCTATAGGAACAGCCGCACTGTTCCTTGACGTAGCTAAGGCCTTCGACAAGGTCTGGCATAACGGTTTGATTTACAAGCTGTACCAGTTCGGTGTACCAGACAGACTCGTGCTCATCTTGCGAGACTTCCTCCTAGGCCGTAGCTTCCGTTTTCGAGTGGAGGGAACACGCTCGTCCCCTCACCCACTCACAGCCGGTGTACCACAGGGCTCGGCACTATCTCCACTACTCTTCACGCTGTACACCAGCGACATCCCAAAAACTCCAGATGTAGAGTTGGCCCTCTTCGCGGATGACACCGCACTCTATACATCAGATCACAACCGACAAATGGCTTGCGTCCGGCTACAGGTAGCTGTAACAGAGCTAGGCGAATGGTTTCGCAAATGGAGGATAGAGGTAAACCCGGAGAAAAGCACAGCAATGTTCTTTTCCCCGGGCACGCTTCGCTCTCCCAAACGCGCTTGCCTTCGCTTAAAAGCCATCTCGCTCTACGAACAAGAGATCCCTGGGCAAAGTACACCAAATACCTGGGTGTCACCCTAGATCAGAACTTGCGCTTCAACGAGCATATCACTATAGTCCGGAATAGAGCGCGATTTGTGATGGGTCGTCTAGCACCCATGATAGATAAACGAAGCAAAATGTCCCTCAGACACAAGCTTACTCTATATAAAACATGCATCCGCCCGATCATGACATACGCGAGTGTGGTATTCGGCCATGCCAAGCCTGCCCTTTTAAAGAAATTGCAAATCGTTCAGAATAAATTCATGCGCAGAGCCGTCGGTGCTCCCCTCTATATGCGTAACGTCGACATCCACCGCGATCTGGAGCTTCCCTCCATCAAAAACTACATTACGTCGCTCTCGCGTAAATATTTCGATCTAGCGCCGCACCATCGAAATCCCCTCGTCGTGTCCGCGTCCGATTATAAGCCTCGACGAAAGGCTCTCGTGCGACGACCGCGTAACATCCTCATGGACAAGGTCGACGATATCACAAAACGGCTGGCTCGGATCAGCCCGCCCGCGGTTAGGACGGCAGGCTGGCAGGCACCGACAGACAGACACAGACGGCGGCGTCGACGCCGCCAATCACGATCTCTCCACGTCCCCGCGAGGGACGCCAGGAGACACAGCCCCCCCATAGGATAGACTAGGCGTGTTGCTGGGAAGTTTCTTTCGCCGTTTCTTCTCTCCCAACCATAACACGTTGCGAAACGGCAGTAAGATAGTATAGGCCACCGCGAACCGCCGATCCCGGTCCGCCGGGATCCTTCCTCTCGGGCTTTATATTACCCGTCGCCCGCTCTCAATTAGTGCATTGTGTCGCCCTATGGTGGGCATCATTAGATTCACCCCCCTCTCATGGCAACAGTCCAGCCGAGGTGAAACTCCCTAGGGATTTTCCTATCCTCGAGCAAGTTGCCTCCCGGGCTCGAGGGCCTTCGCTTCGCAAAGGCACTCGCCCCGAAAACCCCGGTAAAGTTGTGAGGTCTTCGGACCAACAACATAAAGTCAAGTCCAATAAAAAAAAAAAGTGTTCATTGCTTACTGTGCTGTGTGAATATTCACATCAAAGGCTGCACAATAAAGGGGAAACCCTGTCCAAATAGTTAACATTTGGTATATTTGGTACTTTCTTACCCAAATCTCTCCTTGCATTTTACATGAGATATTAGGTACCGGTCATTAATTGACAATTATTTTTTTTATTGCGTGAGTTCAGCAGATAGGCAGACGCCCCACCTGATGGAGAGCGGTTAAAATCGCCTATGGACATTTATAACACCAAAGGTGCTACCCATACGCTACCGCTCTCTAAAGGGAGATTGGAAACTGACCACTAATGCCGGAACACAGCTTAAGGTTGTTATGGCGGCATACTTTAGACCAGCGGTGGTAGCCATACAGTCGGATAAATGCCCTACCACCTGGCAGTGGGTTGCTTTGTCGCCTCTTAGGAAATGCCGCCTGGCTGCAGGAAACTATTCTTTCTCCGTTCCTGCACTGATAAAAATTACATAACTAGAAAATTCTGTTCACACGATGATAAGGATTTAGCCCGCTAGCTTAATTGGATCTGTAAAGGGATTTCTTCTAGTAAAAAATTATCACCCGAGTAAAATATATTAGCAAAAGCACTAAACGACGTCGTAAACCCACGCCTGGCGCATCATATTTCTATTAATTACTGTGACAACTGGAGCGAGATGCCCATTGCCGAGGTGCCCAACTTTTTACCTAACAAGTTTTCAAGCAACTTTGGCAGTCTTTTTACTGTGCAGTTTTATTAAGCTCAAATACAAATTAAGTAATTTTAGTTCGGCGTAATTTTTTTTAATTCATTCCATTAAATACACATCGACTAACCCCCGGGTTCTATATTTTACCGACGGTTGTCTATAATAGTAACTGATTCATTTTGAAGCTACCAATAACCGATGGTTGAGAGGGCAATAAGAGTGTTTCATAAGCTCATTGTCAGTTAGAAATATTGTCGGTTATGAGTTACCAATTCCCTCCCAAGCGTTTTGCTAACGCAACATAGTTGTAGTAGCAACACGCAACGTAATTCAATGAGTTGACGTATAACTACAAAATAAATATATTTTTAAAAGAAGTGACCTTTTGTGACAGTTGTCATTAAAAATCAAGCTTTCAATCAATCTGCTTTGAAAATACTTACAATTACAGAGCCATTTTATATGAATGTTGCATGAACAAAACGCAGTAATCTAAACAACTTTTTAAATAATGAATGTTCCAATGTTATTGGATTTTTTGTATTTTTTTAAATTTATTCATGACCATAGAAACTATGTCTTTCAGTCGGAAACATGTTTAAAAAGAACTTATACTATGTGTAGCACAGCTGAACTGTAGGTTATCAGCTGGTGCCATTCAACGGAGTTCTTGTGACAACTCAAAGGGCCACATTTGACTATACAGTTCACATTTCTCACAAAACACATAATTACTACTCCAAAACTATCAATATCCCACAACTATTGTTCATTTTAGAGTAATTTTACACTTTTTTAGAAAATAAAACTGCACAGCACAACATCTCCTTTCAATTCCCGCCAAAAACTGCGGATTTTTTGGAAAAAAAGTGTTGTCACAAGAAACAGTGTTGTCACTTCAGATTTTTTTCGCTAGTTATAGGGTTTTGTGGTTTTCGATCGCAATTATTTTTTTAAATAAGTTAAGGCTAAAAACAACGATTTTCATGGTACCAGAGTCAAATGACGGAAATTTTGTGGGAACCTTGACCGATTTTTTGTTTGCATTCAATTGTTTTAGGGAACGTTTTGTAACGCGACCGTTTCACACAGATGTAGCGATGGATTTAATGTGTTATTTGAAGCGATGTTGTAATTTATTGTTAATGACGTTAAATATTGACAGTTAGTACGTACTAATACATTATCTATTAATAATGTTATATTCATTCACAGTGTTATTTTTAACGCTATATTGAAGACGCATTAGGTCACAATCGATAACTATAACGTTATCGCAGGTGAAGAGATGAATAGTAAAGCAATACTTGAATTGGAATTAGAACTGTTAAAGATAGAAATAGTAAATTTGAAAGATATAAATAAATAAGAATTAAATCCAAGTCAAAAGAAGAAGTAAAAAATTGAGTTTAATTTAATTTAAAATCACGTATTAATAACGACAAAAAACCGGCAACCCAAAAAAACGGCAACCAGCCGAAATCGGATGGTAATAAAATTCTTACGAATAGTAGTGTTGACAACCAGCGGTTATAATATAGAAACACTTCATCTGTCGTTTCCATACAAAAAGTCTACCAATCGGTTAGAAAATCCCTCCCATCGGTAATTGGTACTTTCATGAGTAACTAGCTACAGACAATTCATTATAGAAACATCAGTAGAGCTACCAGGTGTTAATATTCTACCCGTCGGTATCAAAAACGAATCGTTTTTGCAATATTGAAACCGGGCATAAGTGGTTATACAGAGGCGGCTCTTGCCCATATAGCACCCGTGTGCAGTCAATAACCTAGCGCCCTCTAGTAGGCATGGGGTCAAAATGGGATAATTACAGTTATATTTTCACCACTGAACAGAAATCCAGGTGCAAATAATGCAATTTTAAATAATCTCGGGAAGCAATAAGTACACGTTCAGAACAGGAACTCTTATATAAACCATGCTAAAATAGGAAGTACATAGATACTGTTGTTTTATTCCTCTTATGACACAATTTGGCATGTAGAATAAAGAGGGATACAGGTTGACAAAAAAGAGTAGAAAATAATAGGGGCGCCACTTTCGCACATTTGTCTGAGCAAAAACTATGACAAGAATAATTACAAGACTATTTTTTTTACTTACAAGTAACTTTTAGTATTATGTCGAACATAGTGTAAGTATCAAGTTGGTTTATTTGCGATATACCTATGCACTTTGTTAACATAACCTATGATGTTTACTTTAATGATAATGGCTATTATATTTGTAAACTAGAGCTTTATAACACCTTGTAATTGACTAACAGGACAATTATTTGATTAAAAGAAGCTAAACTCTATAACAAACCTATCATATCGGACGTTCTTTGGTAAATGTCGTCGAATTATAACGAAAATATTTTTGCTTCTAATTCCGCTAGTCATCCTTGGTAAACTTTAAAAATGACTACTCATATTAGAAGGGAAGCCCAAGAGGCTAAATGTGTAGTTACTCGAGCCTCGCGGGGACCTTTTGGATTGTGAACATTAGATGCTAAAAAGAAAAAAAGGTTATATGATGTATGCTTTCAAGGGTAGGGGGAGCGTGTACAGGTTTTCAAAAACGTAAAAAAAGAGTCACACAGAAATACTTAAGTGCGTCAGACATTAATAATGTATACACCCCATGTGTTTCTGATAATGGAGAAATCTGCCAGTTTGCATGGTGAGGGTGGCCGTATGAATGGGTTGAAAAATGGGGAAAAACATTTTTATTCGAGCTCGTCAGATATTCAAAAGGGATGTTAAGTAAACCTTAAAGGAACTCCTATTCAAAAGACTGATGATTTGGACGCGAATAAAAATCATGGCCGATTTTTGTAAATGCAAAAAAGAAACCTAGCATTGAAATACTCGAGCGCATCAGATTAATATACAAATGTTTCAGCTTGATGTCCTTGTCGTGCTGACCCATAATCTGACAATTATGTGGAGGAATTTCCTTAATCTGACACTTTGAAAAAATTTTTTTTTAACTTAAGTGTAACCAATACAATCAGCAGAAAACAATATAATATGTATATTTAAAAGAAAATGGTGTAATGAAAAAAAATACGAGAACATTTTTTTTAATTTTCATCAGTAAAATCACCTTCATAATAGAAGTCCGGTTCGATTTAATCGTTTTCATCTACATTTACAAGAAATGGTTATGATACTTATTAATCCTTTATTTATTTTATGATAATATTACAGTATTGAAAAAAAACATACCTAAATCTAGAGCATCTCCTAAAATATCAGGTGCTATAACAACATCTTCATACACTTCTGGTAGTTGATTATCAACGAACCAAGTCATCTCCAGTTTTCCATCCACATTTGTTATGGAAATACATAGTTCTCAGCAGCTGCACGCAACACACTTTATTGATGATTTTAACTACTTCGGCTTGTGGAAATCGGCAGATTATATTATTTCCGTAATCCTAGAATGATAACCATTAAAAAAAATGACCGCGCTCGATAAAGTCCAGTTGACGTTTTTTTTTCAACTTTGTGACTGCTATTTCTTTATGTCACGCGCTGATTGTCAGATTATTGAAATGTAGACTTTTCTGCATGTAATTAACTTACCTTGTCTTAATATGACGCGATTGAGTTTTTTTATCCATTGATTCTTTTTTTACTATTCTGAACGGCTGCCCTAAGCGCAGGACCCTATATGAAGGGTTGATATACGGTGGGGTTCCATAATAGGGTGCAAGGTTTCTCCCCTTATGTCATTCGACCACGCTCGAGTAAATCCCAAAATCCCCGCTTGACCTCCCCTACTATATGTACTTTTGTATTTATATATCCGTATTTAGTTATTTTTAGCGGAATTTAGACTTGGATCGACCTTAAAATTAAAATAACAGAAATAAATTGAACTTTGTTTATAATTCACTGACATAAGATAGAATATTGCCAGAAGGCAAAAATTAGTTCATGTTATAAACGTCATGACCAGGTTGAAGTTCCAAAAATGCGACGGTTATCTCTCAAACGTCAGTAGTTAAAAAATTACTAGTTTGGTGATGGGACAATCATATTATATTATAGTAAAGAATGAGAAAAGTTTACAAATATGTAGTGTTAGGTAAGTATTTTAAAAACGATTGCGAAATCTACCATGTTTTTATGCAATGAATTATTTGATTTGATTTGAAACTCCGGAGATTACAATATTTTGTATCATTCACTCCCAAGTTAGCCTATACTGATAAATAAGACGAAGATATTTGTTTTAATCAAGTAGTTTTTTCCTTACTTCTATCTATAAGAGTTCTTGTTCTAAGGGTATACAAGCAAAAAGTAGTTTAGATCTCTTAGAGTCCCTTAGATCATTTTCAGTAGTTGTAGTTTCACAACAGACTAAAGCATCTCTAAGTTTATCAAAAGATCAGTTATACAGCTTCCCCGTAATATCCCAAACTTTCCCTGAAAATTGAATGTTCTCAACTAAGACCCATGCACTTTGCAAAATGACCGACAATTTATGGGCAATTCGCCTTAATGTTTAAGACTTATACCATTAAGTGTCTCCATTTAATTATGACAATTGTTTGTTGTATTCTAACAAAACAAAGTAATAATATGGTATTATTTGTTTTGAATAAAAATTAGTTTTGTTAAATTTATTTTTGTTTAAATTGCTAAATTACATAGAACTTTTTAAGATTACGTAGACATTTTGAAAAAAACGAAACCCTTGTGTTTTGTCATGTCCGTTTGTTCAGCCATCCATCCTTCTGGGCTTTAGTCTGTTCGTGTGTCTTCGTTGTTACAATATTTTTTCTCGAAATCTACTGGATTGATATGGATGAAAGACACGGGGGTGTATTCTATACGTTGCTATAGAATAGTATAATAAAACTACGAAATAAATAAAAATAAGGCGGGCTCTTATTTTGCCTCAATGAATAAGCATTGCGACGCAGTGTGGCAATGCAGCCAGCCTTCTAGTTATTCTCCCTTCTGGCAGTGATGGCAGGATAGTCTATTATTTATTTATTTAATTTATTTGGAAAACATAACATAATTAATATTCTTAAATATACAATACAAAATTAATACATATCAATCAAGTTTCCACTAAAAAATAATTTATATAATAATCAATTTGGTTAAAACAATTACAAGAAAAAAAATTACAACTATAAGAAAATTAAATAAAATTTATATTTAAAGGAGGTCAATAATGAAAAAGTATTCATGAAATTTATAACTTATTAGGTAAATTAAAACCGCTTAAATGTAACTGAAAGTAAGTTTTAATTTTAAATAAAAGTAATCGTGTATGGTTAGTTGGATCTTAAAAAAATCATAATAATGTTTTTTATAAAAATGTATTTATGTTATATTAGCTTCCAAAGTAATAAAAATTGCGTCTTCCCCTTCTAAATATTGAATTAAGAAATGCAAAGTTCTGAACAAAATTGAGATTATAGATGCTTAAAAATTAAACGAATAGTTTGAATAATATCGAGTGAGTAATTTTTAAGAAGTATTTAAGGGTAATTTCAATGAAATTCTTTTTATGGTCTTGCATCTTAATAAAAATCAACGCTTTTCAACTCTACAGAACACTTCATTATACGTAGACAGCCAAGCAGTTACCCAAATTATTTATATTTTCAATTCATGCATAGGCTTTCCGTAAGAAATAAGGGATAAGTTGTATTTTTATTCCATTATGAAAATAAAATAATAAATCAGTGCGAAATAACGGGTAGCAGCTAGTATGTAATAAAAAATGTAATATAGGCTCCAGTTTCCTTATTTATTGTAGAATAGTCATTTTAATATCCTCTAAAGTGTGTAGGCGGATTTTACACATCGCCAATCTCCGCATCTCTGAACAATTTCATCAAAAATCGTCGTTATTATTACAAGCAATTAAAATTAATTTGATGTTTAATGTTACAAGTATCAACGAATGACCGATGAAGTAGATGAGACCTGAATTCGAGGCTTCGACGTAGATCAGTCCACTGAATCGATGACTTAAGCAAGGTCGCTGATGGAAGTTAGATGAGAAAAATACAGGACCGGGATGTGTAGAGGAAACTTTGATAGGTCTACGTCCTGCAGTGGTAATAGGTGGAGGTGGCTGAAGACGACACGCTAGACTTATGTGCTTTATGATATGCAATCTATATCATTGGATAGCCATGGTGGTGTAATAGTTAAGGCTCCCCTCTTTTTCAAACCTGAGAAAATCTGCACACCGCGACTACTGAGAGGTGAAACCCGCTAATACGCGTTGGACAAGTGTGACGGGTAGGTATAAGAGGTCCGTGAACAGATTTCTATAATTTGTTTATCATTATTGGACGCTGTAGTAACCTACAAGGACCGATTCGACTAAACACAAAGTTACACCCGTGAAAGTGTTACTGGAATAATTTTACTCTTTGTATTTACATTTGGATAACGTAGATTGCATTTTTCTGTATAATTTTAGGAATGAATAATACTCGGTATTGTTATTCTATTTTAAATGAACAAATGAAGAACGAATTGATAAACCGACTAAAAGTAATGAAATACTACTTTCTGCCAGTCGATGCGATCAAAGAGAGAATCTAATATCGCAATATAATATTAGGTTGGGGAAAAAGTTTCTTCGCATTTTATATAAAAATTCAAATGGTTTTTTTATAAAGTTTATTTACATTTGACTAAAGTATGTAGGTGCCATTTTGTTGGAAAACTTTTTGCCTCTTGTAGATAGGGACGTGATCCCATTGCTATAAAAATTTTGGGGCTTTTGATCAAAAAACTGCGACAAGTGGTTTTGGCAGTCCTCTCGTGATGTTAACCTGACATTGCCTAAGGAATTCTGCAGAGACCGAAACAGGTGAAAATCTGAAGGTGCAAGGTCATGACTATACAGCGGATGCATTAACACCCCCCAGCCAAACTCTCGTAATTTTCGCTGAGTGGCTAAAGATGTGTGAGGTCTAGCGTTATCATGGTGAAAAACCACACCCCTTCTGTAGATGAATTCCGGCCGCTTTCTCTCAACTTTTTGCTTTAATCTCATCAGTTGTTCCCAGTACAGTTCAGAATAGATGGTCCTGCCTGGCGGTAACAGCTCATAATGAATAATGCCCTTCCAATCCTACTATACACACAGCATCACCTTGTTGCGAGTTAACCCGGGTTTCGCCACTGTCTGTGAAGCTTGACCGGCCTTTGACCACGATCTTTTTCGCACGTTCTTATCGTACGTGATTCACTTTTCATCACCAGTTATCAGCTTCTTCAAAAATGGTTCGGTTTCATTACGTCGTAATAAAGAATCACAAATGAGTACACGGTTCATTAGGTTTCTTTCATTGAGCTCATGAGGCACCCAAATATCGAGCTTTTTTTGTGTACCCAGCTTTTTTCAAATGCACCAAAACCGTTTTGTGGACAATTCCCAGTTCTCCAGCTACATCGTAACTACTAATATGCCGATCTTGCTCCACTTTTTCAAAAATGGCATCAGTTTTGTCCGTAACAGGGCGACCAGAGCGACGTGCATCTTTGATATCAAAATTTCCGGATTGAAAACGCTTAAACCAAATTTGCGCTACTCTCACAGATATACTGCATTAGGTCCATAACCATCACAAATTTTTTTCGCGGCTTGTGTTGCATTTTTACCTTTTTTGTAGTAAAATTTTAAAATGTATCGAATTTCTTCATTAGATTCACTCATTTTAACAATAAAAAAAACAAATGAAAATCACACATTTTCCTAATTTGAATTTGGAATTGTCTTCTTTAAAATTAAAACTTTTTAATGATATCAAAACCAGCCAGATACAAATTGTGTAGCCAAAGAGATCTTATTACAAGTTCATGCATACTATATGCGAAAAGACTTTTTCTCCAACCTATTATTATATAATATTAATGTTAAAGTGAAAAAGGAAATATTATTTCGTTTAGAAAATATGAAGTATATTATGGCTATGGTTTATTGTATTTATCGTTTTAAAATAAACATTCATATTCAAAATGTGTGACGAAATAATTATTTCTTCCCCTAATCCACCTTGGTTACTGTAGCAAATATTCATCATTACCATTGGATTCTTCAACCATGTTTCTCAAGCGTTCCATTACTAGGTCGGCAGATATACGAAACCTTAGATATATATCTAGAATTTATGTGGTAGGTAGAGCCATGTTGGAATTAATATCTTGATTACAGCTCTCAGGGCCGGCTCGATCAGTGTAATACCATCTTAAAACAGTATATTGGCGTTAAACGGTTAGCCTTGAGCTAATGGTATTTCGTGCGATGAGAGAGAGTTCCGATGGCCCCTTTCTCCCCCTCCCTCTATCCAATCTTCCTCATCCTATCCCCTATTGCAATCCCATGTCCCATCCTCCCTATCCCATACTTCCTGTTTGCTGTCTCCACCTCATCCCCCTATCCATCCTAAAGGCTGGCCACGCGTTGGCTTCGCCCCTGACTTTGCGAACATCTATAGGCAACGGTAACCGCTTTCCAAGAGCTGGTCCGTCTGCCCGTATGCCAACTTCGCAATAAAACGTGTCTAAAATAACGCAAAGAACAAAACTGACTACACACCGTGACGTGTGCCTATAGATGTAAAGCCGGTTTTGTGCCGGATAGCAAAACATTACGAATAAAATACATTTTGCTCTTTGAATAAATTCATTATTCTGTAACATTTCGCGGTATAATGATTTACTCTCAGATAGCTGTTATTCTTAGTTTAGTAGTTGGCAAAACGTAAAATTGATTTACTCGAGAGTTAATCACGATTTATTCTTAGATTCTAATTTACTCTTGCTTGGTGGAACCGACCCTAAGTAATAGAGTGGGCTCTTTGTGAATACCGGTTTAAATTATAGAATGTATTGGGATAGGTATCAGTACTTAATTCTTACACTAGAAAAGTAGACGCTACACTAATCTTAAAATCCAACCTTTCCAAGCTCCATACAGGTTTATTGTAATATTTTCTTAAGTTTCGCGACTTGTATACATAATAAAACTACGTTTAACGGTTTTAATCGCGGTAATTTATTTGATTTTTATTATTCCGACGTTTTGGCCACTTTTCAGTGGCCGTGATCACGGAAGACAAAGATTTCAAGTGTCAATGAGTATTGTTAAAGTTTTTATTTAGCCTACCGCCAACTTGTTCATTTTAATTATTTAGTTTTAATTTTGTTTATGGTTATTATTTACTATATGGGTCTAATTTACCACCGCTTCGCAACATGTTGTGGCTTGAAGAGAAGAAGCGGCGCAAGAAACTCTTCAGCAAACATGATTAGCTCTAATATTTTATAGAATATTAAAGTGGGTGGGAAGATTCTATTCTATGTACACAGCTTCGCAACTCGTTATAGCTGTTAAAAAGAAGAAGCGGCAAGAAACTTTCCAGCTACACGTCAAGCTAAGAATTTTTTTTCTTTATATTTCTTATTCAATTTATATCTCAAGTTCCTTTTTTACAAAATTTATACACATTTTTATAGATTATCATTAATGCTACTATTTACAATGCTCCGAATGAGGTTCCTTTATTAATGGTAAAAGGATATTGACAACGGTGGACCTTACTGAGCATGAAAACCTAATTAGAAGTCAAACGTAGGGCGCTGCGGCCACAGAAAGCAGATTTAATTAGAATTCGCTAAGACTCGAGGAAATAGCCCTTAGACGGAACGTGAATAGTACTTTAATAGTGCTTTGATTTGTCGGCAAATAAATACGCTTTTATGAATGTAAGGTTCAATACTATGTATTTTCTGATTTTCTGAGAAATTGATATTAAATGAGTCAATTCTGTTTTTCAATTTAAATAAATCAACCAAAGTAATCCATATAAACATAAACTTGAAACTTTTAATTTTCTTACATACCGCCGTGTTCTATCAGTTCTGTGCCTTTCAATCGAATTAATTCAGTTTCATTGATCCGTCTAATATTAGCATAAACTATCTAAGTTGCATTGTAAAGAGGATACGTTGAACAGTAATTTATTACATTCTTAAGTTTGAACTTGGTTAATGCTATTTTGTCAATGTGGAATACAATGTTTTTGAATTTTTTTGCGACATTTTAAAACTCTTTGGTGATAATATGTATGTATGTACTTTATACGACTGTTATGTTGATTGTTATTGTTACAACTTAAGTTCCGACAAAAACAAAACCCACCTGCATATCTATAAAACATATTTTATTACCTGTCGCCATTTAAACTAATTGTAATTCTTTTATGATTGTCTTCTTTTGTTTACTTATTTATTGGTTATTGTGGAGAACAGCCTATTGTACTAGGGTATGGTCGTTTGCCAGCATAATTAGCCAGGTGTACGGATTATGATTCTAGGAAATTCGGTCCACGCTGCTGGGCGGACATGTTCATTTTGTACTATATAAAGCAATGGCCCGATTGAAGAAGAGGCAGTCGAGCGATAACCACGAGCGAAACAATACTTGTGTACATTCGGTAATCTACTTAGTGACAGACTTTGCGCGTGTTATTGAATTACGACCTTCTGCATTACGTTTGGACTTATTGTGTTCGGTTATATTCATACCTGTGTTATAGATGTTTGTATAGTTCTAATAAACTCTATAATAATTCCAACGGCATTTTAATTCGAGTCCCGTAACTCGTAACATTATTATGAATGTAAAGAATGAATGTTTTAGATTATTTAGTTTAATTTAGTAGTAATAAATCCTTCTTCCAAATTTTAACTATTCCAATTTTCACACCATGCCCACAATATACTTGATTAGAAAAGGGATACAAATATTTCTCTTGATACTGTGTCCAAAGGAATGAAAATCTAGTAAAAAAGTAATTTTGAAAAGCTTGTATCTTCTACATGATTAGGTCTCTCTCTTTGGGTTTTTGAAGTTTGGTATTTATTGCCTTTAAAAGAAGAAAACAATTTCTCATTAATCTCTTAACAAAATATCGGGTCAGTGTCCTATATAAACTACAAATAGTTTTATTAAGGACAGAAAAGCTTAGCAAGGATTAATCGCACAATTCACTGGATTACAAGCATCTTAGCACTTCGATTGTTTACTTTGTGTAATGAATTAAATTGTATTTTCACTTTGGTACACAGTTAATAAGGATGGTATTTTTTGTGTTTTCCTTGATGTCTTGTATATACCTGGAATAATGTTAGTGTTAGTGACTGTATCACGCATATTTAGCGAAGGGTTTAAAGCATTATTTGATATACGACATTGTTTATAACGCTAGTTGATAGATAAATCATGTATACTTATAATACACTAATTTAGCTAATCATCCATCGTGTTTATCGATTTCACCACCCTTGGAGGCAAAGAAGTAGGGGGTGTCGAATCGATACTCTTGACCCCGACTTTTGCCCGGGGGGTAACTATCCCCTGGTAATTGGGTTTTGGAGTCGTCGTAGTGATCGGCGACTCACGTTGGGCGATTTTAGCGATTTTATTCCATAACGCTATCAATAAGTTACATTTGGACGGAGTCATTAACACTGGCAATAACCCAGATGTAGCAGCGGCATGATAGTTTGAGCTTCTTTGAGATAATTGCACATTTTGTGAATTTAGTCAGTGTAATATTTTATCCCTCGTTTATTTGCTTCCAATTCGGCGGCAGTAGGCAGGAAAGTGACGAGGGAAGTGGGCAGCCCGAGTATGGCATCTCTGACGTTACATATTATGATGTATTATTGTTGCGTACCTCTTGTTCTAAAAGCAGGTTAATACAGGTTACATTGAGTTAAATTTTTATGTCAATACTATTTGCCTCTTTAAGATTCACTTCATTTTATATCGCAAGCTATCCATCTTTCGGGATAAAAAATATCTACGTCCATTTTCGGTATTAAAATTACATATGTACAGAATTGCACCAAAACCAATCCAGTACCTACTCCAGTAGTTTTTCTGTGAAAGCTTAACAGACAGACAGATCGAGTTACTATTGCATTTTTTATAGATGATGAATTATTATATCTTCTAAAATTGAGAAATGATTGGTCTCTCATATAAACTTTCATCACCTATTTCAACCCGTTCTAGTTTTATTTATCTATCCCCCGTGCATCTATCTGCAAACTATATAAACGATAAAAAAAAAAACAGAAAAACCCAAAAATGCCTAAAGTGCCAGTAATGCCAAAAATTCCAAAAGTGCCAAAGTGGCTAAAATACCAAAAATTACCTAAACGTCAAAAATGACCACAATGCCAAAATAACCAAAAAGACCAAAATTACCAAATTAAACAAAATGGAAAATCCCAAAAAAACCTATCCTACTTTCTAGGATAACCTTTACATAAATCTATCTCATTATCCGGGATAAAAAGTATCCTATGTTCATCCTCGTCATTGAAAATATATATACTGAGTTTCAGTTAAATCGGTCCAGTAGTTTTTTCCGTGAAAACGGAACAGACAGACACAGACAGACAGACGGACAGACAGAGTTACTTTCGCATTTATTATATTAATAGGGATTACGTAAAATATGTTTCATGTATACCGCTATTTTAACTGGAATGCTCTATATAAATGATGGAGAACACGAGGCAATTTTTTTTGACTTCTTGTCTGTTTGTTCGGGATTCACGTAAATACTACTGGGTCGATTTCAATGCAGCTTTCACTGGCGGACAGAAAATTTTTAGACTTAAAATCTGCGCTACTTTTTAACTTGGAAATCCCGCTGGAATTTTTCTGGGAAAGATTTAAAACGGCCTGATTAAAAAAAATCGAATTCCAATGTGATTTTTTGCATTGATCGATAGCAAATTGTATGTAATAAAATTTGTGATACTTTTAATTTCGGAAATCCATCGGGAATATTCCCGGGACCGGTTTGTAGTTGTTCGGCTGCATAAAAATTAGCTTATTCTGACACAATTTTCACTAAAACGATAGCTTACATTCTTTTTTAATGCAAGTGAAGCGTGGATGAAGTCGCGGGCATACCCTAGTATAAATATTTACATGGTGAACCTTATTGGTATAAGTTTTAAGTTTATAACATGAAGTTTTTCTTGAGAAAATTGCAAGGACTCAGTCAAACAAAACCACCTGAATGTCGTATGTCTTATAAAGTTGAAACTTACGGCAGGTTGGTTGGCAACGGTACGAATTAATGGGGTCTGGATGTTAATACCTTAGGCTTGATAGAATTTATTTTGAGAGTACACTATGTCTTACTTCTTAAAGCGTGTTGTTTCAATAAATGTTTAGGCGCATTATCAATTTTACTGTGTTGGTTGATTGTACTAATGAATTGAAAATATTTAATAATCATGGGTAAATATTTAAAAGTTAATTTTTGTGTGTTTTATAAGAATAAATACTAGTCTAAAAGACAAACTTTTTTTTTAAATTGCCTGAAGTAGGCAAACAGGCAGACGGCCCACCTGATGGAAAGTGGTTACCGTCGCCTATAGATGTTTGCAACACCAGGGGTGTCTCCAACGCGTTGCCGACATCTAAGAAATTTTATAATGCCCTTCTTAAAAAACCCCATATCATAACGCAAGGGGAAAACCGTGGCAGGAAGTTCCCTCCAGATCATCGTTGTACGCGGAATAAATGTTCTAGAGAACCGTTGCGTAGTTGAGCGTGGGAGCTCTAAGAAATGGGGGTGAACATCCCGTCGTTGGCGAGCTGTGCGGTTGTAGAAGTGAGGCGTTGGCACCAGATCAAACAATTCCTCGGAACACTCCCCGTTATACAGGCGGTAGAATACGCAGAGGGACGCGAAGTCTCTCCGAAGACTAAGCGGTTCTAAACCGCCTGTTAGTATGGGATCGTCGACGATACGAACGGCGCGATGCTGGATGGAGTCGTGGGGGTCAGTCTGGTAGGCGGGTGCCCCGGCCCATAGATGTGAGCAATACTCCATATGCGGTCTGACTTGCGCTTTGTAGAGTGCAAGTCGTTGCCGCGGGGTGAAGTACTACTGCTTGGATCGGTTTAGCACACCCAGCTTTTTAGAGGCAAGATTGGCCTTGCCTTCCAGATGACCCCGAAATTGTACGTCGTTCGTTATGTCGACCCCAAGGATCCCAATACTATTAGAGACCGTGAGGGGTGTTCCTTGGAATTGTGGCGCATTGATAAATGGGATTTTTTTGACTTCAAGGCTGTATCTACAAAGGGAACACACATCAATTTACACTATCCGCATTTTGAGAGATTGTTAACCCGATAATGTATCTAAAAGCAAACTTGGACGCCGTATCAGAAATTCGAAGGCGTACTTGTTTTCTCAACATTCAAGAATCCAAGAATATCGTGTATTATTCATTACGAATATTGTCTTTTAAATAAAAAAATGTGTGTGTGTGCAGTTCACACGCAGTAGAAGTGAAACTTCAAAGATTATACAGGCGAACATAATTATGGGCCACTTGCATAACGTTCCTTAAATTTATTTAAGAAACACTAAACGCATTTAACACCCTTAAATACAATTAGCGTCTTGCACAACGCAAAATTTGTCGCTAAAAATGTTTAAAGAACTGTCAAAGTTAATCACCCAAAAATGGGCATTTAACTGCCCTAAATGCATTTAAGGATAAAAAAGTAGATCCGCATTCTGTTTTGAACAATAGAAATGCCAGATGTGTTCGGATTTTACCTGAAGCTAGTTCATTTAGTATAGGGTCGACAATACAGAATTCAGATATCTTTGGTTGACATTTTCTGATATAATTATTTTAATTCTTAAGATGAATTTGCACTTTGATTTGTATTCCATCGAATATGTGATAATACGATTGGGAATGTGTGTAGATATGCCAGGGATACCTTATTTCAAATGATAAGAATACAGAATTAATATAAATTATAATAAATTTCAAAGTAATAACTAATTTTCTAGTAAAATATTTATTGGTCTTTATGATTTGTGTATCTAGCTAGAGTCAAATTAGAATATGGTTGAGGTTTTACCATATTACGATATGGTCTTGGATGTCACTAAATAGTTGAGATTTTTAACACAAATGCACAATTCTACGTTATTCAATATTATACAACTATTGTTCACCAGTATTTATTATTTGAGAATAAAACAGCAAAGCAAAAAATCATTCTTCTTCAGGTTGCCGCCAAAAATTCCGAAGCAAACTTAAACAAACGAAGGAAATTTCAAATATCAAGTTGACATTGGCCAACAAAAATTCCTTTTTACGCAAGAAATAACTAACATTAAAACTAAATTTCGTTTGATTGTTCGAAAAAATGGATCGCAGCGTGATACGGAACACATCTGGCTATTTTACCGACGGCTTAAATACATTTAGCTAAATAACATGGGAGACTGCCTTATGCAAGGCATCTTAAATATTTTTGTGTAAAACGTATGTAGGTGTTTTTATCCGTGCAGGAACGGAGAAAGAATACATTTTCCTGCGGCCGGGCGGCCTGTCGTAAGAGGCGACTAAACAACCCACAGCTAGGTGGTAGGGTATTTGCTCGACTGGATGGCGACCACCCCTGGTCTAGAGTAAGCCGCCATAACATCCTTGTGTTATGCCTGGCATGGCAGACAGGCAGAAGCCTGTCTGCAGAACTCCTGCAATAAAAAAGGCAGTTTAATATGATTAACTAATTTTTATTTAAAGGCGATCGATATGCAAGAGGCCCTATATCTACAACGCTTAGTAGACAAGTTTAAACTGCACACACACATTTTCGCATTTCTATTTTATAATAGACCTCTTTATTCTTAGCTCTTTTGACCCTTATTCGTAATAATTCAATCTAAATTACACTTTAAAACACTAGCAATCAGTTCATAATTCAATGCACTGTTACGCACATATGCGTCACTACGTATCTGTTGGTCTATGTATAAAAGAATCCTTAAA
Organism: Dendrolimus houi; assembly: GCA_039645545.1. NCBI lineage: Eukaryota > Metazoa > Arthropoda > Insecta > Lepidoptera > Lasiocampidae > Dendrolimus > Dendrolimus houi. Next base: position 15,469,358 of record CM077117.1, on the reverse strand, counting down.
GCCTTAGGTATATACAGATAGAGCTAAAATTCATTTGAAATCTTTTAAGTTTAATTTAAATAGAAAATTAGTACTAACGGGCGAGGAGAAATGTGTTTTATTTCAAATTAAATAAGGTTGAATTCTATCTGTTTATCTCTTTTTAGTGTCGCCTTTTCATCTTGCTTTTGCGTTTCATCGAGTTTCAAATCACAACGATTTTAAAGAAGTTTCACTTCAAAATACTTTTTGGGGTCTTGTATCCATTTTGAAACGCTTACACCTTATACGAAAACGTAACCTTTATGTTTTCGTCAAGACTTCCTTAAACTTTCAAATTATGAGGTGGACATTTTTGAAAGCAGTAGTGGCTGTAGAGCTTCGAAAATACTTGTAAGGAAAATTGGTTATTATACAAACCAATTTTCCTTACAAGTATTTTTGAAGCTCTACAGCCACTACTACCTATCTGTTAATACTTTTTGACATATTGTGTTTTTCGTGGGTTTCTAGGTAAATAAAGAATATAAGGAAGGTTATTCACCTTCACAGAAACTCGTCCTTGCGCATCGACAAGCACTTACACTATTTATTTAGCCAATATATTTGCGTTCTTTTTGATTTTAAATTGCAATGTAATCGTAAATAAAATTTATATAACAATATTTTGTCAGGCGCTATTAATAAACTGAGAATAATTTTTATGTTACAATCCCACATTTTGGTCACCTTTTTGAGAAGTAAAGGCTTATGATATACATAGAGAGATGGACGTAAATGACATTTTATAACGGTTCCGTTTTTGTCAAAATGGTTACTGAACAGTAAAATGAATAAATATTTCAAGATAAATTCAATTGATTGACAAAATAGACCTATGAAACTAAAAAAAATTATAATTTAAATTAGAAGAGTATTGCATTCCAACGGTTTCAATAATGCTACTTCTTAATCTGGGATAATGTAATGGGATGGAACGATGGGTTTAATGTGTTATTTGTTTTGCGATATTGTTTATAATTTTTTATGACGTTAGATAACGTATGTACACATACTAATGTAACTATTTGTCAACAGAGTTATTTTTAACGCTATAAATGAGATGAATTTTTCCACAGTCAATTATTATAACATTATCCCAGATGAAGCTCGGGCTTAAGAACAACACAGAATAAATAAAAAAAATAAGGTACTAAAAACGGGTTTGCCATTTAGCTACAAAATTTTGAAAACCAGGAAATATTCGTCATAGTTTCTCTAAGGTTTTTACGTTTGCTTGTACGCAAATGGGTAGTCGGTCTACCTGATAACAGATTACGCTCAAATAGAATCCCATGTCACTACTTGTTTAGGAATAGTTACAGCTATATTTCCACATAAATTGGCATTGGTAACGACTTCAAAACCTGTTGATGTGGAGTGTATCAAGCTTTATCCCTTAAATAAAATATTGCAAACTTTGATAAAGAATAATGATCCGGCACGAAAATATTATATAGGTACGTGTATACATGAAGGGTCTTAATATAGGGCAGTGGATAACTGTATATTACACTGGACCCTGATTTCTGATAAGAGAGTATTATGAGTCCAGGATCCTCGCATATAAGGATGCCTGTACTATGGAAAAATAGCAGAAAAGCTTTTATGAACTCAGCTGTCTTAATTGTGAATATGGGTAGAGACCTTGTTGAAGATAAACCTACTAAATTCCTTCCAACCAAACCATTCAGTATTCCTAATATTATAAATTTGAACGTGAGTTTGTTTGTGATGTTTTCATGCCTTAACTATGCAACAGATCGTCACGACATTTTGCATAAACGCTAACATATAGTTAGAATAAGACATATGGTAACTTTCGCGCAGGTAAGTCCCTGATAAAGGGTTCTCACACACCGTTATGCCTTCGAGGTGGGGGCGCGACGATTTCCACGCGCGCTCATCTCTCCTCCCGAAGAGTATGAAGATGCCAGTGTACAACAGTAGTTCCCCGACAGTAGATGAGGCCGTTGGACCACCGCCTGCCAGGGCCAGTGGAGGGGATAGGCCATATCATATACCCGTAGCCCTGGCATTAAGGGCGAAGGACGGAATACCGAGGAGTTTCAGTGTGTACCACTAACTGCGGTGTGGCAATAGCATCTTTAGTTTTGCTTAGAGTTGCTAGTGCCACCCCAATCTGGCAAATCCCATACACCGGCCGCGAGTTTCTCCCATCACGTGACTGATGGCCCTCAATCGGGTTTGTCCTCAAAAGGACATAGGGTAACTTGTATCGAGAAAAAGTACTCTTTTCGAAGGATATGCAAATATAGCCAGAAAGATGGCGCTCGGACCGCGTTTTATTGGTGTCATCGTTGCAATTCAACAAATACATCGTCATGGCAACGACAAGGACAGTGACAATTTTAACGTGTCTTGATTAGTTGGTTCCATCTTCGCTAATTAGCGTTACGGGTACTTATCATTAGGTACTTTGAATCAAAAATCAAGTTCGACATTTCTAAGAATTATAACATGCCCACTTCATGACATGCATTTAACGCGAGCGAGATCGCGGCAGTATACACTGTTACTCTCTCTACCGTAAAATTCATGGTATGTCATGATTTGTTTCTATATTTTACTATTCGTCGTTTTGTCTTACCGTTGATAGAAAATTAACGATTCTTGTATGGAGTTTATATTCAATTTAAACCAGTATTACTGGACATATATTTGTACATTCTGTACCCAAATGAATAAACAGTAACACATAGAAACATGGCATCAGCATAGTCTTGGTTGAGTTATGAGCCCTTATTAAAATATTTAAATTTTCAAGAGGATTCAAAACTTCTTTTGTAGGAATACACTGCCTTACGAGTTGCGGCCCGTCCATTGAAGCCCCTAAGAGCTCCGCTCCCATTGTGTTTCTATATTAAGTGGTGCAACGAACTTGCATTGTCCGCTAAAATTCGAACATATTTGTTGTTTGTTCCCTTACTAAACCGGACAAACAACTGAATGAATTTGTTTATATTGTATTTGTGTTTTAATATGCTACAATTTAATATATTAAACTATTTAGTCATCTTAATCTTTTGATAGAAAGAAGTACCTACATTTTAAATTTTTATTCAGGCAGTATTTACTGTTCTAATAAAAGTTTGTCACTATATAGAATGAATGATAAGTAAAAAATATTGCAATTCCATTTTATTGCACCATTTTTAAAGGAGATTTTGAAAGTTGATAGCACACAGTTTAGTTTGAAAGACAACCTATATCGATATGCGAAATCCTTCAATGCGGGTCATGTTTGATTCTTGGTAAGATGGCTTTGATGTAAATGTTAGGACATAAATGAAAGTCTATTGACATTTAGAGATGAGACTGCTTGATATTTTTTAACATCTACCAAATTATTACGAAACTAATTAGGTAATTTATTTATAATAATTTAATTTGTAACTGATTTGCAATTTATTTTCTTGTTTATTTATCTGATATCAGTATAAAAAATAATTGTTAAAAATCAGATATTTTTTTATGTAAAGGTCTAAAAATAATAAAATAAAGTTTTAAATAAATCAAACCCATCAATTTCCTTTCCTGTGGCCAGGCGGCTTGCCGTAAGATCCGAGCTTGAGAACAGGGCTTGCCGTTCCGGCAATAGTGGCTAGATTCCTTTAGAGAGCGTCAGCATATTGGTAGCACCTTTGGTGTTACAAATGTCCTTAAGCGATAATAACTGCTTTCCATCACGTGGGTCGTTTCTGTTGTTGTTTGTTCAACTCATGCAATAAAAAAAGATTTTCTTTTGTTAATAATTTTATAACAAATTTGAGGAGACTTACCTCCATCAGTGACCTTATCTGGCTGATGACATAAAAATATATGCACAATACATAGTTACTTGATAGTTAAAACGGTGCGAAGAAACTTTACGTATTTACTTAGTGTCACTGGCCCCGGGATGTTGTGAAAGAAAAAAATACTTTCCTTTAAGTAAAGAAAGTTTTCCTCTTTATGTTGTCTACAAGAAATTCGATTAAGTCATTAACCCACCTCGAATAGACTTACGAAGCTCTGAAAGTTGTAACGTAATTAGTAGCACAGAAGTAAGCTGTTTGTGATTATTATTCGACCAAAATGGCTACTGAAAATTGACATCAGAGGGTCATTGTCGGTTTAATAAACCAGAGGTCCTAAAGAGGTCATTTTCGCAGATTCATATGACGAACATGACAAATATCAACATAAAGTCGTACCTATGCTATGTCTTACAACTATCGGTAATCTAGGCACGTTTAATTTCATTAAGTGATTCTCCAAAGGCGACCGCTTTAGGCCCTCAGGACTACAAATCAACTTTTACGGACCCGCAGTCATTGCCGAAATGAAACCAATAAAGATCAAGAAGATTAGTCACAGCCATTTTTCTCAATAACTTCTTGGTTTATATGATTGGTTGGCAGAAGGATAATTAACTGGTATCATCATCATGATTTCAGCTTTTAGGGCCCGCTCGCTCGGTGTGATGCCACTCTCTCATAGAATATCGGATTGAAACTGCTAGCCTTGACCTAATCGTGTTTTGTGCGATCAGTAACAGTTCCGAAGGCGTACCTCCTCTTCCCCGTATTCCATCCCTACCTATCCCATATTCCATTATTCCGGTCTGATTCTCCTAATCCATTACCTTTATCTCATTCCGTGTCTCATCCCCTCTCTCATCTCTCCTATCTCATCCTTTTATTCCATCCCTCCTATTCCTCCCTAAAACCTGGAAATGCGTAGGCATCGCAGCTGCTGTTGCAAACATCTATAGCCGACTATAACCAATTTCCAGTAAGTGGGCCATCTGCCTATTTGTCAGCTTCGCAATATTAATGACAAGATAATGAACTGATCTTCATGAAATTTGACAAGGAGGTTGTATACTAGGAAAAGAAACAAGCTAAAATTTGTCTCAAATTCATAAAGGAAGTGATATGGGAGGAGAATTTTTTTATTGTTAAACTGTAAGTTAGGGTACCAACATTCGATTTTAGGCTTTTGGTAAGGTATACGTGTTCCAACGCTATAGTTATAATTTCTTACAAAACTAAACAGTATAATATTAACGAAGTCATTATTGAGTATAATTCATATACTCAATACTATTATATAATTTTAAACTTCAAGTAATTATGCCAGTCAATAATTATTTTAATCGTTATTGACTGGCATTAATTATATCAAATAGTAATAATTATGTCAAATAGTAACATAACCCTTAAAAATAATACAATTTTCAAGAATTAATTGTTTGGTGTAATTCAATCACTACAGGAAACTATATTGAGTAACACTTTGTCCGCATTATATTTCTATATCCTTCGGAATTAAATTTAAAAAAACCATGATTCCTTGTCCAAAAACTAAATGTGAATTTTCATATTCAGAACATTTTTATAACTAAATAATAATACATAATTATGTATTTTCTTATGCTTCCCCAAGATACAATCTATCTCATTGTCAAATTCCATTAAGATCTATACAAACGTTTAGTTGCAAAATAATAATAAATAGAGTTACTTTATTATTTATATGTTAGTGTGGATACATCTATGAATGTATGATATAGATACATATAATATAAAGAAAAACTTTATTCGAAGAAATAGCGACGTAATTACATTCATTATACACAGAGCATATTTTGAGAATTTGTACGCCGCGTTATCAGCAAACAAGGTTTGCACTCAGCATATTACTGTGCCGAAATTATATCCGACACAATGCTGATTTTCAGTGCAAACCTTCCTTTAAGCGTAAGACCAAAACGACCCAAATTTGTTAATTAAATAATGACTAATAATAATAATTTATAAAACTAATTCTACTTATATAATATTTAATTTGGTAAAATAAATAAATACATTTGAATAAAACCAACAATAAATACGTTACTTCTAAATTAAAATTAAAATAAATAATCGTGTAACAAACTTGTATCGAATCATTTATTAGAATACAATTCGCTAGAGTGCTTGCCGAGTATTACCAAATTCTGTGTGCGACGTCACTGACATAGGCAACAAATGACATTTTACTTCATAACCTATAAAATATTGAATGTGTTATTCTACTGTAAAGATATGAAATGTTTAATATATTTTATTTTCCAGACTATATACTATATAGGCCGTGCACAAGACTGACTCGCGTTACAAGTAAGTTATCAGACAGTGATATGTGTATACTGCATACGAGTTTCTTGTTTATTGAAAGTAAAAGTATAAATTGCAATTTTCAGAACGATAATTGTAGTGATTTTGGGTGAGAACTACTAATCCACGCTACATTTGCACTTCAATTTGCCTGTCTATGTATGTAATTCTATTTGGATTCATATCAAGGTGAGATAGTAACTGAACTACATTGTAATTATTTAAAGGCTTATTAATGGAAATATATGATCTTCTTTTTGTAAGGTGAGAAGATGTCTTTTATAGTGGAATTTAAATGAATTTATTGTTTTTAGGTCTCTAATTGGTGGAGGAATATCATTCTAGCAATGAGTGGCAGCATATTTGAAACAGCTCTGAAAGCAGCTGTCTTGTGCTTTGCTGTTATTAAAGCTTTCTTAACAGACCACATAGTACAATGGTGTGACCTATCCCATCTCCAGTCCATCTTATTGTACAGATATTTAGGGTACTGCGAGGAAATTACACCAAACAGCATACAAGCTAAGTGTAACTTTCTCCTACCTGCCATCTTTAACACATTATTTTTTATTTAAATATGGGGTAACATGGTTTCTTCTTGGTGTGCCATAACAGTAACGGGCACAAGCATTTTGTATGCGCTGTATTAGGCGCTCTGTTTGTGATAATAGGCCGGGCCCATATACTATGTCACAATAATTTAATTTACACAGCACCAGACTCTCTATTAATCTTTTTATTACTTCTACATTGATGTAAGCTCTAATTTTAATTAATATTTTTAATTTATAAAAACAGTTCTTCATAATATTACTGATATGCTTTTCAAAACGCAGTTCTGAGTCAATAGTGAGGCCTAGGCTACAAGCAGTATCAACTATTTCAATTTGTTCATTTTGAATTTTGATTATGGGACTACCATTTTTTATTGTACTAACTTGTTGGCGACTACCTAGTATCATAAATTTAGATTTTGTTGGATTTAATACCAGTGAGTTGGCTTCAGACCATTGTACAAGTCTTTCTAGGTAACTATTAATATCACAAACAGCTTTGTATGTTTCACTCGGGATAAAATGTTCATAAAGTTGAATATCGTCAGCATACATATGAAACCTACAATGCTGAATGCAATTGACAACATCCGCTGTGTAAATTATAAATAATAGTGGACCTAAAATAGATCCTTGAGGAACTCCTCTAGTTATATGTAAGGGATCTGATGCAGTCAATATTCCATCTGCTTTTTTAATTTCAACTTTTTGTTTCCTTTCTGTTAGATAGCTACGGAACCAAAGAACAGTTTCATTTGTAAACCCATAATATGATAGCTTGGACAGAAGTAAATTTGTGTTGATTGCATCAAAAGCCCGTGAGTAGTCTAGCAGAACAAGTACCGTACCCTGCCCTTGATCACGAGCTTCAGTAATGTTTCCTACCACATCACATAAAGCAGTTGCTGTGCCACATCCCTTCCTGAATCCAGATTGAAGATCAGGTAATATATTATTTATTTCTAAGTATTCAACAACCTGTAAGTAGACCACCTTTTCCAGGACTTTGGAAAGATATGGTAATATGCTAACTGGACGCAGATCCTTGTAACTGACCGGATTATTCTTTTTGGGGATTGGACGTACAACAGCCTGTCGCCATAGTTAAGGAAATTTGTTTGCTGTAATAGATTTGTCTATAATATTAGTTATTAATTTAAGGGAACTTGGCAGTGTTAATTTAATCATTTCGATACTTATTCCATCTATTCCAATTGCGTTCGACTTAAGTGAATTAATAATTTTTAGTATTTTATCCTCAGAATCTGTTTGTAAAGAGAAACTTGTTTGAATATACTTCTGATTATCAAAATGTATAAACAGCTCCCTGCTTACAGTGTTATCTCCAGGTACTTCCAGAAAAGCTTCATTCATACCACCTGGGTCATTAAAATGAACCGGGAGTATCTTTTCTGTATGTGATTGAAGTATATTTGATTTTAAATTTTTCCAAAGTACTTTAGAATTGTTTATATTATTATTTATGTGTTGTGTAAAATATCCTTTCTTTTCATTATGTAGTGCCTCTGCCGATAAATGCTTAAGAAGTAAATAATATTGTTTATGACTTTCTATTTTGGTTTTATTATATCTACTCTTAGCTTTATCTCTAAGTTTGAACATAAATTTTATATTATCTGTAATCCATGGAGTTGGAGGTGTTCTAAATACTTTACTCTTCATTGGGGCATGCAAGTCAAATAAAGTAATAATATAGGAGGTTAGTGTGTATACCTTAACATCTAAATCAACGTCGTCACCTATATTTTGCTAAGGTAATAATTTCAAATCATGGATAAATAGGTCCGGTATTATGTTTTGGAAGGCCCTATATGTTACCAAACGTGGTGTCGATTTATCTTTTTTCATATTAGTCTCGCACTTTATAAAACAGTGGTGGTTAAGCTCGCTTATATGATCCACCTTTGTTGTGTATGAAGAATGTCAGTGCAAATTATGGCTATTTAAAGAGGAACTTAGACCTGTATAGTGTGTAGATGTATCAACTATTTGTTGCAAATTAAAGTGGTTGAAAAATTCCTGAAGTTTTTTAGAGTCAAAGCTATCCTTTTCTAACAAATTTACATTGAAGTCTCTTAATATTATTATATTATTGTAAGGTGCCAGCGCAACCGCGCTCTCACTTGTTCCATTAAGAAACCTTTCCAAGTCAAACCACGGTAGTCTATATGCAGTACCTATCAAGATGTTTTTACCATTTAATTTTAAGGATATCCAGAGTTGTTCGACATCTGGATGTTCTGGATGTGTTCTCATTCTTGTAAGTATTTAATTTTTAATATAAAAACCAACCCCTCCTCCTCTGCCCCCACATATAGATTGCGGACGCGGTATTTGTCTGAGTCGATATCCATAACATAAGGAACATAAGGCGCTCGACCCTCCTGTCCTGGACGCAACCATTTATTGCCATGATATCGACAGAATGTTTATTCATAGCGAGTATAAACTCATCATGATTTGTCCCGAGAGATCCTGCATTTAATAATCCAAACTTTATATTTTTATTTGAAATAATTTACATGTGTAACAAAGAAAAAAAAAAATTCCTGTAGATATAGTTATGAAGTTTATTAAACACATTTAAATATATTGTATTTAAGTTATTTTTAACTAACTTGTATATGTTATTGCGTGAACAGTAGCTTATAGATATCTTAGGAAACATTATTATATCGAAATATCCAATACATTTTATAAGTATATTAGTTAAAACTAGCTTTAATGTATATAAATTATATAAGTATAGATATATTTTGTAATTAGTAGATATAATATAGGTATTTGCCTGGTGTTGACCAATTGACAGTATGAAATGTTTTTCTGGGCGGTGTAGAAATTTCAAAATAAATAAAAACCAAAAACATACAATGGCTGATAACGAAAATCATTGTGTAGAAACCATAACAGAACCAATATTGTTGATAATATCATTTTCAACACGAATTCGCACCACAGGATCGGACCCTGCTTACGACGTGCAAGGATACGGCCGCGTTTCGTCCAGACGAACTGCCACCCATACTGCCGTCCTGCATCGCGTGCCAGGCGAAATAACTGCCGATTAGTTCTCGTTAAACGTTCATTAATGTAAAAGCGTTGCGCCTTTCCGGCTATAATATCACCCGTGTCTGCGTTACGCCGGACTCTGGCGCTGTGTAACAGCTCGTCCCGGACGTCGCGTCGTGTCATGCGCACTACGAGAGCGCGAGGGCGCGGCACCGTTGTTCCTTCAGGGTTTGTTGCGTTGAGGAATCGACTGCCTATTATTTCAGCACTGACGATGTCCCGACTTTCTAACTTTACACCTAACTTCCCTGCAACAGACACAATCAGGTATGTATGCGGTGAGATATGGTACTATCATCAAGGAATCAATGGAAACGTTTTAAACGAATTCACAAGAAATTTATTGTATATGTACTTTAGATAACGGTGGTAATTAAATCAAGACTTAATACAAAAATTGGTTAATCCAATCACTTCATTTAATTTATATTATAATTTACATTTTAAAAAAGTGTAAGTACTTCAATATATAAAACAGAAGTTATAAGGTATAATTTAATGCGATCCACGAGAACGCTGCCGACAAACTGCGCTGCAGTTTGGCAATGTAATTGTTTGTATGACCTTGTAACTTTCTTTTATTGAAAATAAATTTTAAAAAATGGTGTATGGGATTCTCACCTTTCTCTTTGGGAATATTTCTTATTTCCAAATCATTTCCAAGAAGATCCTGGTCACGGTCATTGAGGTCTGCTCTGAGCTGGTTAATGGTCCCATTCACATCAAGTGGTACTTCCTTTTGTGCTAAGGAACGGTTCTCCAAGGCCTCCATCTGTGTTTGTAGTTCATCAATACGGCTAATACAAGAGTACACCTCGATCTTCAGATCTGAAATTTCCTTTCGGAAACTTAAGGGATCGCGGCGCATCGCTCGCATCTCCTCCATTAAGTCTTTATTAGTGAATTCCGTTGGGTCGACCTCTCCCCTCTGCATTGATAATGTGGGACTGCTGTCAGACTGACTAGCGTCTTCATAAGTTGACATTGACCCGGCACTCGTAGGTGTGCCCTCCCTATTTCCTCTTAAATCTCCCTTTCTGTAGTCAGGGTACTTCCAGGCAGCCGACACATTGCCCTTGGCCGGGAGCGCTACGCAATTTCTATGCTGCGGTACGTCACATTTTGCGCACCTAATGCCATATGTAGATGAAATAAATTTACGGCAAGTATCACATCTCTCAGAAGGCATTATTCAATAGTTCTATAACGTATAAGCGATCTACTTGAATTTTCACTTACACAACAGATGGTACTGTATGTCAAAGATTTATGTTGGTGATAAATATTATTGTGAAATTGACAATTAATTATGCACTATTTTGTGTTATCTGAAGAGCACTGAATAATGTTCGATGATTGTTTTTATTAAATTACTGTTATCTGTATATTCGAACAATAAAATGTCACTTTTGTTGCTTAGCGTATCTTGTAGATTTAAGTTTAAAAAATACGAACATAAACACAATAACACTGTATATAAAATATCATAGGTTATTGTCACTTTTCACAATAAAATATTTGAAAAAAATACTATTATTCATTTAAAAAGCTTTAAAATAAGCACAGCTTGTATGGGTCGTAATATTGTAAAGTACTCTTGTATATATACGTATGTATCATACACATAACGAGTATGGGCTTTTTGAAGATTCTCGTAAATTAATATGAATCGTCGTGGAATTGGGATAAGCTACCTTGATCTTTGCACGGAGCCATTGCAATTTGTTTTGATTTACGTACCAGAGGGGTGTTCGCAATGCTACGTGATTGTAAAGTTTTTTGTACGACTCATGGATTATTATCAGAAATGATATATGTATATTTAAGGAAAAAGATATGTTTTATAGCAAATAAAGGGAAATATTTTTCCTTGGAATGGCGATAATATTAAATAGATATATCCAATCTAGAATTGGAAGTAGACTTAAATATTATAACATACAAGTAAAGGCGTTATTGTAAGGATTCAAAGCTAAGTAAATTTTATCTCATATATTTGTGAATGTACGATTTTGATATCTAGCACGGTTTAGAACAGGGGTCGATTAATAGTTTGAAGTAGGGTCCATATACTCTAAAATATTATCGAAGTCCAGAAACAAAGTTTGATATTGATTTACTATTTAGTAGGAAATATGTCCTAGGATATGCCCGTGACTTCGTCCACGCTTGACTTGAAATTCAAACAAAGTACCACAGCACTTAAAAAAAATAAAAGCTATCGTTTTAGTGAAAACTGTGCCGGAATAAGCTAATTTTTATGCTCCCGAACAACTACAAACCGCTACCAGGAAAATTTCCAGGGGATTCCCGGAATAAAAAGTAGCTCAAATTTTAGGTCTGAGAATTTGCTGTCGATCAGAAAAAACCGCATCCAAATCGGCCCAGTAGTTTTTACGTGAATCCTAAACAAACAGACAAGAAATCTAAAAAAATTACATCGTGTTCTCCATCGTTCATATAGTGTACTTAATTTGTTTTTCAATGTACAGATAGATATAGATTTTTTATTTTGTTTTCAAATCAAATTATTATATAAAATATAACAGTTAAATTAATGCGTAGAATTATACCGACGGCCTTGAGTCAGTTTTTTATGGTTCATGAGGGGAACAGCAAATGCGAAGTGTGTCTTCAAGGTGGGCTGGCAATATGGGTTTAAAAATATTTGGCGGTTTGTGGTTTTACCTTCCACGGTCCAGAGTTCTTACTCTCAAACGCCTTTCGTCGTTCGTTTTCGTCCGAGCAGCCCGAAACAGTCAATAAAATTTTAGATAGAAGAAAGAAAAACAAAGATTTATTTTAACTTCAATAATTTAGTCTATATAACACAAAAATAAATACATACAATGGGAAATATACTTAAGTATATAAAAAACAAACAAAAAAGTTCTAAAACGAAAACGAACGACGACAGAAGTGTGAGACTAAGTCCTTAGATACGGACTGCGATCCGCCTATTAAGGACCTCGGGTTTAGATGATGTCAATGTAGAGACCAAGTCTCGCACTAAACGGTGGACACAATTACTGTATAATAAAAAATATCTGTCAATATTGACATATATAATTTATGAACATTAATATGTAAAAATTATATATAATATAATATTATAACTCTGTATAAATTGTATCGTTAAAGAGGAAATTACATGTAACTAAATTAGAAACATGTTATGTTTATAGTGAAAGTGTAACTAACTTACAAGAGTTGTAATATGTCTAGATTACCTTGGTAGTTCAGTGGCTGCACCTTGGTCTTAATATTAGTTGTATTATAAATTAATATTACAAAACATTTTGTAAAGGTTATGTTTTAACAGTTATTTATAGTTTAAAACGTTTATCTATAATAACATATTTTTAATAATTAATTTCTGCGTTTTGTAATACTGCTATATCTTTTTATTTTATATCGATTCTCCAACTAGAGGACAGTATGGGGTTCAAGTAAGTTGAGTGGGGTATCGATGATGGTTATCCCGTTGGATAGGGTGACACACCATTGGCGAGAGTCCATGCCTTAATCGCCCGAGAAGGGAGTAAAAATAAGACGACGAGTTGTTCTACTCTTGCAGTATATTATATTTTTCATTATTCCTAATTTACCTAAGACTATATATATACAGAAACCTTATTGTTTACGTGATTTACACACCAATATTCTAATAATTATTAAATATTATATTTACACGTTTATGAGATTGGATATTTATGATGAATTCGACAAAGGCCCAATTTTATCGGCAGCTCTAGCACCAGATGAATAACAGATACTCTATTATTGTAATAAGGTTTTAATTTAATGCCTTTCTGAATACTCGAGCACAAAACTTGGCTTGAGATGACAAAGAGTAAAGTTAAAATGTCCTGCCATCAAAACATGCGATCTTGTAATGTTTGATGATGATGATTAGAAAATTCGTGGTAAGTATATATTTATATTAAATTTCATGTTCGTCGGTTTATTCCCAATACTTTGCAGAAGGAGCAAGTAAGTTGCAAAAGTACAATCATCCAAACAAAATCTATTTGATATTTCTTACAGTCAATAATTGAACACACTTTCTAATAAATTAGCCAGGACTTCTTTTAATTTTGAATAATTAACTAAATTATTATTAATAATTAACTAAAATAGATTTTTATAATTATATAATAATCTATTTTTTAATTAACTAAAATAGTAAATCGTGGTAATATAGTAATTGATGCATCTGTAGTTTTTTCTGATGATGTGATAATCCCGACAGGAACGTATACACCGTTTAGGCAATTTTCCTGTCCTAATTTACAAATGTTTATAGTTACCAAGTGCTCACAGTGAAAGATATTGTAATGAAATCTAAAAATTGAGATTACTGATGAGTGAGACCTGTCAATCGGTTTTAGCCAAGTCTGATAGATGTATTAGATTAACCCTAAAAATGGGAAAGCCCCATCCCACCAGTACAGTTTATAGACAAATTACAATTAACTTAAATTAATTTTGTTCATGTAATGGATGACGCAATGCAGTTCTGTAAACGAAAGAGTACGTTCAATCACAAAAGAAGAACAAACAGAATAGCCAGCAGGGACAATGCACTTGTAAACTAGCAACAACAACTTGTAAGCTCTTGACCAAGTTGTTCATCTTAGTTCAGCCTCCACAGCGTTACTAGTTTACTAACAACTACAGAGTTTGAGCTGCACTAGATTCTCTTGAGGGTTATTCAAACTATTTGTCATTTTCTATAAAAATACGAGCCTATAAACGTCGCAAAGCTGGGTTTGTTCTTGATTTTCAAATATTGTTATCTAAATATGCGGGTTTCCTGTGTTTTCCTTTGACTGTCAGCATGTATCAATTGTAACAATATACACATTAGGTTATAAACTTTGAGATGTGGTGCATGCTCTCCAGCTAGGACACACGAGTACACGTCCTTGACATGAGAACTAGGCGCCTTACCTATTTAGATATCAAGACTTATTCGCGACATTGTTCGGCTAAATTAGAAAACCTTCATAATTAGGATTTACTTGAAGTATGTATAAGGTAAACGGCAATTCAATTTATTGCCTCTATGCCTATATTATGATTAAAGTGTTAGAGTTGATCTAGAAGGGGAATTTTGTGGTATTCAGATGCCTGGTGACTGAGGAGAAGAGTCGTTGGAGGGACAATTTATTAAATTTTATAAAGTGAAGGAGGTAAACGGACATAGAGAATGGAACGGAACGGACGAATGCATTGAGTGAAGAATTTGAATGGTTTTATCTGGAATGATGGACGCTCCAGCATTTTTAGGGTGCATCGTTAATATGCTTTATTTTTATTATATTTTTGATGTTTCAGTTAATAGGATTATTTATTTTTATTGTATCTTTTCTTATCTCTAATAATATTTTCTTATAATCACATTTTTGACCTCATTTACTTTTCCATTATCATTCTTATCTTAATTAAATTTACCATTTATCCTAATAGGTGCTATGTTAATGTTACTCAAAATAACACAATACTAAAATTCCCATTAATCATTTTTAAAACCGTACTTTATTATTTCAATTTTTATAAAGCTTCGGATTCACTGTGCAGTTAAGTACCCCAAAGTTTTAAGGCCTCGTAAAAACGAATTTTATAACTCAAAGTTTGTTAATTTCCCGTTGCTCGTATTTTTGAACGTCCATTTTTAGTGTTGTCTCTAGTGGGCGAGTTTTTTTTAGTTGATTTATAAATCATTTTGGCTTTAGGAATTGTAGATAGATAAATAGATAGATAACACTTTATTGTACACCATTACAGAAATCCTTATAGCCTAAAAATGTTCTAAATGTGCACAATGGGCGGTCTTATCGCTAAGAAGCGATCTCTTTCAGACAACCCGTGACAGGAATAAAACAGATTATATTGGTCAAAGTGGTATACATAAATATTAGAGGATAAGCAGTTACTTACATATATTTTATTCATTTATAGACATATAAGTATGTAAAATATTATATAAGTAAAATTATCCTTAATAGACATATATAAATACACCTACTGATATTACATGCATAAATATATACATATATATATATATATATATGTGTGTGTATATGTATATGTATATATATATATGTAAAATTATCAAACATCACTATGTTGCAGGTAGTGCTTTTTTGTCATGTTCTTAAATATTGTTAGTGATTTAGCTTGTCTAACAGTAACAGGTAGCTCATTCCAGAGTCGAATTCAAAGCGTTCTTTGAGATAATACGGGGTTGTGGGGATAAACAACACGCCGTAAAGGAGTGAAAGAATATGAGTATTCCGGCGAAAACGAATTGGCAACCACTTGAGTTTTTTACGAAACTCAGAGACGTGGTGGTAGTGAGTATTCTACATGTACGTATTTGTAGCAAAGTTAATTATGTTACCAACATTGACGACCTACATACAAATGTTTTAGTAGACATTTCTTAAATTTCGAAATTAAGTAGGTAATTATAAATATGTAGTAAAGGTAACAGACAGCTCATCTGAATCTCAAAGCTCTACAGAAAATGAGGATTCAAGTAGTAAGTGAATACAAATGTATTCAATATGTAATATACGAACGTAATCAAAATTTTATAAATAAATTACATTACGATACTATATTTACGCACCTAACTAATTAAAAAATCCTAATAGAAAAGGTGTGTCACCCTTGGTCGAGTGACAATAGAATCAGTGCATTTTATTGCCAGTTACTTTGGCTTGCAGTATACTCCAAAAATGTTATAAAATTATAAAGCAAGCAACAGAAATCACACAGCCTATAGACATATAACGAATTTTAATTATTTTTCAGTTATCATTAGTTTAATTACAGGTAACGGTTGCAATAGCGGTGATAGTAATTAAAACGTAATTAGTTTTGTCACTAAATGATAATAATAGATAATAACAATATTGTAACAATTAGAGCAAAACTCGGTTGGGTTTAAAAAAAACCATATATGATACATGTGCATTAAATTATAATAACCTTGAATTATGAAACACTTTTTGTTTTTACTTTCGCTGATTTTTAACTACCTACATTTACCATCCATTTTTTAGGAAATGTTACTTCATGTTTCATGCACCAATTTATTGATGTATAATTTATCTCAGTTAAAATCTATGGTCAACACATGAACGTGATCCTATAAATGTTACTTCATGTTTCATGCACCAATTTATTGATGTATAATTTATCTCAGTTAAAGTCTATGGTCAACACATGAACGTGATCCTATGTGAGTAGAGATAATAGATATCGCTGTTAGATCTACCGGTAAGATTGGATCTGTCTATACCATTAAATATGTCCAACCTAATAAACGTGTAAATATAATACATATTTAATATTAATTATAAATTGTAAGTTGCACATCACGTAGTCGATAATTTTTTCGATATTTATGTTGTAATTTAAATAAGGAACAATTAAGCAATCAATAAACTACAAAAGTACCATTACTCATCGTCTTCCTTTCTACTCCTCTCACGGCGACTGAGCTATGGACTCTCGTCAGTGGTGCGTGGTGACGCACCAGTGACGAGAGTCCATAGCTCAGTCGCCGTGATAGGGTGCTATCCAACGGGCTAACCATCATAGATGTACCACTCAACTTATTACAAACCCCACAGGAAACTTTTTCTATATAATATGTCCCACTAAACAATATTTTTATCGGCATGATTTTCCTGCAATGGAGGAGTATTTTGGAGTTCCAAGAATGGATAAGGTGAGAAATGAGTACATAAGGGGATCTTTCAAAGTTGCACCCGTGACTGAAAAATTGAGAGGAAGAAGATTAAGGTGGTATGGGCATTTAATGAGGAGAGATGAAAGTCACGTGACAAAAAGAATGTTAAACTACAAAACTGATGGGTACAAATGTTAAGGTAGACCAAAAAAGAGATGGATGGATTGTGTGAAGGATGATATGATGATTTGTGGTGTGACAGAAGATGTATGTCATAATAAAGGAGTATGGAAGGAAAAGACATAGTCTAATGAGGTCTCAATCATTCGTAATACTAAGCAAGTAACTTGGCGATATTATAACTCCTAAATGTATGTGCGCAGTCATTTTTTGCTCTTTTTATGTCTTGGACTCCAAAACACTAAGCACGGTCAAGTCACCTAGTAGAAAAGTTAATCAATACAACTGTCCTACCTTCTATGAGAAGGTTTTATTGATTTTAGCGCTATTCAACCTGGTTTATTGGAGTTACCGACCTATACACTTATATACACGATCAGGTAAATTCTGGTGTGGATGCCAGTGGAATTGACCCTAAAGCTTTTTAAGTTACATGTAAGAAAAGTATATCTTACTTAGCCTAGAAATATACTACAAGGGAGCTTGCTTGGGTGTGTGTGTGTTCGTGTTTCTTATCTGGATGTCAATAATAATTTAAATGATTTATATATTGAGAAATAATATTTTTATTTTATAGATCTCATACATTTAAAAAGTGAAATCAATTGTGGCAGGCTATAATTTATATCAAAATAAAATTGTCGCTTGCAAAATAGACAAAGAAATATCAAAGCACTAAGTATAACAAGTAATGAGATGTGACAAAAATCAGATGTCACGTGATAATGGACACAAATCTTGTCAGTATGACGAAGACTGAGAAAGGGCGTGACCGCTCCGTGACTAACCAAGATAAATGAACGCAGACGTGTTACCAATTGTCTAGAGATTTCGAACTTTCACCTAAAATCATAGGGTCTATATTCATTAAATCAATAACTTAATGGTGTAGAGTAATAACTATAATATTTATAAGGGTCTCATTTTCAATATCTTGATTAAATGTTAAAAAAAATAAAGCCTATAATTTAAACGCAATTTCAGTGAGATACAATAATATATGATACTAATTTTATGTGTTGAAAATCAAGTAAACTCATTATAATATTCATTTTTGACTGATATTGTCCAAAATATGTTTTAAATAATAACACTTCAAAAAGCGAGAGGGGAACGCGAGAGTTTACCGTTTGTAATTCTTTAGTAGAAATTGATCTTTACAAGCTACAATATGGATTGGAGTGATAATATAGTATGTGTTCTTTTTTCTACAATCAGCCGGTTCGATTCCCGAGTATAGTTCGGCCTTTCTATGATGTTACATTTGGCATCGATCAAAGTGATTTTAGTAGTTACGTGAACTATCGATGATGATACAATTAAAAATTGGAATGGATATGGAACGTCACATATTACCGAATCGATTAAAATGAAAAGGTTTATTATTGTATAAAAATATTTTCTATCTTTAAAATGTAGAAAATAAGTATAATTTAATTGCGACTTATGTTTAAACTTTTCGATTATACATCAATCAGGTCGTGTCACTAGTATTTAAGAAAAAAAATGTTCACAAACATAACGTTGTCATATATTGTGTTTCTAAAGACATAAGCTAATTAAGGTGTTTTTATTTGATATAAATTACTTTGGTACTGTTACAAAGTTAGTTCGTCAATAAAACTTCAAACGGGGCTTTTTAGAAAGGCTCAACTGATAGGGTTGATTTTTCAAAAATCTAATAAGATACATGATACCATTTTAGTTTTTCCCAAAATCAGCTCCCTGATTAGTGTTTTTCGCTATTTCGTATAATTTAGGATTCAGCCCTGAAGGCCCACGTGAAAAATTCACCTTGTTTAACCTTTTTACTTGGCGGATATCATCCCTACTAATTCGTCCATGGTTATAATGTTGACGACAGTTATAATTTCATTATCTTTATGTCGTCCTTTCTGTTTTATTGGTCGACATAATAATCATCAACTGTCTATTTAACTGGAAGGCAGTAGTCCGTTGAAGTACTTTCCGTTATCTATTCTGGTCTGGGTGTTACAGAGTTTTCATTTGTATATTATTATAACATTAGCGTAACTTAACTTGGAAGTATACCATGATATTTATCTACCGGTTTATAAATAAAACACAGTATAAAAAAGTATAAACTGTATTCTTAATATTAGCCTTATTTCTCTGGCCTTAGCCTTATATCTAAAACTTACTAATCAAAACTTGGAATAGGGACGTTTATGAGTTCTTCATATGGAACTTTTTGGAAAAATTTCTCTATAGTGGTAATTGCCAATTTGACAGCATATTCAACAATAGGACCACCAAATTCTTCGGCTACCGTTTTCCAATTTTCATTCAGGAAGTCTAACACGGTCCTACCTGAAAACGTAATGAAAACTACATATAAAATTCAATCATTCATCGTATCCCTTTTATGTATTACTAGGTATGTCCGGAACTTCGTTGGGGTGACTTCGTATCTATTAAAGCTTGCAAGATACCGAAGTAAAATAGGCACGTGCATTTAATATACCTACATAAAATTGCTAGTGTAATCTATAAAATTTTCGTTTAATTCCACTGAACCGTTTCGAAGCTAATTCGAAACAAACCTTCAGACAGACTGGTAAACACAAACTAAAAAAAGAAGTCCTTAAATTAATGGTTATTATAGACATCGTGATTATACCCATAATTCACATACATTTTGATTTTTTATCAAATCATTGAAATCACAGACGAATAATTTCAATTGCATATGTATATCAATTAATTATATAGATTATAATTATTATGTCTTACTAGAGTTAAATTATTGCGCAGTTTAATCAGGATTTTGGTATCTGTGACATGAGCAGAGCACAATAACCACTCAGATTGTTCAACTTCAGATTGTTTTAGTTGTGATATAGTTTTTAGATCAAACGAAATACACAGCGAACCCAATAAAATAAAATTTAATTAATAAATTATTATTATTTATGACCTGAAATCATGATAGCTTGCTAGCTAGTCAAGACAACTGTATTTTGTTTGAATATGTAAATTCGAATCTGAATTTTTCGTCAACTAATGTCCATGTTGTTATATTGGCCACGTGCAGTCGGTGAAATACATTATGAAGAAACTCTGATTTCAAATTAAATGTTAACATTAAATTAAAAATTGCAATTTACATAATACGGTGCTTGATCATAAATGATCAGCTTTAGAATTTTTGTCTGTCAGTTTGAAATTTTGTCACTAACAGTCTTCAAAACCGTTCAACGATATTCGATAAAAATTTTAAGAGGCCCGTTCACTATCCTTCAGTGCATTCCTACAGTGGGCAAGGTTTGCAGGACTTGACAGGCATTCTGCTCAGTGTTGCAGGATTCAGTGCAGGCTGCAACAATATTTACAGACTGCTAGACGAACTGCCATACAGGATAGCGAATAAGCCCCTTTAGTGCCCGAAATACAATTTTTATCTTAAATGTTTGTGTCTTGATATCTTGCAGGGTGCAGAAGATAAGAACATAAAGTTCAAATACCCAGCAAATGTATGGGCGGGCACAGCTAGTATTGATTAAATTGTGGAATTCAAACTTACTTAATTCGGCATTTTGCTTGAAAATGTTTGTTAAATCAAAAGCGACGCGGTCGCCATAATTGAATGAGTATTTGTAGTCTTTCAAACCGAAATAGTTAATGCCTTGCTCGTCTTTTATATATTTTGTATTGATCTTAACTTTCATTTTGAGATTGGCTGAAATCAAAAAAACAATAATTATTTGTTTTCAAACGAAAATGTCACAAGATATACCAAACATAGATAATTAAAGTTGAATGGTCAATTTAGTAATAAATTACAAATAAATAATTATTCATGTCATCATCAAAATATTTCGATATGTTCTTTAGAATTTGGAGATTAATATTTGAAATCTTGAAATTAGAAAGCGCTTTCATAATAAATATTATATAATTTACACAATATTTGTAACACGCTATGAAATGTGTAAGAATATTGTAACATCTTAAAAAATCAACATAAAATCTTAAATACTGTAAATAAAGATTGCTTCTTTATTTAATGTGATCATTATTTAACATGCTATCTTACGAGTTATATAGACTTTAACAAATCGAGCAAGTGTTTTGAAATGCACGAATTATGAAGTATTCCGTAAGAAAGTGGTATAAACCTTCAATGATTTCTGGCTATGAAACCATAAAAAAGAATTTCATCAAAAATACGTCACATCTAAAAACTTCCCCAATGCGTTCCAACTAATTTTTTAAAAGTAATTTTTAATTTCTACAACCTCAATGTCTTTCTGAATTTTCTACAATACAGTTTAAATATTAGAGCCTGGACACAATTTTAACGATTTTTGAAGTTTTGAAATTTGAAATTATATACATTATCGTGGCCATCCCGAATTTTTAGTTATTTCACAGTTTTATTATAATTGAGACGCATATTATGTGTAGTTTATACACCACGATACTAACATAAATTAACCAACTTCACTATTTGATAGGGAGGCGTTGATTTCCCTGTCTAATTTCATCCATATACCTATACCTAGTGGTTTCCTAGAAAAAAACTGTGACATAATTATAAGACAAAATAATTTATGTCAAAAGTTACTTACTAAGTTTGATCTTAGCATTCCCATCTCCGTTTATAGGGAAAAGCAAAACTCTGCCAACAGCATCATACTTTCCCTTAATTGTCAGGTTACAGTGGAAATCCAATTCAAAATGACGTTTTTCTAAATCCGATCTGGAAAAGAAAGAATGCGTGTCAGTTCATATATTAAAATTAAAACCTGCAGAAACCAAACCAAAGTGTGTTCATTGTGGTGATTCCCACCCAGCAAACTATAGAGGTTGTATGGTAGCTAAAGAGTTACAACAAATAAAAAATAAAACACCAAAGGAACCAGATTCATGAAGGTAAAAAGTATATTTCAAGCCAAACTGTCACGGACAGTATATCTTTGGCCCAAATCACAAGAGGTGATAAACCCCAAACAAAAGTACTAACAAAACATCTAATATAGATAAAAAGTTGAGCAGCATGTTAAATCTAATGACATCTTTTGATGCAAGATTAAAGAAGCTCGAACATAACCTTAGAATATAATAAAAATGAAACCGTCAATAAGAATTTTTTCATGAAACGCTAGTGGACTCCTTCGACACTAAAATGAATTGCAGCTAGTCCTTAACACAGAAAATATCGATGTATGCTTGATATCTGAATCTAATTTTACTAGAGAATCTCACATTAAAATTAAGGGGTACAAAGCATATCACTCTTTGCACCCAGATAACACACCCAGAGGTGGTAGTACCATACTTATTAAAGAAAATATAAATCATTTTCAAGTAATTAAGTATGAAGAGAGGGAAATACAAGCTATTGATTTATCTGTTAAAACCAAACGTTATGCAGTAATCATATCAGCCATATATTGTCCACCAAGTTATGTATTAAAAGTCACTCAATATCAGAGCCTCCTTAAACAACTTGGTAACAGGTTTATCCTAGGTGGAGATTTTAATGCGAAAAATACATATTGGGGATCGAGACATACAACCACAAAGGGACGAGGACTTCTGTGTGCAATAAGACAATATCAATGCGATGTTATATCAACAGGTAAGTCTACTTATTAGCCAACAGATCCTAATAAAGTTCCCGATCTTATAGATTTTAATATAAATCTATGTATTTATACCTCAGAGAGCTAAGTAGTGACCGAAAAACAGATTACTCACTATAGAAAGCAACTAAATTGTTAAAACAACCTGTTACACATGTTCCTCTAATCAAAGAAGAAAATGGAACCTGGGCAATTAATAATTACCAAAAAGCAAATCGATTTGCACATAATCTGAAACAAATAATTCCAACCTAATGTAGCTGACGTTGAAGATCCAATTATTGAACTAATATTAGAAGAAGATAAAGAAATTAAGCTGGTTACTCCATGTGAAGTTAGGAATGAAATAAACAACTTAAAACTGAAGAAAAATCCAGGATATAACCTCATAACTGCAGAATTCCTTCGAAACTTGCCAAGAAAAGTATTAGTAAAATTAAGCACTAGTATAAATGGTGCGTTTAGACTTAAATATGTTCTTGATGTATGGGAAGTAGCTGAAGTCATCATGGTACCTAAACCTGGTAAACCACCCCATGAAACATCGTCATATAGACCGAGTTCTCTTCTCCCAATTATGTCCAAACTATTTGAGAAGTTATTGCTGCAACGTCTTAAACTAACCATAGAAGATAGAAAGCTAATTCCAGTTTGGGTTCAGGGAAAAACATTCTACCATAGATCAAGTTCGTAGAATAACAAGTATTATAGAAAAAGCTGTATAGGAAAAAAAGTGTGTTCTACAGTTTTCCTAGACGTAGTATAAGCTTTTGATAAAGTATGGCATGAAGGACTGAAATATAAACTAAAGAAAATGTTACCTATACAATAATCAGATATCTTAGAATTACACATTTCTGACAGAATGTTTCGAGTGAGACAAGAAGATTCTTATTCAAATCTTAAAGAAATCAAAGCTGGAGTACCACAAGGAAGTGTCCTAGGCCCGGTCCTATACCTATTATACACATGTGATATCCCAGAACTGGAAAATAACACCATCGCTTCCTTCGCAGATGACACGGCCATAATGGCTACAGGAGACACACATGAGGAAGCTGTGTAAAAGGTACAAAATGCCGTGAGTATTATCTATAATTGGACAAAAAAATGGCGAAGAAATTTAATGAATCTAAGTCTATTCACATTGATTTTACAAACAAACAGCCTAATTATCATCCGGTATATATAAATGACCAAATGATACCATATGAAAATACAGCCAAATATTTGGGTATGACATTAGATGCTAAGCTTCGCTAGAAAGCCCATGTCAAAAAGAAACGTTAAGAGCTAGATTTATGTTACAAAAAAATGTACTGGCTTCGGGGCAAATATTCTGCTATGTCAGTACCTAATAAGATATAAACTCTTGTACAAACAAATTATGCCAGTATGGACCTATGGCATACAACTATGAGGCTGCACCAAGCTAACAAATTTAAACATGATACAAAGGTTCCAAAATAAAGTACTTAAGGACATGGTCAATGCTCCTTAGTACATAAGATCAGACGATCTCCATCGAGACTTAAAAGTGGACCTCGTCATTAACGTAATTAAAAAATACGCTGAAGCCCACCAGCAACCGGTTCATCACCATGTAAATGTCAAAGCCATCGAGCTCCTAGATAATACTGATTTATTAAGAAGACTCAAAAGGACAAAACCATTCGAGTTAGTATTATAATACTCTCATAATAATTAAGTGTAGTACTATGTGCTAAACATTAACAAAGAACACATGAACAAAGTGTCTTCTCCTTAATAAAGACAATAGGAAACGTGTTATTGGACACATTCTTAGTTTAAGTTATATCTAGTTATTTTAGGTCAGATTTAAATTACTCATTAGTCTTATTTCCTAGATTAGATTGTAATTTTAATGTCGTATCACCAAGATACATCATTCAAGGAAAAAAAAGTTCATATATTATACTAAGCGTTCTGTAGGAATGAATAGAATAATAATTTAACAACAGAAATGTACGTATGTTCAGGTAGTTTATTTCGGTAGTATCAATACATTTAGGCGTATATTTTTAGGGAGGATACAGCGGCAGTTGCAATCTCCAACATTAAGTTATTAACGTGCTTAATAAGGCTTAGGACAGGCCACAGTATGTAATTTTTGACAATTCAAAAATTACATATTGTGGCCTGTCCAATCCAATCCAAACAGGAGTAAATCAATATTTACTCCTGTTTTTCTAATATCAAATTATTTTCTCCATGTAAAATTCGTATAATTCGCATAACCTAGTTTTAATTATTAAAATATTACACTACATTCAAATAACAATAATTTAAAGAAGTGTTATACGAGTACAATATTATTTTTATTCCTTCGAACCAGATATGAAGCAGCGACCTATATAGATAATACGTGTAGTATTAATTCTTAAAATATTACAGTGCATTCAAATCACAATAATTTAAAGAATTGATAGACAGCGGTCAAATTCTTATTACGAATATGAAAAGTATCAAAATAAACAGGAACTTCATGCTATATTTTACAGTATATCTACCTACCAGTATATCTAGTCACGTATCAATGTCACTCTGCGATTCTCCAAAAGTGGTTGCTTTAGGCCTTCTGATCTTAATATGTCAAAACAGATTTAAATTACAATAATAAATAAACATTACATAACACAATACTATTATTCTATGAACAAGAGGAGTCCCCCGACCACCCCCAGTTCCACTATCCTGAAGGCACACATTGGCCGCTTCCAATAAAGATCAAGATATATGAATGAACGAATACAAACACTTTCTTCTTCACCATAAATAAAAACTAGGTTCTTAAATACAAGGTGCAGAAGCTACCATATCATGAAGCATGGATACATAACATAAGTTAATATTGTACACTTTATAGTCTTAAATGTATATGTAATATAAATTAAAGTCCAGCAGTAAGTGCATTTTAACTAATATGTAATGCAAATTAGAAGAAACTTGTCCGCTCCGGATTCCCTTGACCTAACAAACAATCACGTGTAAGATAAATTCGTGTTTTCGGTTTAAAACCACGTTTTAAATGATATTTCATCACAGTTTAGAACTGGTTTCGAGTAAACGTCTAATATAAGGAATTTTACATTCCTTACAAATTGGTACACCGCTTTTATCTAAGGCAAGCTTTCCTCCCGGTTTCGCTTGTTGAGCAACATCTCCGATTGTAGCGTAAGTTATAATGTAATAGTAGCATTAAGTCTAAATTATTTGCTGGCCACAAAGTAACACTGGTATTAATCACATCCATCCAGACAAATCAACTCGTTTTCGAAAAATATTAGTCGCCAGCCAATCGCAATTCACTGGTGGACTTAGGGCTCCACAAGTTTACGTCAGTTGTTTAATTCGGTCTTCCATTTTTTTATAGCCAGATTACAGCAGACAGGTAGACAGCCCGCCCACCCGACAGAAAGCGGTCACCATCGCCTATTGAGGTTTACAACACTAGAGATGTCAGTAACGCGCTTCTGACCTCGAAGAAATTTTATGACCCCTTTTTTTTAAAAAAAAAACCCATATCTCAGCACTGGGTGAAAATTATAGCTGGAGGCTTATTCGAAAACATCACAGTGCGCAAGAGAAACGTTCTAGAGAACTGTTGCATACATGTGCGAAGCGGCTCAATTCCTTGAGCTGCTTGAGTAGGAATGAACGCCCAGCCGATAGCGAGCGGTGCGGTGGTAGAAATAAGAAAAACAGTCAAAAAACAAGAAACAGAACACTCTCCACTGTACAGTCGGTAGAATACGCAGTGAGACGCGAAGTCTCTCCAAAGGCCAAGCGTATCCAAACCGTCTGAAGTATGGGATCGTCGACAATGTTCGACGTTGTCGACGTTCGGCTCGACGTTGAATACTGTCTGGGGGATTTCCTCGTAATGCCTCAACCGGCAACTTTGTCTAGAGCCCCAATCCTGCTATTATAATAGTGTTAGAACGGTCGTTCACTAGCATCATAATTAGACCATAATGGTTTCTTTTGTTACGTACAACCGTTATAGAGCCATTATTACGCCAGTGTACGACCATCTTGACACTATAGTAATAGTCGACTCTAGGCCAAGGTCATTAGTCTTCTGGGCCAAAGAGCGTCCTAGTTACATTTCCTAAGACGCGATCTCCACTACATCAGCCACCTATCCCGCGACGAACGTAACTACTTCAGTTACTACTTCCTGAACTATGTCATTTACTTTAGTTCTCTATTGGGTTTCTGATTCTATAGTAAATAAATAAACAAATCGGTAGGCAAACACATATATTATTATTATTTATTTACTATAAAGTCAGAAATATATATATGTATATATATATATATATATATATATATATATATATATATATATATATATAGTTAAGGAAGATTCTGAGCATAGTTTACGCTCTACAAGCGACTTGGAATTTATGGCACAATCCCACAATTAGTGTGCACGTCTCTCAACTACGCTGGCGAAGTGTAAAAATCCTTTAAGTTTGTAATGGGGCAAAAAGGTAGAGTTTGATGTCCCAAGAAACTATCGCAATAACAAGTTGATGACTATACTAGTAAATAGAGGACTACTACTACTTACATAACATTATCGACAATGGCGTGACTGAATCCCGAAACTTTTCCCTGATAGAAGGTGAATGTCAAACCACTCAATGGTATCGACAGCTTCTCAATCACAAACGGGTCTAAAACCGGGACTCCTAAATGTGGTAAGCCTTTTACAAAGTCTGGAATTGCAGCTTGTGTAGATTTTATTAAGCATTCTGAACTCGTGTCATTGCATGGATGAATGAAGTCAGCTGTAAAGAGATTAATGTTAATATGAAATATCTAATAGCAAATACAATGCAAGAAAACTTAACTTATTCGTATTATATTCTACTCATAGTCCCTCAATACTATAAGTAAAATACTGAGCCCAGATCACCGTCTTCTATGGGTAACGTAGCCAGCCCAGAAGGCTGGCTACGTTTCCTCGCTGGATCGCCATACTGATCCGTTGGCCGGGGTAAGCACCAGCCCTCTGATCACCTGAAGAGTCAATGAGTCGTTTCGATAAATTTTGGTAGAGGCTCATGGCCTCAGGACCCCACGGTCCAAGCGTCTCGACAGCAAACGGCACAAATATATAACTCTCACTGAGGGTTGCATACCTGCGTCGCTTGAGTGATTCGGCTGTTTCCGCCGCTGTACCGGCTGATCTAGATGTGTTTGGTAAATGGGATGCGGTTAACGTGTGTAGACACGTTGACCACACCAAAGGCTTGCCACGTTGCCAGGGAATTAGAGTCATTCCGTCGGGACGCCTAATAGCATGTATAGACACCGTTAGAATCATAGCTTATTAAAACCATCCAGCATTCAACAAGGACCGCTTTCCACGGATGGACACCACATCGTCAATCAGTGAAGTAAGCGTGGTCAACGAGTGAACGTCGTGTGATTGACAAATTTCCGGGTTAGAGGTCGGTACTAGGTGTATACATGAATCTTGAGTGCTTCACTCGCTGTGCTCACGTGAACAGTTTGCGAGCAAGGTGATTACTGTGCTGGATGGGTGCCAGGTGGTTTTAACGAGCTTATTCTCCTTTTTAGAGTTCTGTAGCCAAATGTCAAAATAAAATAAAATAAAATAAATAATCGGCAAATAATCACACATATTGTATATCTCCAAATTAAGCAAGTTACGCTTGTGTTAAGGATAATATACAACGGACCACTCTGGGGCCGACCCCAGACAACCAGACCATAGTAAATAACGGAGAAAATTCGTTTCCGAAATTTATCATTCTTTTTTTATTGCTGGAGTATAGCAGACAGACTGATAGCCCAGTCGTGATGGAAAGTGGGTACTGTTGCCTATAAACATTTGCAGCACTAGGTATTACCAATGTGCTGCTGTACTCGTAGATGGGACTGGAACCTGGATACTAATGCGGGAATACAACTCAAGGTTGTTATGGCGGCATGCTCTAGACCAGGGGTGGTAGCCATCCAGACGGGCAAATGCCCTACCACCTGGCTGTCAGTTGTTTTATCACCTCTAACTTCAGGCTGCGCAGCCGCAGAAATTAGTATTCTTTCTCCGTTCCTGCACGGTTAAGGCACCATACCACAAACTGAACCCGGAGCCCCTGCGTTGTAGCTTAGCCCGGATAACCACAGACGCCGTCATAATTATAGAGTAATAGGTCAGATTTCTATTGAATTTGAAACTAAATCTCTACAGCACAATCCTTCAAGGTCCTGTTTCATGCAATTGCATTACCATTATAGGCACTAATTTCTGGTAAAGAAAAAACACAAATTATGTTACAATGTTAACATACTACCTAATGTAATTCACTAAAATTACCTCAAGAAACTGTGGGTGAGATCACGAAGGTAAAATATAATCATTATTGATTATTTACATGACTGCTATTAGGTAGGATTTTAGTTACAAAAAATTCTTTTTTCTTTTATTTAACTTATATAATTCAAAGTATTTATGATTAAGTTTTATGTGCATGTATTTTAATATGTCGATTATAACAAATAGGAGAATACGTGAAGTAAGATCTACATATTAGTAATTATGGACAATGGAATGGATAGTATACCAATCACGCTTGTCCAAGGCGACTTGGTAGGTGTGCAAGCACATCGGTTATCTCGAAATGTTTCATCACGACGTTTTCCTTCACCGTCAGCACATAGTAATTTTAACAATATGCACATTAGGATTTGAAACAATGTCACGATGTCATTTATTTCAGTGAGCATGGATATATTAGCAACTAAGCTGCTACGAGCTTTAGCATTGAAGCTTAGTGATAACATCAAAAATCTGTCTACTGCTTTATATTCAATATTTGTTTCTTAGGTATTTAAACTACTGGTGCCCACACTGGTCAACAAATTAATTTGGTGATGTTGTAGTGGTGGCATTCCTCTCTGTCGATACACTATTAATGTTGTCATATTTAAGTATACATAGTTGCGATTTTTTTGAGTTGAAATTTAAGAACGTACGCGAGAATAAAACAGTTGGGTTAGAAAAGACAACTATGGTTCCGATTCCCAATAAATAAATAAAAAAGTGAATTGTGTATATCAACTTTTCATAAATATTTCATAGATACATGGAAAAAGAACACTATTCTTCCATGATAGATATTTTGGACTTTCAGCTTATCCATCGGCAATTTGATATACATACTATAAAATGCGAAAATAGTTTTATTTGTCTGCTTACTTTATTGCATAATTCAGCATTTGAGCCGATCCTTTTGAAATTTAAAATTATTTACAAGCATTTTATTTTAAGACATGAAATGTAAGTACTGAAAAAGATTATCCTGAGAAATGAATTAAATTCGGCAGTATTAAGTTAACCCCAGCAAAGGGACGGAAATAGCCTTATTTATACTACAACATAAGATTTGTGTAATATTTCGAAAATGTTTACTTACCTTGGTCTATTTAATCGTATGTAAGTTGTGACATTACATACATATTTTGTTTATGTTGCAACGTGTTAAAGGATGAAATTTTAATAAATTAATTCTGTTCAAAAAGATGCTAGTTTTATGATCGATGATTACTTTTTTATAAGTGATTACATAGTAGAAAATATTTTTGGTATTAGGTATATATAATTACTTACGAGCTATTTTTGCATATCCACTACGGCAGAACAAAATGAGAAAGCATAAAGCAACACTGTATAAAAGCACGTGTATGTTCATGTTTAATTACAACAATGTTGAGCAATTACTGGTAGCTTCACTACTGAGTCAGTGTGTATGATTTGCAGCTATATATTGACTAAATGGAAAGACCGGATAGAGCCTTCAACCTGCGACATTGTACCGTAACCGGTATAAGATGCTATAGTGATGATAAACTTCAGTGGAGAAACTTAGTAAAATCATTGCAAAATTTTAGGATGTACTTCTTAAACATTTATCTGTATTAAACTTTAATATTTATCCTCAGAGTGTTTAAGGTATAATTAAGTTATGCCAGGTTTCCGTTTTTTCTATCCATACATTTGCCTTACTACAGGTTAAAAATTGGCATAAATTCCATACAGGTAATGGCAGTGTTCTACCAATGGAAAAAGATTAGGTACTATGGTATCAATAATCCTGATATTTAAAAACAACAAAATTGACAGTTGAAAAATACATGGTCCGGTGGCATGCCCGAAAGGATAAACGAATAGCAGATATATGTTGTGTATTTGGTACTACATAAGTTACACGCTGTAGAGTCTCCCCCTATCTCGTAGGTCGAGGTATAGATACGGTTTTTATATACATAAGTTTTATCTATGGGTACGGCGACAGTAGATTATGGCACAGGACTGAAGCACATGGGAAATGCGTTGCGGAATGCAGTGCGTTGTGATTCCTTGCGATGCGAATGTGATGCGATACGTTGCGAATTGATACGGTCCGATTCGTTAATATGTCAGGTGAAGGTACAAGATAAGACATGAGATGGAGGTCTACACGTCCTGGGTAGTTCCCGAAGACAAGCTACGAAGAAGCGTGAGAGGGGTGAGTGTTGAGTTCCAGACTCCAGAGTAGTTCCGTAGAGAATGCTTTCCAGAAGCGCAGCAAAGCGGGTGGAAGCTGTTTTCACATTTATCAAACATAACTAGCGCTTGTGGTTTATGTTTTGCTTTCAAGATCTTGTCAGTATTCAGTTATATTCTACAGCGCTATCTATTGAGGCGTTGGTAAAGCTTTAAATTGTAATCGATGTTGTTACACTCTTAGCATCATTTCATAATTATAATAATTAAAATAGATACCTAATATTTATTTGTTAACAACTTAGTTGAAATACAGAATTAGTAAATACCTATAAAGTAATATGAAATATTTAACTATAACTTAGATATAGGTTAACCGACAACTTCTTGATAGGACACTTAATTCTCAGTAATTTCTAAATTTGAAAATGAGTTTGTTTGGATGACCGTTTTGTATACAATTTTAATATAAACCATTTTTCAATCACCTGTTTAGTATGAATTAGGAGATAATGTAAGTATAGATTTAAAAGCATACCAAAATTTGTAAGCCTATTTAAGAAAAACAATACGCAAATATCTGAATAGAAAAAAAAAAAAAACGATTGTGACTTTATTAAATATCGACAGTTTGTTCCCAATTAATGTTATGCTGATATAATACATAGTTGCTTAGTTTCTAGCAAGCTTATGAACAAAAAGTAAGTCCGCTGTTATACGCATACTGTGGCGTTATAGATGACCACTGAATTAATTTTCTTAATCAAATCGGATATAAAAATATGCATAGAGTTTGTCACATAAAAGGGACCAAATATTTAAATACAAAGTCTATTGTTCTCTTTCACGTTACATGATTTTTAAATAGATTGGTCCTTTAGAGAATAAATCACAGATATCTTATATGCGAAGTCTTTATTAGTTACTATATAAATAGGTATAATAAAAGTGCAGTGATAAATTTTGCTTACTGTTTAAATAAATTCCTATCAAGATTTTATTAACTTTTGAAATTTACTTTTATTTACTTGTTTTCTTTTCCACAAAATATAACAATAAAGATTTTTTTTAACTATAAGTGGAAAACAAAGGAATATATATAACAATAAAAGCCATAATTATAAAGATTTATGATAAGATAAAATCATAATAATTGTATTTTATGAAATGTGGTTGACACTCAGTATTTTGCTATGCTGAAACGAAGTCCAATATAGCACTGTTTTTAGTGCCAAATTCCAAAATCATACCTGTCATGCATGAAAATTTTGACTTAACAGTATCTAAGATAAATCATGAATTGTAAGGTCCATATAATCTATAATATTATAAAATTCTAAATATGCCGTGTTTATACATTGAAACTATTAAAAAAAAACAACTGGGGTAGACTATATAAACGATGGAGAACATGATACAAGTTTTTTTAGTTTTCTTGTCTGTTTGTTTTTTGTTCGGGATTCACGTAAAAACTAATGAGCCGATGTCGACGCGGTTCGCTGATCGATAAAAAATTCTTCAACTTAAAATCTGCGTTACTTTTTATCTCGGAAATGCCGCGGGAATTTTCACGGGATTATTCTAAATTGGGCAGTATACATAAAAATTAGCTGATTCGGATACGATTGATAATAAAACAATATAATACGGGACTTTTTGTATTTTCCGAGATTTCCTATCTTCGAAACAACGTAGGACTTGTTAGGACTTGCTTAATATGACAGTTTCTATATTTATTACACATCTTTAGTAGAACAAATGTAGGTTATGTATGCCTTTAATAATATTACTTATTCCGGGCTTTTACGAGAATCGGAATTAATGTATTTTCGTACTAAAAAATCGATTGCCCGGCCTTTGAATTTAAATACGGGCAAAATAGTTGTAATCTACGTTACCTGTCAAACGTGGACGAAGACGCGGGCAAATCCTTCTAA
The DNA here is from genome assembly GCA_039645545.1 of Dendrolimus houi. Lineage (NCBI taxonomy): Eukaryota > Metazoa > Arthropoda > Insecta > Lepidoptera > Lasiocampidae > Dendrolimus > Dendrolimus houi. The sequence continues at coordinate 15,435,559 of CM077117.1, read as the reverse complement.
TAATAAATAAAAATAATAAAACAGTTAGCAAAATGGTGAAGCACGTGGCGTCTACTGAGCAGGTAAACAACCCGGGCTACCCGTTAGTGCTACATAGAAAAACCAGGTCTAATAATGGATTTATAAAATTGTCCTCTTTTTTTTAACGAAGGAAAAGTTTAAACAGTGTTTTGGGGGTCATAATTGACCTTAGTTACCATACACCTCTTAGGTCAAGCTATTGAGCCTGTTGTTTGGTATAATGTGATTAGATTCATGGCCTCTCACTTTCAATGTCTTATGATATTTTATAACATTATGGTAACGACTTCACAATACATAACGCACGTAATACTATGCAAGTTTTGTAATATTTACTTACATTTATTATACGGTTTGTGGTGGTGCAATCTATACAAATAAATCATTAGTTTTGTATGCTGCGAATAGCTGCGTATACAAACGTTTACGCATATTCACACGCTGCGCGATATTTTTAGTTTGCCAGGCAATTTGTTAAACGCAAGTTTAATTCTGAGTCTTGTCTTTTTTGCGAAGCTAGCAGACGGCTTACGCAATGAAAAGTGTTTACCGTCACCTATAGACATTTGTAACACCAGGGGCGACGCCAAAGCGTTGCCAGAATTTGGGATGGGATGGAGGGTAAGGACTAGGGTTACGGAACAGGGGAGATGGCAGAGGCGGAAGAGGAAGAGGGCGATCGAAACTTTCACTCATTGTACGAAACTCGATTAGCTGAAGGCTCATCGTCCCATACTGATATTCTGTAAGAACGTGGTATGCCACTAATCGAGTCAGCCCTAAGGGCTGTCCCACCATGAATTGAATCTAATCTAAGTCTAAGAATTTGCTGTCGATCAGCGAAAAACGCATTGAAATCGAAGTAGTTTTTTATGTGAATCCCGAACAAATCCGAGAAATCTAAAAGAACCGTTTGTATAGTGTATTCCAGTGGTTTTTTTTAATACTTTCAATGTACAGACAGCATTTTAGAATTTTATAATAATATAAATAAGATATTTGTAGTGACTGAACCACATATGTAACTTAGATTATTACCACCGTATATTATTGTTACGACTTAGCCGAAATTCCACGAAGCACAACAACAAATGCGAATGAACACCTGCGGTCATAAACCTTAAGCTTATTACCGCCCGCATTTGCTCTTCTTTTGTCTTCTTTGTATTTAATATTTGTAATTAGAAAAGCCACCTATTGTGTATTGTAATCTGTTCCGGTAGGCAGTGGCCAGGTGTGATTCCAGGAAATCGGGTGCACGCGATGAGGTAGACATATTGCACCGTGCAGTATAAAACAATGCCCGAACGGAGGGGTTGGGGGGCAGTCAAGCGAGGATTGCGATACAAGCAAGACGTACATTCGATAAGCGATATAGTGACGTACTTTGTGAGTGTTATTTAATTGTGTATTACATTTGGGACTTATTGCGTCCGGTTATATTAGTACCTGTGATATACGTGTTTGTATAGTTCTAATGAATTCTATAGTTATTCCAATGGAATTTTAATTTGAGTCCTGCACTCGACATAACATAACATTATTATCCTTAATTACTTCCGTAAATTAAAATTAATTATAGTTTGACTATCTTATCAATCATCATCATCATCATTATCAACAGAACATGATATTTCATTGTTTATATGTTTACTGGAGTACATCTTTGATGGTCTGATGAAGGCAAACGTCTAAACAACCCGTTTTATGTTAAATGACTGGCGGTGGTTATCAAGCAAAAGGTTGAACTTCTAACGTTGTAGATATGTTACTTATCTTTGAAGGCTTAAGTTAAAAAAGGGAAAGGGATAAAGGAAGAAATACAACAAAAGCTTTGCGAGATGGTGTGAATAAATACAGGAAAATGATTTAGCTCGAGGTTGAGTTTTACCCAACTCAAGCACTTTCTCTTAAGAGCATTACATGAAAGTGAATGAGCCACCAACCAAGATGTAACCAGACGAATATTACTTCAACATGAAATTCACTGTTAAAGATTAATTAAAAAAAATAAACCAAGCTTTTATTTAAATGCCTTAAAAAGGCAAAAATACCCTTTGAAGTACACCGAATCCATCATTTTGTTGCATTATAGTATTTTATAATGCAACAAAAAGAACTAGAAGACGAGATTTTAAAAAAATATGAACTTCAAAGTTTATTTTTTATTTTTAAAGCAAAATTAATTGATAAACGCAAAAAACAAACCCTTGAGAATAAAGTATGACGATGCAGTTCATTGAAGCATATTTAAAATGTGTAAAACTTGTTTTCTTTCACTTTCAAATTATTTTTCTAATAACAATAAAAATTTTAGCACATTTGAATTTTATTTAGTTTCCTAACTATTATATGAATGATGCAATTCTTCTATGGTATAGACTGTGTTACTGCTACTTAGAAACATACAATTTGTCTTAAAGTGCATAATTTATGTCATTTGAATATTTGGATTAAAACACTTTTATGTAGTCTCGTATTTTTCATACAAATTCTGATCTCTTCGTCATCTTCTTGTCATTTGATTCTAAAAGTAGAAAGTCTAGTCAGTCCGTTTTTATTGCATGAGTTCAGCAGACACGCAGACAGCCCACATGATGGAAAGCGGTTAGCATCGCCTATAGACATTTGCAACACCAAAGGTGCTACAAATGCGCTGCTGCTCTGTAAAGGGAGACTGGAACCTGACTACTAATGCCGGAACACAACGTTTCCGTTCCTGCACGGATGTGTAGATAAGATTATTGACTAAAAAGTAGTTATTTTTATTTCAATAAGTACTGACATATATCGCCAAAATCCTTTGTGAGGTGACAATATAAATACACAAAAAATACTACTTATTATTTACCATTATTTGAAGGTCATATATAAACTTTTGAATTTTAATTGCGTTTAGATAAAGAGCATTCCTCTTTATCTTTAACACCCAAGCTATCAAAAATATTCTTTTCTTATTTATAACTAATGTTTTTGTTTAAGGTTTATATTTAATGTTTGTAAAAAGTATTTTATTTTGTGTATCTGGTGCTTTGATTAACCAAACATAATGATAACAAAATGAGTTCATTATCAGCATTTAGAAGAGAGTAATTTAACTTTAATATTTTTAGTATTTCCCTAATTATCACTACGAAAATGAACTATTAGCCTATATAGGGCCAACCCTATTTAGAATCTTTACCTATATCTATTTTTGAACTAGTAAAGGCAACGAAACTTCGTTCGCGTTGCCATGAAAACGTCGTATTTGTTAGCGAACAGCAACGGTGGCACAAAAAAAACGCAACCAGTCTTGCAGCCAAAACGATGACGCCATATTTTCGTCTGTATTCGTCTGTACTAATTCCTCCAAACTAAACGACCTTCATTTGCCGTGTGATTGGCATAAAAATTATTTGAAGTAGTGACTCGGGACATAAACTAGCCCCGTCGAGTTTTATTTACATTCATTCAGTAGTTTTCACGTAATTCTCTAGAGTCTAGCAGAAAAAATTCTTAAAGTTGCATTTTCAAACTAGTCAATGTGGCGACGCGAACGAAGATTCTTTGGCACTGGTAGTATAAAATATATTCATAATTAAAAAGGTACAAAAAAAATACCGACACATAGTTATTGTAAGCATTGTATGTTACTGCTAAAATCTTAACTCCCATATAAATGAAAAAATGATTAAACATATCTTTATTTATGCAAGGTTGGGGTATAATACTATGATTTAACGCAAATACGTCTTCGTTGAGCAATACATCCGAAAATATTAACTTTCAGATAACCTTACTGCCTAGAATTAATTATACAGAACAGTCCATTTTGAATTGCAACAATGTTTTCGAGGTTCTCTGATTCTTAATTTGTTTGTTACACAATGGTGTTGTTATAGCATATTTTACCAATAAAAATATAATATAATAATATCTTTATTTGCAAAAATAGGTAAGACAAGTCGGCTAAGTGCGTGTTGGTTGGGTACAGCACATGTAACGAATCTCCACTCTGAAATTTGGCTACAGAATCCTAGAGAAACAAAATATTATGGAAACATATGAAATTATTTAGATAAAAAAATATAGGTTAATACAATTATACACAATTTTCTTAAAAATACAAATAATATACTATATAGGTCCCAAAAAGAAAAAGTAATCGTAAAGCCTATATTTCAAAAAATACACAAGAGATCTGTTCAAACGAAAAAAAATATATGAAAATATTTATCAAGCATTACTAATTTGAAAATTTTCAGCAATTTCCGCGCCATAACACAAAATTTTTTATGACTTTGAAGTGTACCTTTGATCACCTATCGACTAAAATAAAAAGTTACTAAGAAATATCATTCTTTTTGAAGACCTATCTAACGATAGGTATAATCCATGCACTTGTGTACATTGTATATTTTTCTTCCATCAGCAACTATGGTAGCCACTCCTAATTTTTATTGTTTTTAACATTATACTAGAGTTTCTAGACCATTGCATAATGGAATATAGAATACGTATCCCTGCCAAAATGGTATCCCTGTTACACCCAGTAGTTTTTAGTAAAACAGTTGTGAGATACAATGACATAGACCAGAAAAAATGGATAACAAATTCTAAAATGCATTGAAATCGTTTGAAGAAAGAAGATTATTTATGATTTTTGAATTTTTCACAAAAGGCATTGAATTTATAAATTTTTCAATTTATCTATAAAAATTTAAGTTTAATGCGCCTAATAAAATAATTTAGCAGAAATTCGTGTAGATTATCAGCAGCAAATAAAATTATTAGGCCTTGCAATTTTTGACTAGTTTGGTCAAAACTCGGGGTGACCAGTCGGCCGATCGCGGGTATTACTCTGGTCGATCGAAAATACTACATAATTGTATACTGAACTGTACTGTTCAAGAAGTATGTAATTGGTAGATCACATAGTTTCGTTAGTAAATAGTACATCTTGGCCCTAATCAATTTCTCCACCTGTTTTAAATAAAACGTTAAAACGCCAGAGAAGAAAATCTCTGGCGCTATCTCATTATGCAAGATTTAGGAGATTTCAGATACTTATGTTTTTTGACAGACGATTTTTATTCTTAATATTCTTTCTTGCTCCATGTTATCGTTGAAATGCAAGACGGATGCAGTTGTAGACACTAACAGTCTATCATATTGATTTAGAGTAAGTTTGAACGCTTCCTTACGGTTTCTTAAAGAAGCTTTCAAACTTATTTTACCTCAATATATATAATACCGTTAGTATTCATTTAAAGAGTGAAATGTGGAAAAGAAAGGGGTAGAATTCAGCTGTGCAATTTCAAACCCTAACATGAGCATTCCAAGAAATTTTATGCCAAAACAACAAATGTCACGAACGTCAACAACATGCGATTTAAGAAAAACTATTGATTAAGCTTTTTGATAGCGTTATCATTCATATCATCAGCGTTTGATACAATCTTTATACGTTTTGACAAGCACAATGTACCTTTTAACACACAATGTAGTGCATTCATAATGTGCCGACAAATGCCTAGTAACAATAAATGTACAAACATTATTTAAAAAACAATATCAGTTGTTTGATTTTGCAATTGCACAGCTGAATTACTCTTCCACTAAACAAATTAAATCTATTGGCCAGGTTTGATGTAACTAGGTAGTTACTAATAATAATAGACTCGACGGTTTTAGTTGGGAAGTTCTACATATATGAAGTTAAACATCTTTGAGATCGGATTTTTTTTATTGCCTGAAGCAGGCAAACAGGCGGACGGCCCACTTGATGGAAGGTGGTTACCGTCGCCTATGAACGTTTGCAACACCAGGGACGTTGCAGCTTCTAAAAAATGTTATAACGTCCTTTTTAAACGACCCCGTGTCGTAGCGCAGAGGGAAAACCTCGGCAGGAAGTTCCCTCCAGATCACTGATGTACGCGGAATAAATGTTATAGAGAACCGTTGCGGCTTCACGTGGGCAATGCGCTCGATGTTGCAATACAATTTCCATGGCAATAGTATTTCCATCACGTGTGCTGTCTGCTTAATTGCCTATTCCAGTCTAAAAAAAGACTAGTTTGTCAGACTTAACAAGCACGATGAGACCGCTTTAAGGAAATCGGTATTATGACGGTCGCCTGCCAATATATTTTTAATAAAATAACTTATATTCGTAATAATTTGAGTTCCTATAAACAATATAAGGATATTCACAATTTCAACACCAGGCATAGTTATTACTATGCTGACTGATATTGCCATCTTTTAGATTGCAAAAGTATTGACCTCTTTTTGGGGGTTGGTATACGCTTCTTCAATAAGATTCCGAATGGAATATTAAATCACTTTCACTAAATTTAAAACCAAATTAAAAAGTATTTTGCTAAAAAAGTGATACTATACTATTGAAGAATACTTAAATGACAAAACTTCATTTACGTAGCAGCTCGCTCCAACCTCTTATACTATATTTTGTATAACGTTTTTATCTTACCAAGCATGTAAGGAATTTATGGAGATTGTTGCAGTATAAAATTTTAGTACGTCATGTCATTACTATAACTATAATAATATTTTTCTTTCTTTTTATTATTTCTTTGTATTATTGAGTATGTACTGTTTGCTACAACTCCATTAATTCTTCGAAAATTAACTGTGTAACATATTTCTTTATAAATTTTTTTTTAAAGATGTTTGAGATTATCAATTTTTAACTATACGTCTTGCTGGGGAGTTTCTTGTCGCTCTTCTCCTTAATAGCAATAACACGTTGTGAAGCGGTGTACATAGACTAGGAAGTAAAATTAAATTTTAACTTATATGTATGACCTTCAAAAAGAGTTCTCAAGTGAAACTTATTTTGATAAAAAAAAAATTGATGTAATCGGCCCTCATTACTTACAAAGCGACCATAGTACATCGAGGAGACTCCAGAGCAGATCCACCTTCCGCTAGGTCTGAATTTGACGAAGCGTGAAAATTGTTTTTGTTACCTTTCTTTTAATTTTTTTTATTGCAGGAGTTCAGCTGACAGGCAGATAGCCCACTTGATGGAAAGTGGTTACCATCGCCTATGAACATTTGCAACATCAAAAGCGCTACAAATGCGCTGCTGCTCTCTTAAAGTAGAAACCTATAATTGGTATATCTTCAAGCTTACTCATAATGCACTACGTACTTAGTTACCCATTGGCTGTTACTGCATATGTACATATATTTTAAACCCGTATATATATATATATATATATATATATATATATATATATATATATTTATAATCCCTCCTGATTTTCTTCCGGACCAAGATGTCTTTACTGTAAAATTAATCGGGCGTTTGCAAGCTTTCGGCTCAAGTTCTATGAATATATACGAGTATGAGTGTATATATTTTTATTTTATGTTATAGATATGTCAGTGTTTGTATATATTATATAAACCTCGTATAAGAATATGTGTTTTGCGTATTAAGTATGTGACATTTATGTTATACGTAGAGATGAGTTGATTTGATCGTTATCAGAAAATACTCAGATTCCCGTTGGATGCTGGTCGAAAGTTTACATAAACAAAGTCGCGTAAATGCTAGCTTACTATCCTTATTATTAACGTATCTTGTAATATATTAAAATACTCGTACTTAATATTACAGAAACATTAGTTACTTTATTTCTTTGTTGAGTCGTCATGATCTTGGACATTGATTGTTATGAAAATATAATTACGTTTAGATAATTACATGATAGGATATTATTTCCTAGTCCAGTAAAAGAGATAGTCTCCTCGTGATGCAACGCATGCACTGGAGAAGCTGAACGATATTATTTGTACTTTTGATAACGATAACTGGTATCGATCTGAGACACTTTTTATAACTAATACTGAATCATTTTTTCAAGTACGGATTCTAAATATAACGACGACGACGCTAACGAAGTTACACGAAATGATGTAGTAAATAGAAAAAATAAAATTATGTAATTTTTAGTTAAAATATAAAAAGTTAAAATGTGAATAAATTATGAATATAATAAAATCTAGGAGTTATGAAAAAATTATATTATTAATTAAAACAAGAACTATTATGCTATATTTAATTTTAATATATTACCAACGATATTTTCAAACTTGAACTAATTACAAAGATCAAAGAAATAGTTTCTTCGGTATTTTATCAATAATATTTATATTAGCATCTAAATGTGACCAATGGAGGATTATGCGGCCCTTTTAAAAACAATTTAAATCCGTACATTAAAAATAAAATTGTAAAGCAAATTATACAGCGATACAACTTGTTAGTTCTGTTTATCAAATTCTATATTATGTTATAACGTTTGTTTTACTTACGATTAAAAAATATCACATGGTAACGTCATAATTAATAGGTAATATTTCTTTATAATTACTTTTACATAATCATAATGACAATGTTAATTATCTATTAAATTTATGAACAAACATTCTTCGAGATTATAACTTCTATATAGTTTCCGGCACAAATGTTGAGTGGTCGACGGAACAGTAAGGATCGCTTTGTGCATTGATCATAGCCAGTGTAGTGAGATTTATCGACAATATTATGTTTTTGTCTCTTTATTCGAAACGGACAATAAATACCTCATACTTCGAAAAAGGTTCGAAATTACATTGCTCGTAGGACAAAGTGACTGTTCAAGAATCGTGCCGGGGACTATACCAGTACGTAACATAACACAATTACAATATAAAATTAATTAAAAACCGCATTTATAGACCTTAAAGGGCGATTAACCCAGGAGAAAAATAAAAATTGTACTCTTAAAATATAATTTTTCATTTCGTTATTAATATGTTTCAACGACATTGATTGAGATAATCTTATGAATAATATTTTCTTGTCTAATTTAAACTTATAAATACATATTATGTATAATATCAGCCAGAACCAATTAAAAATTTACTTCGGTTCAGAAAAAACTTACTTAGCTAATTATTTATTACTGGTATACGGGACTCTAGAGTATATTTCATGGACAAAATGCCAATTTTATGTGTTCTTTTAGGCAGACGCTTCACTTTATGGTAAGTGGTTGCCATCGCCCATAGAAATTGCAACAATAAAAGAGCCGATGGGTTCCCCTCAGTCAAACTTTATTTGTTTAAATCCTTTACAAAGATTCTCGTAATGTAACCCGCTCTCGGAAAACCGTGAAATGGGTAATTCCATAGCTTGGACACTAATCTGTAGGTGTAAAAGGCAAGTAGTACGGTGGATGGGTGCAAAGTATTCACAAAGTATGGATGAAGTCACAGGCAAGTATTGCGGTAATAAAACGCCAACGGTGGAAATAACTCAAACAGTACTTCAAGTGGGCAAAGTATTTTCCCTTTGACAAGGAAATGTAAACAAATGTTTTAGGTATTAAAATTTAGTCGTCATGACTTTATATATATTAGCACTGCCACATAATCTTTAAACTAATATTAATATTTAGGAATTGGCACGTATAGTAATTCATCGTACGGAACAGCATCGAAGAATTTCCTTGCCGTAGTAATGGTGACATTGATAGCGTAGTCCACGACGGGTTGGCCAAACTCTTCCGTGACTACCCTCCAATTTTCATTCAGAAATTGCAGAACCGTGTTACCTGTGAAAGAACAATGTTTTTAATACAAACTTATATCGTAATTGTTGACACACTAATATTTTACTACAGTTTCTTCCCCCTATACTTCGCATCTACATTTCATGGGAATTCAATTCTACGTGATAATTAATATTTATCTGTTTTTAAGGTTCCGTATCCATTAGGAAATCCGTATGAAACTGCTTCGTCCGTCCGTCCATCTTTGTAATGTTCGAGTCATTTTTCTCGACAATATTTGGTCTACATGAATAAAATTTGGCAGGAAGGTGTGGCTTGTATGACACTACAAAACTAAGTAGTGCAATCGAGGAACAAATAAAGAATGGGGACTTACTTACATATGTAACTAAGGATATAATTTTTTTTTTCAGTGTACATATTCGTGTGGGATATGTTTAGTTATATTTTATATAACATAGTAATGCTGTGTAACATTGTCACTCCTCCTCCCCCATTAAATTCTAAAATATGAAGTGGAAAATACTCTCCACGGAAATTAGTTTATTTTATTTGCATGAGTTCAGCAGATAGGCAGACGGCTCACCTGATGGAAAGCTGTCACCATCTCCTATGGACATTTGTAACACCAAAGGTGCTACTTGGAACAAAACATCATAGCCGCCTTGTTTCTGCATAGGTGCAGTGCGTAATGAGGTCATAATTCTGCCGATTCAAATAGCTTATTGATTGGTATTTAAATGGTAGTTAAAATTATTAATATAATGAAATTTTCAAAGGCAGGTACTTAATAGTACTTTCCATTCTATTTTATTATATGTATTTATTTAGATTTTATTGTAAAAAGTGGCAAAATACCAAACATGGTTCTATTTTAAAATAAATAGGTAAGTTGTTATAAAAAATAACATATTATATTATTATATTCCGTATACATAAGTCTTTAGTTGTAATTGTCTTGAGAAACGGTTGCTTAACCAGTTGCAGTCTATGCGGTCGTATCACAAAAGCGATCTGAACCCGTCAGCCTTGTGATGGTATGACTCAAGATTTTGAAATTTATTAATTCTTCCTTCTATGCCTCAAACAATCAAAAGGCATATGGCCCACCGGATCCAAAGTACACTGCTTATAGACGCTTGCAACACATCAGCATTTAAAATTTGTAAAATACTGCCTATAGAGTATAAGTTTAAATTTAATATCATTTCAGAACAGGAGGAGACCACTGAATTAAAATAATTAACATCGCGGAAATAGCCAACCCGTATAACCGACAAATGTCGAATAAACTTAAATATATGAAAAAGCTAAATAAAAATTACGGGCTACGGAGCAGGAGATGGGTATGTCCTAAGATATATAATGAGATACCCAAAGATATGTTAATGGAAAGTATGTCAAAATAATGTTTAAAATATATTATGTAAGTAAGTAAGTAATTTAGCATTGTGTCCTTGATATCATCTCATTACGTATATATAGATTACCTATCTTTCTCATATATATATATATATATATATATATATATATATATATATATATATATATATATATATATATTACTGAACGAAGTTAATTTATATTACAATTTATATAAAAAAATGTATACTTAAAACAGAACTTATAAGGAATAATTTAATATGATTCACGAGAACGTTGCCAACAAACTGCGTTGCAGTTTGGCAATGTAAATGTTTGTATAATCTTGTTTTTTTTTAATAAATTTAAAAACTCAATATGTTGCTGTACTTGAAGAAATGTTGTAGCACAGAGGAAAAACCTGAGAAGAAAGTACCCTTACTTATACGCGAAATATGCACATATATAAATGTGAGTGTGTGGTTAGGGTTTATAAATTAATGCGTGTTCTAGAAAACCAAGATTATTTATTCACTCATATATGTACATTATATTATTAGAATGAGTAATGCGTCACGGGTATGAATGATGGAAGACAACTGCCACTCGGAGCGCGTCGCATGACGTTCGATGCAATTCGCTGAATAGGCAGTGTCTCCACACGAAATAAATAAAATTCTTGAGTACCGTTGTGTTATTAAGAGTGGTAGCTGAAGAAAGTGAGAGTACATATCTCGCAGATGACTATCAGTTTCGTCGTAAAAGTATCATAAAGTTCTATGAAATTTAACAATTCAATGATGAATAATAGCTAAATTTAAAAAACGAGACTGCTTTTTGCCAAGCATGTAGTCGCACTTTTACCTGATCTTAATATCTTTTTAGAAAAACAAAAATGAACTCATGGACTGAGAAAGCCAGCTAGGTGAGAAGAATTAGTTACTATGAGTCCTGAGTCGTTGTATGAGAGGAAGCACGAAGGTGTATAAAATTTTACCTTGAATTATGAGGGAAAAGGTTCTGAAAAAAATTCAAGGGATTCCAAAAAAAGTGTTAGTAAAAATTATCTTATATCTCGATAAGTATTCAACGCATTTTATTCAAACCCATTCTGGTTGAAAGTATTTTGAAACTCGACCTTGATCTTTTCAGAATTTTCCACCTTATAGTTCAAAAGTTAATCCTATGACTTAATATATAAGTTAATTATATAAATATTAAGATATATATAAAAGGGTTTTTAGTGACAACTTTTACAGTTTCATTTTCAGGAAACCTACCAATTTTGATAAGAATGAACAATAGTCGAAGGATAGTGATTGATATTGCTTTTACAGTGTATATAATAAAATTAGTCTTGATCTCAAAAAAACAGAATAAAATCTTACTCAATTCAGGATTGCCTTTGAAGAGGTTTGTAATAGTGTAGACTATCCTCTCGCCATAGTCGAAGGAGTACCTGTAGTTTTTGATTCCGAAATGGTCACGGCCTTCCTTATCTTTGAAGTACTTGGTGGTGATGTTTAGCTTAATGATGGAGTTGACTGAAACATTGAACATTAGCTTTGATTGAAGAATGCTATATGAATAATAATTTTTTGCTTCGATCACATAAATAGTTATCATGGCATTTAAATGGAAGAATACATAATGTAATACTAGACTTATTTTAGAAATACTTTGTTATATAAACTTAGTGGACAACACATGAACATATTATTGCAATTATTTGAAGTCGTAATTTGACAGAGGACACCTTCGACTGGTTTGATTTTAATTACAAATTATGCAGTGACGATAATGGATGGATCGAGAATAAAGAAAGCAAAAGACCTGAATATGTGGCGCAATCTTAGGGAGGCTAACGTTTAGAAGCGGGCTGCGATTGGTTGAGACGATATTGCTGATGGGGGGGTTAGCGGGTAAATGGAAATTCGTGAAATTACCTATTCGTCGAGATTGTCAATATATGATACCCGCTAATTCATATTGCACTAGTTTGGATGGTAACAACCAGTCCGAACCCTGCAGTTGGAAATATCACGCCATCGTCTTTACACAAACATTGTCTCCCGATAGATTTAGGTTTCCGCAAGTTTGCGTCACTTATGTACTATCTTCCACTTGCCAGCGATCTTGCTCAGATATAGTGCATATGTCTTAATAGTTATATAATAGTTAAAATTATGGTATAAAAACTTAGTTGACGTACATTTTAAGGTATTCTCTAAATGGTTTGTGTTAGGAAAAAAAAGATATTATTATTTTGAAATCCTAATTTTCTAATTATCCAGATTTAAAATCATCAGCAATGTCGAAACTTAGTTTGCTAAATCTGTAAGTTTGCATTATGAATCGTTTGACCAAAAAGACAAAATTACGTATAGATATTCGAAAGTCAGTTAATCTGCAGACCTTCAGAATCTGTTACAAAATATGTAAATTACAATAAAAATGAAATGAACCGTGAATCATAAAATTTATAGACTATAGGATACAAAAATTCTCATTTAATCTATACTATACTAATAATTTTGAAATTTTTGTCTCTGATCTCAAAATAAATGTCAAAATTTAAATGAAAATTGTATTTTATTAGTTGTTTTATCATAAGTGATCGTTTTTAGAATTTTTATGAATTTATTTGAATTTCTATAATGTCCACTTATTTAGACGGTTCATTTCTGTCTTTCAATTCGGATTAATGAACCAAAGTGACCCAAATAAATATAAATTAATACAAATCATTCACTGTTATTGAATGTCGTCGTGTCCTTTCAATTCTGTGTCTTTAAATTATATCAATTTGGTTTATCCATCTAATAACAGCATAAGTTCAAAGGTATTTTAATATTGGGACTTTATAATCATAGTAAGAAATTATATGATTTTTCTGTATCTATCTAATTTATTTCCATTATTGTTTGATACATTATAACATATAAGTAAAATAGTGTTACCTATTTTAATTTTGGAGTCTCCATCACCGTTGATTGGGAACAGTAGTAACCTTCCTACAGCCGTGTATTTTCCTTTAATTGTTATATTACAACGGACGTCCAGTTTGAATATGTTTTTTTCCAAGTAGGCCCTGAAACATACAGTAAGTGTTGTTAAATATATCATTATTATCGTTTTCACTATACTACGTATAACGATCACTCGTTTGGTTTCCCTATTTTGCACGATGCAGACGACATATTATGAGACAGCAGACAAACCGCAAGACGCTATTACAGCCACATTTTAAGGTTTAGTAATGTGGGGAATATGCCATAAGAGTCATATTGCCTCCCCCAGGTTGCGGCAGAAAGGGTAGGCCAAGAAATAGTTGCTCAATGTCGTGAAGGTTGATATATATACCAATGGTCTATGCCGAAAACCGCGAGAAATGGGAAAGGAAAAGTAAGAAAGGGGACCCTGGATTCCGAATGAAATGCTCTGAACGCAATCGGAATTTAACGCTCGGGTGATCATGTTGCAGAAGACATACTATTAGTTCTAGTTCCAGGCGAACGAATTCATTTCATTTCAATTTTGGCATTTATTACGATATCACAGATCGACACTTCAAATTATTTATCTGTGTATATGTCACCATATAATAGTAATTATGAGAACAGTAAGTTTATAATAAACCTAGTGAGAGTGAGAATGTGAGATTATAGTTTAACGAGCAGACATCGCAAATTACAAATCAGTAATGAAGTTTATTATTTGTTCAGGATTTATGGACGTTTTTAACCTATTAAATAAAATTTTGGTTCCTACAATATTCCGCTGCATTGATTTATTTGTCTACTGTCTTAGTTCCATATTTCATAAAAAAAAGCGCCATTGTAGTTTACAACAAAATACAAAGGGATTTCGTCAACTGCTTGTATATTGTACAATAAACGTGAGAATAAAACCACGTTATTGCGTTGTGGCAAGCCTCCCGAGTAATCGGTGTCGTGTTTAGGTAAACCGCCTTGTGTGACTAACTTACGTTTGGTAACAATAAAGACTATAATGGCATGTAGCTTTGGAACGTTCAGGATTAATGGTTATGGGGTGTTTACAAACAAATCTAATTTTAGTCTAAATAAATTAATATCTGGCTGATTTAAGTTTATGGTGGAAACTTGATATATGATGTTTTGCTGTACAGATAGAATTATAAACAATGTGTAGTAAGTATTTGTTAAAATGAACAGTAAGATGGAATGAAATGAATTTTATTTAAGATAAAAAGTACAGGGAACTGTGCATTATTTAACGATTAGTTAACGAACAATATTACAGAAGTGTCCCTTTTTTTTGGGAGGGGAAATCCGATTGAGGACCATCAATCGCGCATGGGGGAAAAACGCGGCCGGTGTGGGGTGTGTGGGATTCGCCAGGTCGGAGTGGCATTAGCTCCTCTAGCCAGAACTAGAAGTGCTATTGCCACACCACAGTCGGGGATACCCACTAAAACCTCTCGGTATTCCTTCCTTCGCCTTATGCCAGGGATACGGGTACATGGCCTAGACCTCCGCTAGCTCTGGGATGTGGTAGCTCAACGGTCTCATCCATTGCCACGGAACTTCTTTTTGTCCCCTGGTATGCTCCAGTTCTTTACTACGTGGAGCGGTCTGTAACGCCCCCACGGGAAGAGAGGTGAGCGCGCACGGAACACGGCGCTCCCCATCTCGACGGCATAACGGTAAATGAGAACCCTTTACAGGAGAGTTCCAAGTTAACTCTGGTAGATACCCGCAATAGGTCTCTACAGAATCTATTTGGTGAGCAACAGTAGTCTTCGTGTCGGTATTAAGCGTCTTTCTCATTCGTAGCATAACTCTTTGTTGTTTGACAGGTAAAAGTTTTATTTATAAACTAGGATATGCCCGTGACTTTGTCTACGCTTGACTTAAAATTCCCACGGGATTGCCGGGAAACAAAGTATCGCAGGATTTAAAAAAGAATATAAGGTATCGTTTTAGTGGAAACTGTGTTGGAATGAGCAAATTTTTACGCATCCAAAAAACTTCAAAAAGGTCCCGTGATCATTTCCACGGGATTCCCAGGATAAAAAAATATCACACATTTTATTAAATTAAATTTGCTATCGATCAGTGAAAAAATCACATTGGAATTCGATTTTTAATCTGGCCATTCTCAGAAAATTTTCCCTGGAATTCCCAGGATAAAAAGTAGCGCAGAGTTTAGGTCTAAGAATTTGCTGTCGATGAGTTAAAAACGCATCGAAATCGGTTCCGTAGTTTTTACGTGAATCTCAAATAAATAGACAAACCGACAAACAAACAAGAAATCTAAAAAAAAATGCAATGTGTTCTCCATCGTTTATATAGTCTATTTCAGTTGTTTTTTTTAAACAGCTTCAATGTACATACACGGCGGAATGTTGAGAATTTTATAATATTGTTGCAAGCCGATACTAATCCTTTGCAGGTGTCTTATTAGGTACCCCTTTGAATTTGAGTGATCTATTGTTCGCGCTAATCTCTTTGTTCACGCCGCCGTAAGACGTCATAAAACCTTCTCTACTCTGTTGGTATTTCATGCGAATTCTTGAAAGCCATTAAGCTGACCATTTAACGATTTCTAGAACCAGTGGAAGGCATGTTGCCAGGATGCCATGCCTAATTTATAAATGGATGAGGGTCAGTCAGTCGGGAAATGTGCCAGTCGTGTTCTGACTGCGATCGAGGCGTTACCTAGTGCACTTTCGGAGGGAGTATCTCATAAATAGTAGTAAAGTAATAAACTAGAGTTTTCCCCGCGGCTACGCCGCATGAAAAGCCCTAGGTAGTAAGCTCTATGTTATATACATAATAAAATAATTAGGTGTTTTATGTATATAAACCTTCAATACTTTCGTTTCTTGTTGAATTTACTACAATTACAAAGAAACTAAGTTAACATAGTGTAGAAAACTGCACAGCAAAATATAAATAAAAATCGCAGTTAACCTGATTTGAAGTACCTAATACGTAATTAATGACATATGGGCAACCTGACAATGTATTTATTATTGAATTACAGCAATGGTTGTGTACGTCATAATTGCAGCGCCATTTATATTGCTAACCCGTCTATTCTAAGTAAACGACATCTTTTATTGGGATAAAACGTATCCTAAGTGTCGACTCGGGTTATAAGCCAGCCTTATGTCGACAGACAGACAGACAGATAAAAATTCTAAAAATTGCATTTTCGGAATCTGCTGGTCCGAATTATCCCCCCTGATTTTTTTCACATTTTTAAACCCCTTGTACAAACTCGAACCATTTTGAGATTTATTATATAGTATAGATAACACACACATGAAGAGAGGGCGGGCGGTCTTATCACTTAAAGCGATATCTTCCGGACAACCCGCTGTTATAGAAAAAAAATGCAGAAAAAATAAATTTAGGTAGGATATTGAATTTTTTAAGCTAACATTGAATAAATGATTATTTGCGTTCAAAATTTCAACTGTTTAGACTTTTCGAGTTGTCACAAGATTTCTTGTTTGACTTTGGTTTAAGATCTATTTGAATTAGCTTCTGATAAATGGGTTCGCTCTTCAGTTGGAGCCTATTTGCTTTAAGATTAGTTTATAACTTGCATATTCATATATTTGACATTAGATAGATACAAAAAGTTTTGCAAAAACCGTATTTAACAGTAAAACTACGTATTGACGGATTTAAGCGCAGCATTATATTTGATTTTTATTTAAACTTTAGTATTGACCCTTGACATCTATATCCTCCGTGATCATGGATATTGAAAACCGGCCGAAACGTCAAATAATAATCAAATAAAATGCTGCACTGAAAACCGTTAAAACGTAGTTTTAATTATGTGTATTTGTCGCGACAACTTAACTAAAAATTTTCAACAATTTGATTGCTCTTTAAGAAAATTATCCTTTAACGTTCCCAACATGGTAATTAAAGACAATAACCATTTTACAAAAATATCGCAATGTATTTTTTACATAATAAATTGCTAGTAAACAATGAGAAATGGTGCCATGGACAATAGACAATCTAAAACGAATTATATAGCATAATCATATGACATTAGACTGTCGACTTTGAATCCCAATGTGTGTTGTATTGTCGTGGGACCAAAAAACCGGTTTTTTGGTGTTTATCATGCAGCAGCAGCAGATGACATTGGAGATATTTTATAATAAAAGGAGCTTATTGGTAAAGCATGTTTAATTTAACGTACTTATGTAAATCGCAACCAATTCACAACTTTGACAAAATTGAGTTAACTACACAGCCCTAGGTAGACAAGTGACATTAGATCTAAACGAATAGAATAGAAAATATATGGGAATGACATGTAGTTCACTAAGTATTATGTCATTCCATTAAATTGAATATTGTCGTTGAATTGGTTTCGCATTAATGCCACTTGTCTACTTGGGCAGAACAGTTTCAAGACGCTTGTTTTAAATCCAACACATTTTAGAAACTAGGTTTATTTGGCCGTTCCAAACAGCTTTTTGTGAACTTCTTAACTATCTCATAATTGTGATCCTGTGGATTGGTCCTTGTTTAACTATGTTCAATTTTTTAAGTCGTGGTAGATTAGTAAATATCTTTCGCCGTCAGTAAGCTATAATTGTAAGAATATGCATAATTATTAGGTTAGGGAAACTGCGTTTTCTCTGGTCAGGTTTCGAATCTATGACATTAGAGCTACATGGGACACGAGAGACAAGACACTACAACTCTTAACAACCACAACCTCCTTTTTAATGATTAGTTATTACGGTAGTTGCAGTTAATACCAAATACAATCGTTATAATGGCGTGAGTTGGAAGTTTGACCAGGAAGCATGTATATTGCTTAGACAATTTTTCCGACGTAATGTGCAAATTGTTATAATACCGCAAGTTTCAAGATAAATATCGTCAGAAAATCTGATAGTATATGGAGGATAGTTCCGACTATTCAGCGATATAAAAGACGGATGAAAGTAAGCACGTTATCAGTCAACATACCAGCACCAAGGGTAGAAGACCAAATAATCGTTGGCTAGGACTGCGACCTAAGGATAGAACGGCACATTGTAATAATGACATCCTAAGAAAGGACGGCGTATCCTACAATACGGTAAAAGAATAGATAATAAGATATATAATCCCGGCATTACATAAGCATAGTAGGTATACCGTCCGCTCTCTGGAAAAGTTGTAAGTCCATAGACTTCAACTTTTTATATTATATCTATGTATATAGGTAATGAGACCTTTAGGGGCTGATATTATACAAACTCACTCGACATTCAGTACTTGACAATTCTTCAGACCCGTCGCCTTGCCTCCGTAGAATGTAACCTTAATGCCAGGCAACTGGATGGGCAGGTTATCGATGACAAAGGGATCTAATGATGGCACTCCGAGGTGAGGTAGACCTTTCGAGAATTCCGGTATGGCTTCCCTCGTTGCTTTTACTAAACATTCTGGGTCTGTGGTGTTGCATGGATGGATGAAGTCCGCTGAAAATTAGAGATTAAAAAATTAATAACAGTTATATAAAGTATAATTGTTTTAATATTATTATATTATATGTGTAAATTAAGAATAAAGTTGTTTATTTTTGTTTTAGAACAAAAATAGAGAATTTTATTCTTTGTTATGAAGTTATTAGTCACTTCAGTCAAAAGTTTTGTGGTTAGGACATTATATTAAGAATTATATTTAATCAATACATAATGTATAATTGCTTTAATATTTTATTATATTATATGTGTAAACAAAGAATAAAATTGTTTATTTTTGTTCAACTAACTTCATTGAAAAGTTTTGGAGCTAGTACATTCTATTAAGAATTATATTTAATCTATACAAATTAATAAAATTGAAGTGTTTGTTCGTAATGACAAAATAATAGTTTTTTACTAAGTGCATATGATAGTATATACGGTACATATATCAAAAAAACAATTTTTAAAATGTTTGTCTGTCTGTCTGGATGTTCCGGCTAAACTATGAAATGGCTAGACTGATTTTGACGGGACTTTCACTGGCATATAGCTGATTTTATAAAGAGTAACTTAGACTACATTTTTTTAGGAATCCGCGAAAAAATATTACACGCGGACAAAGTCGCGGGCACAGCTAGTATAATATATGTTTAATAATTAATTGATTTTAGTAGATTATAAGATAGTATCACGACAGAAAAGCTTAGAAAAAATAACTTAAAGAGCAATTAAAATTTATGATTAAATTTTTAATATAGAAATACGTTTTCGAAACTTAAAATATCTTTATTATAAAATTCTAAATATGCTTTGTCTGTAAATTGTAGCTATATAAAAAACAACTGGAATAGACTATATAAACGATGGATAACACGATACAATGACCTAGTAGTCGTACACCGTAGTCCTTTAACCAATTTTTTTTATTGCACAAGTTCAGCAGACAGGCAGACGGCCCACTTGATAGAAAGCGGTTACCATCGCCTATGGACATTTGCAACACCAAAGGTACTGCAAATGCGCTGCTGCTCTCTTAAGGGAGACTGGAACCTGGTCACTAATGCCGGAACACAACTGAAGGTTGTTATGGCGACATACTTTAGACCAGAGGTGGTAGCCATCCAGTCGGGCAAACGCCCCTAGGTGTGGGTTGTTTTGTCGCCTCTTAAGACAGGCCGCCCAGCCGCAGGAAATTTTGTTCTTTCTCCGTTCCTGCACTGATAGAAATATACTATTTAGAATAATAATATCCCATCAGAAATCATTATTCAAATTACATGAGTTTTTTTTAGTTTAACATCTTTTATAGTATATTATTTAGTCCCTTTACCTGTTATTATACATTCTTTAAAACATAAAATGACACTTTAGTTCACGAGTTTTTAACTCATGCCTTTTTTTCTTTTGAGACAATGTTCTAGTTATTGACTGTTTCACGCAGATGTATCGATGAGCTTAATGCGTTATTTGTGATGTGACATTGCTATTAATTGGTGATGACTTTAAATATTGACAGATAATGTATGTTTACACAATAATATAGCTATCTATGATTTTTAAGCGATATCACCATCAGTTAGATACATTTTCATTCTAGGTTTATAAATTACTAGCTGTGCCCACGACGTCATCCGCGTGGAATTTATTTTCAAAACCCCCCGATTTTGAAACATTCTTCATTGGTGCTCCGCTCCTATTGATCTTAGCGTGATGATATGTAGCCTATAGCCTTTCTCGATAAATGGCTATCTAACACTGAAAGAATTTTTCAAATCAGACCAGTAGTTCCTGAGACTAGCGCGTTCAAGCAAACAGACAAACTCTTCAGCTTTATATATTAGTATAAGATAAGATATAAAAAACCTAATTTATATTTTATGTAAGTAACATAGAGCGACCATATCTAGGGATTATAACGCGGCGCAGCCGAGGGGAAAACGCCAGTTCTTAATATAAGAAGTTCAAGTCGTGAGTGAGGCAGGGCACAAACAACTTTGGCAATGCATTTGACCTCGTATAAATCTTATATAAATGGGAAAGCGAATATATTTGAATGTTTGTATATTTAATGTTTGTTCCCTCTTGCAGGTTTTGTATATTGTAACTATTTTTCATTAAAACATAACATTATACCATACATGCACGTAGGATACTTGTCAAACCAGAAAATGAAAGTGTAACCAGTACAGTACCGATAATACGGCCCAAATCGCATTTATAGCCAAGCGGATATTATATATTTTTGGTCGACCATCCCGCAATGCCTGAAGACGAAAGTCTTTGAGCAGTGCGTTCTCCCCGTCCTGACCTATGGAGCCGAGACGAGGACACTGATGGTGGGACTGTTCCACAAACAAGTAACTCAACGGGCTATGGACCGAGCTGTGTTGGGTGTTTCTTTTATGGATAGAATTAGTAATGAGGATATCAGTAAGAGAACCAAGGTAACCGATACAGCTCGCAAAATTAGCTAGTTGATGTGGCAGTGGGCCGGTCACATCTGTTGCAGGACCGATGACCGATGGAGCAGATGAGTCCTGAAGTTGAGACCGCGTCTCCGTAAACATAGTGTCGGGCGCCCTCCAGCGCGACGGACTGACGACCTGTGCACAGTCGCCGGTGAGCGCTGGATGGGGAAGGCGCAGAACCGTGTTGAGTGGCACCGACTTGGACAGGTCTACATCCAACTGTGGACTGTGATTAGCTGACAAGGTATTATAATTTTCTAGACAGGATACTATAAATAACAATTAGGTTATGGTAGAATGAAGAAACTACTTTATTTCGTAAAAAAGTTTGACTAAATTGTTTGTGTGTTTAGTAAT
This sequence comes from Dendrolimus houi, assembly GCA_039645545.1. Taxonomy (NCBI): domain Eukaryota; kingdom Metazoa; phylum Arthropoda; class Insecta; order Lepidoptera; family Lasiocampidae; genus Dendrolimus; species Dendrolimus houi. Next base: position 15,413,303 of record CM077117.1, on the reverse strand, counting down.
ACATCAAATATGAGCCACTCTCAACAGTTGAGCAAGATACTGCAGCTATTTCGCGATAGATGCACGCGATTTGTTAAGGGGATGACATAGCATTTCAAATAATATTTTATTATTATTTTTGAGTCAACAATCCTTTAAAAAAGACTGGGGTCCGTATGCTTATTTTTTATCAACACATTAAATACACTACTATTGGATATATAATACAATTTTTTCTTAATGTCAATCAATAAAAAGAAAATTGACGACTTAAAAATTTATTTCCGATGTAGGTACTTTTTATCCAGCATTAATGCAATAGCTTGTTTAAAAAAAGGGAAATAAGTTAATATATAATATTTTTTACACAGTATTGCAAAACAATGTTAGCCTTATGTTGGAATATAATTTTAGTTCTCAATATACTTTTGAGAAACGTATACGCTTATACGCTACATATATACAAAAACTCAAAATACCCATTGAGAGGAAATTGAGTATTTTGTAGTTTTAATCTTTATAGGAAGGTATTTTGCTCACTTTTAAAATTGCATAATATGGTGTTCTAATAATTTCAGATAATTATGTAAAAGAAAAATATTAAGATATTTATTTTTGTACGAGAAGTTGTACTGGTCATATTTCGTACGTGTCGAGCTTAACTTACATGCGGTGGTTCTTATGATCATTGATAATATACTATAGATATGCAATGTAGTAAAGTTGATTTTTTACAAATAGTAGCCTTAATTCAAAATCAATCCTCGTGTTTAACGTTATTTTTGTGCATTATGTAATCCCGCTGAACTGTTAAATAACCATTCTTGTTTTTTCACTAAATAATATAATTCAAAGCGTGTTATAGGCCTTAAAACAGGTAATCCGAGAGACCTTGACCGGGCCGATTCGAGTGAAAGTAGGAATGTATTGAACTTAATTTCAATTTAAATTGAATTAAAGGTCTCCCAATATATTTATTTAAATTATAGAAGTATCTAAAGTGACATGATGCACACTCAGAGTAAGATAATGATTGATTAATAATACCTATACGTCCGAATTGAAAAATATTAACGAATTGCATCTTATCGGTTTCAATACCGATAGGGAAAATGGGAACCTCTATAATCTCATGAAAACACTCGGGCACCCATCTCGTTGTTTGTCACAGCTGACTATCTCATGCCTAGAAGTAGAACAGATTTGGCTCAGTTATAAAGTCTCGTATTTCTATATATATTACACTTACGAATAATATCTAAATAATAATAATAATATATAATACTTGTTTCATATGTAACATCCAAAGCGAGATAGTTGAAAATTAATCATTACAGACTAAAGAAATAATCATTTTCCCAGAAAGGGCTAAAATTAAAAAGTTGTTGCTCTTGAAAGTAATATTAAAGGTCACCTAACTGGCTTGTAAAACCCGAAATAAACAGAAAGACAAATGTAAAATTTTCGCAGTCCATCAAAATCTGGCAGATTTTTAGTAATTGAAATGTATGTCTTAATGTTTAAGTCATTAATTTCTTGTATCATTGCAACAACTAATAATATTGCTTACTACATCCTACTAATATTATAAACGCAAAAGTTTGTAAGAATGTATGGATGTAGGTTTGTTACTCTTTCGCGCAAAAACTACTGAATGGATTTAGGTGAACTTTACAATAATATAGCTTACACATCAGAATAACACATAGGCTATAATTTATAAAGATATAGTGTGAATTATCCAAAATATAACGATTTTTCATCACCACGCGGGTAAAACCGCGGTGCGCAGCTATTAAGTATATAAACAAAATTAAAATGGAAATGAAACTTTATAATAAATAAAATAATAAACCGAAAAATAACTAGGGAACGATGAAATGTGGCGGCATCATATAAGATTTAGAAGCTTTTTAAAGTGATGTTTTTATTTGTGGAGCGTTATCAATATATTAGTTTTACAAGACAGTGATTTCGTCAATTTTTAACCTAACATTACTACTAAAATTCAGTAGTTTTTATAAAAATCAAGTTCCACTGCAGAACATTTTACGAAGGTCATACATATAAGTTAAAAAATAAGTCTACTTCCTATTCTATGTACACCGCTTTGCAACGTGTTATCGCTATTTAAGGCCTCTGTTACTGTAAAAGGTCAAAAATGGGGTGCAAATAAAACAACTTTTCAACAGATCCAAATCATATCAAAATCATTATCATAAATATTCACGATATGAGACGTAAGGTAGTTTTAGGGTAATTTTTTAATAGTTATTTTAAGTTCAGAAAAAATATCACCAAATCACCTCCAAATTATTGACATGAAACCATTTTACTTCTTCAATTTTGATCAAAATGGAATAAAAAAATTCTACATCTTATAAAGGAGAGATAAATTAATAAATGAAATAATTTAGTATTATAATTTTATATATCTACTTTATTTTATTCACAATAAGATAATAATGCATCTGAAAAACGACCGCGTATAGAATCCCCGCTATCGCCCGAAAAATCACTTACCGAAAAATCCTCAAGGACGTTGGCGTTGTAACAAACCTTAAGGAGAAGCGGCTAAAAATTCCCAGTAACATATTCAGTAAAAAATATTTAACTATATTATATTATCTATCTCATATTCCGTTTTTTAAACTACATATATAAGTTATACATATACTCCCTAGTCTTAATGGTCACTAATTCTATGGTCCTTTGTAGAAAAAAATTAAACTTTATTTACAACATATTTCTAACGGTATTTACTTTATACAATACTTAAAAACATTATTTACAAATAAAAATAGATTTCAGGTCAATGTCGGTAGGGAGCGTTCCCAAAATGCTAGCCGCATTTCCACGCTGTATGGCAATGTTAATGCGTTGTCCAAAATACAGGCCAGCATTTTGGTTACGTTGTAGAAAAATCTTCTTTACAGTGAAGTCTTAATAATTTACTATCACAAATTCATTACATGTTAATGTATTTTTGATAAAGGGGAAGACATCTTATTCTACATAATGGAATGTAAATCACCGAAGTCGTGTAAATATTAAGAAGGAAGGTTACAAAGAATTATGAAGACGTTTTTGGCAGTAACCGGTCGTCATGTTTTATACTATGCAGTTTTGTTTTCAAAAATAAAATTAATATAATAATATAATTATATTGTTTAAAATTGAAAATTTTTAACGAATAATGATATGTACGTAGAAAGGCTTAACTGTTTAGTGAATATGTCTTTTCGAGCTGGCGCAAGAAATCCCTCTTTTGGCGTCAGTCAAGAATTACAATTTGAGAGAGGGTTTTACTTGATTATTATTCTAAAACATGTATATTCATAGATAGTTAATACTTACTAAATACACAAATACTGCAGAGAATTATTTTAATTGAAGAACAATTACGACATTTAAGGCTGCGGCGTGTGCAGTCATTACGCTGTACCTAAATGCACGAACTTCTCATGTAGGGCATAACCTTCGTACATCATTCTCTCTAAATAATACATGGTACACAGGTACTTAAATGTTGAAAACGCATATCGTGAGTATGTAAATTGTATTGTGCAATAAGTATCACAATTATTCCCCACTAATTGATATTAATTAGATATTCGCTAAATACCAAACCACGCACATACTGCTTTATTGTCCCTTATTATTTGCTAGTCATATGGTGGAAGAAAAATATCATAAAGTTTCGTCGTTTCGCGGGTCAGTAATGTTCGCTAAAGAAGTGGTAGGATCAAACATGGATGGGATAATCTAACTCCTTCCCTGCGCATATTGGAATAAACAACTCTAAAGAATCTTCAAAGATCTTTGTCGATCGTAAAAGAACGCCTGCGGCAGATGATTCTCGGGGATCTCACCAGGCGTCACCTGAATTTAAGCCGTAAAGGCGTCTTTCTATATATGACTTGTATTTTGTTTGTACATTTCTGGGAACGGAGATACGCCGGGCCTGCTATAAACTGTTTCGAACAAGGTTTGGAATGACTTATTTTGAGAACCGTATGAAATTAACAAGTCTGTATTTAAACTGATAGTTGCAAGGTTTAAGGTTCCACGTTACTTTGATACTTGAATGTATTTCTGATTCATAAACACAAATGACTCTGTAAATAGTATTCAAATAATATAATTATAATTAAAGTAAAGCTATTAAGATTAATTAAACATCTCTTAATAATTATTTTTTCCTCAAACATAACGAGTAACAACAACAAATTTTGTGTCAAGTTGAAGGATGAATGAACCAACAACGTTTTTGGAAACAACTTATCGATGAGGTAATAACACGAAGGGGATCTAATCTTGCGACAACTCAAATCGCGCTAACTTACTCAATAGATCTAGCAAAAATATATGTGATATTTCACTTTTAGTTGCATATTACTTAAAACCGATTAAGCTGATGCTAATAAATTAGTGCCAATTTCATTATGGCCTGTACTATCTTTGCCTGCTAAACATTACCATAAGAAAGATGAGCAATAAATGTTTAATACTCACAACATGATAAAACTATGGATTATAAAACACAGGTAAATGTAAACTGGGAAAAAAATAAATAGGTGAGTATGATGTATACTCAAATAGAATAGAGTAGAAAAGTAAAAAGAAAACTAAGAATTTTAAAAGAAAGAAACAATATCTTGTGTTTTGTACCGACGCCAAATGCAATCAATAATAATAGATAAACCAAGATAAAGACACTACTAGTTCTCCATAGAGATTTAATACATTATGATGATATAGTTTAAGTACACTTAGATCGGGACCAATTATTGTTCAATATCTTGTATTACTTTGTTGATATCTAGTATATGCAATGCAGATTATATTACATTGGACAAGAATCTGGTTTTGAGCCGATAGTAGCAAATCGTAGAATAGATTTAAAGACAATGAGAAATATTGAGCTCCTTATAGTGCATTCACTTCTTGCACAGTTAGGTACGTCACATAATACAATAAAACCTTATACAAATATTTCAATCTTCCAACTAAGGCATGTCATACTTAGACCGTACTTCACTGCGTTCTCTGCTCCACGTTCCATTGCTGAGTTCAGGCCTTCTCATTTTAAGCACATGGATAATATATAGGCTAATTTTATATATCTATAATCACAACATGCAGTTTACCTATTTGTATTGCGAAGCTGGCAAATAGGACCACTTAATAAAATGTGATTACTGTTGCCAACGCGTAGCTGGCCTATAAAATGTTATACTGAGGATGAAATAAAAGGGATGGTCTACAGGGGATGGAATAGAAGAGATAGAGTAAAGGGTGTGTGGTAGAGAGGATGGAATAAATGGGAAGGAATAGCGAGCGTGGGCCAGATAGATCAGACAGGAGGAAGGGTATAGGGGAGTTGAATAAGGGGATGTGTAGGGAAGATGGAATAAGGAAGGTGAGATAGGGAAGGATAAGATGAAAGAGGGGGAGTGAATAGTGAGCCATCGGAACCGTAGTATTACAGCGATGTAGCCGGGCCAGCGAGAGGTAATCAAGATTTCAGTATTCTCTACCACGCCAAAACAACCTACGATCTCTTCATTAATAGCATAATAATAATTGCAACAATAGGCACATATACCAAAAAAATAGTTCTTCAGAATTATCGATTATAATCATAGGATCTTTATCTCAGCAGCTAGAGTGAAGCAGCTTGCGATAGTTGTGATGCCATAAGCTGAAGGACAAGTCTATAAATTCATCACTAGGTCCTGCCTTTTTGTATAGCTATAAAATGAGGCCTGTAAGCGACACGAATAAGAACTGCGTGATATCAAGATCAATATGATGTATGGAATCACATGAAAGGGGCGCTTAAGGAACTCCCCCCGCATTCACCGCAGCCTTTATATCCGTTAAATAGCAGAGATGATGCAAGGGCAGCAGCAGCAGTCTACTCTGGAATGGTCACGTTTTGCGGAACCAGTTAGTTCCCAGGCTTCGGTAAAAGGATACACTCAAGAAATGCTGGGTTGACGTCATGGAGGATGACATGTGTACCGAATTTTCGTAATGAGGGCTGATTCAACCGTAATTTAACGCTAATGATGATGATGACATGCTTTCTGTTAGAACTTAATTGCAACTGTATATCAAGTAGTATAGTACAAGTTAACAAAAATTACAAAGCAAATTTCAAAATTTTGATTTCGCGTTGGACTATATTATTCTTTCAATTTCATAATATTACAAAATCTGTCGTCTATTTGCAATATATTCAGATTTGTTTTATCATTAGCCTTTTAGAATATGCTAATCTCTTGCTCAACTCTTGATAGTTTCTTTTGACATCTATCTTATTACAAGGTCATTTAATGATATTATTTTCAGTTAAACTGACTACCCATTGTGTAATATTAATTTATTTTCATTTAATAAATGTAGATAATTTGCTATTAGGTAGGTGAAATGAACTTGCAACGAATAATTTCATCTTAGGATTAAAATAATGAAAATTTAAATATTCAACCTACCTACTATTTACATTCAAACCTATCATTAAAGTATCAATCAATACTACTGGTTCCTTTATATTTTAATAAGTTTTTAATAATTGAATTAAATCAAGAATGCTAAAATTCTAATAATAATATAACGAAATTCTTAACATTGTTCGAATGTCACATAACATTAAATAAATAGGTGTCTTTCACCATAATAATTAAAAATGAAAATTTAATCGTACGGTATAGCATATAAATTATGGATGATTTAATATTACAGACGATAAATACACAGTAAATATAAGTAGGACTGTTTACAAATAGTGAAACTAACAAAAAGAACTCACGCGCAATTTTCGCTGTGCAATCACTGACGAAAGACGCCGTGAAGGCTATCAGAGTGAAAACTATAACATATTTTTCACACATCCTGTGCCAAACATGAACCGGTCGATCAAATAAACCACCCGACAACGCTGGTGCTATCGGGGACCACTAACAAACTGAGCAGTGACCCTTGTGGCTTTACGCGCGATTACTGCTTATGTAAATTGAAACAAGTTCTTTCGTTCGATTGCATAAATTCGGCTAGCTCTGTGCCAATGTGAAGCCCGATTTTCACGCAACGATGCCCGCTAATTCGTACGACTGAGTGTTGACCAGCCGTTGCTGCTGACTACCAGCCGCCTGCGTATACACGATGATTCTGGACAATCGCGTAACTGTATTGTCAGTGGTAAAGCCGCGACGCTGTATGGGAATCAGGTCAAGTGTGAAGGTTACAGAGCGCGTTACCGAAGAGACAGTCCACGGCGTGTGATGTCTTATGGAACATGTTTTATGATAAATATTGAATCAAATGCGTTTTGTTATACTTACTATCGGTATACGAGATAGAGATTGTATGTCATTACGTAAACAGAATTTGTCAAATGGCTAGGAGAATGAAAATAAATATATTACATATGTTTTTTTAAGTAAATTTCCATTTTAAACCTTTTCCTTGGATACTTAGGTTAGTAAGGTTTCCCCTTTTTTTGGTGAAGAGAAATCCGTTTGCAGACTTATCACTGTGTGAGAATCAGGGTAAGGGTATGTGGGACTACCCACTGAAACTCCCCGTGTTCTTTCCACTCGTCTATAATCAGGGCTGCGGTAAATGTCAATAGCTATATAGCAATATCTCATAAACCCCCGCAGTATTAACATTTCTCTGGCGGAACAAACATTTCTAAAAATAAATAGAATAAGTCTAATCTTAATAAAACGTCATAATAATAATTACAATAAAAATCAAACATTTCGACGGACAGGCACATAGTTTCACTTATAGTGTCATATAGTATCAAATCCCCTGTTCTACTAATAGTTTCGCTCAGTAGTTTAGTTTTTTTTCTCGTTTTCTACAATAGTCTTTCACTGACCAGGGTTTGTCGTTGGATGCACTTTTACAAATACATACAGGAACAATCGGCGGCCGGTAATGGCATTTAGATTATGTTGTAGAAAAGACCACTATGTTTTGGTATTCTTATGTCCCTGCGCAAGACTAAAAAAATCCGGACATTGTTGCGGCCCTAGTCTTTATCAATATACATTATTTATTAGAATAAATAATTCCTTTAATAATTTAAAATTCTATACAATAGTAGCAGAGTAGCTCATGCAATTAGATCATTTGAGATGGAATAAATATTATACTTTTAATAATATGGAAAATACATCATCACTTTTCCCGGTCAGTATGAATAATGACAACCTTATCTTGAGCAATAAAACAGACGAACCGTAGTTTTTTTAATTATATAATGTAATGAATTAAACTTACATAATTCTTATTGAAAGGTAAAAAAGAAACAATTTTCTTTCACTTTTTTTACTTTAAAGCTTGGCAAAAAAAAGTTTAGAGATGTCATTATGATAAATGTGAATCAATCTATGTACATGTCAATAATATAGATTTTAAAATACGAAATTGAGAGTTGAATTCATTATTATTGTCCTGCTCGTCGAGATGAAACTTCAGCCGAAGACCATGTTCCGGATTCTAAACTTCGTCATGTACAGGCGTGACCAAATCTTTCCCCAGGGCCCGCCGTACATGGGGACAGCCGGCCTGGTGAGGAAGGACACCGAGCACGACGTGGTCCCGCTTCCGGACTTCTAAGAGCTCTGCACAACCGGGGTGTTAGTGAGCGCGGCCAGAAGGGAGATGAAAATCTTATCGGCTATCAGCAGTCGAGCCCTCGACTCCTCCACATGTCGCTACGTGCGCTCACGGCTCTCCCTCTGCGCGCGTCCCGCACGCGTCCTACAGCTCGACCGAATTTATCACATTGTCCGGGTAAAAGTAGGACAGTATTCATACTGCCCAAGCCAAGTGATAAATTCAAGTAATCTCAAACCATGATTTTTTAAATGGACCACGAGCCGTTGGACTTTATTAACATAGGCTGGCTTAAGTAATACATTTATCAAATTCACCGACGCTATTGGTCATTATTCATAATGATCGGTCCATATTAATACTGTCCGATTAATCAAATTGCCCGTAACATATAAATACTATCAGTGATTTTTTTTCTCACTTATAGTGAAAATCGCTTTAAAATCGGTTGTGTGGTTAAAAAATAAGAAAAATCATCTCATCAGTATAACTAGGGTGTTTAACTTCATGTTTGATATATAAGGGAAAAACAAGTGAAAACGTCTCGGTATAACCTAACCAATCAAGTAGTGATGCAAACAGGGCCCGAACAGACGTTGGCAAATTAGCTTTCTTAACAGACTAAGGATTGTAGCCCACTATTTAATTAGAAGTTGCGTGTTCACTGCTCACTATTGCATGATGTATTAAAACAAATACAATTCAAGGTAACCGCTACATTACAAACTGATTTTGAATCCCACCACGCGTTGTACATTTTTATGAATGATATCGGTCCCAGCAGACGTTGTCCCCGCCTTGATAAAAATCTAGAACCCGATTATTTCAATCAAATATAGCTTATGTCTCATGAATAATGTATCATCCTAATGGTGAAAGAATTTTTGAAATCGGTCCAGTAGTTTTTGAGTTTATTCGTTACAAACATACAAATATACAATTTTTTGTCTTTATAAGACAAAAGATTTGTATAGATATAGGTGATCGTTTTTATGCAGGTATTTTTTTATTGCAATGCTGGCAAACAGACAGACGCCCAGTTCATGGAATGTTGTTACCGACGCCTATAGGCATTTGCAACACCAGAAGCAAAGCCAACGCATTGCCAACCTTCAGGATGGAATACGAAGGTAGGATTAAAGAGAGTGGGATAGAGATATCAGGCCGGAGGAATGTGATAGAGAGTATCGGATAGGGGAATGGTTGGGTAATGGGTATCTGAACTTTCACTCATCGTACGAAACACATACATACACCACACCTGTTTCCCATGGGGGTAGGCAGAGACTATGGATCTCTAATTATGACGATCCTAACAAACAACTTTCGCTTGATCTACTTTCATTAACCTCTTCATACATGCGCAATTATTTGAGACGCTTTTTACCTGAACTCTCTTTAACACTTCTGCTATTTGACCATGGCGTGTACCTCTCGGTCTACCGGTAGCAACTCTACCATTCACAATGCTCTCATACACTTGTTTCTTTATTCTAATTTTATCCATTCTCTTTATATTTCCAAACCACCTTAACATTCCTTTTTCAACTCTTGTTATTACATACTTTCAATCTACAACGTTCTCTTATCCAAGTGTTTCTCATCATTTAATTCAAGCTAACCGTGCATATTCTTCTTAAAGCTCTGATTTTGACTGCGTTTATCATACTTTCATGCTTCTTTCGCCATACCTAACTTTCACTGCCTGAGACGTGGGATAGGGTAGTAGGATATCGGAACCTTCACTCGTCGTACGAAGCACGATTAGCTCAATGCTGTTTCATACCAATATTCTGTGAGAGCGGGGTATGACTAAGATCAGATCGAGCCAACACTAAGATCTGTAGTCAAGTAATGACTCCAGCATGGCTCCACCACGTAATTTTCTATTCAATCAAATATAGTCGATATTTAATAAACTTGTATATTTTTTGTGAAAAGAGTTTGAAGTTCTATTATCTTGAAAGTTTTAGAGTTTCTACTCTATATCTAAATATTCAAATTACATTCTCATATGCATCAAATTTCTTAAGAAACGTTTGTTATTTATTATTCATTAACATAAGTATTAGGATATGTGGGGTAATGCAGGTGAAATAATGTTATGTTGTGAAATAAACTACCGTAGCATAACGACTTAGGTCTAAAGTACTGATTAATGAAATTCCATTAAACCCGTAAAAAGATAAAAAATATGAAGATTTACATTTACGGTCTTATTTATATTGACTAGACGTAAGTTTGTAGGCTTCTTTAAGAACTTTAAAGAAGCCCACAAACTCATTCTAATTCAACATGTATAACACCGTTAGTCTTTTCTTAAGAAATAATAGGATACATGTTTGAGCGTTACACTTGCAAATTAAAATAATTAATTAATTAAAACTAAGTGTCAAGTCAGTCAAATATTTTTCTTCGTGTAATTTTTCATATATGTACAGCCACAACTGTTTTGTTTCTAAATCGATTTTGATGATTCTTTTTGCGTTACGTTCAGTAAAGCTTCAAAATAGTCTCACATAATTTTATTGCCATTGAACTTAGATTCCAAAAATAAGGCAGAAAATATATTATTACAATCAGACAGAAAATGTGTAGGTCCTGCGGCTTTTCAGGCATAACGTTTTGTTGTTTAAGAAACGATTTTGATATTTTTTGTGGTGGATTCAGTATAGCTTCACGATTGTTCCACATAAAGCTCATTGTTATTGGATGTATACAACTTAAGAGTGAAAAATAAAAAAAATCTAGTAAAAATAAACCGAGTTCAGGAGTTGCTAAAAAGCAAATAAAATATTATCTAATTTATCTCTCTGGAAGCCGGTGCCAAGTGAAACATAGAAAAACAAAAACATAATTGCAAAATACAGTCTGTTTTATATTTCCCACAGACTTTAAGATGTTGCAGAAAATATTATTTTTTTGCTTTTTAACTACTCTTGAAGACGGTTTCTTTTTTGCTTGAAAATTTTTAATTGCTTGATGGCTACAAATAACTATGTGAATACATAAAAAAATACTTGGCCTCCTATATTTGTTTTATTCAAATAGCGATGTCAACTTGTAGACCAAAAATTGATAAATCTGTACTTTGTAATAACGAGACCTCATTTTTATTCATCGATGTCATAATTTAAATTTGTAATTATATAACATTTAAATAACTTCACGTGAATTTCTTTTACGATTTTAATATACATTAAAAGTTTCAAGGACAGTTTAGAAAAGGCTAAAAACTATTCAAGTAATTATATAGGCACTTGACCTGGTTTTAGATTTCACTTTTGTTAGAAACTGAATGGTTGATAATTCTCCAAGCGTGTGAAGGCCGTATCTAAGTAAATACAATTGATAATTTTTTATTTAGTCTCTTTCTCATACATATGTAGTATATATTATGTACATAATCTTTCTCTACATAATACATATAAATATTTGCAGAGTAGTATTCCATTTTGCAAATCTTTTCTTACGTGTATGAAGTACGAGAGTGAATGTATTTTTTTGATCCCTCCTTCTCTCCCTTCGACTATTTATTTTGTCGGAACTTTTGTATCTTTATATATTTTTCTTAAATTTATTTTTAGTCTTTTTTCTATGGTGCATGAATGTATATTGTGGCAGTAAATAAGCAAGCAATGATAAACGAAGTTGAAACAAAAAGTTAATGCGAAGAGTTTTAAAGGCATTGTTTACAATAATATCTTCTTTCTCTTTCTATCAGCATATCGTTGGCTATTTGTTGTTCCTCTTGCCTTCCTTTAGTCGTTACTCTCATGTAGCCAACGGTTCTCAAGAACGCTGCGCACCTGAAACCTTTATAAAATGAGTTCCCAGTTGAGGTTTTTTTCAGTGTATTACGATGTGAAATTTTGAAAACGTCTCATAAAACTATTTAAAGATCGGTAGTAGGTTGGCCTGTTATTTTACACCTGTTGTGGAAAATTTTCATAGGTAATGATGACAATTTTTAGAATGATGGAAAAGCTGTTTGATATAGACAATTTCTAAACACATTTAAAGTGCTTTTTTATTTGCTTGAACAAGCAAACAAACTTGGACTTGGAAAGTGGTTACCGTCGCGTATGGACGTTTGCAACACTAGTGGAGTTAATAATGCGCTGCCCGCCTCTAAGGGGATTGCAACCTGGTTACTAATGCAGAAACACAACATGACTGTATTTTGGGGGTATTCTTTAAACTAAGGATAGTATACATCCAAATGGGCAAATGCCTTACCACTTGGCTGTGGTTGTTTAGTCGCCTTTTGCGAGAAGCCGCTCAACCGTGAAAATTAGTGTTATTTTTCGTTCTTGCACGGATGCCTTATTCACACCCCACTGCTCGAAGTAAAAAAATTGCCGGGTACTCCCTAAAAGCACCCCTATATTCATCCAATTACTATAAACCAGGATCATGAGATAACAGCTGATCCAGCACCGCAACCCAGGCATGTTTACGATATTAGACATGACTGAGTCACGGTGCTGGCTCAGCTGTTTTATCGTCGTCAGCCAATCACGGTCCACTGCTGGACGTAGGCCTTCCCAAGTCGGTGCAACTCATCCCCGTCCGCCACCTTTCTCATCGACTTTGCTCGGGTCGCCAGCCCTCACACACGCATATACACAGTCGCCAGCTGTTTTATCATCTCAAGGTAATTTGCATTTGATTGAAAGAAGTCTCGCGTGACCAAAGACCTAGCCTGCATTTGGGACAAAGCTTTAGCGTTCCAGTAATACGTAGGGATCTAGCCAGCATTTTGGAAAATCTCCCCGCCGACAGCGATTTGGAATCTGTTTTATTATCTACAAACATGTATATAAGTATAATTGTATACCACCATCACCATTATAATTTCAATTGATTCTTAGGGTTGTCTGGAAAAAGTCGCTTTTTAGCGATAAGACCACCCTTTGTGATTAGATTTAGTCTGTAAGTTTATTTTTGTATTAGTATACAGTCTATCTATCTATATATTGTTATTGTATATATATAACTGTACATATCTATATATCCTCCTACAGGATGGCAATACTGAGGCTAGCATTTCTAGGGCCTACTTTTTTACCTGTATCTAGAGGAGCCAGATATAATTTGTTCTTCAAATAATTTTTCAGTTTTCACAAAATGTTACTATACCAGCTTAAGGGCATCTCTTGTGATTTATATGTTATGTTAAGGATATAACAGCTGTACTAGATGCGGAATTTCTTGAATCGATCCTTCTATTTCACTCTACTCATCCACTGCAGCATATTCATCTCTGTGATACGCAGCTCTCGGCTTGTACCGCTATATACATATACATTACATTCATTATTCAATCAATTGTTACTAATTTAGAAATAAACCCCAAGGATGCATAATACTATGATTAAGGTAATTTTAAGATTGTATTGCCATGACCTGAGCTATGAACTATGAACACATAAATTGCCTCAAACGATGCAGTCATATAAGATACAAGGTTTATGTTAATGTATTTATTATGAATATAATATTCATAATACATACCTAGAGAACTCTTACATGTATTATCTAAAAAAATGCATTCTTAATACCTTAACCAACATGGTTGGCCTGAACAGCATTAAGATATACCAGGATATTATCATTAAGAAATGCATTGTCCTTTCGAATTATGATATAGACCTCTGGTTAAAAACATTTTGACTTGTGGTTGCACCTACTCATAAAACTGCAGCAATAAATTACTCAAATAGATATACCACCGTATTTCTGAGTTGGTCTCAATATTATTATAATATTAAACTATATTATGGAGAGTATTACATACATAACTAAAGTTAGCAATTTAAATATACGAAAGACCGACCTTTGCTCGGTGTTTTTAATTGGTGCTTATTCGGGGAAGATTGTCAGATAACACTTTATTGTTTACTAAATAAACAATTAGAAAATGCACATAAAAACAATAGACGTCCTCATCGCTTAAAGCAATCTTTTCCCGGCAACCTAGCTTAGTAATATTTTAAACTAATCTAGCGATGTGGGATTGTAGGTGGTACAGAGTATCACATAGAACATAACTTAAGTACACGTACGTCAACTTCTTTATAAGTTAAACATACATACTTAAACAACTTGTTTAGATATTACATTTAGATACGAATCACATATTATGTATGAATGTTTTTAATCTAACCTGCGTATAACGCCATCTCACAAAATTTTTAGGAATTTATATGTTATTACTTATCCATTGGAAACAATGCAAGTACCATAAAAATTACGAGACGGCGATATATGTTATACTGATTTATGATGTTAAATCGCGTTTATAAGAATATTCAGCTAGGTATACTTAAAAAAGCAAAACCTATACTAAATACAAAATTTGGTCTAAATTGTTAGAGCCGTTTCCAAGATACATGAAATAAATATATCGCTACCCAAACGAATAAAGCGGTAAGCGGAAATTTCAAATTTGATCCCGTTTCAAATTTGCGGAGAAAAATAAAAACCGTAAAACAGCTCTAACAACTATATCAAATAAACGATATGAAAACTTTGAAGAAAACATAAAGAACCTTATAAGTTACAAGCAGCTTCATCTAATTTAAAAAATGGGCACCTCTCGCCTCGATTGCACTGTTGCGAATAGCGGTGATTTTGAAAGCCAACGATAGGTGGCGTTGGGCTGTTGGATCGATAAGTCAGTCGATGTTTGCAACGTGCGTGTGCACTAAAACAAAACAAATATAAATCGAAACGAACTTAATATCAAACCTTAATTTTCAACGAGTTATTTAAACAATACTACAAAAGCTATGATTTGCAAGTGTATTTTGTGATTCCGTGTTTACTTCTCCTCAGTGCTAGGCCTAGCTGGACTCCACACTCAAAGGCGTCTGATAAGTACCATCCCTATTCGTTGACGTGTGATTCGGGGTTGAATTGGGGTTTGCGCAATTCATTCGTCACGAATTACTTGTGTAATAAGTTTTTTACCCAAATGTATCGAAACTACATACAGTTTTGATACAAGTTCATAAAGATTGGTTGATTCCGATATTGTCATTATTATATTGTCACTACAACAATAGCCCTTTAAAGTGAAAGTAGATTTTAAATTTCCCGTTAGTTTTGTCTCTAGGAAATTCCGAAATATTTCCTGAGAATCTAATACGTCTATAAATAGCATTTATACTATTATATAATGTTATTTGGTACTTACCAAATCGTGCCATAATAAGAAGACGGCCAATTTTCATAATATTTTTCATACTTGACTATGTAGTGGGTGACATTAAAATTTCCGAACATCACAAAACCTCTAGACCGATTTTGACGCGGTTTTCTCAAATCTCTACATGACTTTATGACTTGTTCGGTGCGACATTTTCTGTGTCTACTAAAAATATCTAGTAGAACAGAGGTAGTTGGGTATGTTTTTAATAACATTGGGATTTTACGGGAATTTCCAGGATCCATGTATTTTCATACTAAGAAACATTGCTTTGCTGGAAATAACATAACATAACATCTTCATTAAAGCTATCATCATAGCTGCAAATCCCCCACTGCGCAGTCTGCGCGGCTGGGGTACGTATAGCAACGCACCTGACGTTGGCGAGGGTCTACCTCCCTCCCAGAATCAGAGGCAGGTTTCCACACCCGACGAGGGCGATAGCAGTCTCGGTGAGTGGGGATGCTATGTCGGTAAATTAAATAATGCCCGTACGACATGGCTCCTCCAGATTAATGTGAACCACTCCGCCGGCGCGCAGGATCTGGCCACGCAGGCCATGGCGGAGTGAGGGATTGACCTGGCCGTCGTAAGCGAGCCTTACTACGTCCTCGACCAGGACACCTGGATCGAGGATCTGGACGATACGGTGGCAATAATTGCCAGATCGGGCTCTGGCACCCCACTGTCTGTCATAGAGAGGGAACGGAGTTACGCGGTGGCAGGTTGGGGCCAGCACGCCATCATAGGCGTCTACTTCTCCCCCAACCATCCCCTGGCGGAGTTTGAGACCTTCTTAGATTCCGTCAGGGCCGCCGTGGTTAGGCTATCGAAAACGACCTTCATCCTCGGCAATTTCAATGCCAAATCCCGTTCCTGGGGAAACGTCGCCACCAATTCGAGGGCACGGGTCGTAGTAGCGTCGGCGTTCCAATCCGGCCTGCCTCTACTGAACCGAGGAGCGGTCCATACCTGTGTATGGGCGCGGAGTGGTTCCGTAATAGATCTGTCGGTCGCCACCCGTGCGATTGCATGCAGGGTGGGCGGATAGAGAGTTGTGGAGGAGGTGGAGTCGGTCTCTAATCATCGCTACATCAGATTCAAGATCTCCCCTCCTCCGAGCACGATCTCGGTTCCTCCGCGCGGTCACGGCCAGTTTTCGCGCTGGACCCTCGGCCGGCTCGCTCCAGAGCTGGCTGAGGTAATGGAAATCGTCCAAAACTGGGTCAATCCAGTTAGTTCCAGAGGTACTGGCAAAGCGCATGGGCAGAACCCTCATAAGGGTCTGCGATGCTGCGATACCTCGGTCTTGGTGGACCACCGAGATCGGCGACCTGAGGGAGGCAGCCTTCATAGCTCGCCGGTCCCTCAAAGTCTGTCGGAGCCGAAGACCTCCGGACTATGTGGAGGGAAATGGTCTTAACGGGGAGCATCGGGCTACCAAAAAGGTTGCCAAAAAGAGTCTCGACGGGGACCCCTGGGGCCGTCCATAGCGGATATCCCGTAAAAATTTGGACTCAAACCTTTTCACAAACTTATGAATTGAGTCAAGTGGGGCGATTTTGATGACTTAAAATTGGTATTAATGCTTTTAAAGTTGCGGCCAACAACCTCGAATTTTGATAGCAACTTTTGATTACTTGTAAACTTTGCTTATTAGTATACTTCATGGTAACTAAACGGTATATATTAAGGAACGAAACAGTTATAACAATTAACAGATAAACCTTAAGGAGTCATTTATGTTTAAGATTAAAAATGTATACTTCCTAATAAAAAATCCTTTAGAACGTCCCACCGCAGGTCGTCACCATATTATTTGTTTGTAATATAACGATTTGTTATTAAAGAAATTGTTATATTAAAGTATGTGTAATTATCATTGAGATGTAAACATCATAACGATAAAACTGACATTATTTCATTTATCAAGGTAAACGTGTTACAATAATTATGAGTTACCTTACAGAGTTACGTTTATACAATTAAATCGAATACTAAACGAATGTTTTAAAATATTTGTACTAAAACTTTTCGGTAACACTCTGTGGTTGTTCAAGGTAATTGCGCAACCAGTTAATAACTGGCCGAAAAGATTTTTAACCGACTTCCAAAAGGAGGAGGTTCTCAACTTGATTGGTATTTTTTTTTTAATGTATGTACACCTATTACTCTGAGATTTATGATCCGATTTACGTGATTCTTTTTTAGTTCGATGCAGAATAGTTGCCATTTGGTTCCCTAAAAATTTAACATCGTTTGGCTCAGTAGTTTTCATTTTATGAATACTTTTATGTTTTTTTTTCCATTCCGTGCCGTATGTACACCGACTACGCTGAGATTTATGATCCAATTTACGTGATTCTTCTGTAGTTTGATGCAGAATAGTTGCCATATGGTCACCTAAAAATTTAACATCGTTTGAACCAGTTTTCATTTTATGAACATTTTTCATGATTTTTTTTCCATTCCGTTCCGTGTGTACACCGATTACGCTGAGATTTATGATCCGATTTACTTAATTCTTTTTTAATTTGATACGGAATACTTGTCATTTGGTCCCCTAAAAAATTAACATAGTTTCTCCTAGTAGTTTTCATTTTATGAACATTTTTTATGAAAAAAAAATCCGTTCCCGATTCTTGGGACCTATATTTTTTAAAGTGCGCGGCGCCTTTCGTAGGCCTACCCATAGCTAGACACTAAAAAGTAACAATTAAAACAAAACTTCGTTTAAAAAAACCGACTTCAAAAACTAAGAAGTATAAAATAACTTAATAAAGATATACACTATTATAACCATATACACTATTATAACAACAAAATGTTGCAAAATATTGTAATTTTTATGGTTTGCTCGGCACCGACTTCAAGATGTAGAAAATGTTATATTATTTTGTCTCTTAATAAACTAAATAAATTCTTAGTCAAAAATCTTTATTATGTTATTTTATACTTTTAGTTTTTGAAGTCGGTTTTTTTTAATGATCTTTTTTGTTTATTTATCCAATAGAGTATCTATAGTTCTTGCAATTCACAAATACAAGCGGGTTTGAAGTTGTGGTTGAACGTATAAATAGAGTTGTGTTACTGAGGGTGGCTGACGGAGCCGGGGGCTTGCCTCCCCTGGCAGTGGTAGAGGCCGTTGCGCCGCCGCCTACCAGGGCTTCTCGGAGGGGCGGAGGGGCAACGCCACATACCAGTGGTCCTGGCATAAGGGCGAAGGACGGAACACCGAGTGGTTTTAATGGGTATCCCCAACCGTGGGGTGGCAATAGAATTTCTTGCGTGCGGTGCTAGTGTCACCCCACCGTGGTGAATCCCACACTCCTCACCGCATTTGAGGGATAGTCCTCAAACTGATTTCTCCTGGTTAAAACAAATTATAAAAAAGGGTGGCTGACGGAATGATTTCTTACAAGCGTGCCGTGCAATTGTAACCACTTTTAGTTTTACGCACACACAGATACGTATTTACCACAAGTAAAGTGCGCTCGCCTTCGTGAATTGCAAGAACTATACTTAACCTAATACCTCGTTTCCAAAGTGGCATCTCTAACCATTTAACTGCTTACTACGATCAAAATTAGCATAACGTAAATGAGGAGAATCTCGCTTAAATTCAATTAAAGCTTATATTTAGACTGGTATGTCTAAATATAAGCTTTAATTGAATTTAAGCGAGGTTCTCCTCATGTCAACTGTCAACCGTTTAACATATGTCTAACGCGACCAAAAGGCATGGTCTATATTTCGGGCAATCATTAGCATTGCCATTTAACATGACAACCTGGCCTGTCTTTAGGGAACGTTCCCCCCTCCTGATAGCGTTCTAGGACAAACTTTCCTATTTTATTACTCATTTTATTATATCAGTGGTGGTCATATAATTAAGAACGCTGATTTAAAGTGAAGATTTTTTTTAAACTAAGACTACTACTACTACTTTTTTATTTCTCTCGATATCGTAAAACTTTTCCATAATACCGCTGTATTCATTGATACAGATATTCATTGATATGATTAACTAAAAATAAATGGACAACCTTTTTACACTACTTCTAAACATAGTATTGGTGGCAGTTGCTTCTTGTTGGACATTTAAAACTCGGGAGTAATGGACTGTATGATTATTATTATTATTTAACTTTTTACACGAATAAAATAGGTACACATTTTGCAAGAGAGTCGTTGAGTTGTAATGAGAGAAATACAGATATGCCCTTGTGAAGATGTGTGGGTTTTTGCCTCCAAGGCTGTCCCTATATCCCGCATCCCGTCTGACGCCTAGTTGCTAATTGTGCTAGCTATGGGCGTCAGCGGTATGCGGGGCGCGGAAAGTAGGTGTGCTCCGGCGGGCGGGTCAGGGGGGTGCTCTCTGTCCGCAACACATAGTATTACTATTTACTGGCTGGTCACGTAAGTAAGAACGCTAAATAGTTTATACCTTTATTCAAATTTAAATAGAGAAACTCAGTCGATTTGTTACTGTTTGTATAATTTTGGCGCCATTTAGTGCTGTAAAAGATTAAAAGTGATTGCTTCTTATGAAAAAACAATGGGAAAAAATAAAAGTTGTGATAAATCTACAAGGGAAGTAATAATAAAACTTCGCCGGAAGAATTGGTCTTATAAAAAGATAGCCGACCATCTGCAATGTTCAAAAACGATGGTTTTCCACGCTGTAAAGCATTTTGCTACTTATCAAACTACTTCGAATGTTCCACGTGTACCTAAGCAGAGAAAAACAACTCCTCGAGATGACCGAAACATTGTTCGTATGGCAAAAAAAAATCCCTTTAAAGGGTCCAATGAGCTGAGAAAAGAATATTTTGGTGAGAACAACCCTTCAGCAATCTCAGCACGCACTATTCGAAAACGTTTGATAGAAGAAAAATTGCACGGTAGGATAGCAAGAAAGGTATGAAAACTGGATAGTGCGACAGTGGAAAAATGTACTTTTTCCGATGAGACGAAAATAAACAGAGTATGTTCTGAGGGAAAACGATATGTACGACGTCCCCCGAATACAGCATTCACCCTAAGTACACGAAAGTTACATTAAAGCACGTTGGTGGAAATGTGAAAATTTGGGGGTGCTTTTCTGAATCTGGTGTTGGACCTGTAAAGTTGATAGAAGGTAACATGGATCAGTTCCAATACAAAAATATACTGGAAGAAACAATGTTACCTTATGCTGAAGACGTTCTACCGGTTATTTGGACATTCCAGCATGACAATGATCCAAAGAACACTGCACGCACCGTAAAGGAATTTCTTATAGCGCAATCAGTTTCTGTCTTAAACTGGCCAGCTAACAGCCCAGATCTAAACCCAATAGAGAATCTGTAGTTCGAAGTAAAGAAAAAGGTTTCAAATACACAGTGTGGGAATTTAAGAGAGCTGTACGACGTTTTTTTAGAAGAATGGAACTCTATTTCTCTTGCGAAATGTCTAAAATTAATAGAGTCAATGCCTTGCCGGTGTAAAGCAGTAATTAAAAGCCGTGGATATGCTACTAACTATTAATTTTAATTAAAAATGTATTAAATTGCTTTTTAAATTTCTCGCGCTACATATTATTGTGATTTTTTAAATGTGAGTGTCATACAAAACGATTCCCGAGCAGTTTAATAAATCGTTCTTAATTATTTGTCCAGCTTCAGTACTATTTGAACGTGTTACTTTGGTAAAATAAATAAAATGTGAAAAAAAATAGTTAGCGATTTTATTCTTTATTCCTAAGCCACGTTGCTCTATTAGTGTTTCTATTTTATAACATAACTAGTTGCTTCTCAGAAGGTACACATCTCTGTGTATGACACGATTTAAATGAAAACACTTCTAGAACTTCAAATCGTTCTTAATTATATGACCACAACTATATATACAGTTTATTAGTTACTCGTTAAGATTGTATAATACATCATAAATAATTTTACTTTAGGTAATAATAAGTAAAAATTAAGTAATTAATTAATCTATTTCATTAGGACAAAAAGTGGAGTTCAAATATTTAGGTACTTATATTTTTAAGGCTCCTTAAGCTAATGGCAAGAACAGATCCCTTGTTTATTTCACAGTCATATTTCTTCGAAATTACATACTACATATATGGATAAAGTTTGATAAGAAAGTTAGTCTATTAACACTACAAAGTTATTTATATATTTGTATCGCGAATTAAAAGTGGCATTAAAATAAAGAGTATTGTATTGTTCTTTTGCGTGTCTACAGCCAAATAACAACAAGTGGCCACGTGAGAGTATATAAATTGTTTTCGTAACCCAATTAATAAGTACGTAAACGTTTTATTTTGTGACGTTTCAACATCTTTGCGGTTAACAAAATCACACTACACCAAGCTACAACGTTTAACATATAGCTAAAACTATGAAAATATCACTAAGATTATATAAAAGAAGAGCGAGCATTTTTTATGCTCGTGTGTGTACAAACCACTTTTTAGTATATTACTAGTCGAATCTATATAAAGGCTATACCCAAGTTCATTAGTTACACAACAGTGCTTTAATGTGTTTGGTGCGCTACAAAATAAACAATGTTTAATATATATAAAATATTGTTGTTGTTTATATCGACGATTTTTGTATTTTCCGAAACAGCATTTGGTGAGAATCTAATAAATATTTTTTCCTGTCTGCATACCAGAATTTTAGTGTAATTATATACGACAATGTATATTTCTTCAAATAAACGCCAACAATTTTATTTACATTTATATGCCAGCACAAATATATTGAACACTAAATCTTAATTTAAAAAAAACTAGATTATTATTCAAGTTTAGTAGTAGTTTAGTGTTTATATTTTTTTATCCTGGTAAATAAATCGATTAATGATCTTAAGATTATTGATTCAGTCTGAATATGGCTTTAAAACATTATCGCTTAAATTCTAAAACGTCTGTATCGAAATGCTAAAATAATATAAATACGTGAAAATACTTGAAAAAATCTTATGTATTAAAACTTACTACAATTTCGACTACTGTAAACTGTAAGTATTCTTGATAAATTTTAAGTCTTATTATAAGTGGTCAAATTGACAGAATTAAACGTGCTCTTAAACTAGTTAAAATTTAGTTTTATTAAGCTATAACAATTATGTTAAGTTACGAAAAATATAGAACATTTTATGTGAATAACTTTTTATAATACTTATGCTGCATTACAGTTGATAATCTGCCAAAATGTAAGTTGGCCGATAATGAATGTATGAGAGACCTATACCAAAGTATAGTACGTGATATTGGAAAGACCGGAATTGCCGACTTAAACATACCACCCATAGATCCCATGAAACTAAAAAACGTATCTGTGTTAGTTGCCAATCTCTTAAATATCACACTTGTCGATGGAGTTGTTAAAGGTATCAAGGATTGCGTATTTGATAAATTCGCGTAAGTAATTTTTATTTTTTTGTTATTAGTAGAATATACCCGCGACGTAGACAAACCAACAAAGAGTCAAGAAACCTAAAAAAATTACGTCGTATTCTCCATCGATTATATAGTGTATTCCAGTTGTTGTTTTTAAATAGCTTATGTACAAACACTGCATGTTTAGAATTTTATAATATTATAGATTTAATACGTATTTATTACCTAACTGCTTCATCTGGAATAATGTTAAAGTTACAGGCAGGACTGGCCCCAGTATACAAGTATCCCGGTTGCGGTAACATAGATAATGATATCAATACGATACTGAATCTAAAATATATGATACTTAAGGACGTAAGTGTCAAATTGGCTGAAATGGAAACGCGATTGGACTCAAAAGCCTCGATAGAAAAAAATCCGAACTTGCCTCTGAAAAATTCGAAATACTCTTGGATGTCTTACACGACAATGTATGATGTTACGCATACATAATATCACTCAAATGACTTGTTTAAATTTAAATTTATAGTGAACAATATAGAGTTCTTTATTTATATATTTATGCCACGGAATTTATCAAAAAAATTTAAGCAAGTTTCATGAGTAATGAAAAATATTATTATTATTTTAATAAAATTCGATTCAGTTTGTATATCAACGTAATTATGCAAACTGGAACCCATAAAGATTTTCCAATAGGATTTAGATGTTCACGAAAAACTGTATGCTACGAACGGCCTAAGGAGCGATTTTCTAAAAATAAGTTTTAAATAATAACTTTAATCAAAGTTTAATACTTTCAACACATACATAAAAACACTTGTTATGTAACTGTTCTGTGTACTTAACTTAAAGCCAAAATTACAAGTTGGTTCCATTTTGTATTAATCCGTTCTATTTTTCGGTTTTAGAATAAACATAACAGCAGAAAGAGGCTCGCAAGAGAACATTTGTGACGTCACTATCAAAGGCCACTACAACGTGATTTCCACAAATCCCTTTATACAATCTATTTTGGGAGGAAATACCATCCATGGCGACGGAAACGGCCTAGTTAAAATTGGTAAGATCTTTTCACGAATCTTGAATTTTTTGAATCATAAATTTTAAATAAGTTCAACAAAATATGTAGTATCAGTTACTCTTACAATTGAATGATTAAAGACCTGAAAAAGTGTTTAGAACGACTAGATGATGGCAAAAAATAACAAGTGAATATTAAACTCATTTAATTATGTTATTACTAAAGGAATCTTATTCAACGAATTTTTCCTTAACCGTGTTGTACATATTTAGTTAACATTGGAAGCCTTCCGACTGCAATAAAATACTTACTTCTATTTAAAAATAGCAATGAAATCTCCGTAGGTTTCAAAAGAGGAAAGAGTTTTGACTTTTCAGCTGCTAAATTTCGATAATATGGAGAAGGAGGCGATAATGGTTTGCATGTATGTATTTGTAATTAAAAAAACTATTGTAAACAAAATGAAGTTTTAATTTTTACTATATTATCAAAAAAAAATGAAATTCACCCGGTGGTATTTGCTCGATTTTATTCTTATATATAAAAATGTATCGTAATTACCGTATCGTAATCGGTTTAGATTTACAATTAGAACCGGTAGGTGGCGCTGAAATCGGGTTCTAGAATCCTCCTAATCACCTGGAACGATTTTGGTAATTTTGTTTTGTGTGTTTGAGTGGGTTCCCGGATGGTTTAGATTCACAATTAGAACCGGTAGGTGGCGCTGAGATCGGGATCGAGAATCCTTCTAATCACCTGGACCGATTTTGGTGATTTTGTTTTTGTGTCATGAATCAGTCTTTTAGGAATTCAGAAAATATGGTGGTACGAAGTTCGCCGGATCAGCTAGTTTATTTTATAGATACGACATTTCTACATGTGTATCAAACAGTGGAAACTATGAGAACAAAGGATTCTTTTCTCCTTTGGGCATCAGAACCCTAAACAGAAACAATAATTATTCTATTTGTGTGTTTTAGAGAAACTCCATTTAACTTTTGACTTCCCTTTCTACGCTCAAAAACGTGACGATGGAGAGATTTACATAAAATGCCTTTACAAAGATATTAACTACGAGTATAACATAAAAGGAAAAACGCATTTCGCTGCTGACAACTTGTATTTGGGTGACCAAGAATTAAGTAAGAAAAATCTTTTGATAATTTAAACTTAAGTAACTCACACATAATGAATACATACATATTTATATAAGCAATAAGTAAAAGGTTTACTATAGTTTGGCAACATGGCTATCATTTAAATATGATATTATCTGCAATCTTCTCGTTATAGTCTACAGTATGTCGCAATAACCACCTTGAGTTGTGTTCTGGTATTAGTGGCCAGGATCAAATCTCCCTTTAGAGAGCGGCAGCACATTGGTAGCACCTTTGGTGTTACAAATGTCCATAGACGATGGTAACCGCTTACCATCAGGTGGACCATCTGCCTGTCTGCTGAACTCATGTAATAAAAATAAAATATATAAATGTATATGAACTTGTGTAAATGTTTAATGAATTTTGATGATTGTTTAAAAATTTTCACATATTAGTGATTGACTTTTACTTGAGCAGTACCAGGCAATAGTTTTAAAGTCTAACTTATACTTCGGGTAATATTGAATGATATAAATATTCGAAATCAACAGTTTTTTCATACATAATAAAATTATTCAAAGTATGTATAAATAAGAAAAAAAAACAAATAAATATATTATAACATGTTGTGAATAGTTGCTATTGTTAAGATTTTTCGTAATTATTATTTACCGGCTTAAAGTTTAATTCTTGTAAATCTCATTTTTGCATTTTTTCCCTGTATAAGACAAATAGTAAAGCTTAAAATCTATATCAATATAATTTTTCTTTTAAATAGTCCAATGACTTTTTTAAACTAATACAATAAAAGAAAACTTTACTTATTTGTATTGTATTCTACTCATAGTCCCTCAATACAATATTGAGTCTAGATCACTGTCTTCTATGGATAAAGTGCCCAGAAGGCTAGCTATGTTTCCCCGCTGGATCACCATACTGATCCGTTGTCCAAGGTAGGAACCAGCCCTCTGATCACCTGAAGAGTCAATGAGTTGTTTCGATCAATTTTAGTAGAGGCTCATGGCCTCAGGGCCCCACAGTCCAAACGTCTCAACAGCAAACGGCACAAACATATAACTCTCACTGAGGATTGAATATTTGCGCCGCTTGAGCGATTTAGCTTTTTACGTTGCTGAACCAGCTCATCTGGACGTGTTTGGTAAATGGAATGCGACCAAGGTGTCCACGCAGGTCGCACCCCACACCAAAGGCTAGCCACGTTGCCAGGGAATAAGAATAATTAGATTAATTATAATACTAATTATTGTTAGGCCTATTTTTCAATCACCAGATAGAGTTATTATTCGTAGTATAAAATACAACATTGCAAAATAAAAAATGACTGTTGCGTGAATAAAACAGTTAAATTGTTTTATTTTTGAATTCAGTTAGATTATAATTTATTCCACTGATAACCTTTATATGATGATTGAACTACTCTAGACCAGAAGGGTAACCACCCAGATGGGCAAATGCTCTATCTATCTATGGTTTATTATTTTGCCAATTACGACAGGCCGCCTGGCCGCAGGTATTAGTATTCTTTCTCCGTTCCTGCACAGATAAAGTTCATAAAATGTCATTTAAAAAATATAGCCTTTCACCCTTTGTATTAAATATTACGACTGCAGTATGGAAGTAAGTATATTAAATACCAAGTTTTATGTTGATTACTTCACTCCCAAGGCCGTGAAGAAAGAACGAACGTAGAAAAAAATCTATATTTACCACATATGTCATGAGCAAAATAAGTAGTGGTGTCTTGTGGTTAACGTACTCGCATCTCAAATGACGCCGGTTGGAATCTAGGCTGAAAAGCATGTATTACTTTGTTTTCTATTTTCATAAGCATATTGCTACAATCACCATGTGCTGACGGTGAAAAAAAATATCACGGTGACACTTGTAAGTTGAGATAACCGATGATTCAAATGCCCTAACGTATGGTTCCTATATCTTGCTATTCATTCACTTGCCTTGCCATCGGTTGAATTTTAACATTACTTGTCCAGGAGCTTATGTCAAATTTTAACCGATAGTAAGTCAAATGAACGGTTGATAATATATAGAGTTGGGACATAAGTCGCCTTGGATAAATATGGCGGGTATATTATCCGTTACTTTTAAAAAAAGGGGAGACCCGAGTACAACCGTGGGAATGTATTTTATAATATCAGCCTATAAACGATATAGAACTAAGTTAACCACGCAACTGATTATAATTATCATTTCTTTTCAGGTGAGCCTATCTTAGCATTTATTAATGAGAACGAAAAATTAATTATGAGTTCTTTCGGAGGACCATTTATGAAAAAAGCTACTGAATTCTATTTCCAGTTTGCCAGTTACTTCTTCGATAATGTACCAGCCAAATATTTTCTAATTGATGACCTGACACCTTATGCTAGACCTTAAGAATGTATAAAATAAATATAAAATTATATATAACAAAAAAAATAATTTAGAAAAGAAGAAGTTTTTAATATTAAAAAAGTGGTTTTGATTTCTTTCCAAAAATGTTTGGATAAGATAATTATTATAATGGAAGAAAAGTACTAGAAAAGTAAATTGTAAGTAAAAAATATAATTTTGAAATGCTCCTATGATTAAATATCTATAATATAGGACGACTGGTCATTTTTCTTAGTTTCAGACTAGCTTGGAGTGAAAATTATGTTTTAAATGATAAAATTTAGAATAGTCAGGAATTGAAGAGCTTTTGAAATTTATATTCCTAGTATTCTTCTTCCAACGTATTAGCAATAACACTGCATCATATATTCTTGCCAATAAAAAGTTGATACAGCTATAAGCGCTTGGTGGGTTAAAATAGACACTTATGTAGTTTCGTGTTACGAATATGACAAAATGTCAAAATAATAATATGGAACCGAAACCTTATGTCTTGTCTTGCACTTACATATCAATATATCTAAATCAATGTCAATTTCATGTTGAAATTATCTACAACTACACAGAACGGTTTTAAATAGTAGGTGTTAAATATGTATTAAAATATTCAAGCCATTTGCCTTTATTTAATTGTATTTGATTCATTGAGTACAGTAGATGGAAAGCGCAGCATTTGGACTGACTGGGACTGAAACCCGGGCATCAACGCCGTTAGCTAACTTAAGGTTGTTATGGCGGTATGCCCCAGACCAGCGGTGGCAGCCATCCAGATCGGGAAAAGCCTTACAAGCTAAATTACTTTTTAACTTAATATAGCGACAGTGGTTTGGGACGAATATTTTATATATAATTATGTTCTCTTAGTATTTATAGTTTAGTTTAATTTTTAAAACAGTTTTAGAATATATTGTTAAACGTTTTATTAAAGAATTGCATGCTAAAAACTTAATATAAAAATAAAACTTAACCTTTTCAAAACTCCGCTTTAAATATAATTATTTTATTGGACTATTTAGTACTATTTAGTTGCATAATTAAACAACACGTGTATAAAAATGTGCATAATACAAAGATAATAAAAACACAGAAATACTAAAGTAGATCAGAATTCTTAAAAAAATGATTTCTTGAGCAGTTTGAAGTCATATTAAATCTAGGATATGCCCGCGACTTCCTGCAGACTTGACTTCAAATTCCCGTGGGATTCGCGGCACAGAAAATACCGCAGCATTTAAAAAAGAATGTAAGCTCTCGTTTTAGTGAAAACTGTGTCGGAATGAGCTAATTGTTATGCACCTGAATCCCGGGATTCCCGGGCTAAAAATATACCACACCACACATTTTATTACATAAAATTTGCTATCCACCAGTGAAAAAATCACATTCAGATTTGATTTAAATCATTCCCAGAAAAATTCCCGTGAGATTCCCAGGATAAAAAAAATGTGTGTGTCTGCAGTTCACACGCAGTAGAAGTGAAACTTTAGTGAATATACTCACAGATAATTTTAACTAACTTTTATTAATATAAATATAATTCCTTTAACCTACATCTGTCAACATATTATAATTCAAAATAAACTTATTAAGTATCAATTTCAATTTTTCCCTGTTTTAGTCTAAAAAATATTATTATTAGTTTTACAAATTGGACCTATGTTTAATAGTCTTATAGACTCTCTAATCTGTGCTGCACAATGCAAAACTCATATCTCATTCTCTAGCAGGCTTAGTCCTATAGATTTATATGTTTATTTCTTTTTAGTGTTGCTTTTTCGTTTCTTCGAGTTTCAAATCACAGCGATTCTAAAGAAATTTGACTTTAAAAAGTAGCGCAGATATTAAATCTAAGAAATTGTTCTCGATTAGTGGAAACCGCATACATTAATCCTGAACAAACAACAAACAGATAAACAGATAAGAAATCTAAAAAAATGCATCGTGTTCTCCGTAGTTTATATAGTCTTTTCCGGTTGTTTTTTTAAATAACTTCAATGTACAAACACTGCATCTTTAGAATTTTATTATATTATATATAGTACAAGACCTTTAAAAAATGTACAGAATTCTTTTATACTTTCAGTTCAAATGCAGAAAAGACTACTAACTAGTCTTTTGTGCATGGCAGTGAGGCAGAATATCTTTTTAACATCTTCCTTACTTCACTGTACGTGGATTGATACGCAATGGGTTGATTGTTCACATTAGAAAGTCTTTTACCAAGGACCTTGATATGATCCTTGCCTATTGCTATCCTGATAATATACCTAAACGTATATTAAAATAATAGCGGTATGCTGATGGTATCAGGTGTCAACATAGACGAGGTTGCAGCCGGGGGTTGTGATTGTGACAAGTTGCTAAAATAAAATATTAATATTGCCTTAATGCATACATTTTCATAATCAAATTATGACTAACAAAAATTAGGTATAGATAAATGTTCTAAATATACATTATCTGACAATGTGAACAGCGTGGGAACACAAATAAAAATAAACCTAAGTTTATATATAAAACTGAAAACAGCATTTACCACCATTTTAGCCCCGACCCCCGTAAAGGAATCTGTTTGCATTGTATTTGAGCAATAAATTTACACATTTAAAATGTTTGTTTTTAAGTTTTTAATCGTCTTGTGTACTATATTTTTCATTAGAAAATCTTCTTCAGGTAAGCAAACTTTAAACAAATGAAATTATTTGAAAATAAGTAGGTTGCATTCTATGTGCATTCGTGAAGTTATAGTTCTTGAAATTCAAGAAGGCGAGCGGGCTTTATTTGTGGTAGACACTTATCTATGTGTGAGAGCAAAAGCGCGTATGACTGGATGTCGTGGTCGCAACTAATTGTTGCGTTAGACACAGTATCGCAATGTGCATGTATGTGTTCAACCACAAATAAAGCTACCTCCCTTTGCAGAGTGCAAGAACTATGCATGTATAATGAATTGATCCAATTTTTACCTCCGGAAATTGAAGCACGTCTGTCAGAGCTTCTCGAGTTTGCTAAAGAAGAGGGGGAGGAGGTTGAGCGGACTGCCTTGCCCCGCTCCCGCTAATAGAAAACATGCCAGCCCTGAGCGGGCGGCTCTGGGTGAAGATATCGAGATGAAAGCGCGCCGGTATTTTACTCATCTTACATTTAACTGAGACATTGGATGTTTCAGGGAACTTAGTTAGGACCGCCACCTGCCAGGGTTTTCGTAGTTAGTCTTTTACCCGTATGCCTGGCATAAAGCGATAGGTGAGACACCAGATTGTTTTAGTGGGTATTCCAGCTACTTGAGCCGGTGAGTAAAATGCGGTAAAATGGGTTGCCGGAGTACCCACTAAAACCCTCTACTTTACTTCCATCCGCCTAGAGACAGGGCAGCGGGAAATGGTTATAGCGGGATCTGCGTGGACCCTGCCAAGCGTCGGCCGAGACGATCTTGACCATTGTTGAAAATGACAGAATGGGAAGTGCGGTACAACTCCGTTTCCCCATCTGGCGGCCTTAAATGCCGGCGATCCCTCCCCTGGGATTCAATGCCAGAGTCTAAGTCTGCGTGCCTAGGAAAGGATAGGTATTTGAGAGGGAATGAAAGGTAGGGTATTGGGAAGATAAGAGATGGGACACCACTGCCACGGATCAAGGGATTGTGATAGTAGTCGCTCGGGGCCCCGGGTGCGCGTACCCGTACACCTGATCGACGGACAGATGTTCAGCAATCCCTTAACAAAATAATATAACGTTATTCTAGGGACCACCATAGAATGACGTTTTTACTTGTATGGCTTGGTAGCCATACAAGTAAAAAGGGATTGACAAACGTGTTTACAAGTCTTATGAGGTATCGTTATTCAAATCTTAAAACATCATACATATTAATGTCCCCTTGTAACTTTTTAAGAAAGTCAATAGGCGTGAAGATACTAAATTCCATAACACATAAAATTAGGTAGCTTTTAAATTACTTTTAAACCCCACTCACTAAATTTTAAAATATAAGATATTCTAAAAAGAGAGAGGTAGTAGATCTTCAAAAATACTTTCAGTGAAAATTGCTATGAAAAATATTCATTAAGTGGTTTTATGGTTCCGTAGTCGAATAAAGAACACAAGGGACGTTAGTTACCTTTACGGAACAATTGTTCACCTTTCTTTACGCAATTGGCCAATCTATTACTTATTTTACATGCAATTAGTATAAATTCAGATTCTGTGTATCAGTAAATTATTAAGTACTAGCTGTACCCGTGACTTTGTCCGCGTGAATTTCTTTTTCGCGGAACCTTAAGAAAAGTAGCCTAAGTTACTCCTTATGACATCAGCTATCTCTCAGTGAAAGTCCCGTCAAAATAGGTCCCGCTGTTTCAGAAATTAGTCGGAACATCCATACAGACAGGCAGATAAAAATTGCTTTTTTGATATAAGTATTATATATAATTTCATATGCATTTAGGAAAAGGTTTGTTATTTTGACATTACAAACAGACACTTCAATTTTATTTATCTGTACAGATTACTCATAGGTCATGAAAGACGATGCAATAGCTGTATCTGAACCTGTCAGTAATCAATTTTTTGCTATAAAATTTTCAGTTAGCGATTAACTTCATGGTTTATACTTTCAGTGGACATACTCAATAAATGTGACATAACGGATGGTTTGTGTAAAATTGATTTATACAGAGGCATTATACAAAGTGTAGCAGGTGGTGAACCGGACAAGAAAATACCTGCAATAGATCCACTTTCATTGAAAGACATAACTATTTCACTTCCTAAAAACCTACAGTTCACGTTAGTAGATGTTATAGGCAAAGGATTAAAAGATTGTTCCTTCGACTACTTAAAGTAAGAACCTACCCACTTACAAAGCTCCTTAAACTCACAATTATTATAGTTAAATTAAAAAGCTATATGCTTAGATGTATTTT
Source organism: Dendrolimus houi (assembly GCA_039645545.1). Classification (NCBI taxonomy): domain Eukaryota; kingdom Metazoa; phylum Arthropoda; class Insecta; order Lepidoptera; family Lasiocampidae; genus Dendrolimus; species Dendrolimus houi. The sequence goes on along the minus strand of CM077117.1, from coordinate 15,380,608 downwards.
TTGAAACTGAGGCAGATGACGCTATTTATGATTCCAAAAGTTGGTTATACAATCATACATATTTAATTTTCTGAAGTATTTAAATAAATCGCTTATGAAAAACATTACAACTTTTACTAAGAATTGTGACGCACTACCTTCTTTCTAATCCAACCTCGACAACTACCCGAATTTTTAGGATAAAGTTTTCTGTACCATATATATAAAACTGAAGATTACCCCGCGGCTGCGTCGCGGGTCAACCTCCAGTGCGTGCCGTGCTTCTTGTGTCAAGAGCAGCGTTAATACAGGTTACATTGTACTAAATTTTTATGTTAGTTCTATTTGCATCCGGAAGATTAATTCCATTTTATATCGCAAACTATCCCCCATCTGCCGGCATGAAAAGTATTTGTGTCCATTTTCGATATTAAAACTATATTTAAACAAATTAACAGCAAAACCGATCCAGTATTCCTAGTAGTTTTCCGTGAAAGGTTAACAGAAAGACATATTGAGTTACTACCGCATTTTTTGTAGACGATGAATTTTTTTATCTATAAACTTGAGAAATGATTGGTCTCATCCAAACTTTCATCCTCTATGAAAACTACATAAATGACAAAAATGACAATAATGACACTAATGACAAAAATGAAAAAAAGGACAAAATTGACAAAAGTCAAAATCAAAATAATTTATTTGTTTCAAACATGGACATTTTTGCAGATGTTATGCTAAGTCTCAAGTTATATGTTTCGCGTTGACAGGCATACAAATTATTTGTAGTGTTGGTTACAAGCCGTTTGTTGTCCTTATGACTACATATAGATTTTATGATTATATTACTGATTATAATGATGTTAGAATTACAACAAATATTTAATATACAATTACCTACGTCTCTTTTCAGTTAATATATTATTTATAAAACAATTAAATTAAGATGATGTCATTAACAATTTTATATAATTTAGTCAATTCATTATATTACGTTCTTATTACTCGTCTGTTTAAAATTAAAATATTCATCAATGGTATAAAATGCCATGCGTATCAGCCACTCTGCTACTTTTATTCAAAAATATTTTAAGAGGAGTGACTTACAATTTTCTGGTAAGTGGTTATAAATATTAACACACATGGAGTAAGAGCTTCTTTGATATATTACAGTTCTACTATTGGGTAGCATAAGTCGATTAGAATTTCTTGAATTTAAGGTACTAATATAATTAAATCTTATGAATTGTTTTGAATAATTTTTCACAAATATGCATGTTTCATAAATATATAAGCAGGGTGATGTTAGAAGTTTATACTTTTTAAATAGAGATTTGCAGCTTACAGTGCAATAGGTGCAATATCGCCTATTGCACGAACACATTGTTTTTGAGCGATAAATGCCTTGGATATGTGTACCGTATTTCCCCATAACTGTACGCCATATCGAAGATTTGAGACGACGTATCCGTGATATGCATTTATTGTAGTGTTTTGGTTGCTTATTTTTCCTAGCCTCCATAAAGCATATGCAAAGTTGTTAATTTTTGTGCATAGCTTATCTATGTGTTGTTTCCATATACAGCAATCATCGACAATAATGCCAAGAAATTTGGCAGATGTGACTTCTTGTATAATATCTTTCGCGTTATAGTTAATATTTAGATTTTGCTTTTTACCTTCTTGATTATGAAATTGTATATATTGTGTTTTAGTCATATTTATTTCTAGATTATTATTTCTTAACCATTCAATTAGATTAGTCATTTCTATATTTAAGTCAGTATTGTACTTTGATTTATCTATGCAAGGGACAACTAACGCAGTATCATCTACAAAAAGGGAACAATGATTTTTGGTTATATTAAGAAGATCATTTATATATGCGAGAAATAAAAGCGGGCCAAGAATACTGCCCTGTGGCACACCTTGTTGATTTACTCTCATTAATTATTTAAAACGTTTTTGTTCCATACTATTATCCATTAATTCAATTTCGGTATACTGCATTCTACTCGTTAAATAACTTTTTAGCCAGTCTAGTAGCATACCTCTAATTTCATATGCCTCACATTTATTTAAAAGTAGTATGTGACACTCTGTCAAATACTTTTGACATATCTAAAAATATAGTTGTTGTTAGTATTTTTTTGTTAATATTTTGTATGATTATGTTATTAAGTAGTGTAAAAGTCGCTAATGTAGTCGACTTACCACTTTGAAATCCATTTTGGTTAGGATGCAGTATATTGTATTTATGTATGAAATGGGAAAGATGCTTACACATAAGTCTTTCTATAATTTTAGAAAAAAATGTCAAAAGTGCTAGGGGTCGATAATTGGACATGTTAGTTTAATCACCTTTTTTATATATAGGTATTATTTTAGCTATTTTAAGACACTCGGGAAATATACCTTCCTTAAAAGATAGATTTATTAAGTAGCCGAGAACCGGTGCAATTAATACAGAACACATTTTTAATATTTTTGTTGGAATTTGATCATGTCCTACTGAAGACGTATTTTTTAAGGACATAATTGTTTTTTGAACTTCATAACTATCTGTTGGTTGTATATAAAAACTTGCATTATTAATATTTAATTTATAGTTGTATTTAATTGAATTTTAGTTATTAGGATTTATGTTAGTGTAGAATTAATTGAAAGCTTTCGCAATATCACTAGGTTTCGTTATTGAAGTATGGTCATTATTATTATTTATTATTTTTGTATTGTGGTTTGCTAATTTATGTTTGTTGGTTTCATTTTTAATTAACTTCCAGGTAGCTGAACATATATTTTTTGAGTTTCGAATATAGCGTTCGTTTACTAATTTCTGAGATGTTATAAAACATTTTTTAAACATTGCTTGGTAGTTGCGAAACATATTTTTATTTTTTCTGTTCCAATTTTTATAATAACTGAACCGCAGTTTTCTTTTTATAAGACATGATTTCTTTATACCTTTTGTTATCCAACATGGTTTTTTAATATTATTAGTATTTTTAATTTTTATTATCGGAAAACATTTTTTAAAAATTAATAAAAATAATTCATGAAATTTATCAAATGCTTTATTCGTTTGAGATTCATCATAAACTCCGGGAGCATGAAAACTTTGTATGTAATTACAAAATTTTGTTTTATATTCATCTTTAAAATCTCTACGCGTGGTAAACCAATATTTAGGCGGCAGCTTTTTCACTGGAACTGGTAATTTTAATAACTGGGCCGTGTTGTGATCCGATAGTTGTAATTCTAGAATCATACTTATTGCGTCTTTGTCATTACTTAGAATTTGGTCTAAGCATGCTTTTAGTCTAGTTGGCTTATTTATATGTACCAGTAAATTAAAAATTTGTAATATTCTATTAAATTCACCCAGAGGTTTAGAAGGTTTTAAAATCACTAACAATTACAACCTTTTGATTATATCTAGATTTTAATTTTGCCAGAATCAAAGTGTAGAGGAAAGTGTAGTGATTACTATTTGCTGTTCTATAGATACAGATAACAATACATTTTAATGACGGAATTTCAATTCCACAAGATTCGAAAATAAACTCTATATTACGCTCCTTCATAAAATCACATTTCTTAAAATCTATATGTTCTCTACAGAAAATACAGACACCACCTCTACGTTGGTTAAGTCTTGAGAACGTGTCCGCTAACTTAAATATTGTTAAATTCAGTGTTTGTTCTAAATCCTGTTTTGTGAATGTTTCACTTAAACACGAGACATCAACATCATTAGGAAGGTCGTGTAATGTAACGTGTAAGACATCTTTTTTAGATATAAATTCAGCTATGTTTTGGTGTAATAATATTAAGGATTTTGGTTAATTTTAAGTACGAAAAATTTTTTCATATTGGTTATTGTCACTGTCATTTTGTGAATATAATCTTATTGAATCTTTACTTAAGGATATTTGTGATTGAGATATATCAATAGGTCCTTTGTCTGATATGCATGGCTTAACAGTGTCAAGTAATACATCATTATTAATTTTAAATAAACAGGGATATCTATATTTCACTGTATTTAAGTTTGTGAAAGTTTCATCATAATCAATACAATCTATAATATAACTCAATTTCCAGCTTAAGTTAGTTATACTATGTCTATATAATGCATAGTTTTCCAAAAAAATACAATTTTTATACCTATTACATAACAATTTGAGATTTGCATTAAGCATTTGTTCATTTATGTATCTATTTTTTTATTATATTTATAACTATTATAGAGTGACGATCAATTTTTTTAAGCACTATAACTAATTCTGTTATTGTTTTAAGATATTTTTTGTCGTTTTCACCAACACATAATACTAATTTGTCCACACTGTTCAATTTCATTGTAGAGCAATCTTTCAATATCTGCTCTGTTGTTACATTTGGTTTTGTTGCGGCATTGATTATATAGTGTGCGTATTTATTAGATTTCCTATGGTTCAACATTTTAGCAGCCAAACCAACGCATTACTGAGAGCCTAGTATCCAAATTTTTCTTTTTCTATCATTTGGAAAGCTATAATTCATATTAGTTTGTAGCAGAGTATTATTTTTTTTGTGTGACATCCTGATTTGATGGCTTAGCTAAGGGCTTTGATGACGATAAGTCACTATGGTTTGTAGAGAAAATGACATTTTGTTTAAGCTTAGGCGATACAAGAAGTAGTGTAAGTATGTGGAAGATCTTCCGTGGACGATGTCAGATTTAATTGTTTTATGTTTTGTATTTTCTCCGTAAATGTTTTGACTTTATTTATTGACTTGCGTCTTGTTTTTGAATTAAAGCTACATATTTTTGTTAATACTTGAAATTTTTGTTCTAGTTGTATTATTTTATTCCTTAAGTCATTTTTTTCCAGGTATAGATTTTCGATTTCCTGATGAGCGCTGCGTAGTTGTTTGGTGATTTTAGCAATTCCCTTCCTAAGCAAGACGGTTTCATCGTTATCTCTTGTTGAAAGGTGATGTAAGCTACGTCTGCTATTTGAGTTTATGGAAAGTCTTGAATAGTTGAGTTCGCCTTCGTCGGAAAGGTACTGCATGGAATTTCGTCGTAAATTTTGATGATATAAGCTTGCCACTTTTTTAGTAATATGTTCAGAAGAAGTATTCACAGTGCCCTTGTTAGAAATAAATGTTGGAGTTATATTTATCAGCGTACTTGTTGAGGCATTATTATGTAATATTGGTGTCTCGGGCTTATTTTAGTTTACACAAATAGTGCATTTCCAAGTACGTTTGTAGTCCTTAGTCATTCGTTTAAACCTGGGGATGGAGACGGTAGTAAGACAATCAACATCGTAAGATTTATTGCATATTGAACAAGTCAGGAATAAACTGTTTTGAATTTTACTCTTGCACTTGGGACTAAACAAAAAGAACTAAAAGGACAAAAAGGACAGAAAGGATAAAGATGACTAAAAGGACAAAGATAACCAAAAGAACAAATAGGACAAATATGACCAAAATATAATAAACAAGATGACGAAAATGGCAAATCACAAAAAACCTATCCTACTTTTGGGATAGCCTTTACGTAAATCTATCCCATCATCCGGGATAAAAATTATCTCTTGTCCACTCTGGGTCTTAAAATTACATATATATCGAATTTCAGCCAAATCGGTCCAGTAATTTTTCCGTAAAAGCATAACAAACAAAGAGACAAATGTATTTTTATCCCGGAAACTGTACCATTTTTCGGGATAAAAGTATCCTATATTCGTGCTCGGCATCGAATATATATATATATATATATACATCAGTATACAGTATATATATATATATATATATATATATATATATATATATATATATATATATACTGTATACTGTTTCAGTCAAATCGGTCGAGCAGTTTTTCAGTAAAAACGGGACAGACAGACAGAGTTACTTTCGCATTTATAATATTAATAGGGATATATTAACCCCTTAATTAAAAATGCACATAATTGTGCTAAATTTCATTTTACTATACCTTATCATTCTGCCTGGCTCATGTAAACTTCTAATTTGTATCCTGTGAAAAATCATCCCATTTTCATAGTGACTAGCTCTAGTTTAGAGAGCAAGCATACACACAGTTTTCATTGTATTAAATTTGTATGTAGACTCTATTCGCCCCCGCAAGATTCAAGTCCAAAAAGAGTAGAAAGGTTAAAAAGGGATAAAAAGGTAGAACTGGATGAAATAATACAAAGAGTAGAAATGGTGGAAAAGGTAGACCGGGTACAAAGGATAAAACGGATAAGTAAAAAGGTACCAATAGCCAAAGAAAGTCGAAAAAGCCAGTAATTTAAAGCAAGCTAATTTGATCACTAGTACTTAGTACTTGGAGTAATAGGCGCTACCTGGTTACTGGAATAACCTTTGCATAATTCTATCCTAAAGTCTATTCTATTTTCCAGGGTGAAAGTATCCTTTATGCTAGATATTGAAAAATCATTATACCAAATTTCATCAAAAACAATCAAACAATCTTTCCGTCAGAGCGTAACCAACAAACAGACAGAAAACTGTTATCCCGAAAACTATCCCATATTCGATAAAAAGTATCCTATGTCCATCCTCGGCATTGAAAATATATATACGATTTTATGAATTTTTATAATTATAATAACATTTCAGGACAGACATAGATAATAGATATACCACATTAAATATTACTTGTGATATCGATTTCGATGGTCAGTTCAAATTTTTAGTACCAAATGAAGTGATAAGTGAACTTGGTGGATCAGGAGACGTTGACGAGTTTGGGGAAAAGAAAACTTAAAATTGGTAAGTGTTATCAAATATTGATCTCTAGACTTTCTTTCCATCATCATCTTGATGTTATAACCCAGATACGTTTTCTTAATAGAATAAAACCTCTTTATTGTTCACCATGAACTTAAATCTTGACATTAATATGGATACATTCGCATTGAAACAATGCAGACAATATTCTTTCCTTCTTATGATTTTTCTGAGAATTTTAAGAAAATTTTGACGGTGCATAAACGAAACTGACCCCAGATTCAGATTCAGTGCATCGAAATAAAAATAAATTTTGTCTGGTGAAAACTACAGATCACTTTTTTTGTGGGCTATTGATTAGAAAATACATGTCTATATCACGTAGTCAATAATTTTTTTACATATAATTATAGTCTAAATAAAGTTAAAAATTTACAATAATATCTTCGTGTTATTTTGTGCTCCCATACCCAGTGATCGAGCATAGCTTCTGCACAGCGACTGAGCCATTGAAGCGTTACTCCACACTACGGGGTAGCCAATATCGACGTTCATAGCTTGGATCAGGCTACCCAGCGAATCGATCGGACCTACAAAGGCCTCGAGTTCCAATCTCTGCGGTGCTCATGCTGCGCATTCGATCAGCGTATGGAAAGCAGAGTCTTGTACGCTACATAGGCGGCACTGTGGGGAAGGCAGACATCCCACAATCTGATGCAGATACCTATCGAAGCAACCGTGCCCGGTAATGATCTGCATCATCCTGAAGTTCAGGGTTCCACGTTTCCGTGAAACCCATCACAGCAGGTGTGGGCGCACGGCCTCCACTGTGTCAATGCCAGCCGCAGGAGTTTCCATCTCTCTCAACCAAGTTTGGATCATGGACGCGGTTTCCCGCATCCTGATCGCCTGAAGCTCGGCCTGGCAGTAAACCAGGTCGCTAGCGAGGGCACCCTGTTGGGAGCGACGAACCTTGGCAAATACATCCGCCTGGAGAGGCCAGGGTGGATCACTTGCAAAGAGCGTCGCCGCCATCCACGACACTGTACTGTATCTACGGATGGTCCTCAACGCCAGGACCCGTTGTGCTCGACACAACAAAATCCAGTTGTAGCGATGAAGCGCAACGGACCACACGGGTGCACCGTACAGGGCCATACTCCTAAGGATGCCAGAGTAGACTTTCCTAGTCACTCCGCCCGGTTCCCCCACATTGGGGAGAAGCCGGCAAGGACGCCTACGAATCTCACGAGTTTGGGAAATAGCTGGTCAACGTGCGCTTTGAACAGCCATTTTCCGTGGAGAATGTATCCCAGACATTTCATCTGGAACCCAACGCGAATATCCACCCCTTGAACTGTAACGGTCAAGTCTGCAGGTAGATTCCGGAAACTTTATGGAACATGAGAGCCTCCGTCTTCGCGGGTGATACCCTCAAGCCCAGCCTACCTATTGTTTGGAACACGATCGCCAACCTGGCGTTGGCGAGGTTCACGGATTCCGCAAATGACGCAGTGAGTGCCGTGAGTAGGGTGTCATCCGCAAAGCAGATTAGTCCTATCCCGGGCATAACTGGCTCCCGTAGGATCCAGTCAAAACCGACATTCCAAAGAATCGGCCCGAGGAGCGACCCCTATGGGATGCCACACGCGACGCGTCGCCGACCTATCGCGCGATCAGACTGACCACCCTCCCAAAAGATGGTATCTGTCCTGGAGGTACGCGCCTAACAGCCTCCCGAGGGCCTCTCGAGGTACGGGAGAACTCCGTGTGCACGGAGCCTCTACCTGATCCTCTCGTGAAGGCGGTTGCTGAAGGCATTCACTATGTTAAGCGAAACCGCCAGGACATTATCTTTTGCTTGGATAGCTTCGTTCGGTACGGAACGCAGATTGTCGAAGGCGTCCAAAGTGGAGCACCCTCGACGAAACCCGAACTGTGTCTGAGCTAGCCCCGGCTCCACAGTGTTGAGGTGTTTAACGAGGCGTTCGGCCAAGATCTTCTCGAAGACCTTGGCAACCCCGTTAAGCGACAATATGGGCCTGTAGGCGGACGGATCTTTGGGAGGCCGACCTCCCTTGGGAATAAGGCATAGTCGGCCCGCCTTCCATTGTGACGGGAACTGACCTACGCGAATACAGACATCGAACAGTTCCCGCAGCTAGCTGGAAATGGAATGAGGCTCCAGTATTTTACTCGACTAAGCCAACCCACACATGATATAAAAATTGTTTTTTATTCTACTGGTATTATTGGCGCCATTTATTTCCCAGTTAGCAATTGTGCCTTGGGTTTATAGCATCTTACAACCCCCGCATGTTGCCGCCACCTGCTCTGCACGTGAGTCAGTATGTTGGCAAACGCCACGCTACCCTGACGAACGTGAAGTAGTATCGCACCCGCCTTTATAACCATACATAATTAGCTATCAACTGAAACAGTCGATCCGTTGCAACTGCCCGAGGGTATTTTGTATATCGACGGTAGCAAGATTGACGGGATGGTCCGCGCCGCATTCACTCATTGGCGGGGAGGAGTGGAGATCCGGACCAAGCGAATGAGGACATTCGCCTCAATCAATATATAAACTTAAGTGGTCAGTGTATCTATGTCCCTTGCGCCCCGGAGATTGCCTGATTGCGTGTCTAGATACATATTTATTAATCGTCTGTATTTATCATAAATAATACTTAGCATATATCTTTTTGGGCTTTAATTGTGTTTAAAAATCTAATTTTAATCATTTTTCAGAAAAGATGCATTTTAATTTTGATTTTACCTACGCTGTGGTAAAAAAGAATGGCGAAATCTATTTCCAATTCAGATATCCTGGTAGCTTAGAGGTCAGGTCTAGAGTCAATGGCAGAACTCAGTTTAGTTCAGACGACCTAGTTCTCGGAGATAATATTTTAAGTAAGTATAAATAATATATAACGGTGTATCATTTATATAGGTACTTAAAAAAATATATTTTAAAACTGATTTCAGAAGTGAAACTTATATTTATTTAGCTAATAGATATACCTTATAGTCCAGTCATATTAGGGGTTCACCTCGGAATGAGAGATAATCAGCTGTAAACTTGTATACACCTTTATTTTGGTGTTCTAAAAGTTGTCTAAAAAGTCTCATAAAATCTCGTGTCTGCGCTGTAAGTTATTCAAGGTCAAAGGTCACAAAAATCAGTTTTTTGCTATTATCTCGGTTTCTACAACTCCAATTATGTAAATAGTTATTATAAAAATTGTAGAGCAAAAATATTGTGTTAAATTTTGTCTTAAAAATTTCATACGCTCAACCGTTTTTGAGATAGATGGCAGAGAACCCGCAGCGCCAAAACCATACTTACTGTAATGCTAGTGAATAATACCTAGTATAAAGTTATTAAAAATTAAAATCTCTACAAAAACTTGCAAATTTCGACCAACTGGCTCAAATTTTTCTACAAGAAAATTGCCCTGTCCAGCAATTATACAAAAACGGATTACGTATCTTACTAGCGATATATAATGCTCCTAAATTTGAGGGCAATATCGATTATTTTCGATATACTCAGTTCATAAAGTCTACAAAGCTTCATAAACCTGTCCAGTTGTCTAATCTTCCACCGACAAGTGCAGTAGCCTATTAGTATATAAATCGTACTTACTACCAAGTTCAAAAATGGTTTGCGCATGATTTAGAACACCAAGAATAGGGTTGGGGTTGGGGTTTGGGGTGCTGCAAAATGAACTCCTGGAGCCAATAACTACAATATTATCACCAGCTCGTAAGGAATTACTTAATACACTATTTTTATAATTGTAAGAATAGATGTAGTGTACGCTTTGGGTGTAGAAAATCGGGGTTGCAATGCACTTTAGCTTGTGGCCAGTGTAATAGACAAGCTTGCCTCAATGCTATTTCATCACAAAGCGACTTTCAAGGAAAAGAATAAACTTGTGTATTTTTTCTATGTACTGTTGGTGTACAATAAAGAGTATTGTATTTTATTGACCTGGAAATTCTGGAAGGCCTTGAAACAACGATTCAAGACAAGGTAGATGATGATAATTAAACCATTTTCACATGCCAGGAAAACGACGACGATGAAGAAGAAAAAAATTAATAATTTTGTTCTTTATGTAATTAAAGATTTATATATTTTCTTTTCATTTCAATTCAAATTGTAAGAAATATATAAAAAAATTAAATTACGACATATTTACTCCTTTTACTTCTACTTAAAATCTACTTTAAATAAATTAATATAAAATTAGTATATACTATAAGTATTTAATCTAATGAGTTTTTAATTACACAAAGTAGATTTGTATAATTAAATAAATATATGAAATGTATGCAAAATTTTATTAAATGACATGTATTAACTAATTAATAATACAAATGATTTATTTTTAATGGTATTTCAATGATTTAATAACTTTATACAAGGTATTATTCACTGAGATGCACGATTGACCTAGCATTACAGTGAGTATGGCTGAGCGCTGCGGGCTCTCTGGCCTCTATCTCAAAACGGTTGGGCTTATGAAAAAAATTTAAAGACAAAATTTGTCGAAAATTTAAATTTCCACAATTTTTATAATAACTATTAACATCATTGGAGCTATAGAAACCGAGACAATAGCGAAAAACTGATTTTTGTGACGTTTGACTTTGAATAACTTACGGCGCAGACACGAGATTTTCTGAGACTTTTCAAACAACTTTTAGAACACCAAAATAAAGGTTTATACAAGTTTACAGCTTATTATCTCTCATTCCGAGATTGAACCCTTTTTTTTTGCTAAAATGACTGGACTATTAAACCATATGACCATATGACAAAATGCAATATTTCTTTAGCTATCTACTAGCTAAAGAAATATTGAATTTTGTCATATGGTCACTGTAGCTGGTTCGTGGTTTTGGATAATGTTTGGAGTCTCTAAGAAGCGAAATGGTGATTTTGAGTAAGAAATGAAACTACGCCATTGAATGTTAAAAACGAAAGAGTTTTATTTTTACTTTTTTTATGTATTTAACATGGTATTTACTAGTAAAGAAAGTGTATCTCACTTTCAGGTAAATAAAGGTGGCGCTAGATATTTGCGTCGGTAACAGTCAGAATAATTTAAAACTATAGAAACTAAATTAAAATAATCACAGAACAAAAGTTCACATTATTGTCCCTTATGGCACTAAAAGCATTTTGGGTAGAAATAGTATAAAATATAAATAATAGTCATTATTTTCAATAAATAAAATAATGTATAGTTCCCACAATTTGAAAGTAAGACAATGGCAAATCTTTGTCTTGCTTGAAACACTAGTTAAGATCAACTTAATATGGTTGTTTAGTAACAATCATATTAAGTTGATCTTAACTAAATTGTTTAAATAGATAGAGAGGATATATTTTTAATTTAGTAGCAGAATTAGGACTAAATTATGAATTGGAACCAGTTGTCAACATTAACTTGTGATTCGTCTGAAACAATATAAAAGAAGGAGGTTCTCAATTCATCTCTATGTTTTTGTAAGTGTGTTACGCGATTACTCCGTCAATTGTGTACCGATTTTCAATTTGTTCTCTTTATTCGTAAGTGTATATAACCGAGGTGGTCCCATGATCACCAAGTCAGGATCTGATGAGTTGAGGAATTCAGGGAAATCGAGAGTAACCCTTATTAAAGAACGTCCAGAGCCTACATTCTTCGAAAAAAAGCTTGTATACGTGCCAGTATTACTGTTTTTAACAAGCACTATTTTTTTTGTAAGCATGTTACACGGCTTCTACGTCAATTATGGACCAATTTCCAAATATTTTTTTATTCGAAAGAGTATATTTTCGAGATACCTCCATAGTCACTTAGTCATGATTTGATGAGTAGTTCCCAAGGAATTCGAGAGAAGTACTCGAAAATTGTTAACCGACTTTTTTGTTACACGATATCTCCGTCAATTGTATACTAATTTTCATTTTTTTTTCTTTATTTACAGATAATAAACTAATAGCCCTCCTCAATGAGTATTCAAAGGAGATAGAAGATTCCGTTGCTCCAGTGATTACTTTACGTATAAACGAATTTTATCACGCATTCTGCGATTGGTTCTTTGATTCAGTGCCAGCGAATAGTTTTATAACCAGAGATTTAACATCATACGTGAATTAAGTTTTTATCTCTTTGTTAATAAACTTTATGGAGTTGAGTTATATTAAAATTGTTTTTCTGTCCCGTTACCGCTTATAAAAACAAAATCTCCTCCGTAATATAAAATAACTAAGATTTTATAAAAGTACACCAATACGTACTGATATTTTAAATTTAAGACAGGAACAGATGTACACATACACACATACAATTACTTCGAATGTAAAATTTCTAAGATTTTAATTTCGTATGTAAAATGAAGGTGTAATATGCCTACCCTTTTTATCAATGTTTACTGATTGAAAGATGCCTCATTCTACTCATTTCTTAAATTATTATATTCGTCGTTGTGTCGTACAAAGTAGTAAAAGTGTACACCCAGGATTGAAAAGTTATAAGCGTTTTCACCAACAAGATTTCAGCTTTAAAAATGTGTGATGAAACGAACCGAATATCATGTAATTTTGTACATTTGTACTTTCGATGAACAAACTGTTACATGCCGTCAAAGAGAAACGCACAGCTGCCTGTCGTAAGCGCAGTTTATTGTCTTCCCGGATTTAGGAATTCTTTTATGTTTAGAATTTGTAATTAAGAAAAACATGCTACTGTTTTCCTACTTATTTTATGACCATCATTAGCGTCGAACTAATCCTTATTGTTATTGTTTTCGACTTGTTGGCCGTTCGCAGGAATAGATAACCAGGTGTGCAAGGTACTATTTCTCGGAAACTCAGTGCGCGCGGTCCATTTTTTTTTGTACTGTGTAGTTAGTATAAGACAATGCCCGAATGGAGGGGGGGGAGTCAAGCGACGACTACGAGACGAGTAAGACGTTTGTAGTACTCTCGATTAGCGATATAGACGACGGACTTCGCGCGTGTCGAATTGCATCGAATCGTGCAGTGTGAACTGGTTGCATCCAGTTTTATTTGTATTTGTTTTATGAGTATTTCTCAAAATAAATGTACGTAACGAAAAAGTTGTTACGAAATAGTCCTAGGATATAACTAAGTAGTAAACATAGGCTTGTTATACATAATGGTAAATATATAATTTATTTTATCTAATATTCATGATTATTTTTGTGTATTTATCTTCTCATTTATTTATTGTATATAAATACATACATTTAATTCACGACACGGCCTAAATCTCTCTTGGCGTGGCTAGAAACTTTGCTACAACTACCGGCTATCTTACATGTAGTTGTAGCAAAGCTAACTTCGCACTTCGTTTTTTCAGAGTGTCCACTTGCCTCCTTTTTCGATTGTAGGCCTGTCTTAAATTCTTGTTACGTCTCTTCAATGAAGTATTTTCGTCATTCAGCTTCTATAGTCTTTCCTTTAGGATTTTTGTATTATTTTTAGTTTTTTTTGTAACTTCTAATGTAGAAGTATCATTGTCTTGTCTCGTAGTGTTAGCCTTTTTTTTATTTCAGCTCTTTTAGCATTGTTTTGTCTCCACATTGCTCGCAGCTCTTCTTTATCTCCTTCTGTAAGAATTTCTTTTTTCTTTTTGATAGTTTCTTTAACTTTTATTAAATGTTTAACTCGGATTTCCTCATATTTATCTGGATTTTCCTTTTTTAGTCTTTGTCTGTACGCCTTTTGTCTTTCGGCATTAGTTTTTGGGGGCATTCCTAAAGAAAATGTTGTCCTGTGGGTGGTATTATCAAGGTAAGGTAATTTAAAATTAAATAAAAAGTAAAAAAATGTATACTGAAAACATGCTTTTGTTAAATGCACCATTTTTTTCTATATAGTCTAAGTTATAATAAATTAGGAACAGTGAAGAAATTATTATACTACTACATTACTATTATTAATCAGGTTGTAGCTGTATGCACTCAGCTTTATGCTGTACTTTTTCGTAACATAACGAAATTCATAAAAACCGTTACGAAATTGTAACAAGTATTAGACAAAACAGGATTCTAAAAATTCAATGGTTTGTTATAACCTAAAACTGGAGATATTTAAGCTTATCACATGTTTGTACCCCACGTTTATCAAAAAGATGAATAAATCAAGACTTACTGTATTGTGAAAAAAGCTATAACATTTCCTGTCACGAAAAGTAGTTCCACTAAACACAACACGTTCTTACTGGTTTTCACATTAAAACTTTGGCTGAGACGTCAGACCAACAACCAATCAGAATGAAGCTGGTGTTGCCCGTGTACAAATTTAACGGATGCGTTGAGAAATCATATGGAAGTAGTAATAAAAAGTAACTAAAGAGTAGTAACTAAAAAGTAACTGAATACAACTCATTTTGTTTTTCACATTTAAATTGTTATTTTATTATGAAAACCCATAAAAAATATCTTTGATAAAGAAACTGCATTTAATCAAGGTCTTTATTACACAAAAATGCATAATATTCACGTAATATGTCGTATTTTATGAAGTATTTTATACACAGGTAGGTAGGGTGGCAATTTGGTTTTTGTATGAAAGGTAAAAAACATTGTTTTAAAAAATAATTCTAAAATTTTTTAACATAATACGAATACTGTTTATTCTTCGTTATTTTAAAGACTAATATTTTTCCTTCACAACTGTGTATTTTTATTGTATGAATCATTTAAAATATATATATAATATGTTTACTATTTCGAGGCACACTTTTTTTTCCATAGATGTACATTTATTTTGAGAAATACTCTTATACGTGTTTGTACAGTTCTAACAAATTCTACAGTAGTTCCAACGGCATTTTTAATTCGAGTCCTGTAGCTCGTAACAATAACTAACTAACCGTGCCCGTGGCGTCGTCCGCGTGGAGTTTGTTTTCAAAACCCCCCGATTTTGAAACATTCTTCATAGGTGCTCCGCTCCTATTGGTCTTAAGGTGATGACATAATAATATAGCCTAAAGCCTTTCTCGATAAATGGGATATCTAACACTGAAAGAATTTTTCAAATCATACCAGTAGTTCCTGAGATTAGCGCGTTCAATCAAACAAACAAACTCTTCAGCTTTATATATTAATATATGTTTTTAAGCTTCGATGTTGTTATAAATCAAGAACAGAATAAATTACAAAGATGGATATTTTTAAATGTACATCAAAGTTCTTGAAGGACTCGAACTGCCTGTTCAAGTTTAGTTTTTCAATAAATTTACTGTAATTTAAAATTTATTCCCGTATTCGTCACCTAAGAAAATGTCAGGGCCCTATCAAAGTTATCCGATAGGGTTGGTGTTGGGAGAATCTCCAACACACACCTTATATATTCGTCCAACACTCCCGATGGTGTTGGGAGAATATATACTCACTTTAGTAAATATACATAATAGCTTAAGAATATTAGGAATGACAATCGCCTTAATTAAAGTTCCCAAATCATTCATTTTTATTTCGATTTTTACGAGTTATTACTTTAAGTTTCAAGAAACTTAATTGATTAGTTGATTTTAAAACGAAGACTTCAAGAAGTCTTCGTTTTAAAATCAAATCTACTAAGAATAGATTTATTATTACAAAAATATATATAATAGTTTATCATATTCGTTTTAGTTATTTTTAAATAACTTTTTGTTAGTAATAAGACTAAGAAAAAATTGTTTAAAAAATTAAATGATTAATTTGTAGTCCGTATAACTCTGTTATACGACTTTATACATTGTTATAATATGGTCGTTAGTCACTTTAGATTATATCTAATAAACATATAACTCTTTTTATTTAAGAGAATTCGATTAACAATTCTCTTAGATAGATGGCAGTGTAATTAGTAAATCTTTCTGTTTTGTAATGGTTTAGAGATGTAAACAATTATATTTAGTACACATAATAGTATTACAAAGTTTCCATACTTTCCCTATGAAAAAATATCAAAGAATAATTCAGATTTTGACGACAACCCGCCGTAAATCCTTTAAATAATATCTGTAATTAGTATATCCTCGCAAATTTGTTCACGCTATTGAGAAATATCGAAGGAATAATACACATAATCGCAACTACAGTGCACTATTACTTTGTCGATGGACTTTTTAATATGATAAAGATATCCCCTGAAAATTTTCATAAAAATATGACAATTATTTCTAGGTATTATGTTCTGCTCAAGTTTGGGGACGTATCTGTATATAACTAGTTCTGTTTTTAAATATTTCACAAAATATTATAAATAGATTAATTTTCGTATTGGTGTACAATATAGACAACTATTTATTGTACACCAATACAAAAATGA
The DNA here is from genome assembly GCA_039645545.1 of Dendrolimus houi. Lineage (NCBI taxonomy): Eukaryota > Metazoa > Arthropoda > Insecta > Lepidoptera > Lasiocampidae > Dendrolimus > Dendrolimus houi. Next base: position 15,363,528 of record CM077117.1, on the reverse strand, counting down.
ACTTATTAGCTAAAACTATTTGTAATTTATACACAAAGGGCGGTCTTAAAATTGAATAAAAATCGATCTCTTCCAGACAAGTCGAGGAATAAATTGTGTTGATAATGGTGGTGGAGGTATGCGTAACATATAATATGATTACTAACATTTTAATAATAAATACATAAATGATATATATGCAGTTTTATATATTATACAGACCATACAAAGACATACATACAACAAAAAATATAAATGTTTATAAATGAATACATAGGTACATACGTTCAAATATCATCATATTCCAACCATTTTATTTTCTGATCATTCTTTTCAATATCGGTAGCGACTTTGTTTATCTGATAGCAACAGGTTGCGCTTTCTAAAGCAGTATAGCCCTGATAATAAAATAATTGTCGTAGAAAGTTGTATTATGCGCAGGGGTGTTCAGTCTAAGTTTAGTGTTTATTTTAATTACTTAGGTGTCAATATACATTAGTGTATTACTTTTATTAGCTAATGATTTTTATTTTTTGTATATAAGATAACAAACAGACAAATACTAAAATTAATAAAACTAAGTATATAGTGCAAAAATAAATCTACGAGGTTTAGTCAAATCAAATCAGTAGAGTACTTTAAAAAAAACCATAATTCACATCGAACGAATACACAAGAAGCCCACGTGCACACACGTATTCTTTGCTATTATGATAATTGTTATAAGTCTATACTTTTTATGTATATTGTGTATTTCTAGAAGACATATAAAAATGTATTACTTTAAGGATCGAATGTGCTTTAATTTAGAAAATGACGAAAGAAAAGATAAATAGTAAAAGAAAAGACACAAAAAAATAAAAAATAAAGAACCCCCAAAAGATAAATAGGGACAAATAACCCTGTTCGTCCGGTGGAATAGAATTTAAAAGAAATGCAATTTATACTATTTTTTATGATTGTTTATCTACACTAAGTTATACAATCTATAAAAATAAATAAAATTGAAGTGTCTGTTTGTAATGTCAAAATTACAGCTTTTTACTAAATGCATATGAAAGTATACGATAATTATAACAACAAAATCAAATTTTAAAATTTTGTCAGTCTGTCTGTTTGTTACGGCTAGCCTGTGAAGCGGCTGAACCAATTTTGAGGGGACATTCACTGGTAAAGCTGATGTTATAAGGGGTAGCTCAGGCTACTTTTAATTTAGAAAAGAAATGTAATTTAATTTGCCTTGCGGTGACGCACCGCAAATTAAATTCCACGTGGACTAAATCGCGGGTAACAGATTGTTAGTTAATAAATACCTTGTTATTAGTCGGTAATTGTAGTTCATGTTTATTTTAAAATTTTGTGAAAAATGTGATGAAAAAGATAGATTTCACAAATATTTAAACTTTTAGAAGAAATTTACGTGTTTCCCGAGATATAAAATATTGCAAAATTTAAATAAAAACAAAGTGATGTTGTTTAACAACAACCGAATTCAAATCGGAATAGTAATTTTACGTGAATCCTGAACAAACAGACTAAACTTCTAAAAGAAACCTTTTTATTTGCTATATCAATTACAATTATAGCCTTATGTAGTACGTCCTTCTGTATCATCAACGTGCAGACATGGCACTTTTACAATATCATAAGGTTAAAGATGTGTCAAAGTTATCGCAATATCAAATGAAAAAATTAAAATATTCGTGATATTTCTTAAGTACAGCGCCATTTATTTATAACAGATATCGATCGGATCCCCTTAACGTAATTAATAAAGACGCTCTTGAAAAACGTATTAAATTGACCTTGATTTTTTTGTTCTTGTATAATATATAAGTCGCGATTACAACACAAACATTTGTAGTTGCGCTAAACCTGACATGTGATAGAAACATGGCGGTGTATAAGATCATTTTGTTCATCATTGGCTCTGTTTTAATTGGCTGTGAATCGGCGTTCGGTAATTTGTTTATAATTATAATTTGAAAAATATTTATTTATTTACATATTTTTATATAAAAATAACGTTTATTTGTTAATAGAAAACACGAGATTATATTCTAGGCTAATGAATATTATTAATAATATTTTTTATCTAAATAATTAATATTAATATTGTTTGTTCATTTAGATACACCTTCGTTGTTGTTACAAAATATTAAAGTTTATAAACATAAATATTTAATAAAAGTGTTTTTGGTTATTGTTCTTTTTTTCACAATTCTTACGTTAGTGTTGAACAGTGTGGGGGTTTATTAAGTCGAGTGGTGCATCGATGATGGTTACCCTGTTGGATAGGGCACCGCAGGCGAGAGCCCATGGCTCAAGCGCTCGAGAGGAGAGTACAAAATAAAACGACAGTTGTTGTACTCTTGCAATATATTAATTTCTTCATTGTTCCTAATTTAACTTAGACTATATACCTATATACAGAAACCTCATCGTTTACGTGATGTGCACACCAACATTCTAATCAACATTAAATATAATATTTACACGTTTATGAGATTGGACAGTTTTGATGATTTAGACAAATGCCCAATCATATCGGCAGCTCTAACAGCGATATCATCTATCTGTATTTACATAGCATCACGTTCATGTATTAATCATAGTCTTTAACTGTGCTAAATTATACATCAAAAAATTGGTGGATGAAACGTGACGCAACAAACATTAAAATGTTTAGTTGATTGAAAAAAACTATTAACTATTTTTTTTTTGACAATTTGTTTCTTGCTAAATTCTGCATTGGATAATCATATAATCAATCGTTTTATAATCTCTTTATAAACATTTATCGACTAATATTTACGTAATTCTTTTAATTTTCTGGTGACATATCACAACTAATACCAATAGCCCGTAGTCATCACGTAATCGGATTATTAGCTCTGACATTTGTCTACGACTTTTTTTCTGGATCTCTAGACAATATATTTAGCAAGAAGCACAATAATTTTAATTTTATTTTTACTCTTTTCTTTTATTTATTTATGCTATCTAACTCTATTAAATTCTACTCATATCTATTTGTTACAATTTTATATAAGTAACAGCCCGATATGAATTTGCTTCAGGACCGATTTTAAGCCAGTCATCAGATACAAGTTATCAGTCTAATAAATTATAACCTAAGTGAATTCAAAAGTGAAGCTATTGAACTGTTTCATTCATGTAACTGACATTTTTAGTTATCCATGTTATATTTCATTGTATGAATAACTTTTATCTGATGGACGAAAAACGGCCCCTATTCAAGTAATTAGCTCACTTACGAAAGTAGCAAGTCCTTATGATTATTTGGACAGAAAACTAGTTAAGTAATAAGTTGTCTATTAAATATGTCTTACCAAACAATGAAGGGCTTACTAAAATTTGCATATTAACTAACTACTTTGTAATGGTTTATATTCGGTGAACTAGTTAGGCAACCAGCTTATCAAAATAAACCAAGATAAGTATCTATATAACCACCTTAATAATGCAAATACAAATCAAGCTACAGCTTTTATTGTTACACTTTTTCATTACGAGTATACTTATATAAGGTTTTCGTTACAGTTGATACTTTAGAAAAATGTAGCATCAAAGACAGTGACTGCCATAAGAAAGTTGTCCAAGGAGTGTTAAAGAGCTTAGGGAAAGGTATCCCGGAAAAGAATATTCCACCTATCGATCCTATGAAAATCATAAATGTATCAGTCGACGTGCTCGGCGTGGGTAACTTAACCTTAGTAGATGGAGTGGCTTTAGGTATTACGAACTGCAAGGTACTTAAGTTCGAGTAAGTAGAAAAAATGACTTTTTACCAGCATGTACACGCGGCGTTGCCCGAATCTTTTTTTCAATCATTAAAGCATACCCGCTCATATGTAAATACCCATACGACGGATATTATTAAAAATGTATTCTAGTTTTCCCATTTTTACCATATTCCCTTTTTTTACTCATAACACCCCCCCGAACCCCACTATGGGAGATCGAAGCAGGAATAAATGGTGAGGCAGTGGTGGGACCAAGTCAAGCAGTAGAGAGCCTGTGGAAAGAAAATTGCCCCGTTTGCTAGAAAAGCTGGACTTCATATAAAATTGCACGAACCATTATGATTTTTCACTATTTTGTAGAAAATTTTATTATATGTACGGCAAGCTATTATGACCGGTTTGATACATTAAAACAGTGATGTGAAATAGGTTATTTTACTATCGAGAAAAATATAATGAAGTGTGAGTCGCGTCTGTAAGTTTTTGGAATTATAAGTAGTTTTGTAAGTAGTAACTAATTAAACGGAAAACGGTCTTTGTGGTTGAGTGGGCTTAGCCTTTGCCGACTGACCTCACTACTATACAGAGGTTCTGGGTTTGATTCCTAGTATGACAATTTTCTTAAACGAGGTTTTCGTTATTTACTATAGTCTGAGTGTATGGTCCCAGATTGGTCCATTGAATATTATCTACCCATCACAGAAGCATAATTTGCTTAACTTGGGTTTATGGAATGTGTGTGTTTGTCTGCCGATTAATTTAATTTAAAAATGCTTTCATAAAACGGAGATATAAATGTTTACTTAATATATTTACATGGACTGAATATTATAATGATATATATGATAATCTAAAACGACCTTTTTTGTTGAGTTTTATTATCTACTAAGCGAATTCAAAACATTTTCAAGCTAAAATTCCGCGCTGCACTTCATTTCTTGACATTGACTCCCGTACGGCCCGCACCCCAGTGATGCCCACTTAGCATAAGGTACAAGGCCTAGAGCTAGCCGAGCAGGGTGAGCGGCGACCACGCAACTTTTTTCTAATACTTACATTTTTAAACTCGTGACATCTTTCGAATAGAATATCCGAATTAAAAATTCAAAAAATTATATAAATGTATTGAAGGAGTATTGAATACGAAGTAACTTATTTTAATAAGGATGAATACAAAGATACAAATAAAGAGTCTTTTCTAGCGGCGGCATTTTGATGAAATTTTTAAAATAAAAGAACACTTATTGTGGCATAACTATAATAGTTAGACATATCCTTTCGCAACACTTTTTGTGAGTAATGATGTGTTCTGCAAAGTTGTAGTAAATTATTTTATTTTATCATCAATAGTGTTCGCAGTGCACGCGATGTAAAGAATATTTTAGGTATTTTTTTACACTTTGGATTATATTAATGGAGTTTTAGTAAGAATACCAAATTTAAAAAAAATATAATATAGACTATATCACCCGGGGACAGTGTAGTTTTCCAACAGTAAAATAATTTTTCAAATCAATCAATAAAACAGCTGGTTAGTTATCATTTTGGATGACCTCGTTATTGATACATGTTGGAAGGAGGTGGACTCTTTGGTCAAACCATACATTTTGTAGGACAAATATTTTTTCGAATAATTCATACAATTATCTTGAGAGTTAACAAAAAAAGACTACGTTAATAGTCCGTAGTAGTAGTAGTTAGTAGTTCAAATTAAAGCTACTTACTGAAACTTAGCTTGATAGTAATTAGTAGGAAAAATGGACGGTGTATCCCCGACTATAAGTTCTAACAAGTACCTATCTATAACAAACCGAACACGGAAATCAACGAATATTCACCACATTTCCGACCGGCACCACTTCCAGGTGCATTCAATATTAACGTTTTGTATAAATAACATTATAACATCATTTTGAATAATGTAAATAAACATTTTTAAATTAAAACATTTACTCACTGCAACCTCGGTATCCCTACAATATCTTTTTCTTTATAGGGAAATTCATTTGAGGACCATAGGCCGCACGAGGGGGAAAGGTCGCGACCCGTGTGTGGGATTCGTCAGGTCGGGATGGTAATAGCAACTCACGTGTGAAGTGCTATTGCCACGCCGCAGTTAGAGATACCCATTAAAACCCTCGTCCGATCCTCAAACGTCCCTTGTCCGGGCTCCAGGCTCCAGGCTCGCTTGCGTATTCACCTTCATCCCGGACGGGCGACGGCCGGCACTTTACGGGCTGGCCCCACCATTTGTTAGCAGAAGAGCTGGGTCTCTCTGGCTACATCGGGTCTCACCACGAGGTGAGAGGGGCGCGCGGATCGGCGCGCGTCCCTCTACTCCGGTCTTTATGTGCGGGCGGATCCGGTTTCCGTGCTGAATATATCCACTTTATTTGGACACAACAAACAAATACATATAGAAAGAAACAGAGAAGAGGTGTCACAGAAGGGCATTTTCAATCACATTTGTCCATACACCTATTTTCACTGTTATCACTGTTATCATCACGTCCATTAATTATAAATTCACTTCTTAAAATATTATGTATTCTCCGAACTCTTGTATAAACTTCCCTTATTAATTTAACAGTTCTATTTACAACCTTTGCCCAGGTATCCTTTAGTCAATTGTTGTAATTATACATCTGATAAATTTTACGACTTAGGTATTACATCACTATTGACCATAAAGATAGGCAATTTGCTCCTTCAAACGTAGTTATTAATTTACACGCAACTTCATGAGTGGTTAAACGCCAAACCGGCCTTTATAACTTGCCGTCAGTATAATGATCTTATACAATAAAAAAATTAAAACCTTGCTCCCAGTTTAAGAAAAATCTTAATATTTCTTAGAAAAACATAAATTGTAAGTCACAACGTTCAAAACTAGATGGCACTATTCAAATTATAAACATACACTATGGCGCGCTTTGGTACATTTATCAATTTTTTTGTTTGTTACAAATTTGCTTTTTGTGGCCTCGGTGACGGCATTATATAGGTGACATTATATCAATCGTATCTTATGTGTGGTGGTACATAAGTAATTTCAAGAGTCATGTCAGTCAGTAAAAACATAAAAGTTAAATATAAAATACCGATGTTTATAGCGGAAAACAAAAATATGTCTATGTGATTTAAATATATATTTTGACAACATTGTATTATGACAATATAAAAATTAGTACTTATTTCAATTTAATAACTATATATATATTATTTTTTAATTAAAACAGTATATTTATATTTACATAATTTACAATTATAAAATTAGATATAATCGAATACAATAAAAGGAAACTTATTTGTATCGTATTCTAATAGTCCCTCAAGACTATAAGTAGAATACTGAGCCTAGATCACCGTCTTCTATGGGTAAGGTGCCCAGAAAGCTGGCTACGTTTCCTCGCTGAGGTATATGTATATATATATATATATATATATATATATATATATATATATATATATATATATATAATTTTTTTAAATGGTTTATCCTTACTTATCTATGGTTAATAGGTCATTACCCTGTGGTTTTATTAAATTACAGTTGTTAGCCGGCCACCTGGTAAATTGAGCTGTATTTATTATTTTCCGTTTTAGAACAAGTATTGAAGATGAACATGCTGCAATGGACTTGATCTGTGATATCACCATTAAAGGCCAGGTCAGTGTTTTCTCGGACCATGAAATTGTCAAGAATTTGTTGGGTATGGAAAAAATAGACACCCAAGGGTATGGAAAAGTGAAGCTGGGTAAGTATTTTATTTATTGAAAAGTTAATACCTATTATATAATTTTTATTCAAAATTAGTAGTGTTAATAATTATTTATTCTATTTGACCTCTTGAAATTAAATGTTATATTTTTTTAATACACTTTGAAACTATTTCTGTTTTAAAGTGTTATTATTACTCTTGCTATTAATACTCTTCTACGCGCGCTTTACACAACAGTCTAATATCAAATGTGTTGTTTCTGAGTTAAATAGAATATACACAAACCTATATAGTTATATAGTTATATCAGCTCATAAATGTCCCACTGCTGGTCTCGGGCCTCCCATTATAGGGGGAACGGACAGTATACCCGCCACCGCTTGTCCAAGGCGGCTTGGCAGGTTTGACAAATCTGCAATATGCTACCTGCACATCGTGATAATCGATTTGTCAGGTAGCATCACGATGTTTTCCTTCACCGTTGTTAGCACGTGGTAATTGTAACAATATGCACATTAGATCAGAAAACTGACTAAGTGGTGCATGCGTTCCGGCCAGGATCGAACCCGCGCCCTTTGCGTTTGGGACGCGTGCGCTTGCCATTACCCTACCACGACGTTATCTATATAGCGTCAGCATAATTAACGTATTTGGCCCACAGAAAAAGTAAAAATACACATGGATTACTTCTTTAACATAGAAGAACGTGATGGTAAAACGTTCGTACGCTGCAAGTTCAACAATACTATTTACAGTTACGATGTAGAGAAGATGACTTTCGATGCCAAGGGATTTGAAATTAACGGTGTAGACATGAGTAAGTAAACAAGGTTATATATCTGCTTTTAAGGTTCCGTAGTCAATTGGTACTAACAGATCCCACTATGTAATTGCTCCATGTCCGTCCGTCTATCTGTCTATTAGTCAATTTATTGTTCTCGAAGACTGAATTTGGATTTCAATTCTGTGTTTGACAATAAAGTGTTATATGTATTATATGATAATAAAAATAAATAAATAATAATAACACATCTCATTATGTAATTTCTTCATATCCGTTTAACAGCTTTGCAATTAAAAAAATATCTATTACTAATATCTTTTTCGATATTCGTTTCCGCGGGGGTACGCACTTAGGATTGGAAGGAAACACCAGTTCTTTAACTAAAAGCTTTTATTAACTTACCCATCCGTACGTGATTCTTCTCCGCAGGATTGCCCTTACACGCACAACTAAGGACGCACTGTCCCGACGATAAAACGTCTCACTCAGAATACCGTCACCGATATTGCGTAGACCACCTCCTGCTACTGCAGTGCTCACCTCCGATTTTACCGCGTATAGCTCGCTTCTGGATCTCCTCTTAAACTATATTACACTCCTCCTTCGCTGAACTGCCCACTAAACTTTTCAGTGAATTCACCACTAAACTCGTCACTGTCATCTATTAAACTTCTCTTCTAACTCTTTCGTATCGCACTTGTCGCTTCGCTGTCTAGAACTGAACTCAACTACGCGGTAGGCGCGCCTTACGCTGCTTATATACCCCGAAGAATCTTCTAGAACCTATAATTTTGATCTTCTGTTCGTTATTCTTTTATTTATTATCTATCCCTTTCTAAATATCTATCTATCTCTGCCTTTTCCTTCCCGAACTTTCTATTCTAGAACTTTCGTTCATCATCTATCCCTTTCTAAAATGTATCTCTACTTGTCTTTTCCTTCCAGAATCTTCTAACTTTTTCTAAAAGTCTTGAGACCGGCTTACGCTGCCAGAAAGTTCTACTCTCGGTCGCCACAATATATATAGTATATACCTACATCAAAGTTCATGGAAATTAGTTCATATCTTTTCAGTATGTATGTAAAAAAAAATACACATATAGCTTACGATCGAAGCTGAAATACGATCCTGTCAAAAGGGATATTAATCCAACTCGAGGAGAATAACAAAAATTGTTGCGCATGTTTAATTAGTAAACCATATTATTAAAAGGCAATTTTCTTGTACCTATTAATACTTCGAGTATAATTACCAAGGATATATTTTCCATATCCTATACATCTATGATAATTACGCATAAATAATAACTATGGTATAATAATATCGCGTATCGTCACCCTTAGGTTATATACCTCATTGACTTGATTATTATTTTTAATAATTGAAAATCAATATAGTATTTATTATTTATTTATTTATTTAATTGATTTAATTGATTACACTTCAATCGTCAGCACTTAATAAGACAGATGACAGTAAAATCAACTAATGGCCGGTTCTTATATCTTACCGATTGTTCATTTGCCTTACTATCGATTATATTTGACATAAGCTCCACTCAAATAATGTCAAAAATCAAACGATTTTAGGGCAAGTGAATGAATAGGAAGATATAGGAACGGGCCATTAGACACGTGTCTTACAAAACAACGCCACACATTTTCCTAGATTTGTGTACAAATTTATGATATCGCTACGAAAAGTAATCAGGTAGCATATTATTTATTGTTTAAAATAGTTAGTATTATTATTAACGTGATATTATAAAAGTAAGACAATTGTATAGGGTTTTAGCGGCCGTTCTTTAATATGTTTTTTTTTCATATTTTGTAATATATGGCATCTACCCAATTGGGCATTTGACACATTATTCAAAAAGACATAAAAATATACATCCATAAAAGAGTATGTGTTTTCTTATCTTGCTACCAAGTTACTTTTAAAATCTCATGATTTGAATAACTTTAAATACCGTTTAAAAAATAATCAATAAATAATTTGACTCGTTAGAATTGTGACGTCACAATGCAGAACATCCGTACAAAATTAAGGAGGCTCTGACATTTTATATCATGATGTACAATAATATATAATGATGATTGTGTCTAAGTTAATTAGGCTGTCAAGTATCCCGTTGTAAAAATATGCACATAAGATCACGTTGTTCAAATTGACAACTGTGTCTCAACTTTGTTGGTTAAACTTACGTGACGTAGCGTGGAAAACCTTACAGCCGGATGAACTGTCGACTTCCGTATCGTCGCCGATGGTGTTTGCATGAGGAAGGTGGAGGACCAGGATATTATATATTACACTATATATTATATATCACACAAGTGAATATCGATTGGCTAAAGAAGAACCTAACTTACAATCATTATCTTCTAAATATCGATATATTGTTATCTCATTTTTGTACAGGTTTTAATTTGAAGAATATATTGAACCAGTTTTGGAAAGTGGCCATGTCAGTGGTCGGGAAGAGCTTTATGGATAAGGCTATGGTGTTTGTCTACGACTACACTCACAAATTCTTTGACTTCACACCAACAGATGAATACCTCTCAGATACCGACTTGATGAAATACGTTAAAAAATCATATTAGTAGAACTTCAAGTTTTCTAGTATTTGAAACCTATAGTGTATTTGTCAACATTTTATTATTATTACCGTTATTAGTTAATAAGCAAATGGCTGTCGGTTTCGCAATAGAACTTACGAACTTGGCGTGCCCGTCCATCTCTCCATCTGTCAGTGTATGGTCATAGCTATATATTTAAAAAAAAAATTGATATTATATTGGGTTGTTAAAAACAGGACTTATTTATTATATATATTGTTCCATAACAGAGCAATGAAATTTCAGAAGAACTTAAATTTAGAGATCACCACTACATAACTGAGGGTTGAAAATCAACGTCATCCGAGCAATAAATCTCGGTTGCGTTTACAACGTTTGCTCCGATACAGGGTCCGCTTTTCCACTTTCGCTTCTCCACTCCGCGCGGTCTTCGGTATCCCTAATTATGAGACTATTGGTACGCATGTTATCCTTCACAATGGCAGACCAGCATTTCTTAAGCTAGACATTTTTTCCCCACATAGTTTAATGGTCTCCGTAAAACATAGCCGTACGTAAGCGACTCTCTTGCGGTTTTTATACTATGTCACGGACATGAAGACTGCCGCGGAAGCGGGAGTTTCTGACGCGGTCTTTCCGCGTAACTCCACTCATCCATCGAAATATATTCATCTCCGCGACACGCAGCTCTTGCTTACGTCGCAAGACTACAAGCCACGCTTGACTGTCATATAAAAACATAGGTCTAATGATGGATTTATAGACCTATCCTTTTTACTTAACCGGCATTTTGGGGTCACAAACTGTAGGATGAAAATGTTCTATTTAAACTAACAGCCTCTACATCTAAATATTTACAGATATATGCACTTCCCAATTCGTTAAAAGTGTACGACTTTAAATTTTAAAGTAAGGGATAGAAAATATAGAAAAAATTCAAGACAATCTAACATAAAAAATTCTTTTAGCAAAATTTAGTTTGAAAAAGATCTGTGTACTAGTCGCAGTTATTTTTCGAAAATGCAGCTAATTTCTGGGATAGTATTCAGTTTATAGGTATATTAATAACATATTTGTTTAGTAATACGGTAACAGATATATAGGTACGTATATCGTCGTTTAGAATATATAGTAATTCTCATGATGAGTGTATATAGATGAAAACAAAGGAATAAAAAAAATTATAAAAATTATACATTGTTTTATTTATTGGTACGTACTAAAGTCTATCCGCGGCATGGTTGCTGTCTACTTATTTATTTATTTTTATTTTATCGCATGAGTTCGGCAGACAGGCACATTGTCTACCTGATGGAAAGTGGTTACCATCGCCTATGGATATTTGTAACACCAAAGGTGCTACTCACAGAAATAGTTTCTGTGGTGCTACTAATGTGTTGCTTCTCTCTAAAGGGAGACTGGAACTTGTCCACTAATGCGGGAAAACAACTCAATGTAGTTATGGCAGTGTACTCTAGACTAGGGCTGGAAGCCATCTAGATGGGCAAATAACCTACCACCTGGTTGTGGGTGGTTTTATCACCTCTTACTACAGGACGCCCGGCTGCAGGAAATTGTATTCTTTCTCCGTTCCGGCACGGATAAACTTTTGCTTCCTGCCACTAAATAAATCCAAGTATATGTTTCTGAGAAAAATACCTTATTTTTCAATTTACAAATAGTGGCTTGAGAAACATAAATATCGAATAACATGAAAATCTGTTTGAAAAAATAAAAAAAAACAAAGCGTATGATATGGCAATCAAAATAAAAATAGCCCGTAGTACCGAAAAATGTTACCCTTAAATTTTAAACTTTAATACCTCTTTAGTTAATAACAGCATTAGCTAATAATGCACCTATAAAGAAGGAAAGAAAACAGGTTTATTTTCAAGTCGAACATACACAAGTGAATAGAACATATTTAAAGTAGATAATAAAGTAAACTTTACAAAGAGAACAACAATCACAGAGTAACAAGAAAGGATATACATAGATGTAATATTCAAACTGCCTCATATTTATTAATTGTACTTAAAGCGCAGACTCGGCATCTTAGTCAAACCCTTTCGTGTTTTTAGATGTAGCTATATAAAAATTGTGTATGTTTTTGTTTAAATAAATAAAAAATACGTAACATAAAAGTCACACACCCTTCTTAATTTGCGCTCCACTAATAATCTCCTGTTAATGGCACCTGTACACTCTTCAACATTTTATTCCAACTCCTTCACCATGCAGGCTGTTTTTCTTTGGAACTCTTTGCCCACTGACGTCAGAAAAGCTAAATCCTTTGCCATAGGTATTTAAAAATTCACTCGGGAAACATTATGTTAGTCTTATACAATAATGTATGTGCTAGTTTACTATACTTTAGACTGTAATCTGCTGTCCATGTATGTCATTTTTATTTACATATATTTGTTTTTGCTTTTTCTTTGTTGCATTATAATTACAGATAATTTAAGAATTTCCTTTGAGTCGGGTTGCCTGGAAGAGATCGCTTTTAGCAATAAGGCCTCCTTTTATTTTTATGATAATATTTTTTTACAATAATGATTTATTTATTTACTTCCCATTAAAAATAAAATGAATGCAGTACAAAATTTCAGAAATTTAATAAAATGGGAAAGACAGGAGCCCAAACTAGGTAAACCCTGTATGATGGTATTCCTGGCCCTCGCCTCCCCATTATTTCTATAATAACCGCCACCAAAGGGCATTACAATCAAAGAAAAATAAAGAGGTGTGCGTGCGTGTGTGGGTGAGTGTATAATTATGATTTTAAGTGTGCCTGGGTGTGGGAGTATCAATGTTTGTAAGTCTAAGTAAAAACTAATTGTCATTCAACAACTGTCATCAGTTTCTCAGTTTCTGAGTAGTTTTACCGGGTTACTATTGTCTTGTAACTTACTTACTTGTAAATTGTTGCACTTTTATTACTTTTATTATGGTGAAAAATAAAGTGTTTTCTATGTCCATGTCTAAAAGTGTAAAATCAAAATTAGATCAAGCTTAGCAAAAATGTCGATCTGTTAGACGAATGTTCTTCTGCTTGAACCTAGATGTTAATATTTTTACTTTCATATAAAAAAAAAGTTGCAATCGCCAGGCACCTTCGTATCTGATCCCAATAATATTAGTTTTAAATTATATCAGAAGGTATACCTTTTGTTATAATTCAAAACTATTGTATACTTTATATGCCATTTTTCTGGACCAATAGGTATACTATATTGTTACATAAGCTGTCTAGGAGTGGTGAAGTAAGATATCGAGAATACCGATATATGAAACCCGGATATTCGATTTGTGACCGATTTCTATATCTTATTATTTAAGCATATGTTTCACCATTAGTAGAAATTTTCCATTACTAATAGGTATGTCAAGTTTTAACTATTAGTAAGACAAATGAACCGTTAATAATGTATGAGGCGGTGAAGAACAAAACCTCACATGTCCACTTTTGAAAATATCTTTACGCTTTTTTTTCAAGTTGCAGTTTTTTTTATTGATTGAAGCAAATAAGTAAAACCTTATTAAAACACCTGTTTTCTGAAGCCAATTTACTTAAGTGTAAATCGAGAGTTATGAACAAAAGTACACTTAACCATCTAGGAAAGTTAGTTTCTCCTGTTTTTTACAAAACATCCCTTGATTGGAGTAAAATTAAATGATATTACGAAGACTTCATCAAAACCACAGAATAACAATAAGTTAAGAATACAAATGCTATTTCAGGGCCTAGTCTTTTTACTTAATAGTTTTATGGAAATTTTTGTCAAAACCAGACTTCCAAAAATGTTTAATCAAAACCTCACATTTCCAATATATTCCAAAACGTTGGCTAAGATTCTTAAAATTTTGTCAGCTATTTGGTACATGAGAGTGACTGAAACACTAGTTTAATATAACGTAACTAAAATAAATACATATGATGTAGGTAGTCGGTTAGTTATTTACATTTTGTTGTTTTCTCCGAAATTGCAAAAAGTGGAAATGTAAGGTTTTGTTCTTCACCTCCTCATATAGAAGCCGATCATTAGGTAAGCATAACGGTATACCATGATTTAGATGGTTAAAATGTCAGCTTGCGTATAGTGATATTATGTATAATATAAATAAGCTGATATTACATTAATTATCCAAAGTAGTGATAAGTAACTAGATGTAAATAGAATAGTACTTGTCTGTATTATTTTCCGTAATGATTTAAAAATAAAGAATTATATCTGTCTTTAAAATTAAATCTAAATTAGAATTATCAACATTTTTGAATTTTGGATGGAGGACTTTTATACGTAAGCTATTTTAATGATGTAATTACTTGAGTGTTGTTTTAATGAAACTTGTTTTGTTTTTAGCAGTTCCGTCTGAGATTGTTTAAAAACAGAATTTCAATGATAATTAATAGTCAAAATGTACACAAACTTTGCACGAACTCAAATTACATATATCTTGTTTTTACTTACAAGATAAATAATTGGATAAAATTTTAGTTACATTATGTTTTTAGGTTGATTATTATAAAACATTTTATACCGTAATATTTAACTTTAGATATAGCTTAAGTTGTCTAAGACGTTTAAAATTTTTTTTAAATGTAACTCCTAGCAAAAATCCTATTTGTAATGTACAGAAATGATCTTCTAAGGAATAATATACATACTAGTGAAATGTAACTAATATTACAAATACTAATGTGAGTTTATTTGTTTGTTATGCTTTCACGTCTCAATTACTCAACCGATCATTACGAATTTTGGTGTACACGTTATCAAGAGGACATAAAAGGACACCGGATTCCTTTTATCCAGAAAAAGTGATATTCCCTAGGAATAGAAGAAGACTGAATTGTTTGACAAAATCTACATTAACGCGAGCTAAGTCGCGGTTAAAAAATTGACTTATTTTCTTGGGTTTGTTTTGCTGTTGTTTGAATTAGTGAACGAGTTTCATATTAGTGGTAACTAATATGAAACTCGTTCACTAATTCAAGCATAAAATAAATAACCTTTGATTTCGTAAATATTAGCAATAATATAACTAACAATTTAAAATATTAATATTAGTGATTATATTTTACGTCATCGATAAAAATAAAACTCAAGCTTAAATGAATTAACTTTTATTTATCATCATATCATGAATGTGGACATAAATTCAATGTCATTTTTATAAGTTGATCTTACGGATTAGTGTCAAGAATCTGGCCAGTTGTGTTGCAGTTCTTGTACAGTGTTCCGTAGTGTGGAATACTAAAATTTTGTGATCTTAATAATTTTCCAAACTTTACGACATAAGTATACTTTATAAGGGCGTATTTCGCCTAATGCGATTCGCCTAATATTATTTTTTTGGGTTCTGTGGCGAAATGATAAAACCTAAGGTCGTGAAGGCTTAATTACTGAAGCATTTTTTACGTATTTAATTTGTCTAGCAATATCATCTAGCGGTTGAAGGAATATAAATTCCTACTATATATAATCTATGTATAAGACGCCAATTATAATATTTAAATTAAATAATTGTAAAATATTTGATGCGTGCAGGAACGGAGAAAGAATACAATTTCC
Organism: Dendrolimus houi; assembly: GCA_039645545.1. Taxonomy (NCBI): domain Eukaryota; kingdom Metazoa; phylum Arthropoda; class Insecta; order Lepidoptera; family Lasiocampidae; genus Dendrolimus; species Dendrolimus houi. Next base: position 15,347,114 of record CM077117.1, on the reverse strand, counting down.
TGCGGCCGGTCGGCCTGTCGTAAGAGGCGACAAAACAACCGACAGTCAGGTGGTAGGGCATTTGCCCGACTGGATGGCTACCACACCTGGTCTAAAGTATATCGCCATAACAATCTTGAGTTGTGTTCCGGCATTAGCTACTAGGTTCCAGTCTCCCGTAAGAGAGAAGCAGCGCATTTGTAGCACCTTTGGTGTTGCAAATGTCCATAGGCGATGGTAATCGCTCTCCATCGAGTGGACCGTCTGCCTGTCTGCTGAACTCCTGCAATAAAAAATATATATATTTCAATACACGGATAAATAGAATAAAATTATAAATATACCTTTTTGCTATTTAGTTACGACACCCTAAAAACTGGTAACGTGATCGGATTGATATGAAAAAACTGTAGTATCACAACAATATAATCAACAATATTATGATATTCTAAACTGTCTGTTAATTAAAGCTATTAAAAAAACCAACTGGAATAGATTATATAAACGACGGAGAACATGATGAATTTTTTTTTTTAGATTAGGTTTTTTCTTGACTGTTTGTCGGATTGTCTGTTTGTTCGGGATTCACGTGCAAACTACGGGGCCGATTTCTGTGTGATTTTTACTGATCGACAGCAAATTCTTAGACTTAAAATCTTTGCTACTTTTTATCCTAGGAATCCCGTGGGCATCGTCATAGAAATGATTGAAAATGGACAGATTAAAAAAAAACTAATTCTTATGTGATTTTTCACGGATCGATAGCAAATTTAATGTAAATGTGTGATTTTTTTATCCCGGGAATCCCGGGGGTATTTTCGCGGAAGTGGTTTGTAGTTGTTCGGATGCACACAAATTAGCTTATTCCGACATAGTTTTCACTAAAACGATAGTTTACACTTTTTTTTAAAGCGATACTTTGTGTCTCAGGTATCCAAAACCGGAATTTCAAGTTAAGCGTGGAAGAAGTCGCGAGCATATCCTAGTTATATAATATAACTATAGATATCATTAAACTAAAACATTATAAACTAATACTACAAAGAAAACTTAAGGACGAAATCTATTTTATTAATATTAGCTCATTGTATTCTACCTATAACACCTTAACTCTACTAGTAGGATATAGGGCTGAGGTCACATACGAGTACAATCAGTTATAGGTAAGATAAGTTCAGTAGGTTGGCTTCGTTACCTTCTTGGATTGCCTGATCCGAGGGCCACCATCATACCGAGATATTATTTAAATAGGTTCAGAAATTGGGTTTCAGTAGTTAAGGATACAAGTGTAAGTAAAGTATTAAAACCCAAGGTTTCAAGTAGAAAAGGAACTCTTTTGTTGTCTCTACTCAAGATACTATTTTTCTGTGTGTCACAGGTAATTATATTAGAAATTACTAAGGCTAAAGTCATGTTTGGCACATATGTATGTACAAAAATATATCTACAACAACAGTGAAAGTATTTTTTTGGGTATCGACAGGGGACTTGAGAATTACAATTGATAGGGGTTGAATGAGTAAAACGGAGTACCTTATCTTTTATCTTATGTTAATATTTTTGAAGTGAAATTTCTTTACAATAATTGTGATTTGAAACTCGATGAAACGAAAAAGTGACACTAAAAAGAGATAAACATATAAATCTATAGGACTAAGTGTGCGAGAGAATGAGATATAATACGTTATATTTAATGATTTAAACACTATGCTTATACAGATAGAGTTGGAAATGTTTTGAAGTTTTTCGTTAGTACTTTAAATTTCGTGTTTTAAAGCTTATATAATATATGAAATCTGACGTCACAAAATGTAGAATTCCTCCCACCCCTTGTCACACTTTGTTTCACTTCTACTGCATGTTAACTGCACTCACATACAATATTTTCCTACTTCACAATATCTACCTACATATCAAGTATTCTAATAGTCTTGTCCTAAAGTAAAGTATTGTGTAAAAAGATGAATTTAAATATAAAAGAGAATTTAATCATAAACCTAATTACAAGAAAATAGATTCTATTTTTAATAAAAATAACAATGTTGTAGGCAAAGTATTTGAAATGAACTCTTAACCAGCGGGAGAGGGATGAAAGCTGTATAAAGCCCACTCTATGCTGAGATGCATCTAATGTGATGATGATTTTATTTACATAACTTCTGTGATGTATTGTAGGAAACATTTTTCATTTGCGACGTTTCCCATGTTCCTCCTCGTTGAGTGGACCTTCTGGATTCAACATGACAGGAAGTTTTCTCTAGATAATCCCTAAAATGTGACGTTTGTTATAAATGGAAAATGCAAAGCTTATTTTATGTTTGTTATGGTGGTATAAATTTAGGTATTTTTAACAGTTCCGTACACAATTATAGCAAACACAAGCCTTCCTTTATCACGGCCTTGGACATAATGAACATTTAAGAATTCTTAAATGTTCATTATGTCCAAGGCCGTGATAAAGGAAGAAATAAACTTATAAACATCCAAAAAAAAAGTCGCTTAGCACCTACTAGATTTTATTTTATTTGAGTCAGACAAGATATAAGTCGTACTGCGCATATCAAACTGGTATAAATATCATAAAAAAAACTTAACATAATTTGGTGTATAAAAATAACTTTTGAAATCTAGCAAATGATATATATAGCTGCACTAAATTGATTAAAATTGATTCACAAAGAAACTCGATGTTTAAATACAATCGAATCGATAACGCTATGGGGCATTACTAATTGATCGATGATCGACCTGTCAGAAGTAAAATAAACGGTTGAACAGGGTATAATTTCGTTAGCTCAGTGATCCGAAGTGTATCTTGTTTTATATATCAAAAACACGTTTAGCCGCGTACTCACCTGCAAGCCGTAACCGTAACCGTTGCAGTTATTGTAACCAAAAATCATACTGTGGTATTGGCTCGCAAGCGCATAGCGCGCCACTCACAACGACTCGACAAGGCGAAGGTCAATGTCGGCGTACACATTGGTACGTTACTGTATCCACTCGGTTACAGTTACGACTCGCACATGAATACGCGACTTAACATTTCCATGTCCTGCGCAGGTTCCTGTCGATTATTATCAACCTGAAGCTAACACTGGTGAGCTAACAAATCTGTCAAAATATTCACTAGATTATTTTAACTCACATTTCTGAACTTAAATATCTTGAAACAGAACATTAGAATGGACTGGCTAGTCTATTGTTACCGTAAAACTATAAATTGCTATGCATAACAAAATTAGAAAACATACTGGTTAATTTTAAATTTTCAAGAAAATTAAAAAAAATCGTGGATATGCAATTCACACGCAGTAGAAGTGAAACAAAGACTGACAAGGGGTGAGAGGGATGCTAAATTTCATGACGTCACATTTCATCTATTATATCGTTATATTAGATATATTCAAGCTTTAAAACACGAAATTTGAAGTATTAACGAAAAACTTAAAAATATTTCCAACTCTATCTGTATGAGCATAGTGTTTAAATGATTAAAAATAATGTATTCTATCTCATTCTCTCGCAGGCTTAGTCCTATAGATTTATGTGTTTATCTTTCTTTAGTGTCGCTTTTTCGTTTCATCGCAGTTTTAAACACAACGATTCTAAAGAAGTTTCACTTCAAAAACACAACAAAATGTGGCTAATTAAAAGGACTTCGTCGTGGACAGATTTGATGAAATGTTTTATTTTTATGGGAAAAAAATAAATAATAAATAAATAATATTAATAAAATAATAAAAATAATTTTTTATTCAAGGACAAAGGTCGAAAAAATGGGTTTTTTGGATTTTTTGGCCAAACCGTTAGTTTTACGATAAAAATAGCTCAGAACAAAATTGTAGATCAGGTAATTATCTACTAAAATTGTCCTCGTACTTTTTCTCTAAGATTTACCATTTCTGAGAAAAAGCCATTCGAAAGTTAGCTGGAGCTGTATGCTCCATAAAATGCACACGTTTCCATGCCACCTATGACATAACGTACGAGGCGCGTTTTTTTATTGGATTTTTTTCACCCTAGGCTTGATTTAATAGGTCATAATGATTATCGATAAAGCATATAAATGTTAATTGTCCGAGTTTTTCTGTGATAATAACTTTATCACCATATTTTAAGTTTAATCGCAGTTTAGCAGTTCTATTATCAATATTTGAATATTTTCCAAATATTTTTTAATTCTTCTATTGTAAACTGACAGTCATCACTATTTTCGGTGTATGAAAATATTTCTTCCATGCCGAGATTCAGTGCTTCATCTCGGGGACGACCAGTTTTACTCCCAGTGGGCGGGCGGTTTTAAAAAAGAAACATAGCAATCATGATGATCTACTTTACAGCTGTAGGCCGCCACACTGGAACATCATACTTACTATATTCTGATTTTTAATTAGTCGAACTAAAATGACAGCTGTGATCGCCCTTTTTATGTTGTAAGCTTGGAGCAACACACCAATGTGAGTTGAACCCTATAGAATTTCTGCAGAAATTCTGTAGTATTCAACTCAAAGTGGTGAGTTGCTCCTTCTCCATTGCATAACATAAAAAACATACTTACGGTCTAATTGAGAACCCCTCTTTAAGTCGTTTAAAAATAGGGAGGCCGAGCCCTATAATGAGACGTTTATCAGTTGATATTATAACGTATTTTATTTGTGTGCTTATAATATCACATTTTAGGGGAATGTGTTTGAATAGAAATATCATTGGCGCAATAAAAATAGCGACAGAATCGCAAATTGGCATCGTGTTTATAATATAGCACGTGTCAAACATGTTCACGTGATAGAAGAAATGAATGGGTATACATAAGTGAGCCTTCCTAATGAATACCTTATAGCGTGTATTTTGTCGCTGTGTGTTTATAAATAACTGAACAAGTAAACAGAGTGTAGTTAGCAGGTTTTTGCAAGTGCCTTGCAGTTGTTTAGACACGAGGGTTGAAAATGTGGCACTGCTTGCTTTTACTAGCCACTCTAAATTGTGTCATTTCAGTGGATATGCGTAAGTTTTAATTAGACTTTTTTCATTTCTTTTTTAATTAATGAAATGTTTGTGATTATTCCAAATTGTACATTTTTTTATTTATTTTGAAGTGATAACTTCTTATGGGAGGGTAAACCGCTTCGTTACATAACGCGTTACGGCGCCAGTCTGTCTGGATTCCTTTTCTCTCACGCATACGGCAGCGGTAGGCAGGCTCCTCCTCTCTCACTCTAACCCACGCGCTATATACATAAAATTTAAGTAATAACCTAAGCTTTTCTCAAATTAAACAATTTCAATATTAAATAGTTCAATTTAGATTAGTTTAAGTTATCACTTCTGTCGGGCGTCCCAAGACGCACCCGTTTTTTATTTTATTTTGGCTAACGAATATTTTAAGGGCGGTTTATTGAGTGTTAGAACTATCTAATATTCGAAATAAATATGAAATTCAGTTTGCTTTCTTCTTTATGATATAGTGAATAAATTTATGGTATTATGGAATTTGGTACAATATATATATTTATTTTCAAATAGCGGTCTCGGCAGACGTTGTCCTGCCCAGAAAAAATAAAAATCATAGAACCCGATTCCAGCACCAAATATTTTTTTTTAGATTGATGGGTTACATTATGTAAGTTTTAGTAGGGATCTTAAATTTGTATATAGCCTATATTAATCAAGGACAATGTAGCATTCGAATAGTGAAAGAATTTTTGAAATCGGGTCCGTAGTTTATAGTTTATTCGTTACAAACATACAAAAATACAAATCTTTCTTCGTTATAACATTAGTAAAGATAGTGGTTATACATAGATATTGATGATAATAAAGAAAGAAAACACTTATTTGCTAACATACAGGATAAATGAAATTGAAATGTAAAAGATATTAAGAGTTGCATGCCATTATTAGACAAATAAGATTTGAACTGAGATCAAATTCAAAACCTTTTTTTGTTCTTACGAAAGTGAATCTAGCATAGCACTAATTTTCACTGAAAATTAATACATACATATTATTTCCTTTCCATTGAATCTAAAAGTAGTCCTATAACATTCTGTTCCTATATCGCCTGATTAGATGAGAATATCATTTTAGTTAATTTGCCAGGAAGAGATCACTTTAGGCGATAAGGCCATGTATTTATTATACCCGGAAAGTATTACAAGTACGGATTTTTTGTAATTGCTTATTTTTATGATCAACAAAGGTCAAAAAAAAGATAATCAAATACAAAAGAAAATATTACTCAAGCGAAGTTAAATCCTGTTTTTTTATTTACCTCTGTTATAGGAAGTAAGCCTACTTTTATCATGCAAAAGGGAGTAATGCACGAACCCAAAATTTGCATCAGCAAAGCTCCTTGCATGCGGCTTCACTTAGGGACATTTCGTTTTTATAATAGAAAAAGTACAAAATATCATAATATATAAGCAGGAAATTTTTATTATACTATTTTGTCAACCCCTTATGAAGAGTATGAAGTAATATTTTTTATTTATGTTTAAAACTTAACTTAGTTAAATTATATTGTATTCTACCTATAATATATGTATAATCACTCAAGTAGAATAGTGAGCCTAAGTCAGCATCTTCTATGGGTAGTGTGCCCAGAAGGTTAGTTATGTTTCCTCGCTGGATTGTCAAAAAGATTCGTTGTCCGAGGTAGACACTAGATGAGTCGTTTTGATAGGTCTTTGCAAAGGCTAATGGCCTCAGGACCCCACGTTCCAAACGTCTCAACAGCAAACGGCACGAATAAATCACTCATTGAAATAAAATAAAATAACTATGTCAGCTAAAGTGTTCTGAAGTCAGAGTACAAGATATTTTGGGGAAAAAGTTTCTTCGCATTTTATATTAAATTTCAAATGGTTTTTTTATAAAGTTTATTTACATTTGACTAAAGTATGTAGGTGCCATTTTGTTGGATAACTTTTTGCCATCTTGTAGGTAGGGACGTGATACCATTGCTATAAAAAATTTGGGGCTTCTGATCAAAAACTGCGACAAGTGGTTTTGGTAGTCCTCTCGTGATGTTAACCTGACACTGCCTAAGGAGTTCTGTAGAGACCGAAACAGGTGAAAATCTGAAGGTGCAAGGTCAGGACTATACGGCGGATACATTAATACCTCCCAGCCAAACTCTCGTAATTTTTGCTGAGTGGCTAAAGATGGGTGAGGTCTTGTGTTATCATGGTGAAAAACCACACCCCTCAAGTTGATTAATTCCGGCCGCTTTCTCTCAACTTTTTGCTTTAATCTCATCAGTTGTTCGCAGTACAGTTCAGAGTCGATGGTCCTGCCTGGCGGTAACAGCTCGTAATGAATAATGCCCTTCCAATCCCACCATACACACAGCATCACCTTGTTGCGAGTTAACTCGGGTTTCACCACAATCTGTGAAGCCTAACCGGCCTTTGACCACGATCTTTTTCGCACGTTCTTGTCGTACGTGATCCACTTTTCATCACCAGTTATAAGCTTCTTCAAAAATGGTTCGGTTTCATTATGTCGTAATAAAGAATCACAAATGAGTACACGGTTCATTAGGTTTCTTTCAGTGAGCTCATGAGGCACCTAAATATCGAGCTTTTTTGTGTACCCAACTTTTTTCAAATGCGCCAAACCCATTTTGTGGTCAATTCCCAGTTTTCCAGCTACATCGTAACTACTAATATGCCGATCTTGCTCCACTTTTTCAAAAATGGCATCAATTTTGTCCGTAACAGGGCGACCAGAGCGACGTGCATCTTTGATATCAAAATTTCCGGATTGAAAACGCTTAAACCAAATTTGCGCTAGTCTCACAGATACTGCATTAGGTCCACAAACGTCACAAATTTTTTCGCGGTTTGTGTTGCAGTTTTACCTTTTTTGAAGTAAAATTTAAAAATGTATCAAATTTCTTCATTAGATTCACTCATTTTAACAATAAGAAAAACAAATGAAAATCACTCATTTTCCTAATTTGAATTTGGAATTGTCTTCTTTAAAATTAAAACTTTTTAATGATACCAAAACCAGCCAGATACAAATGGTATAGCCAAAGAGATCTTATTACAAGTTCATACATACTATATGCGAAAAGACTTTTTCCCCAACCTATTATTAATTAACTAAATATTTTTATAGCTAAATATATGAGAGCTTGTTCAAGAAGAGATCCCGATTTGAATGCGTGTGCCTTAAAATCTGCACGTGCGGCAATTCAGCAGTTTTCTTTGGGTGATCCCAGCAAAGGCCTGCCACCACTAGATCCACTGTACGTAGCTCAGATGACAGCATTTGTGCCTAATGAGCGAGGTTTTAAGATTGTCTTCAAGGGGAATAATTTCACTGGTCTCTCTGAAATGTTTCTCGAGGATTTGAGGTAAGTTTAGGTTATTTCACTGCGTGCTCCTAAATGTGTTTTGACAGCAGATGTTTATATACCCACAGTTTCACATGTTTTTACTATGGAAAAAGAACACTAAGAATTATAATCGTCCAGTAAAATATTTAGGTAGCTGTGACTATATCCCAAATGCTATTTATTGTATACTAGATTTTGGTCACGGCTTTGCTCAAGTGCATGTTGAGCCACGGGAACCGTTCATTTTACGACGGCCTCTGTGGTTGAGCGGGCGAAGTCTTTACTGGCCCAACTTGCTGCAACGCAGAGGCTACTACGGGTTCGATTCCTGGCATGATAAATTTCAGAAACGAATTTTCTGCGTTATTGGTGGATAATGGTTGGGGTATCTGGGAGTGGCCCCATAGTAGCCTTTGTGTATTACCCATAACAGAAGCATAACTTGCTTAATTTGCGGATATAGAATATATGTGTTTGTCTGCTTATTATTTTTTTTCCAAGATAAAAGTAGTCTATGTATTCTTCCAGACTATATATAATATATATTTGTGCCAAAATGCATCCAAATCTGTTTAGCCGTTTTGGCGTGATTGAGCAACAAACACCTAGCCAAACTTTTGCATTTATAATAAATCGTTCCTTAAGACGTCCTGTGCCCGGACTGTGGACTCTTTCGCGCATACATCTCCAGCCCGGCCAAACCTTTGTTACCCACTTTTACTTTTAAATATTTTATTATTAAGTAGGATTTGCTCGTGACTTCGTCCACGTTTGATAGGTAACGTAGATTACAGTTATATTTCTAGTATTTAAAATCAAAAGGTATTTTCAACGGGGCAACGGATTTTTTACCATAAAAATAAATGAATTCTGAAGATTCCCGTAAAAACCCGGGGTAAGTAATGTTACTAAAGGCATACATATTTAAATCTACTAAAGATGTTTAATAAAGACAGAAATTGGGATATCAAGCAAGTTTTAATATCACTTGGTTTAGAAGTCAAGAAATTCCGGGGAATATAAAGTCTCGGATTATATTTCATTAGTATTAATCGGATCCGCATCGGGTAATTTTTAAGTATAATACGCACTTTAAAACGCTTCTGTGAAAATTCTCGCGGGATTACTGGAATATAAAGAATCGCATCACCTGAAAAAGGACTGAAGCTACCCTTCTAGTAAATCGTATTGAAATCAGCTAATATTATTAATTCCCGGGACACAAAGTTTCGCAGCATTTAAAAAAGAATGTAAACTATCGTTTTAGTAGAAACTGTGTCGGAATAATCTAATTTTTATGCACTCGAAAAACTTCAAACCGCTCCAGAGAAAATTCTCGCGGGATTCTCGGAATAAAACGTATTTTTATATTGCAAATTTATAGCAAATTTTAGAAAAAAATCGCGTTGGAACTCGATTTTTTTAAAATCTGGCTATTTTAAATCATTCCCATAAAAATTGCAGCAGGATTGCCGGAATAAAAAGTAGTGCAGATTTTTAGTCTAAGAATTAGCTGTCGATTAGCTAAAACCGCATTGAAATCGGCTCAGTAGTTTTTACACGAATCCCGAACAAACGGACAACAAATCTAAAAAAAATGCATCGTGTTCTCCATCGTTGATGTAGTCTATTCCAGTTTTTTTAAATAGCTTCAATGTTGTACAGACACGACATGTTTAAAATTTTATAATATCACTAGCTGTACCCGGCAGATGTTGTCCTGCCTTTAAAAAATAAAAATCTAGAATCCGATTGCAGCGCCATCTACCGGGACCAAATGTTAATCTAAACTATTCTCGAATCCACTTGAACAAACAAAAAATGTCATCAAAATCGGGCTCACCGCTTAGGAGGAGTTTAGCGGCGCCACCTACCGGGTCCAATCGTGAATCTAATATATAATTTGATTTGATCTGTTTAGTGTGTTCAAGTGGGTCCTGTAATGGTTTCATTACAGGACCCACTTGAACACACTCACAAAAAAATACACCTAAATTGTGGTACCCGATTGCAGCGCCATCTACCAGGTTAAAATTTGAATCTAAACCATCCCGGGACCCACTTGTATTATTATAGATTAATATAATAATATATAATAAATATAGACTATAGATAATACAAATTAAATTCAACATCAAAAACGATGCGTGAGGTCTATGTTTAAAAAATATAATAACTTAGCCTTATGGTCTTTATATATTTTTGAAACAGCGGTATTCGTCAAGAGTAACCCGAACTTATTTCCACAGCTCTCCGATGTAGTTGTTTAGAATAGACGGGATCGCCATAGAGTCTGTATTTGCTCTTCAAAAACGGCCATGATGCGCAAAAGTATCTACTATATGGCACCTATCATATTTAATAAACTACCGGAAATGTTACGAGTTCAGCCTATAAATTTTTTTAAAAAGTATCTTAAGAAAATTTTATTGAACAAAATTTATTATACTGTAAATGAATACGAAAATCTCAAAGATATGACTAATAATATTTTATAACTAGACATATAATTTTATTGCAATATTTTATAACATTCTTTTTATAATGTAATTTAGTTTTAACTAGGTTCTGCCCGCGACTTCGTCCGCGTGGAATAGTTAAAAAAACCCTCCCGATTTTAAAACATTCTTCATTGGTGCTCCGCTCCTATTGGTCTTAGCGTGATGATATATATATATAGCTTAATTATTTTTTAATGTATAAATTGTTTTGTCATAAAAAAAATAATTTCTAATATAATAAAGTACATATAACCGAATACAATGCAAGAACACTTATTCGTATTATATTCTACTCATAGTCCCTCAATACTATAAGTAGAATACTAATTGTTTTATTGTATGATACCGGCAATATCAATACTTAATTAGGTGCATAAATTGTATAATAAGCTGTTTAAGTAATTAAAGTTTTTTAACTATCCCACGGGAACTCTTTAATTTTTCGGGATCAAAAGTATCCTATATGTTGACCAGGGATATAAGCTACCACCACACAAAATTTCATTAAAATCGATCCAGTCGTTTCGGAGATTAGCCGGTACGAACAGACAGACAAACAAACAAACAGAAACAAAATTTTAAAAAAAATCTAAATAAGTTCTATTTCACTTCTTACATCCCCCTGACACGGTTTTTAGCATTTTTTTCATAGTACAGAAATTTGACCTCTACACTTTTATTACATGTACAATTTTATTATATGTATGTATATATTCTGACATGTATTCGGACACTGCACACCTAATAAGGCAAAATGTATTGAAACAACGCATATTGTAACATCTTGTGTACATACATTTTAGCAATAAATTATTGATTCATTATTTCATTCATTCAAATATAGATGCATGAATAATGTAACAGGTCATTCTTCCATGGGTTATTTAAAACACAAATAATATATATTACCATGCAAGTAAAACTTTAATCTGAAATCGGCGCCTTTATATTAAATTTATTCGGTTATTAATTGTACGCTGAAGAAAATTGAAAGTAATACCTATTCCAAAATTAAAAACTGTTAATCTTACTTCTATGAATTAATTAAATATGAGTTTGTTGTATAATGACTAGCTATATATTACAATGTAATTTATTTTAATAATATATATTTTTTTTTCCTTATTATACTAATTATGTTAATAATGCTAACAACATGTTCTATAGTTTTTTGCTTGACTGTGTAGTTGATCACATTTCATTGTTAATAATATTTTTTTTTATTGCAGGAGTTCAGCAGACAGGCAGACGGCCCACTTGATGGAAAGTGGTTACCGTCGCCTATGGACATTTGCAACACCAAAGGTGCTACAAATGCGCTGCTGCTCTCTTAAAGGAGACTGGAACCTGGTCACTGATGCCGGAACACGACATGAGGTTGTAATGGCGGCATACTCTAGACCAGGTGTGGTCGCCATCCAGTCGAGCAAATGCCCTCCCACCTGGCTGTGCGATGTTTAGTCGCCTCTTACGACAGGCCGCCCGGCCGCAGGAAATTATATTCTTTCTGCGTTCCTGCACGGATGAAAATTATTTAGCAATTAATTATTTAGCAACTAATTAACAATGTATTAATAATTATATTCGAAACTGGTATAAACAAGAATCCGTTTATTTATGGCCGGTTCCTATATCTTACTATGTATTCACTATGCCTTAAAATCGGTTGAATTTTGACATTAAATATATGGAGCTTATGTCAAATTTTAACTGATAGTAAGGCAAATGAACATTCGGTAAGATATACGCACCGACCAATAATGGTTTATTAGTTAATCACACGATAATAAAGTAGTTGACAATTAAATCAACTAAGATACTTGTTATGATCATAGGAAACGGCACGTCGTAGCCTCCTGGGTTTTATACGAGCTCGATAAAAATCTGTTGTTAAAATATTCTTTTGAATAAAATGTTGGTTGGAAATCTAGTGGTATTCTGTTATATTAAAACGTAAGAGGACTTACATTTTTTACTGGGTGATTGTCATTTTTAGTAAGAATAATTCCATGGTTTTAACATAATACTACTGTTACAAAACACGATTGTGTTGTATACTTTATTGTATATTTATTATGATAGGTACAATTAAATATCAGATACAAGGGTTCTAGAAATAAATTTATAGATAGGTTTCTATATATTTCTATTCATCTTGAATGACTTTGACTTTAGACGTATGCAAATGAACGGTCTGTAAGATATATGAACCGGGCATAAATGAACAAATGACAAAAATTGACAACGAAAATATAATAATAAAATTATTTACTTTCTTACCATATAGGTTCTTGGGGCACAAACGTATAGCTTATCCCACCTTCGCCAACCTCCAATAGGAGAGGTAGATTGAACTTTATCTTTGCGTCGTAAAGAATGACATGCGTGTGATAGTTTATATGAAAATATTTAGTAAATGAAGCTATGTAAATACATAACTTCATTTATTAAAAACTAGAGTTTAATATATTTTAATGTTGTGAAATGAAAACGAGTCAAATAACGCATTAATTATGGATTAACAAGTAATTAAAATGATTTCTATTATGATATTCTCGAAGTTGCATGATGTTATTTTAACGCCTGGTGTTTATTGTGGAAAGTTTTTGGGTTTATTCTAACGTATATCCTTCGCATTCTAATTAGTAATGATGCCGAAGATCGCGTAGAGGTGAAAACGTACGAAAGTGGAGCCCGGGTTTGAAAGCGGACGCTCTAAACGCAACCGGAGTGTGACCCTTATTAATTATCATACAATGTATAGGCTTAAAAATAACTGAACTTCAAAAGCAGCTTCGAAAAATAAATTCTTGTACTTAATTACGACAAAATTGTTCTATGACCGCTCTGTGAGTAAGCTGTAATGAACTATGCGGCCTAACGACTACGTCATGACTCACGCACAATTAGCTCGTGGCCCTTTTAATTACGAATAATATTATAAAAGCGCCTTAACTTAGGCCGTTGAAATAATTAGGCACAGGGAGATGATTCACTATAAACAAAAGGCGTAATTGAGTGAAAAATCTTCAGCGATCTTGCGGAATGGCGAGGAACGTTTGTTGAAAAAGGAATGAGGAAATTACTTTCGGAGTAGCTGTGACCAAACATTTTTCTCTGATTCAAATTGCCCTTTGTGTATTATACGATTGAATTTGATGACAAGTTATTTGTTTACCGTTTATGAATTTTTATTTGTTTATACCTAAAGGACCGAGTTAAGTATTGACGTTTTGGATTCTTATTTGTGCTATTATATAATTTTATTGGATTGTATCTTTGTTTTTCTTCTTCATGGCCTTGAAAATGGACAGGACTGACTACATTATATTAGACAACGAGGATGAGTATTACTATTCTTATCATATCATGGAAAATTACATTTACACGGAATACAGATTTGAAATTTACGCGAATAAAGCGCCGACGACAACTTTATTAATATTTAATATCTATCTCTATACTATAATAAATCTGTAAATAGTTCGAGTTTGTATATATCGTTTAAAAATGTGAAAAAACAGGAGGGCTAATTCGGGACCAGAAGATTCCGAAAATGTAATTTTTAGAATTTTTGTCCGTCAGTCTATCTGTTAGAGCATCACGTGAAAACTACTGAACAGATTGAAATCAAACTCGACACAGAACTGGCTTATATTCCGGGGCGTAACTTAGAATACTTTTTATCCCAATAAATGACGTTATTTCCACGGGATAGACAAAATAGCGAAAAAGATGGCGCTCCTGTCGCATCTTTTTTGGAAACTACTGAACATACCTATATATGAATGAAACTCGGCATCACGCTGGCTTATAAACCGAATCAACACTTAGGATACGTTTTATCCCGATAAAAGACGTCGTTTACTTCAAATAGACAGATTAGCAAAATATATGGCGCTGCAATCGCAATGTAGACAATCATCGCTGTAATTCAATAACAAATACGTTGTCAGGTTGCTCTGAGGTTGCTCAATGTCATTCATTACGTATTAGGTACTTCAAATCAGGTTAGGTTAGGTTAGGTTATCCTGTGACGCCCCATAAAAGCGCGAGAGAGGGGCGCAGGTTAGGTTTAGTGGGTAGTCTGGCGGACGGAATCTCGCGACTACTAGCCGCTGCTAGTCATGCGTGGAGATTCCGACCGCTGGGAGTCTTACACACCCTCGGTCAACCCCTGGGCCCGAGGCAGTGTCACAAGAAAAGACATTCCCCCAGCGTTATCAAAAAAAGGCAACCCCCTCTCTTCCGGGAAAAAGAGGTTTTTCGAGGGCGCTAGTGTCACAAGAAAAGACATTCCCCATGAGTTATCAAAAAAAAAAGGCGACTTTTCTTTATTTTGCTGTGCAGTTGTCTACAATATATTGACTTAATTTCTTTGTAATTGTATTGAATTCAACAATATAATAACTAAACTAATAAAATAAAATAAACAATAACTTAAATACTGAAGGTTTATATATATAAAACACTTAATTACATGTTTATCTGGGTAACATAGAGTTACTATCTAGTCTACTACTCCAGTAGTTACATTAATGTTACTTCCACTGACTTTGTGTTTATTTTTTGCACTGTCTTAGGTATCAACCGATTGTTGAGTTAAATTTCATATATGTACATTCGATAGACATACATAATATAGCTACAAGCTGTGTTTACTTAGTGCTCTGGGGTTTTAAAGGATTCCGACTGGAAGCCATGCGCCACTTAGACAATTTCTAAACTAATGTGCATATTGTTACAATCATCACGTACTTGTACTGGCGGTGCAAAAAATCATTACGATAAAAGCTGCATATTGAGATAACCGGTGTTTTTAGTCCGCTAATCCACCTTGGACAGTGGTGGTAAGGTGGACCTTAGTTATCCCCATCCATGGAAAGTGTGGGGGGGAGGGGCCAGCCTATCAGTGGGACGTGTATGCGCGTAGGTTATTTAGATATTATATGACATTGTTTATTATAAGTGGAAGACAATAATATCTATTTCTTCATTGAAGTATTTTTAGTTCTATTTCAGATTTGACTTAGAAAAGAAAATTATTACAGCAAAAGCCTTAGTTACATTAAATGTTAAAAATACGTACGAATTAAGCGGAAGAATATTAATACTGCCGTTAAGGTCAAGTGGCGATTCCTCTATGAGTCTGAGTAAGTAAAAAAATCCAAAGTATTTTAAACATATATTTATAAAGATTTATAGATATAAAAAAACTTTCGCTAATTCAAAGGTACCTTACTTTACGGTACTTTTATATAATTATGTTTGATACCTGCGCACGTTTTTCTAATAAATTTAAAATGTCAAAGATGTAAAATATGACAATGTTTCATGACTTTTTGCTAAATATTCAAATAAAAGAAGCAATGAAGGACTAACATGTGATCTGAAAATCTCACTTACTTTTAAAGCTTTTTGTAAGAAATTTATTCTTGGTATTTGTTTTTTTTTAGGATTTTGAAGGGCTTATCACCTCATAAAGATAACATATCGTTGAAATTGTTTCTATCTTCATAAGAGGTTTGGAAGGGCTTATAAAACTTTTTAAGAATTTCTAAGTGCATGATCGACTTTGGTATAATTAGAATGTTATTATCTCTACGTCATGGTCAATGGCTTGGAACACTTAAATAAAATATTAAATTCAGAGACAGACGGATTTCTAGATATTATGATTTCAGTAAGGTTCTAATTTGATCAAAATGACTACGGAGTCATAAAAAATTAAATACACTTAAATGAACAACCTTTCTTAACTAACATTCCATTCTAAAGAGCATCTGAAAATCCAATTTCAAAGTATTTGGATTCACTGAATCAACAAATTGGTTTTTGAAGGGCACAATTTGCATAACAAATAATGTCAAAAGATCGCAGTGCTTAGAGAATCGATACGGTTTGCAACACGTAGTCAAGTAAAATCGTATAACAATTGCTTCTAGTTGACGAATAATATTTATAACGAATGAAAATAGAAAACTGTGTTAATATTTCTGAAAGACGTTTTTATATCACATAAAAATGTAATAATTACTTACGGTCTTATTTATATTGAGTTAGAGTAAGTTTGTGGTATTCTTTAAGAGCCGTAAAGAAGCCTTCAAGTTTACACTAACTCAATATGAATATGACCGATAGTGTTTATAATTCTTATAAGAACATTATAATGTAAACTGAGTTTAGATTACGTCTTACGTTTGTAGCCAATGTTTATAAATATTCATATTTTTTAAATAACCTTCTAGCAATTAGGTGCCGCGCTAGTAGCCGGACTACTTCAGACTAATTGTAGGTATTTGACTGACTTCAAACAACATTGTTTTTCTGGAAACTCGAAACTTTACACTTCAGCAAATATTCAAGGATTTTTGCACAAATACATTTCTTGCACAGAAAACATACGAACAATGAATTTATTATTAACTAATATCGTACGTTTTAAAGGTTCCCATACATTCTGGTAAAAGAGCCATTCGGATGTAGAGTCATTCTTTTATATAAACGTCTCCATGACAAATGAGCATTTCGGACATTTTTGTCTTTCTTATTTTTTTAATCTTTTACAAAAGAACTTACTCTCTAGTAGGTACAATTTTCTATTATCTTAGAATATTTTATGTTCTTACTTCTTGTTCCTCATTCTTATGTTCTTATTATTACTAAGTCTTTCATACTAATTATTTTACTATACTTACATACATACCACCTATTTAAATAATTATATCTATTTACTATCGTATATTATTGTAGTCTTTCAAATGTATCTCTGTGCGTCACAACTAACTATAAATGTTCTTGACTCAGGAACTACGTATGATACGAAGTTCACACATTGCCACTGTTTCAAAAATAAATCTAAACAGTAAAACATCACTTTCCATGTTATCACCAAAAACATTTCCAATTCCATCTGTTGACCACAAGTAGAATAATTAGCAGTCAATTCTTGCTAAACAATACAGAAAGCTTGAGATTTCTCATTGTGATGGTTGTACCATAAAGTATAATGTAAATATCAAATCTCTATTCACCTTAGAAGTCAATCAAATGCCTCGGATCGGAAGCTGTATTCGAGGCATCAGGCATTAAAAAATTAAGCATCTCAAAAAAAAAGAACATAAGAAAATAACTGTTACTGAGACTTGTATATAAGACCATACAATTTATTGTTCATTGAGTACTCATATCATGTCTAAATGCCTAAAAAAAATTATTCATTTCTTTCACCTTCTCCCAATTATTTGGCGTAGGCAAAACTCCATCCTTCCACACTTCTCTATCTCTATCTGATATACGTCCTCTGTTACAACACAAATCATCATATTGTTACGACCTGACGCCGACAAAAGACAAATTCATACCTGGATACCCATAGACATTTTATTACCTTTTCGGCATTCGGACTTCTTTTGTTTACTTTGTGTTTAAAATTTGTAATTAGAAAACAGCTCATTGTGTATTGTAATCTTTTATGGCAGTCATTAGCCAGGTGTGATTCTAGGAAATTCAGTCCACGCGGTTGAGCAGACATATTGTATTTGCACAGTATAAAGCAATGCCCCAATAGAGGGATGAGTCAGTTTAGCGATAACCACGAGCGAAGCAAGACTTGCGTACATTCGGTAAACTATTTAGTGACGGACTTTGCGCGTGTTATTGAATCGTGCTTTACGTTTGGACTGGTTGTGTTCAGTTTTATTTATACCTGTGTTATACGTGTTTGTATAGTTCTAATAAGTTCTATAGTAATTGCAACTGCATTTTAATTCGAGTGCTGCAACTCGTAACAATATTATCCTTCACACAATACACCCATCTCTTTTTTGGCCTACCTTTACATTTGTACCCTAAATCTTGTAGCTTAACATTTTTTTTGTCACGTAACTTTTATCCCTTATCATTACAGGCCCACTTTAATATTCTTCTCAATTTTCCAGTCACGGGTGTAACTTTCAAAGAGATGTGTAATCTTTTTTCACCTTATCTATTCTTGTAACAACACACATTTATTTCAACATTTTCATCTCATTTGAATGGAGACATTTGTGGTCTATCAGTTTAGTGGCCCAATATTGGGACCCGTATAACATGACTGGTTGTATGACAAATTTATATATCTAACCTTTTAGTTTCAATGGTATTAGTTTGTCTCATGTCACACTCCTGTCTGCACTTTAACCATGCTATAATTAATTAATTTTATACTTCTACTTACATCCTTCTCTATATCACAATTACTCTGCAGTAGAAAGCCGAGGTACCTGAATTCTGGGTTACAGAGTGATACGGTTGATTGTAATTTAAAAAGCACAGCACTAGAGGTTCCGCCGAAATCGCAAAACAGGTATTCACTTTTATTTTTACTGATTTTGAACCCAACGTCCTCTAGCGCTTATTTGTTTTGAAGTGCCACCCCGTCTTCTTCTACCAGAACAATATCACCGGCGAAGACATCCCCCACAGTCATCGCATTCATGACGAGGAGAAATAAGTGATGTCTTAAGGCGGATTCCTGGTGCAAAACTAGCTTCACAGAGAACTTGCTCGTGGTTCCTACTGCAGAGCGGATTCGTGTACTAGCATTATCATACAAACTTTCTATCAATCTTCCGTATTTCTCTAGCACACCTTTTGCTAACAAGAAAATTAACTAATGGTCGGTTCCTATATCTTAATACTCATTCACTTGCCCTACCAACGATTGAATTTTGACACTACTTGTATGGAGCTTAAGTTAAATTTTCACCGATAGTAAGGCAACTGAACGGTCGGTAAGATATAGGAACCGGGCGTTACTAAATTAAATTAACATTTTCAAGGTTATACGGTAATACGATGTGTAATTATATAACATGTAATGTGAACATAATTTTAAATTTTAATTAATTTGGTTTTTCTAACTTTATAAATATTTATAAACTCTACAAAACAATGGTTTTCATAATCTGATAATTTCAAAGGAATGATTAAATTTATATTCAATTAAATTATTCCTTTGAAAATACCAGTTAAAGGTATAATCAGCAGAATTAATACATTTTAACAAGCACTCCTGTTGGATGGGTAAAAAGTTTAGTGAGAGCAGTGATATATTGCATTATCAATATTTTACAGGTGTTCAGATATTAAAACTTATACTTCAGTTGTTATGAATGTTTTGGCCTATTTTTTTGTTTTATTTGATCCTTAATTACAGAAAATACATTGCTTCACATCCGATATTGGTACGAGCATATGAAAGGGGATGATGGGCAAATTTATTGGAAAATTTATGACCAAGACCTCACGTACGAAGTTGAGAAAGCTACGTTTAGGTTAGAAAATTTACTCAACGACAAGTCTTTAGGTAAGATTTTTGATATTCATTTTGTTATTGTTTCATAATACACATATTTAAAACCAGTTCCTCGCGTGGGACTGGAACTTTATTTGTATTTACCCCATCTGAACCCTGCAAGATATCGAAATGGAATGTTACACGAATATTATAAACGAAATTTTTGTTTTACGTCCCTTTTCATATTGAGTTAGAGTAAGTTTGGACGCTTCTTTAAAAACCATAAAAAAGGGTTTAAACTTACTCCAACTCGATATGAATAAGACCGTTAGTCTTAATTTTTTTTTATTGGAATCCGTTAAACCATTCTGAAGCCTACCCAAAACAAACTTCCAACTGGCAAAAAAATCTATAACTAGTCATTTATGTTAAAAATTGATAGATCATCTGAAACATGACTAGGAATCTAATCAACTGTACTTTTAATTAATTAAAATAAGACATTAAGAACGAAAATACTTCAAATATGTGATGAAAGCGAAGCAAAAAAATACAAATAGTAAATTGTTACACGAGAAATGAAAGAAACCCATATAAGCACGAGATGGTTTGTGGCACGAGCATAGCGCAGGCGCTAATAGTTCGAGTGCCTAAATAGGTCTTTCACCCGAGGTGAACACTCGCTTTTCATTTCGAAAATGAAGATAGTAAATAAAAACCTGATTAAATAAACAAACAACTACTCACACAGTATATTAATATTAGGAGACAAATACTTCTCAAATGAAATCAGGCGTTAAATGCATATCTAAATTTGCTGATCTCATTTAATACGTCACATGTGAAACGTCAAGTAAATTTGTTTTTCTGTGGCATTCTATCAGCTTATATTGTTTTTCACTGATGATAGTAAATATTTAAATTAATTAATAATTTTGTGAAAAGTAATTTATAAGTATACTAGCTGTACCCGGCAGACGTTGTACTGCCTTTAAAAAATCTGTCTAGAACCCGATTACAGCGTCATCTACCGCGACCAAATGTTAATCTAAACTCGAATCAACTTGAACAAACAGAGTAGAAAATTATTAAAGTACTTATATCGCTATTAAAAAATAGGGGTTGTTGATAGAAGGGTGAAAATTTAGTGTTGTGTGTATTTTTTAATGCAACATTATAAAAAAATAAATTTATGTCCAAAAATTAAAAAAGTTAGGGGTGGACAATCCTTATCACTTAGGGGTATGAAAAATAGATAGTAGCCGATTCTCAGACTTACTGAATATGCATATAAAATTTCATAAAAATCGGTCAAGCCGTTTCGGAGGAGTATGGTAACTAACACTGTGACACGAGAATTTTATATATTAGATAATGATGTTACAAAATTGTTGATGTTTTTTATTACAATTTATACCGCGATTTAACAGAGGCTGTAAATAAAAGTTGGGATATGAGTTGCATGTATTATTTATGGTTGCATAGTTTTTAATTTTTTTGACAGCAGGTGTATAATCGTTTGCAAGGGACAAAAAGTACTGTTTTCATCCCTGTGATTAAGCAACTTCAAGCACACTTTCAGAATATGATAAATAAAAAATAAATTTAAGCCATCGGTTATATCTACCTATGTATGGCGGCCACTCCTAATCTCCATTTTTTTACCATTTAGAATTCCATCTTTTGGCATATAAAGTACACTAAAAAAAGAGTGTGACATGCAAAGACAGACAGATAATACGAAAACATAAGGATTCCGTTTTTGACCAAATGGCTACGAAATCGTAAAATATGTTAAAAATGAGAACACATTAAAAAGAAAAAGATGATGACTTGCGGTACCGGTTATGGCCGATTCCTATATCTTACTATTCATTCAATTGCCATCAATTGAATTTTGGCATTACTCGTATGAAGCTTATGTCAAATTTTAATCAATATTAATGCAAATGAACGGTTGATAAGCTATAGGAATGGGCCATTAGTCGTGAAGGATTTAGTAGCTGTTTGGAGTTTCGCTTTTCGTGGGCGATTGTTATTTCTATGGAAAGAAAAGAAACAAACAAAGAAAAAACATTTATTTGGTTTTTAACGCTCATGAACATAGTTGCATTACCTCAGAAGTCGAAATTCTTATTTTTACATCATCAATGAGTTGTCTATTGGCTGTTATTAATATAGCTCATTTTATTGTTTCATAATACAAAGAAATTCATGTTCGCTTCATTAGAAACTGCCATATGCCATATATACAAATTTATTTCCAGTAATGTTCTTTTACAATTTGCAGTTATTAAGGGATGTTTAATATATAAATCGGCTAGAATAAAAATGCCCTCGGAATGCATAATATGACTACCGGTTGTCACTATATTATAATTTTACAACTTATGTTTGTTTTGAAGGTCACGCTACAATACGAACTAAGGGTGTAAACATTTAAATGTCTCTGTGTCGGCCGATCAGTTTGTCTCAAACTGGCCCTATACCAATTTAAGACAAACCGATAGACCGACATAAAATCTACAATTCAACGCCTGCCATAACTACTATCTAACGGGTACACGAAATTGCTATTTTTACAAGTCCCGCGTGAATGAAGCTACTATACATAATGCATAATAATATCATAATAATAACAGCCCCTACATGTTCCACTGTTGGGCTTGGAACTCCCATTATAGGGGAACGGACTGTATACCCGCCACGCTTATTCAAGGCGGCTTGGCAGGTTTGACATATCGGTTATCTCGATGCAGTGGCGTAACTAGCATGGGTGGCACCCGGGGCGGATATTGTAGGTGACACCCCTAAACTCAATAAACTGTTAAAATAAAACAGAAAAGTAATAATAATTTACGTTCTATTAAAATACGAGTATTACAAACAATTTTTATATATTATGTGAAAGAAGTTTAGTTAATAAAAAATAAAAATTTCTTCGCACTAACTTTAACACTTACAAACTCCGAAACACGTCATCGAAATTTATATTTTGTATTGTTTCATGTTCTATCGTTAAAATACCCAGATTTTAATCTGGTTTCAGTCATTGTAAACCGCAAGTAATTTTTAATTAATTTCAATTTGCTGAAACTCCTCTCACACGAAGCAACTGATGCACATATTGATAGAAATAACTTTAGTGCGACTTTTTATAGGTCGCAATGTAACTGATGTTCACGGTCGGGTGTCACCCCTAAGCGGGTGAAACCCTAGCTACGCCACTGTCTCGATGTGCAGATTGCATCACGATTTTTCCTTCACCGGTGTTAGCACGTGGTAATTGTAACAATATTCACATTAGGTCAGAAAACCCTAGGATCGAACCCGCGCCTTTTGAGTTTGGGACGCGTGCGCTAACCATTACGCTATCACGACTTATATAATGCATAATATGTCTAAAATCATACACAACTCAATAAACAATATTTATTCCAGGTGAGCAAATTAACAGGCTAATGAATAAAATGTCGCAAGAGATTGTTAATGATGTTGGACCCTACATTTGCAAATCCTTAAGTACGGCTGTGGCTGACAACATCGGCATTTTCCTTGCCCAAGTTCCATATGACGTTCTTATGCCTCAATAATTTTATAACAATAGACATTCATGTACTTAGAAGAAACCTATGAATGATAATCTATAATATTATAAAATTGTACACATGCCGTGTATATTTGTGTACATTAAAGGTATTTAAAAAAAATACTGGAATAGACTGTAATATAAAAGACGGAGAACAGCATACAATTTTTTTTAGATTTCTTGTCTGTTTGGTCGGGATTCACGTAAAAACTACTGGGCCGATTTCAATACGGTTTTGGCTGATCGACAGCTAATTCTTAGACTTAAACTTTGCGTTACTTTTCACCCTGGGAATCCCGCGGAAATTTTTCTGAGAATGATTTAAAATGGCCATATTTAAAAAAAAATCAAATATCAATGTAATTTTTTTACTGGTCGAGAGCAACTGTTAATGTAATAAAATGTGTGATATTTCTTTTATCCTGGGAATCCCACGGCACTTTTCCCAGGAGCAGTTTGAAGTTGTTCGGATGCATAAAAATTTGCTTATTCCGACAGTTTCCACTCAGACGATATCTTATACATTCTTTTTTAAATGCTGCAATACTTTGTGTCCTAGGAATCTCGCGTGAATTTCAACTCAAGCGTGGATGAAGTCACGGGCATATCCTAGTATAATGATAAACCCAAAGAGAAATGGCAAAAAAAGTCATTTTATAATTTGTTACTTTCTATTTTCGAGTACATGTTAAATAATGTTTACAAAGTGTAAAATCAAATCGAAGTGTAATAAAAAAAAAACTGTAAAAACCTACTTCTACCAGATAGCGATATGTTATAAACAAAAAACGTTATTTTAAATTCTAAACAGAGAGAAAACAGTAACAGATAATATGTTGATAATATTAAGTAAGTAGAGCTCGGTGTATAAAATATTACTTTTAATCACAGTGCGCTAAATATTGCGTTAATTGCTGTAATGTAAGTAAGTACTACTCAAAGTGTTTCCATATAAGTGACAGAAGCCTGTGCAATACATGTATGTAAAACCGTCCATTGTGCAGCCATATGTTGTTAAATGCAGTCATAAAATATCTTATAAGGTCTACTTCGTTCTACTACGTTCCATTAGGGATTCACAACGACCACGTTCACGACCGCGATTTTTCCCGTTCCACTTGCTTGCAGGCGTTACAATTGTAAACCCAAGTGGAACGGCTATTCGACCCACCTCTTGACATGGGTCGTTGTGAGCGTCATGATCGAAAATGATGACGTCATTAGTGACGTTTTCGCCACGACCACAACGACCGCGGTCGCCTTGTGGAACGGCTAACTGAACGTTTTGGGCGTTATGAGCTACTAATGGAACGCCTTGTTAGAGTCTTTCAATGAAATTATTGTAATTTAATAGCAAAAAAAAGATTCCCTTGAATTTTGTTTGACTATTTGTGTACATTTGAATGTTATTATAAAAACGACTTATTTGAATATAATAGTTACAATAATTACTGTGAGATTTTAGTACGTGTATTTTATTTATAGTTTTAAATGTTCTGTGAATTAATTCTCAAATTATTATTGTTTAAATTGTATTGTTAGTACAGTAAGATAACTTGTATAGATACATACTTGACGCAATTAATTATTTTTCTTGATATGCTTTACCTATTATTCAATGTTAAATATGTATCAACTCAAACTGAAATTGAGACTGCATTCAGTTCTATATAATTAAATTAAGAGGTACATTATTTTATTGCTTAAATCATGTTTAAAGGTAGGCAGCTCCCAGATATAAAGTGGTCGCCGTCGCCTATGGACGTGTGCAACACCTAAGGTGTTAACAACACAGTGCCGGCCCCGAAGAAAGTTTATGACGCCGTCCTTGAATTACTCAAAATTCATATAACGCAAACCAGAAACCTTAGTAGCAGTTCCTTTTAAATAATTACTGTAGCCGGAATTAAAGTTCTAGATGACCGTTGTGTCGAGGAAATGAGGGTGAACATTACGCCGATGGCGAGCAGTGAAGTTGTGGAAGTGAGACGTTGGCATCACATCTAATAGTTCCTTTTTATTATATAATATTGTTACGAGTTGCAGGACTCGAATTAAAATGCCGTTGGAATTACTAAAGAATTTATTAGAACTATACAAACGCGTATAACACATGTACAAATATAACTGAACACAACCAGTCCAAACGTAAAGCACGATTCAATAACACGCGCAAAGTCCGTCACTAAATAGTTTACCGAATGTACGCAAGTCTTGCTTCGCTCATGGTTATCGCTAAACTGACTCAACCCTCCATTGGAGCATTGCTTTATACTGTGCAAACACAATATGCCTGCTCGACCACGTGGACTTAATTTCCTAGAATCACACCTGGCTAATGACTGCCATAAAATATTACAATACACAATGAGCTGTTTTCTAATTACAAATTTTAAACATAAAGTAAACAAAAGAAGCCCAAATGTGGAAAGGTAATAAAGTGCACTTTTATGGTATGCAGGTGTGAATCTACTTCTGTCAGCGTGTAACAATATAATATCGCAGACCAAATAAATATTGCCACACAGCGTGCCAATGCAGGTAGCCTTCTGGACACGCTCCCCGTTGGCAATAATCTGCTACATAGTGTATTTTAGTTTCAATGTCTTTTTTTATCTGAATACGTAGTTCCTCTTAAAACTTCTTGTCTAATCCTAGAATAAATAAAACTCAAGCCAAATAAGATATGAAGTAGTATATTTTTCTTTAGGAAACTGAAAGGGTAAGAAGGGGGTTCTTACCAACATAAGTCCGTTTCCCTGATTAGTCTTAGAATAGGTACAGCACTCCCCTGAGAATCCCTGTAGTATGCTAGATGGAACGGCAGGTCTCCTCTTCGCAACTTCTAGAGGACTTATGGGAGGAGTTTAGCCCCAACCAAATTCCCAGTATGGGAATAACACGCACTTATTTTAAACACGAATTTACCATTTAGAAAATATTTTAGCAGTTACGCTACATACGTCTGACACCACTTAAGCAACCCAGATAATTTTGCGTCCTCTGCTGTCATTAAGTCTCGTATGTTCCGTACATCGTTAAGACTTCATTTTAACTGTATATAATTACTGTATGACAGACACTATGGTGTGTTCGTTTATGGGCGGTTATTTTTTTAAATTGTTTTTATATTATTATTAATCAAAATGTATATATATATATATATATATATATATATATATATATATATATATATATATATATATATATATATATATATATATATATATTATTATATTTTAAATTGAAATTGTTTAAGATTATTAAGCAACTATGGGTATAGTTGTTACATTGTAGAGATAGTAGAATAGGTAAAAAACGAAACGTCTCTCCGTTAACGATAAAGTATTGCAAGGAAACCTGTACATTATTACATTTACCGATGTTTGTAACCCGCCAATTTGCCTTGAAGAAACATGGTGGTCATACCGTCTATAATGAATGAATTATTATTATTTATATAATATAAAACGTAATTTAGAAAATTAATGATTACAGAAATCAATTTGTTTTAATGTCTCACGTTTCCCTGCTCTGTGCCCTTAATTAAAATCCTGTGGGTCAGAAATTAAATCTCTTAATTTCACTAATTGGTGACTCAATATTATCGGATTACCTGACAAAAGGTCATTTGCAAGTTAAAAACTGGAAAACCCTAATAACAACCCTACTTAACCTTTATTAATTTTATAAGTGTAGCAAATTATGGGCATTATTTATTTTGTGTCTATGCCATATTTGGATTACATAGCTTAGTTTATTGGGCCCAAGATAGGTACTAACTTAAAACATCACTTGGGTAAACTTCAGAAAATGCTCGTGAAAATTGGGTCTAGCATGAAAGTTATCATCCCACAGTGCTTGAAAACGAAAGTCTGAGTTGTGAATCTTATTCAACCTGGCGTAAGATGCCGAGATGTGGTCACTGACAGCGGGTTTAGTCCACACAGGTTACTTACCGGGGAATCGGGCGAGTTATGTTGAGTGCTTCTCTTAAGAATTAAATAGAAAGAAAGAAAGAAAACTTTATTCGAAGAAATAGCGACGTAATTACATTCGTTATACATTATTATACACAGAGCATATTTTGAGAATTTGTACGCCGCATTTTCAACGAACAAGGTTTGCACTCAGCATATTGCTGTGCCGGAATTATTCCGACACAACGCTGATTTTCAGTGCAAACCTTCCTTTAAGCGTAAAAACCAAAACGACGCGTAAATCAGGCAATGATATTCGTAAGATAACTTAGGTAGGTTACTGATATAGCTCGTAAAACAGTAAATCAAAATGGCAGTGAGCCGGTGACATCTGTCGCAGAATCGATGAGAGATGGAGCACAGGAGAGGAGAAAATGACCATAAGTGAAAGTCACAGAAATATTATGTTGTACTGGTTATACCCGCATCCGCGGCAGTCTTCATGTCCGTGATATAACGGGCAAACAGAAAGAGAGTCGCTTACGCTGGTACGGCCACGTTTTGCGGGAACCGGCTAGTAGTGTGTGGGGAACGAATGTCTAGTCATGGCGCCTCCGCCAGGTCTGGGTCGAAGGGTTAAGTGCAAGAAATTCGGGATTGATGTTGTGAAGGACAGAACATAGATAGCAATGGTCTCAATACAAGGAATGCCAAAGTCAGCGCGAAGTGAAGAAGAACTAAGAAAGCGAACGTGGACGTCGAAGCCAACGCTTAGAATGCAATCAGGATTGAATGCTCCCATGGTGATCAGTTATACCAGCAAAACTTTGTGTTTGTTGACTTTAAATTATGTAACTATAATCGTCATGATCGTGGCTAATAAATGTATACAATGTAGTAAAGTTGGTCAATTACATGCAAGTATATAATGCCGGTATTTATAATTTCTTCATAACAACCAACGCATTAATATTATTTGCGTCATAACAACACGAACGTTTCGTTGGCACTACTATGCCAAAGAACGTTCGTGTTGCCAAGACAACATATTTGTAAGTGAATTGCGAGATGGCTCAGAATAAAACGCATTTTTTTTTGGCTACATTTTTCTATCCCATGCAAACGATTTCATTGGGTAACTGGTTTGATGGCAAATACTCTAAGTACTCGTATATCGTTTAACACTCGATACAGAAATTGATCCCAATACATTTTGTTAAAAATCACCCTTCCCATAGTTTTCCGTTTAACATGCCTTTATATAAATCGATCCTTACAAACTACACTATAATTTGGTGAACAAATATAGTATTTGGTTTATTTTCTCAAAATCAGTCGATTCGGTTGACCGAGGTAATTGATGTTTCAAAAATCTAATAACACCGCTTTAGTTTCCATTAAAATCAGTCCCGAAACTCCATCGACAATATTTCGCTATATCTTATAGTTTCGAATTCGACCACAGAGCCCACATGAAAAATTCGCTCTGTGTTATATAAAATCACCTACTAAACCTAAACATATTTAAATTATAAAATATTAATTAATTAATTCAATTTATATTTTTTTAAGTGAAAATTCCTTAGAATTGTTGTGATTTGAAACTCGATGAAACGAAAAACCGACACTAAAAAGAGCTAAACATAGACTTAATACAAAAATTGGTTAATCCAATCATTTCATTTAATTTATATTATAATTTACATTTAAAAAGTGTACTTCAGTATATAAAACAGAAGTTACTAGGTATAATTTAATGCGATCCACGAGAACGCTGCCGACAAACTGCGCTGCAGTTTGGCAATGTACTTGTTTGTATGATCTTGTAACTTCCTTTTATAGGAAAAAAAAAAAAAATATATATATATATCTATATATATATATATATATATATATATATATATATATATATATATATATATATATATATATATATCTATATATATCTATATCTATGGGACTACGCCTGCGAGAGAATGAAATACGAGTTTTACATTGTCTAGTATAGATTAGAGAGTCAGTAAGACCAATTAATAAACATAGGTCCAATTTGGACTGAAATAAAAGAAATAACATTTTTTAGATTAAAACAGTGAAATATTGAAAGTGATATTTAATAAGTTAATTTTTAATTATAATATGTTGACAGGTGTAGGCTAAAGGAAATATATTTATATTAATAAAAGTTAAAGAAGAATTATCTGTTATATAGTCTCTGAAGTTTCACTTCTACTGCGTGTGAACTGCACACACACACAATTTTCTTGTTTATTACCCTAATTTATTTTTTGTATGCAAAAACTTTAATACAAAAATACGTTTAAATTACGCACTTTGATTTTTTAAGCTTTTAACTGGTCGATTTAATTTGTTTCGATTTTTGATCGACTTTTAATTAAATAAATGTGCGTGGTCGAGATTCAGTTTACTAAAAAAGCGTATTAAAAAAAGGGCCATGGCTCGAAAAAAATCTAATGGATCAGTAAAAACAAATCTACCAGTACAGGTTATATACCGGCACACGAGATTTAATTTATTATATTTTTATGTTATATGAGTCGTATGAAGAACTTTTTCAAAGACTTATTTGTTCCAATATTTTATTAAATTTTGAGGTTTCCGTAGTTATTTTGGTCAAATTCGTTATTTCTGTCCGTCTGTCTTTTGTATATTATAGTGATTTGTCTCAAGATAACTACTAGTAAGGTGTATCTACATGAAATTTAGTAAGAGTATCTATACATTGCTATAGAATGCCGCAGTGAAATAAAGATAACGACTGGCCATTATGTATAGCAACCTATTAACTTTTAGACGTGATTGATATATTCTTTGATAAGTGGGAAAATAACTTCTGCCGAGATTGAAATGGCGATCTGCAGTTCTACGTCAAGGATACAGTGTAATGTTTTTAATATATAAATCGGTAAGTAAAAGTAATACATTGTTTATTTCAAAAGCTAAGCATGTTAAACTTGTGTCATGAGTTCTCATACAACAAACAACTCTGAGGAAACCGATCCCTCCCAAATACCCAGACTAGAGATTACAATGCCGCGAATCAACCCGGGACCTCTAGCTTTCAATGAATTAGACGAGCTAAAACTCAAATTACTAGATCTTTCAGTCTCTGATATTAAATTGGGTATTTGACAGTTGAATCAACTGACGCTTTTTATCATCACTTCCATAGCCTCCTTGATTTTATATGAGAATACTGGCTTATGAAGTCACAATTTCAACTAGTCAAATAGCTTAATAATCATTGTTTAAATTATAATTCACACCATTTCTATAATGAACTTTTGAAAGTAAAATGATAACACGATATTTTGACGCCTGCTCTTTTATATAAATACTATTTTAGAGTTTATTGTAAGATGTCTCAAATAATGTGTGTGATGCAAATTATCTGTTTAAATTTTCTAAAATATTCTTGAAAATCTAACTAATATATACTAATATAATATTGTTTAGAAACTGGATATTGCACGAGTGAAATTGCAGGGAAAATGCTAATTAATTTTTTGTTGTTGTATGATTTTCATACAACATAAAAATTAATTAGCATTAATTAGCAAACTGTAACATTATAATTATCAATTTATACCATGAAACAAAATCTAGCATTACATAAACTGTATTCTTCCAAATTGCTTTAAATATTCAAGTTGATTACATTAAGATATTGATCAAAACGTGAGTAACATTCGCGTGTCGGATCTAATTTGCACAGACCACCAAAAGCAACTGTTCTTAGTATTTTGTTTCTTATATATACTACAAGACAAGATATTTAATCATTCTAAAAGTGCGTCTGCATTTGATCATTGTTTTAAATCTAAATTGCTTAATCACAAACATTACAAGCAATATTGCTATCTTTCTGAGATGTATGATGGGATGCGTAGGTACTGTATTTTTACCAACCTACAAAAAAGATATATCATACCAGAATGTCATCACTGGTGATTATTATTATTATAATTAGTATTATTAGTGATTGGGGTGTATTTACCAAATCTGTACTGGCTAGTGTAAAAACTCCCTAATTGTGTACACTTATATTAAAATTTATAATTCTTACACGATATATAGCTTTGTTATATTTTTTTTAATATATTATATTTATGGAACGGTAGCCTATTAAAGAACTTAATTTTCATTCTTAATATTCTTTTTCTGTGTCAGATTGATTCTAGTTTTGGGGTACTCAGTACATTTCCACGCCAAAATATTCATTATTTTCAATATTAATTTTAACAAAACCAACTAGTTAAAGGATGCGGTTTTCATGTGGACGAACTCAAATTTTAATGAAATCAAGAATTGTTAGTATCGGGACACACTCGTGCATTATTACTTGTTTATAACCCCACAAGCTCTGACGTAGTTTGTTAGCTGTCTAACATACTTTGATGACGGTGTATGTAAGACTGACTTTACGCACATATAGTTACGACATTATAGCAGGGTGCGGTTGAGCGACTACCTGTAATATCCAGACACCTCAGATGCTTCTTCATATCTTTAAATATAAGCCATAATAAGAATAAATGGTTTAATAAGAAAGTTTGCCTATAGAAAAGCTATATTTTTTTTATTAAAAAAGTTTACTTGTAATGAACAAGAGTTTTCTTTTAATTTTCGTCTGCGTTTTTTTAGCTGTTTGTCACATGTATGAAATAAAGTAAAGAAATGGCGCCATAGAAATCATGCCTAAATCTTCTACACTATGATCATAGTTTATTGTTTATGTCGTTTAGCAACAGATTCCTAAAAGATGTAAGATCGAAAAGTCATATAACTTAAACTACCGGATAGTTTTTTAAGTTTTACCAACTACAATATTTTTCAAAAATATCCCCTCTGGGTTGCCTGGAAGAGATCCCTATAAGCGATAAGGTCGTCCATTGTTCTAATGCAAATGTATCCATATCAATTGTCTAGATTTAAGTTTATGTTGAACAATAAAGAGTTTTGATTCATTCATTCATTCAAATTCAAAACTTAGAAGTCAGAGCTCTCCCCTGGAGTGGGGTCATTTTTTAGACTTAATTTTTAGTTACTTTGCGACTCATTGTTGCACTTACTAAAAAAATCCACCATGTTCCAATCCCAAATCCTATCCCTTCTATCCCATTCCTCCTGTAATCCTTCTATCTCATCTCTCTATCCCATCCTCTTTATCCCATCCTAAAGGCTGGGAATACGTTGGCTTCTCCATTAGTGTTGCAAACGTCTATAGGCGACGGTAACCACTTTCCATGAGTAATCTTAAAGTAAGTTTTATAAATATATATAGTAAGATAAACATGTAGTATAAAAATAGTTTTCTTTGTATCCTGTATTACAGTAAGAAATGTATTAGAAATAAAAAAAACATATGTAAGCATCATCGAAACTTGGCATAATAAATCAATAAACACATATCATCACCAAAGAAACAAGACGAAAGAATAAGTCTATTCAATTATTTGATAGCAACACGTTTAGATATATTACCAAGATGACATAAAGAACGGGCCCAACCTGGCCCGGTGACCTCCAGTCTCCCTTTGAGTCACCCTATGCCTCGCAATTATTAACTTACTATTTCAAAAGTCCTTATATCATCTCAAAATTAAACATTCATATCACATCACACAAGGGCATTTACATAGATAAATAAACATTTAAAGATAACATAAATACGTCACTTATTTAGTTTACTGTAGCGCCTGGCAAATGGTAGAGTAATATAATTTAATTAGTAGTTAATATAATTAGTATTAGAAATAGGGAAACATAATAGATTAAAAAACAAATGTATTAATATAAGAGTTTTTAAAAAAGAAAGGAGAAAGAAAGATTAAAAGACCCTCTTTTCTACCCTAAGAAAGAGGAGAGGCGATACAAAAAAATCACTTTCTATTAATTGGGTCATCTATATGTCCGCCAGCTTAGCAAAAAAAATAGAGGTATATAATATGACGCCGTTCACGAAACATTCATCTAAATAACGAGTGCTATTATTCTCGGAACCAAACGGCTGTGACTAATACACAGACGAACGAACAGGACGAAATGGGTTAGATGGTTTTGCTTTTAGCATTTGGCTACGAAGTTTCAAAAATCATTTACGCATTAATGAAGATCGTTTTCAAAGTTGAAAATTTAAAAGTAAACTGCAATTACGTGGTGGAGAAAATGAAACAAAGGCAGGATATCCGCGCCAAACGTAATTTAACCAAGATAAAGGTAGAACAATGTTCCCGTTTCACAAGGAATGGAAGGAGATTAGTGGGAATGGGGCCCGTAACGCTATTTGTCCCAACAGACAACGATAAAATACAATGCTAAAAATTTCATATGACTTTATATTGAAAAATAATGGAAATCTTTACTTGTTAAGACATATAACATGTCATGTTTTTTATGGATGTATAGATTTGCATTTGACCAGTCTCACCTGATGTTTAGTGATGACGCAGTCTATGGTGGAGCAAGCTTATCTAGAAGATACTTATTCACTCGTGACTTGAAGACTTCAGGAATTGTATTTGTCAGGAAAAACAGACTCTGGCAAAGTATTCCACTCTTCGTCAGTGCCCATCAGAAAACATGAAGGGAAGCGCTTGGTTCTGACTGGTGGTTTTCCACCACGAAACGGTGACGCAAACAGGTGCGTGTGGGTGTTCGATGATAAAATGGGGAAAGAAGAACCAGCTCGTGCAATCCTAAAGAACAGTCCCCGAAATGTATCCTACAGAAGACACATAACGCGACCGTGCGTCTATGTTTTAGACTCTAAATACGAGCATAAAAAAGCGGTAATTTCCGATTAGTTTCCTGGCTCTTTTCTCAATTTATTCCAACGCCTTCGACTAGTATTTGGCTTAGCCGTCCCAAAGATGAGACAGTACTCCACGCACGACCGATGTTATTAGTTTAAAGTGATTTGAGCGTATAGAGAGAATGTCAAGAAATAAAACATATTTATTACAACAGTGTGGATAGTAGAAATGGTGCAGTTAGACCGCGGCGAACTTACCACGAACATACCGCAAACATTTTTAACAAACTCAGATCAATATTTTTCAAACACACATGCGTGTGTTTGAACGTATATACATGCGTACATACGAGTATATGGAGATTAATGCAAGTAGAATAAGTGAAAGATGTGTACCGATATCAGAACAACGCATCGAATCTATCGCTACATCTTTTTTTTACATCATTCTACAACTGTGTCAAACGATCACTAAGGCTAACATTATCTCAGATGTAGCAGTAAAATAAAATAGAAAATAGCCTGTCAAGGCTGCTTAAATAGTGCCGACCCGTTGTGAATCAGGCTTTATTTTTTCCAAATTCGAATAAAACAGTTGTACAAGCTCAACGTAGTTTGGTGTATAACAAACTAGTTATTCAAAAAATAAAAACAGGTGTACTTTAAATGTAGTAAGTATTAAATAAACATAAATTAGCGTTTTTTACGTCATTAGGTAAATTAATAATTACTTTCTCACTCAGATGCTCAGAAATATTTTGTAAGGATTAACGTACCTGTTCAATCATATATAATTTTGAGATCATATCACTGATTAGTTACATTCAAAAGTAACTAGATGGCGTTAGACGTTTTGAAATCTGCATAAAGTCGACTTATTCTCATACATTTTTAAAATATTTCATCCTACCTACATGACAGTTACATAATATAGTTTTGTTCTGCCACAGCTTTGTGTTACGAGTTTTATTTTAAATTATAAATCCTTTGTTTAGTTTGCAAATATATAATTAACAGTGATAATTAAACGAGCTATTTTGAACATCTGGTGCCGAAACCCGGGAGTGTAAACTGAACAATTTAAATCAGTGTAAATTCGAAGTAAAATGTCTGAGAAACTAAAATTTGAACTGAGAAAACAAGACGACTTATTTGACCGTTTAAAAAAAGCATTAATTAACTACAAAAAATCGCCGAAAGAGAGAATAACTGCTACATATATCGAGACTAAACTTGAAGCTTTGGAAAAATTATGTGAGACCTTTTTCGAGGG
The DNA here is from genome assembly GCA_039645545.1 of Dendrolimus houi. NCBI lineage: Eukaryota > Metazoa > Arthropoda > Insecta > Lepidoptera > Lasiocampidae > Dendrolimus > Dendrolimus houi. The sequence continues at coordinate 15,311,450 of CM077117.1, read as the reverse complement.
TCATAACGAGATTGCAGCTACTATAGAGAAGTCAGATAAATCCAAACTTGTCTATTTTGAGGATGATGTGTACTCACAATTTGAAGATGTTTACTCAGAATATAAAACTAAACTTAAAGATGATTTACGTGCATTTAAGCCTACTCGTGAATCTAGTTCTGGATTTAGCTACGTTACAGGCTATTCAGAGACGTCGGGATGTGAAGTGAAACTACCTCAAATTCACTTACCAAAATTTAGTGGTGGTTATGATGAATGGCAGATATTTCATGATATGTTTGATTCTCTTATAAATAAAAATAATAGATTGAGTACTGTACAAAAGCTACATTACTTAAAGAGCTGCTTGTCTGGAGAAGCTGAAAATCTTTTAAGGAATTTATCTACGACAGAGACTAACTACAGTGAGGCATGGAGGCAACTTACACGTCGTTATAGTAATAAACGTTACAATTCTAACGAGATAATGAAACGCCTTTTTGCACAAAAAAGCATAACGAATCAGTCTGCTACCGCTATAAAGCAGCTTTTAGATACAACATCATCGTGTTTAAAATCGTTAGAGAACCTAAATGTCAATATAAGTTCTTGGGATGTTATCATAAATTATCTAATTGTGTCAAAGCTTGATTTAGAGTCCAGAAAATTGTGGGAACTTGAAGTCAACAGATTAGAGCCTGAAGACTCAGTAAACTACCTCCCTACTTGGTCTGAACTGAAAAGATACCTAGAAACGCGATTTAGAACACTAGAAATGTTAGAGCCGTCCCAATGCAACAAATATACATCAAGAACTTCAAATTATACGAGTGATACACCAAAGCAAACTATAAAACAAAGGTCATTTCATTCATCCTTAGAGAAAAAGTCAAGTAAGTTCTGTCCTATGTGTTCAGGTGAACACACTTTATATTTGTGCAAACAATTTGAAACATTCACTCCTGAGAAGAGATCTGAGTATATACAAGCAAAGGGTTTGTGTTTCAATTGTCTGTCGCCGACACATACAGTGCAGAAGTGCCACGTGTCCACCAGTTGCCGACGCTGTGGCAAGAGACATCATACACTACTGCACTATGAGAGAGTTTTCAATCAAATGCCTCCTGTACCAGGAACTTCTGAGAATACTTCTACAGAAGCATTACAATCAAATACGCGTAGTCTAACAGAGACAAGAGTCGTAGCTCATTTAGCTAAAGAAAAACAGCAGAGCCGAGTGCTGTTGGCTACAGCGATGGTGAAAATAAAATCATCGAATGGTCAAGCCCAAATAGTCCGAGCTTTAATAGACCAAGGGTCCGAAACTTCATTCATCACCGAAGCTACTGCACGAGCCTTCCAAATGAAAGGATCATTGGTGAATGGAGTGGTTTCTGGAATTGGAGATGGAGAGACTAGAACTAGATTTAGAGTTTCTTTTGTCATTCAGTCATTGAATAACCCTAATTTCACGATACCTGTTGATGCATTTGTGCTGAAAAAATTGACTTTATATCTACCATCCACTGATGTATCAATACCTGACTGGCCAGATATAAAACACTTACCTTTGGCTGATCCAACCTACGGAACTCCTGGAAAGATAGACCTAATTCTGGGCGTAGAAGTCTATGGAGAAATATTACTAAAAGGGTCACTAAAGCATACTGCATTGAGTGGGCCAGTGGCTCAGAATACCCAACTGGGATGGATCTTGTCGGGAAAGATAAATACGGATGTGACATCCAATCACAGAGTTGTCAGCTTACATTTACAAATAAAAGAAGATCAGCTTTTGAAACAGTTTTGGGAAATAGAACGAGAACCTGATAGTATTCAAAAGAGAATGACAAAAGAAGAGATCCGCTGTGAAGAAATCTATGAAGAAACAACAAAAAGAGACAAAGAGGGAAGATACGTTGTACGACTGCCTTTTAAGAGTTCTAAGCCAGAATGTCAATTTGGTCAATCGTTAGAGATAGCACTGAGAAGATTCAAGTCATTAGAGAAGAAAATTAGTAGAGATACAAATCTTTATGAAGATTACAAAAATGTGATAGAGGATTATGTGAAACAAAATCATATGAGAGAGATAACAGAGGAAGAACAGTTAGACGATCCTCATGTCGTTTACCTGCCACATCATGCAGTGATCAGAAAAGACAAAGAGACGAGTAAGGTGAGAGTGGTCTTCGACGCTTCGAGCAAGGGCTTTAATAATGTCTCGCTGAATGACAATCTACTGGTTGGACCTAAACTTCAACAAGACTTACGCCATATATTAATGAGATGGAGACGACACGCAATATGCATTGTGGCTGATTTGGTCCAAATGTACCGCCAAGTACGCGTTGATGAGCAGGATACGGACTTTCAAAGAATAGTTTGGAGACCAAGTCCACACGCTCCTATTCAACACTACAAATTATTGAGACTCACCTTCGGGACTTCCTGTGCACCATATCTCGCAGTGAAGTCACTACAACAATTAGCTAAAGATGAGCAGTTGAAGTATCCTCTAGCTGCTCAAATTACCCTGCAAGATTACTACATGGATGATCTACTTACAGGTTGTAAGACTACTGTTCAAGCAATAGATATCTACAAAGAGATGAATAAGCTTATGAGAGAAGGCGGATTCGAACTCCAAAAATGGTGTAGCAACAGCCACGAGTTGTTAGATCATATCGAAGAAGGGAATCAGAGATCGAACCAATCTGTGGTCTTCAAATCCAATGACAACATTAAAGTGCTAGGTCTGTCATGGAATAAGACTACCGATGAATTTGAATACCACTTTAACTTACCTGAGAATGACGATGAAGATACTACTAAGAGGATGGTGCTTTCTGCGATTGCTCGGTTATATGACCCTATGGGCTGGATAGCTCCAGTAATTATAATCTCGAAAATATTCATACAGAAACTTTGGAAAGCAAGGCTATCTTGGGATGAGAAACTTAACCGACAACTCTTACTGGAGTGGCAGCAGTACAAGATGGACTTAGAGAATGTTAAGGATATTATTATACCTCGATGGTTACAAACAAGAAGTGATAACTATATAGAGCTCCACGCATTCGCCGATGCTTCCCAAGCGGCATACGCCGCAGCTGTTTATCTGAGGTCGACTTCTAAAGATGGAAAGACAATGGTTAATCTTGTGACGGCCAAAACCAAAGTAGCGCCTGTAGAGAAAGAGATTTCTATTCCTTGTATGGAATTATGTGCAGCATTGCTAGCCACTAAACTTCTGTATGAAGTTTCACAAATTATGGACATACCGAAGAGAAACTTATACGCATGGTCTGACAGTACAGTCATCTTAGCATGGATAGCGGGAGAACCCAGTCGGTGGACAACTTTCGTCAGCAACAGAATATCTGAGATTCTCACCATGCTAGATAAAGACCAGTGGAGGCATGTCACTACAGATCAAAACCCGGCTGACTGTGCATCAAGAGGGTTATCAGCTTCAGAGCTGGTGAAATATAAGCTCTGGTGGCATGGTCCAAAGTGGTTGCAACAAGACGAATATCAACGAGAACCTTGTAACTGTTTTGAAACATCTGAGGAGACTAGAGCAATCAAGGTCTTAACAGCTAGTGTAAAAGAAAAGGAGATTTCATTTGGACAAGATTTTCTAATTTATCAAAAATGTTAAGAGTACTATCTTATTGCAAAAAGATTTTGAACTTAAAACTACCTAAAGAGAACCGAAAAACTTTATCTAAAATTGTTAGTAAAGAAGAAAAGAATAACATATTAACATTTTGTATAAAAGAAACACAGACGAAGACTTTTGAAGACGAAATAAGTTATTTACAACATCAAAAGAGTGTACCAAAGAAAAGCCAACTTCATTCTCTTTATCCGCTTCTTGATGACAATGGAATTTTAAGAGTAGGAGGTCGGATACATCAAGCTCAAGTAGATTATGATAAACGACATCCAGTAATATTACCTTGTGATAGTCATCTCACTAAACTTATAATACAAGATGCCCATGAAAAAACCTTTCATGGGGGACCACAATTGATGTTAAATTTCTTGAGAACAAAATACTGAATTATTCGAGCGAGAGAGTTTGTAAAGAAATTTTACAGAAATTGCGTAACATGTTTACGTTATTCACAGCAAAATCACAACCAGCTAATGGGACAGCTGCCAGAAGCTAGACTAAAGCCAATGAGACCTTTTAAGGTTTCAGGAGTGGATTTCACTGGTCACATCAATATTCGATTTTCGCCAGGACGAGGTCAAAATCATACAAGGGCTACATTTGTCTTTTGTTTGCTTCAGCACAAAAGCAATACACCTTGAAGCAGTTTCCGATTTAACATCTCAAGGCTTCATCGCCGCCTATCGAAGATTTGTATCAAGGAGAGGTCATTGCCGTACTCTGTACTCAGACAATGGCACAAACTTCATCGGTGCTGATAAGGAATTACGGGTGATGTTTAATCGTGCGACATCACAATTGCCTGATGAAATTCGACATCTTGTAGCCAATGAAGGAACTGAGTGGAAATTTATTCCACCACAGGCCCCTAATTTTGGCGGACTCTGGGAGGCAGGAGTGCGCTCTGCCAAGAAACATTTGAAGAGAGTGATTGGAGATTCTACATTAACTTTTGAGGAGCTCACTACTGTACTCACTCAAATAGAAGCGTGTCTTAACTGACGTCCTCTGTCTTATTTGAGCGAAAACTCAGACGATCCAGAGCCTCTTACCCCAGGCCATTTTCTTGTAGGAGAGTCACTTTTGACAATTCCGGACGAGACTTACAATGAAGAGGACAAAATTTCTGACTTGAGGCGATGGAAATACTGCCAAAAACTGATGAACGACTTTTGGAGAAGGTGGTCAGATGAATACTTAGTCACTTTGAACCAAAGATATAAGTTGTCCACGCAGAAAATGGAGCCTGAAATCGATGACGTTGTGATAATTAGAGAAAAGGGTGTACCGCCTTCTAAATGGTGGCTTGGTAGAATTGTAGGAAAACATACTGGAAGAGACAATCTTACGCGAGTAGTTTCTATTAAAACGAAGAATGGTATTTGTAAAAGACCGTGTAATAAGTTATGTTTTTTACCAAAAGTAGCAGACTAGATTTTTTTGTTCGTTTATTCATAAATTTAATTATTTTGTTCATGTTCATTAATTATTGTTTTAAAGAGTAGTCATTTTGCCTTACAAATGTTACCAGAGCTATTTGAGTTATTTTTCTTTCTTTTTACTTTGTGTTATTTCACGTGCATACTGCTAGAGATTTTCTTTTAATATTTGTTAAAACTTAATTGTCATGGTGGGTGGTTATAATTGGAAGATATCATATTAGAGATTACTTTGCTTTGTATAAGTTCGACAATTTAGAGTTAGTTCAATACTATTTAGAGGGTTTGTGAAAGGACTACGTCCTTTGGTGGGTGGATTATGTTCAATCATATATAATTTTGAGATCATATCACTGATTAGTTACATTCAAAAGTAACTAGATGGCGTTAGACGTTTTGAAATCCGCATAAAGTCGACTTATTCTCATACATTTTTAAAATATTTCATCCTACCTACATGACAGTTACATAATATAGTTTTGTTCTGCCACAGCTTTGTGTTACGAGTTTTATTTTAAATTATAAATCCTTTGTTTAGTTTGCAAATATATAATTAACAGTGATAATTAAACGAGCTATTTTGAACAGTACCCATTACATTTTTTTTTTTTTAAGCCCGGGGAAATGCATTTCGCACATACCGAGTCCTTTGCTAGGGATTAGACCGTTGTTGACCATGGAGGCTTTCCACTGAGGCAATCCAAACAATAATCAACCGGCTTGTGTGGAGACTCGACTAATCAATACCCCACTAAAACCACCCTCCTCCCATGTGCCCCGCGCTTATGGTAGGAAAGGCGTGAGATACAGAACGTAGTTACGCCCACACCGATCCTAGCGCACAAGTGCTTGAGAATGCCCCGGGAGAGGCAAACTCACTTCGTCAACAGGGGTGAAGACTCCTCTGCTCCCTAGATGCTAGAGGGCCCCTGCAGCGGTATTTCAGGGAGAGAGGTCATGCGCACACCTGCGCCTCCGGGCTCCCGACTGACGTCGGCGCCCGCGAGACGCATGCGCACTTCCATCTCTCTCCCTATCTCGTTCCGCGGCCTCCTTATGAGACACTACCGTCTCGCAGAAGTTGGCCGCACCCACCCACCAATCTTCGCTGTGCAGCATGGCTTGCACCAGATCGCCCAGCGATTCGATCGGTCCTACAAGTGTCTCGAGTTCAAACCTCTGAGGTGCCCATGTTGCGCACTCGACTAGCGTGTGTAACGCCGTGTCTAGCGCGCCACATTGGCGGCATTGGGGTGAAGGCAAGCAGCCTGCAATCTGATACAGATACTTATCGAAGCAACCGTGCCCGGTAAGTATCTGTGTCATTCTGAAGGTCAGGGTCCCGCGTTTCCGCGAGAGCCATCGCAACAGCTGCGGTCGAACCGCTTCCACCGTGTCAATGCCAGCAATAGGGTTTTCCAACTTTACTGACCAAGCTTGGATCATGGCCGCGGTTTCCCGCGTCCTGATCACCTGGAGTTCGGCCTGGCCATAAACCAGGCCACGGGCGAGGGCATCCTGTCGGGAGCGCCGAACTTTGGCTATCACGTCCGCCTGGAGAGGCCAGGGCGGATCGCCTGCCAAGAGTGTCGACGCCGTCCACGACACTGTACGGTATCCTCGGATGGTCCTTACCGCCAGGACCCGTTGTGTGCGCCACAACAAAGTCCTATTGTGGCGGTGAAGTGCAGTGGACCATACGGGTGCACCGTACAGGGCCATACTCCTAAGGATGCCCATGTAGAGTTTCCTAGTCGTCCCCCCCGGTCCCCCCACGTTGGGAAGAAGCCGAGAGAGGGCGCCTGCGGACCTCATGAGCTTGGGAACTAGCTGCTCAAAGTGCGCTTTAAACAGCCATTTCCCATCGAGAATTAGCCCCAGATATTTCATCTGGGGGCCTACACGGATGTCCACCCCTTGGACTGTAACGGACAAGTCCGCGGGGGGGTTACGAAACCGCCTATGGAACATGATGGCTTCTGTTTTCGCGGGGGAGACCTTCAAGCCCAGCCTACCTATTCTTCGAACCACGATCGCCAACCCGGCGTTGGCGAGGTCCACGGATTCCGCGAATGATGCAGCGCGTGCCGTGAGTAGGGTGTCATCCGCAAAGCAGATTAGCCCTATTCCGGGCAGGACCGGAACCCGAAGGATCCAGTCATAACCGACGTTCCAAAGAACCGGCCCGAGGACTGATCCCTGTGGGACGCCGCACGCGACGCGTCGCCGACCTATCGCGCGATTCTCGGACTCGCCGCCCTCCCAAAGGATATACCTGTCCTGGAGGTACGCGCCCAACAGCCTCGTGAGGTGCGGGGGAACTCCGTGTGCACGAAGCCCCTCCCTGATCGTCTCGTGAGGGAGGCTGTTAAAGGCGTTCGCTATGTTCAGTGAAACCGCCAGGACAGTATCCTTTGCTTGGACTCCGTCGTCCGTTACAGCTCGCAGTGTCTCGAAGGCGTCCAACGTGGAGCGCCTCCGCCGAAACCCGAACTGCGTCTGTGCTAGCCCCGGCTCCACAGTATCGAGATGCTTAACGAGGCGTTCCGCTAAGATCTTCTCGAAGACTTTGGCGACCTCGTTAAGCAACACTATGGGCCTGTAGGCGGACGGATCGTTGGGAGGACGGCCTCCCTTGGGAATCAGGCATAGTCGGCCCTCCTTCCATTGCGACGGGAACTGACCTGCGCGAATACAGGCATCGAACAGTTCCCGCAGCTGGCCGCGTAGGTGTTTAGCGGCCAGGAAGAGAGCCGACCCGGAACCCCGTCGGGTCCCGGAGCCGTCTTCCTGCCCCGGAGCCGGTCCAGGGCGACGTCTAACTCTTCCTCGGTGATGGAGTGATGCTCCACCTCCGAGGTGTCGGGAATGATTGGACCCATATCGGGGGGAGTGAAGAGCCCCGGATCCGGGAAGAGCCCATCGATAACCGACCGGAAGACCTCGGGTTCGAGTGTTTCCGTAACCGTGGAGGTGCAAGGCCGCAACGTGTTGCGGGCCGCATGGCACGGACGCCCCCAAGGGTCCCGGTCCAGTGTCTTGAGGAGCTCCTCCCGAGCCCGGGCTTTCACTCGCAGAATTGCGATCGAAAGGGCCTTTCTGGCCTCTCTGAACTCCCCCACGAGTCCATTCTCCTCCACATAGTCTGGAAGACGACGCTCTGCTGCGTTTGAGCCTGTGGCTGATTCTGCGGACTGCCCTCCGCAGTTCAGCCAGCTCCTCAGTCCACCAGTGGATCGATGTACGCAGCGGCGGTCGTTTAGCTCGAGGCATAGCAGCGTCGCAAATCCTTTTGAGGGATTTGCGCATGTGCTCAACCTGCGCCTCCAGATTCCTCAAGTCGGCTGGATAGGTCCGTCTGGATAGGGTCGATGATAGCCCTCTCCTCGGCCTGCTCCGCGTCGAGCTTGGTAAGAGCCCAGCGCGGGAGCGGCGACGACGCGATTCGCGTCTTCTGCGGCCCGCACGCCGAGGCGGCTGCATGTGCACCGACACCGGTTAGGTCGGTGTACACAGGGGCCGGCCCGACGACAGCGGGGGGCGATGGCCCCACGACGGTGTCGGTTAGCGCGCAGGCTTCACCCGTGCCCTCGGCATCGGCTTTCGCGCCGGTGAATCACCGGCGCGCAGCGTGGGGGACGACCGCCCCGCGACACCGGTTGTCGCGGGGCGGTCGTCCCCGCGACCCTGCCCTGAACAGGGTTAGCGCTAGACGAGGGGGAGATCTCGAATCTGATGTACAAGTGATCAGACAGAGTCTCCACCTCCTCCAGCACTCTCCATCCTACCACTCTGCGGGCGGCCGCATGTGTGGCGAATAACATGTCGATGATCGATCCACCCCGCGCACGTACGCAGGTCTGGACCGACCCCTGGTTCAGGATGGACAGGTTGGATTGAAGCGCCCAGTCTTCAACCGCCCGTCCCCTAACATCGGTAATCGCGTTCCCCCAGGATTGGTGCTTGGCATTGAAGTCGCCTAGGACGAATATCGTCTTCGGCGCTAGTCTGCCGACGGCTGCCCTAATGGAGTCCAAGGCGAGCTCGTACTCCACCAGAGGGCGGCTCCGCGTGTGGTACGCGCCTATGATGACGTAACATCCGCTTTCCGCCACCGCGTAACCCTTTCCTCTTTCGAGACTGGTGAGCGATGTGCCAGATCCGGCTCTGGCGACCATGGCTACCACATCATCGAGATCCCCCACCCAGTTCCTGGCTGGGGGTACGTAATAAGGTTCGCTTATTACGGCCAAGTTTGCTTGCCACTCCGCCATCATCTGCAGGCACAAGTCCTGGGCGTCGGGGGAGTGGTTGACATTAGCTTGGAAGAGTGTTAGGGGTGTACTGGGCATTTAGGTGTCCATAGGTACCCCCCTTCCACTCGCCGGTCGTTTATTCGCCCTCAGGTGGACGAATTTACCCTTGACGTACGGGGGCTGGCAGTGTCTCACCAACGTCGGGTGGGTAGCGCGTTTGCCCCCGCCGCGCAGACAGCGCAGTGGGGGTCGCGGGCTGTGCAGTCCGGCTGCTTGTGTCCGCTCTTACCGCAGCGGAGACACAAGCCGGTCCGGTCTGTAACAACGTATGGGCCGGGCTTCCAGAGCCTCCACCTTCGCCGAGGTGAAGCCCACCAGAAGGTGGCCCCGCTCGGCGATGGCACTGCGAAGCCCATCTACTGTGGCCGACTCATCCAGCCCTGAGACGTAAAGCTCCCCACGCTTTACGGGGCGGTGGCCGGTGGCCCAGGCTTAGGCGCCAGAGCAGAGGCGGCGGCGGTGACGCTCGGCGCAGCTTCTTCGCCTCTGCTTCAGTCCCCCCAGCCTCGGGTCCTGGGGGAAGTCCAGTAGTCGAGCGTCCGCCACCGACGACGCGTCACCACCAGCCCCTCTCGGTACCGGGGAATTAATTTGGGGATATTGACCACCGGCGGCAGCTCCCGCCGTTTTAGGCGCGAAGACCTCCGCAGCCAATACGCCGCGAGCGGCGGACGAAGAATTTCCGCGGGCGGCAGCCGCTCCTCAATCCCGGCGAGCCGGGCGTCCAACAATAATTGGTGCCGATGATATGCGTGAGCATATCGAAGTCCACCCAACGGGCGTATCTGTTGCCCGTGGAACCACCCTCGCCGCGACGGGGCACTCTTGCGCGCGGCACGCATGGCGGGAGCCCTAGGCGCGACGGGAGCCGACGGTGGCGTCGCGCTCTCCTTTCGCAGGGCTCGGCGGCGGTGAGGTCGACCACCGCAGATGCACCCGACGGGCGGCCCGATAGCCGTGCTGGACCGCGCCCGAGACGGGCCTTGAGCGCTGCGGCTGCGGCGCCAGCGGGACTTCTTCTCGGTGTCTCTCAATCTCCTTCATGGCGCCCATTAGCCGATGTGATCCCGCGGCGGCGAGACTCCTCGGCGGCTGCCTGGGCCGTCCATTGCTGGAGGCCCTGACCCGCGAGGATACTGAAAGGCTTACACGAAAAACCTTTACAAAAGCGCGCATTTTGCGCACGACACTAGCAAGCGGAAAGAGAAATGGGACTCACCGGCCAAAACTGCTTTCCGCACCGCAATCCAAACGAACAAACACTAGTACACTATCATCTATACACAGAACTAACAATTTATCGCTTTTCCAGGTAGAAAAGCGCGAAAAATTGTATTAGATAGATGTGAGGAGCGCATTCGTGACCGCTACGCAAGGAAGCTGATCAGGAACTGAACGTACCCATTACATACGCTAACTTTAACAGAACGGTGTTAATTAACATCGAATTTGTCCTCTTATTAAAATTAATTTATTATACAACAATAACCTATATACCCTCCTACCAATACCTGCCAAGCCGCCTTGGACAAGCGTGGCAGGTATACTGTCCGTTCCCCTATAGTGGGAGGCCCGAACCCAGAAGTGGCATGTTTATGGGCTGTTATTATTATACAACAATAAACGTAATTTAAGCAATTAAATAAAATTTATAATAGCTTCGGATACGATGAACATTCGGTTTTTGCCAAAATGGCTAAATGGACACTAATTGTAGTACATTAATAGTCTTGACGAACAATTGTGTTTGTGTTAAAAGTCTCACAACTGCGACAAAATTGTTTCGCTAGGCGTTCATTTTAAAACTTGAATGATAGGATCGACACTGGATAGATACAAAAATGGTGCAGAGCCATATTTTAAGTAGAAAACAATAATAAAAAAAGTAAATAAAGCCATTAGTCCCACGTGGCACGCACCTCAAACACGTAACAATTCCAACTCACTTCCTCCCCAGTTAAAAGCTTTTAGTTTCTTGAGTTTGTTAAAAGCCGTTAAATCCAGTATGAATTGTGCCTTCGCAGCGAACACAATAGGCTGAAAAGGCAACATTAAGACCAGATTTCAAGCTTAAGTAAAGCAATGACTTGAGATACTGTAATACAGACATCTTCATGTTTTTTTGTCTTGTTATGGTTTCAGTTGAGTCTTTTTCTTTCTTCTTTAGATATTTCATTTCTCATCGTTTCTGTATAATACAATATAATTTGTATATTTGCTAAAGTGAATACATTTATATAATAACAGCCCATAAACATCGCACTGCTGGGCTCAGGCCTCCGACAATAGGGGAAACAGACAATATACCGGAAACGCTTGTCCAAGGCGGCTTGGCAGGTTTGACACATCTGTTTATCTTGATGTGCAGATTTCATCACGATATTTTCCATCACCGTTGTTAGCACGTGATAATTGTAACAATATGCACATTAGGTCAGAAAACTGCCTAAATGGTGCAAGCATTCCGGCCAGCATTCGAACCTGCGCCCTTTGTGTCCGGAACGCGTGCGCTAGCCATTACGCTACCACGACTTTTTTTACTACGTATGTTTTTAAATAAGAATAAGAATCGAATACTTTTGTTTACATCAAAATACACATCCCTATTAATATTATAAATGTAAAAGTCTGTTTGGCTGTTACGCTTTCACAGAAAAGCTACTGAACCGATTTGCTGAAAATCGGTGTGTGTGTTATAAATATATTTTTATGTACTTAAGTTACAAAAAAATATTTTTTTTTATTGCATGTGTTTGTCTGTCCGATAATGAGACGCTTCAAGTAACTCATTTTGATTTGACTATCAACTACCCTATTATTCCTAATATACTTCTTAGGCATTTTGATAAAAAAATCACCCTTATGTAATTTATGCCTGCCCGTCCCCTTCTTTGAATTTCCCAGTTTATTATTTATTAAAAAAAGCCTATATATTATCCAGTTAACGACTTTCTGACAAATACATTTTAAATATGTTTTTTCTCAATTATTTTGACATTGATATTATCACCGAGTATTATTTTTCAAATTTTTATTACGATTTATTTTCTTTATTTTAATTAATAATGTTATGGATTTTTGCTTTGTTTGAATTAATATTTAATTTGACATGAAAAGCTGATAAAATTTCCCTATAGTAGATTTAAGTATAACATATTGCACAACGTTACCGGCAGAATATGAATGTACTTAACAACTAATTGTAACACCTTAATAAATTACCTATATTTGCATAAAAACAATTGATGAATTTGAATTTGAGTTATTTTCGTAGCAATTACCTAACATTCATACTTATATGAGATTTATATGCTGGTTAAATAAGAGTTGAAGAAGTATTATTTTAAACGCGATTATAAAAATTTGAGTGTCTAAACTTCGTATAAATATTATGATATGGATGATATTTATTAGAAATATGTAATCTATAATTGTGTCGCTATACTACACTGCTACTGAAATCGCGACGAAAATAAACATTAATTGTTCGTCATACACGTAACTTAATGTTATTTTTTTAAGTCTTGTTAGTCAGAGTCAGATGTATCGATCATGTATTTGTGCGTCAAGAGACGGACTCATACGGCGAGAACAAAAACATACACGCGTACGTACTTAGTACTAAAATATCTGATCACTATGTAACAGGGCTTTCAATAACAACGCGAAAAGAAAACCAATTACCTTGTTGTTGTACTATGCTAAATAATAAAACAGTTAAGGAAATATTAAATAATATAGCCTGGAAATATTTATTATTGATAGATAATCATGTGGTTTTGTACGAACAAATTTGTAACATTTTTGACAACATTTACACCACATCAAAAGTAGATATCAAGATTAAAAAGAGAAAACGTCATATATGAGTAACGGAAGAGTTAGAACAAATGTTAAACTATAGAGATGCATTATTTAAAAGATGAAAAAATGATCCAAAAAATATGACATTGCGATTAGAGTATACGAGGTATAAAAATAAAACTAATAAAGCAGTGAATGTTGCCAAAAATGAATATAAAAAACAAGATATTAAGAAATGTAATGGGGACATGAGAAAAGTTTGGAGTAAGATGAATAGTTTGCTTAGAAGGGAAAAATTTGATGTAGATAGCATAATTGGCAAATATTTTAGCGAAATTTCATTGGAAGATGTTTGTAATAATGTCTGTCAGGTTTTTACACAAAAAACACACGCCTTAAAATCACAACATAAATGTAACCGATTATTCTACGAAAGACACTCGTATGTAAAAGAAAGTAACGTTAATTTTAGATTTAAGCCAGTATGCCCAAAGGATATATACTAAATAATATCTAATTTAAATAGTAATATGTCATCTGGGATTGATGGTATTCGTGTAATGGACTCAACGTGTAGTGTGACACGTAAGTCATATATTATGTATTTTTATAAATTTATGCGTAAAAAAATGATTTTATCCCAGTCAATTAAAAATATCAACAATAAGACCAATTTATAAACAAGGAAACCACAATGATTATGGAAATTATAGACCCCATATTAAGACCATATTAAGTATTATAAATAAAAAAAATTAAAAAGTAATAGTAGAACAAATTAGTAAATTTTTGAAAAAAAATAATATAATAATGAACGCGCAAAATGGATTTAGACCGAATAGAAGTACAGCTACGGCTATTTCTCAGTTTGTTGATGAAATAAATAATTCATGAATGAAAAAAATATTGTAGTGTTGGTATTCATAGATTTTTAAAAAGCGTTCGATACTTTAGAGCATAAAGGCCTGTTATTGCTAAAAATCCTAATATTACTTTAAAAGGGCACACATACGAGTATCTTCATTATATCATGGTAAACTGGGAATGTGATTCAATAAAGTATGTTAGTAGTTACAAGTATTTAGGTTTAACGATAGACAATCGCTTTTCTTGGGACATATACATCGACTCAGTTTGTAAAAAATTACGATCTATCTTAGGAAAAATAAGTAACCTGAAATAGACAGTTAGTAGAAGTTTATTATATTTATACTATACTAGAGTTTACCTCGCGGCTGAGCCGCGGGTCAACCTCTGCTGTGCATCTCTTGTTTAAAGAGCAGGCGGTACAGGTTACATTCTTTTAAATTTTTATGTTTTTGCCCCCGGAAGATTCACTTTATTTTATACCGCAAAAATCCCCCGGTGTATCTGTAAACTACATAAATGACAAAATTTGATAAAATACGTAACATGGGCAACATGGACCCAGTGGACCAAGGGGACCCTGAGTGGACCCTGAGTGGACCCTGAGTGGACCCCGAGTGGACCCCGAGAGGACGCCGAGTGGACCTCGTGTGGACGCCGAGTGGACCTCGAGTAGACCCCGATTGGACCCCGAGTGGACACCTAATGGACGCCGAGTAGACCCCAAGTGGACCCCGAGTGGACCCCGAGTGGACCACGAGTGGACCCTGAGAGGACCCCGAGTGAACCGAGTCGACTGAGTGGACCGAGTGGGCGAGATGGACAAAATCACTAAACCTGTTCTAGTTTCCGGGATAACATTTACATAAATCTATCCCAAAATGTATCCCATTATCCGAGATGAAAAATATATTTTAGCCACGCTCGATATTAAAATGACATATATACCGAGTTTCAGCTAAATCAGTCCAATAGTCTTTCGATAAAAGGATAACAAACAGAGAGACAAATATATTTTTATCCCGGAAACTATCCCATTTTTCGGGATAAAAGTCTCCTATGTTCATTCTGGGCATCGAATATATATATATATATATATATATATATATATATATATATATATAGATACATATATATATATATATATATATAGATACATATATATATAGATACATATATATATATATATATATAGATACATATATAAATATATATATATATATATATATATATATATATATGTATCTTCAGAGTTTCAGCCAAATCGATCTCGTAGTTTTTCCGTGTAAACGGAACAGACAGACAGACAGACAGAGTTACTTTTGCATTTATAATAGAGCACAAAGGACAAAAAGTACAAAAAGAGCAAAAAAAGGGCAAAAAAAAAAAAAAAAGACAAAAAGAGCAAAAAGGACAAAAATGACAAAAAAAGCAAAAAGGGAAAAAAGAGAAAAGGACATAAAGGATCAAAAGACCAAAAAGAGAAAAAAATGACAAAAAGTACAAAAATAGTAAAAAGCAAAAAGGAAAAAAAAGCAAAAAGGATAAGACGGAAAAAAGAGCAAAGAAGACAAAAAGGACCAGAAGAGCAAAAAGGACAAAAATGACAAAAAAAGCAAAAAGGGAAAAAAGAGAAAAGGACATAAAGGACCAAAAGACCAAAAAGAGAAAAAAATGACAAAAAGTACAAAAATAGTAAAAAGCAAAAAGGATAAAAAAGAAAAAAAAGCAAAAAGGATAAGACGGAAAAAAGAGCAAAGAAGACAAAAAGGACCAGAAGAGCAAAAAAGACAAAAAGAACAAAGAGAGCAAAAGAGCGAAAAAGAACAAGAAGAGCAAAAAGGACAAAAAGTACTGTTGCGGCGGCGCTGGATTTATGATAAGCGAATTGTGTCAATTTTACAGTAAAAGAAGTGTGGGACAATTTAGACAGGAATTTGAGAATGAGCACGCACTTACTTGGTTGATGGGCATGAAATGCAGCTGCTCCTCTGCTCCTTAGTCCCTTTCACATCACTTCAGTTTTATATTTATAATATTTTATTTTGATGTGTATATGTTTATTTTTGTATATTGTATATTTGCGATGCGGGTTATTTATAAGTTATATATTTACAGTATTTTATATATATTTACAATGCGGAGCGATTTAATTTACTTTATGATATGACAATGTATGATGTGACGTGCGAAAGGGGAACGCGCCGTCAGATTTAATAGAAGAAATTAAATATGTTAGAAGAAAAGGTCATATAGGTCGAAAGGAGGTATGGCGGTACCATTTCCCCCGGCCTTAAAGGGTTGCCTTTAAAAAAAGTAGATTAAAAATACGAAGGACCAAAAAATTTATTAAGAGGGCGAAGGTCTAAAGTTTAATGCGGTGAGCGAAATCAACATCAATGCTTAATAAGCGAGTGGCAACCATTAGGAAAATGAGCGGAGTTTAAACTGCATATTTATGAAGCGAGTGAAAGAGTAACGTATAATATAATGAGCGAGAGGATATTTGTATACAATGAACGTCCAGCACGATAAATAACTGAATGTTCAAAGATATTAACGAAATGAGCTGTAATATATGAAGATATATAAAGCATGATAGAAATGAGCGAGGAAACAAAACAGATAGAGCGGTTATAAATCAATAAAGCGTGAGCAAGGCACTAATATTATGTCCATTGAATCAAAAAGTACGCAGAGTACAGAATATTCAATTAAATATCAACTTCAATAACGCATCTTAAACTAGCGAGCGAAGAAATGATATGATATCTTAAACAAATGAACAAAAGATGTCATCGAGTAACTTAAATTAAATAGAGCGTATTCAATATTAAATCATCAAGCGAAGAACCAATTATTAAAGTCCAATGTAATAAATGAGCGAATATAACACTATGAGAGGTGGACTAAATAATGCCCAAATAAATAATTAATAAAGCAAACGTGAAACTTATACTAGCAAGGTCCAAATTAATATAAAAGGAGCGGGCATAGCATAGTCTGAAATTAATTAAAGACGAAGCAGATGCGAGACCTAAACTTATAAGGTACAAAATAACTATACATGAGCGGGTGCAGGACCTAAATAAGCAAGGTCCGAAACTAGCTTATAAAGAAGCGGGAGCGGGATTGGTACAGCTAGGTCCGAATTAAGATAAAAAGTGCGTAAGCAGGACGTATGTTTGTTTGGTCCAAAATAAATTGACAAGTGCGGTGCGGGACCAAAACAAATTAAGACCAAAATAAACTTAGAAGAGCGAGAGAAGGATTTCAGCATGCTTGGTTCAAATATATATTTACAAGAGCGGGTAGGAGACCAAAGCAAGCATAATCTATAATTAATTAAAGGAGCGGAAAAGAATTAAGTTAAATGCACGTTAAATTATAAACGCGAGTTAAGAAATAATCGAATAATCGAAGGTTCTTAAAATAAAAGTGAGTATTGAAACTAATCTAGCCTAATCAAAAGTTTCAAATATCGAAATAAAATAAATATTTCTTAATTATTTAAATTAAAACTAAAGCGGGTAGTGGGTTATATTTAAACCAAACAAAAAATAATACTTCATTCACAAATTAAAAGATAAATAAAATATTAATCTAAGTTCGGGCACTGGACACAACCAAACGAATGAACGCGCGAACTTTATTCATTGTGAATATTTCGATTCACGATATACCAACATATATGTCTCTCGAAATATATGTTGCCTATTACCCTAAAACTAACTAACAATTACGAATCGATGCGGTTAAGAATATTTAAAATTAAAAATATTAATCCATCGATCCGAGTAAAGACATCCGCGGATGAGACGCGATGCGACAAAAGTATTTAACGCACAGAAAAAATTAAATTTACGCGGGTCGGCTTAAAACAAGAATTGTATTTGAAAACTCTATGATGACCGGGAATCACACGTAAAACAATGTCAATTGAATAATTTTTCATTATGACATCGTTCGATGTATTTAAACTATAGAACGAGTGTAAAACGTCATTAATACAGAGCGCGATATTAAATTCACAACTTGAACCTCAAAGTATACGAGCTTTTAAAGAGGTTTTAAAAGCGGTAAGAGATAAGTTATCAATAAAACCTTTGTGGAAATAATTGTCATATGAACAATAATAATCATTTTTAGACAGCGAAGTGGTATTCTCCTTAGGATTCCATAATGTCCTAAGTAGAAGGGTCAAGCGAATTTGAACGAACATGTAATAATTTATAAACGATCCATGCGGCATCTTAAAAGCAGGGGGTGAACTTATATCGTAGCCAAATACGGTGCGGATAGCGGGAGATAGTATATTAAAAGTATCATATACCGTATTAGAATTAAGAAAACGCGGGAATAAGCAACTTTTAAATAAAGCGGGTGGCTTAAACATCATATTATATGCAAGCGGATTTGAATTATTAAAACGTGAAAGTCTTATATCTGCTATATCCTCGAATGACACATTATATCTGCCACTGACCAACATATTATTTTGCGGAAGTTCATCATCTTTTCATATAAAACCACAATGACGTTTTATCAAACGACATGATGGGATGGATCTTAATAAAGACTTGGTTGTAATTGGCAATAGCGTGGCGCGGTAATAGACATCTTGAGAGGCATGTGTGGTATTATTATTATCATCACTATTATCAACTGATGATATTTCACTATTCATAGAAGTTACAGACACATTACACGAGATATGATGTGGATTACCTAAGTCACTAGAAGCTGGAGTATCGTTATTAACAAGCGACTGCGGTGACTGGTCATTATTAGATGTGGAAAGAGCGGAAGACGACAATGACTTGCTTAGTACAGCTGAAATCGAAGCGGGCAAATGAAACGCGGTTTGAATATAATTTTCATCATTGTGACTATAAGAAGCCATTGATGCTGATGTTCTTTTTTCATTCAACATGACGTGCGAATTATTAAACGGAAAATTTACATCATGACATGTAGAAATATAATCGGATTCGACAAAAGAATGCGGTAAAGAACTATCAACATGATGCGCGCAAGACTGCATTCTTAATGTGCTTGGTACAGCAACAAGTGATCGCAAAACGGTTTGATTGTTATTTTGAACATGATTGCAATCTAGTACGGTGTATTTTGATTGCAACCTCCTAAGTGCTGCTTTTACTTTGCAAAATAATTCCTCGAAAGTAATCATTGATTCGTAATCAGGCACGGCGTCTGGCGCACTCATAAGAAGAATTTCATTATATGTATCGACGGTATCTTTAAATTGTGTGCGAATATTGTCCAAAGTCGCGGAATATCTTAGAAAGCATTGCAGATATTCTGTACTGTCGAAGGCCTGCTGCGATTTTTTATATATTAATTGAAAAACTTCAAATAAGCTATTTTGTTGAGCTTTCAAAGTAATCAATTCAACGTTGTCACCAATGTTCAAAGTGGATGACATATTGATGACAAATTTAATTCAATTTAAATTACGAAGAACAAAAAACAAATGCGGTTAAATGACAAATATGTCGCGGAAAATCGATAAAATATGATATGGCGAAATGACGTCAGATGAAATATGGTTTAATGAATGAAGAACTTAATTATATTTATTTCTACTAATAGAAATAACACTCGGCTAAGGGTTTCCTAAACGTGCGGGTGCGAGTAATTAATATAGTTTAGACAAACACCTATAAGTCCAAGGGCGATGAAAATAGAGGATGCGGGGCGGTAATTTTCCTAGCTCTAAAGCTAGGAAACACACGAATGCGAGAATGCGGTATATGATATGCCTATGGTAGGACTATAAATATAGGAAAGCGGCTCGATTACGCCAAAATTACGCGTAACGAGTATCCGGCTCGAAGGACCATTTGTTGCGGCGGCGCTGGATTTATGATAAGCGAATTGTGTCAATTTTACAGTAAAAGAAGTGTGGGACAATTTAGACAGGAATTTGAGAATGTGCACGCACTTACTTGGTTGATGGGCATGAAATGCAGCTGCTCCTCTGCTCCTTAGTCCCTTTCACTTCACTTCAGTTTTATATTTATAATAATTTATTTTGATGTGTATATATTTATTTTTGTATATTGTATATTTGCGATGCGGGTTATTTATAACTTATATATTTACAGTATTGCGGGCGCGGTATATTTTTAGTTATATTATGCTATTTTATATATATTTACAATGCGGAGCGATTTAATTTACTTTATGATATGACAATGTATGATGTGACGTGCGAAAGGGGAACGCGCCGTCAGATTTAATAGAAGAAATTAAACATGTTAGAAGAAAATGTCGTATAGGTCAAAAGGAGGTTTATATGGCGGTACCAAGCACAAAAGGGAAACAGGACAAAAAGGACAAAAAGAGCAAAAAGGACAAAAAGAGTAAAAGTGACATAAAGGACAAAATTACAGAAATGACTAAAATAACCAAAATGACGAAAATGGCAAATCACAAAAAAAACCTATACCTATCCCACTTTCTGGGATAACCTTTACATAAATCTATCCCCTTATCCGGAATTAAAAGCATCCCTTATCCACCTTCGGTATTAAAATTACATATATTAGGTTGGGGAAAAGTTTCTTCGCATTTTATATAAAAATTCAAAAGGTTTTTTATAAGGTTTATTTACATTTGACTAAAGTATGTAGGTGCCATTTTGTTGGATAGCTTTTTGCCATCTTGTAGGTAGGGACGTGAGTTATCGCATTGCTATAAAAATTTTGGAGCTTCTGATCAAAAAACTGCGACAAGTGATTTTGGCAGTCCAAAATCACTTGTTGAAGAACACGAGAACACTGAATTCAAGAAATTAATATCGCGTAAATATCCAACCCGACAAGTGTCTAATAAACTTAAATAATATGAACTACCTAAAGTAAATAATTATTACGGGCTACGGACCAGGAGATGGGTATGTTCTAAGATATATAATGAGATACCCAAGGATGTTCTAACGGAAAACATGTCCAAACAGAGTTTAAAATGTATATTACCTACGTAAGCATTATTTAGCATTAAGTCCTTGGTGATGGTGCCATGTCTTGTTGCGTATATGTGTAAGTATGTATATATATATATATATATATATATATATATATATATGTGTGTGTGTGTGTGTGTGTGTGTGTGTGTGTATGTATGTATAATAAGTGATGGTACATGTACGCGGTGAGAAACGGTACTATCAACAAAGAATCAATGGAAACGTTTTAAACGAATTCACAAGAGATTTGGTGTATATGTACTTTAGATAACGCTGGTAATTAAACCAAGACTTAATACAAAAATTTGTTAATCCAATCATTTCATTTAATTTATATTATAATTTATATTAAAAAAGTGTACTTTAGTATATAAAACAGAAGTTATAAGGTATAATTTAATGCGATCCATGAGAACGCTGCCGGCAAACTGCGCTGCAGTTTGGGAATGTAATTGTTTGTATGATCTTGTAACTTTTTTATTGAAAATAAATAAATTAAAAAAATCTTTAATAAATGTAGCTCACAGAGTCGCAAAAATTATGTCCTTCCCTCTTTCACTTTTGAACTATGAAATTCTGAAATAAATTAAGTTAGTAGACTCAAAAGAATACGTTTTGTCTAGATATGGAGTGCCTATTTTAATTTAAATGATTTTATGGTCTCATAGCTGAATGACGAAAACAGTAGACGTTGATCGCCTCTATAAACATTAATTGTGTGGTCTTACACGCACTTGGTCAATGATTTTGATTCCATGCATTTCGAAATTCCTGTTGAATGAAGTCGGTCCCTATTCCGCTACTTTATTATTTACTTTTAAAGTAAATTTATAGGCTCTAAGGACTTGGGAGTACCTTTGCCAGGCATTCCCTCACGCACCTATTCTAATTAAGGGCCTACGTTGAAATATGCCTCCGAGGCTCTCAAGGGTCATCTGAATTTTTGTCCCCCTATCTTGAAATAAAATTCTTTTGGTTAAATTTGCGCAGTGGTCCCAAATACTATTGAGATTTTTGAGGTTGTTGCGTAAATTGAAAAGTTGTATTTTTGCTATCAAGAGTATTTGATCCTATTTTGTTTTTTATTCAATTGTAAAGATGCTTCAGACCATGATACCTTTTGATCATTTGTTGTTGCATACTATTTCACTCGCTTTATGTTTATCATAGGGTGCATTGTATAGGCAATATAGGACTTACTCCCTTATTTATAATAGTAATGTAATGTTATAATATAAAATTTTGAATTCGTTAAAAGTGTTTTTCTGAATCTTGAAATTGAATTTTTCATTATCGCATTTGGAATGCGATAATGAAAAACATGTTCTTAGCGCGTTAATATTATTTCTGTGTAAAGTGGGTTTATTATTGTATATCAGTGAAATATTTGTCTAAGGTTCTAATGTTGTTAGAAATCGTATAGTTACCAAGTGTTAGAAATCGAAATAAAATATCCTTACTTATTTTCAGAGAATAAATAAGATTCAGTGCAAACAGTTACGCGTCTCTTTCCCGTCGTTTTAATGGGAAAATATTGCAGATGGTACCGAATTAAATATTAATTTGTATGCATCATTGAGATTCAAATCTTGGAAGCGTCGCTCTAATCCAATCCCCGTTTATTGTTTCGAAACCACTGGAGCATGAGAATGTGTTCACTTAATTTTGATGGGCAGAAGTATTTCAAGACAAGATAAAGTTATAATTATAAATAGAAAGAAAATCTTTATTCAGGACAAGATACACAGAATAGTCGCATAACAATCAATTACGGGGTACTAAAAAGGCCCATGCTCAGCAGAATGCCTCTATCACAACCGGCGCTGATCTTCCGCTAGGACCTCTAAGTGATGCTACGGTCTAGCTTTAAAAATAAAAATGGATGTGTTTACACAGCATTGTTGGTTTGCCTGTTTATTCGGGATTCACATAAAACTACAGGACCCATTTCGATGCGGTTTTCATTGGTCGTCAGCAAAATTCTTAGACTTAAAGTCTGCGCTCCTATTTAATATGGGAATTTTTCGATGAATTATTTAGAGTGGTCAGAATAAAAAAAATCGAATACCAATGTAACTTTACACTCATCGGAGCTTATAATTGTACGTGTGCATAAAAATGAGTTTATTCCGGCACAGTTAACGCTAAAATGATAGTTTACATTATTTTTTAAAAGCTGTGGTACTTTGTCTCCCGGGAATCCCGTGGTAATTTTAAGTCAAGCTTGGACGAAGTCGCGGGCATATCCAGTTACAAATAAAACAAAAAGAAAAAACAAAAGAACAAAAATGACAAACAAAACATACAAAAGTAAATAAACTAATAATGGTCGTTATGGTACACCACTCGAATTTGCAAAACACTCGTATCATATTTAAAGTCTCTCTGGTGGACTTAGTAGTTAGTTTGATTTTTTTTTAACTTAGTTCTGAATCCAAAAATATGCTGCAGGTTTTTTATTGGTGGCGGTATGTTGTTCCAGCACTTCGATGCAGCGTAGCGGAAACTCCCCCTAAAGGCAGTAGAGGAACGCTGCTGAGTAGCAAGCTACACCGAGCCTTGCCTACAACCGAGTGACCTTTTTGATGACATCCAGAAGAGCTTATGGTAGAGATATGGGAATACAGAAATTATATGTAATTCTTATTACATACGTACATTATTCCGTAGTTGAGTGAATTAAGGCTTTTGCCGGCCTACTTAACTACAGTGTTTGCGGCTCCGTGTTTGTTTCTGGCATGGTAAATTTCGTATTTGGTGTGAGTGTCTGAAATCTGCCCAGTAGTGGTCTATTGTATATTACCAATAACACAAGCGTACCTTGCTCAACTTGGGGATATACAATGTGTATGTTTGTCAACTGATTATAAAAAAAGTATTGTATGTGTAGAGACTTCATTCATTTATCTTAAAAATGGCCCGTAATTTGGAAGGCTTTAGTGGGGCCACAGCGAGGCTACATACACTAACAGTGAGTTTCCTTACAAAGTTTTCATGCAAGTTTAGCGGTTGTTATTAAAGCAAAATAACTCCTTGCTTGTTTGTGTACTTGAGCAACACTGAAACAAGATGGAAGCCAACGCTTAATATTCGCAAGCACACTTCTTTCCAGACGATGCAAACCGCCTAAGGGCAGAAAAACAATTTGCTGCTTGCTCTTAGACCCGTTTTGTTACTCAGGACTTGCAAAGGATCCTTCTTTTACTTTTAGAAATGATTTCCATCACAAAGCCCTACCTGAAGGCATGAAAAGGGGTATTTATTGATGTATTAAAGGTATAATAGATATTTTTCATTTTCATAGTCATAGTCATTTCATTTTATGTTTAATTTTTTACTGTCTAAGATTTCGTAGTCATTTTAGAAAAAGAAAAATGTACACAATTTAACTTCGTCTATTCCTCTATCCGTCTGTTTAGAATTCTATCCTCATTTTCTGTGTAGTGACGGCTAACGTGAAACGGAGGAAATGTAGCAAATCTGAACGTTCGGTCAGTCAACATTTGACGGCTGTCATATTATGCCGCGCCTCCTACCAAGCCTCTCGGAAATATTGCGAAAAAACGTTTTTATGTATGAGAAACCGGCCAGTTATAATCTATTTTGAAATTGTGATTATTTATAACTAAAAAATAGGTACGTTCCAATTTCAAATTTCCCTCCGCATTGTTTGCGAGCTAAATTAAATTATCGTGTCTTATTGAAAAACTAGCTGACCCGTGCTCACTTCGTGTGGCATCCGAAAAAAAATAAAAAAACTTATTATTAATCACAATCAAATATATATATGTCAGGAATAATGTCGCTTTCCACTGGTCAAATAATTTTCAAAATCGGTTAAGTAGATCCAGAGATTACTCCTATAATGGTCACAAACTCACAACCTTTACCTCTTTATTTTTTGTTGATTTTAATTACCTACTAAGTGAATTCAAAATATTTCCCCTCCCGTACTGTCCGCACCCCAGTGGCACCTACATCGCATAAGCCTATCTAGACGATTAGGGTGCGCGGCGATCACGCAACTTTTTTCTAATACTTACATTTTTAAACTCCGAATATCCGAATTGAATATTCAAAAAGTTATATAAAGGTATAGAAGCAGTCTTGAATATGAAGTAATTTATTTTGATAAGGATAAATACCAAGATACAAATAAAGAGCCTTTTCTAGCGGTGGCGTGTTAATTAAAATAAAAGAACACTTATTGTGACATAACTATAATAGTTAGACATATGCAGGTGCGACACTTTTTGTAAATAATTATGTGCTCTGAAAAGTCGTAGTATTTATTTTATTCTTCATTATTTTATTCTATCATCAATCGTTTTCGCAGACATGATTTTAGTGAAATTTTTTCGCTGTATAATATAGCGTCACAGAGATGATAGTGTGGCTTTGAAAGAATTTTTAAATCAGTAAGTTTCGGATTATTCCTATTCAAAACTTTACCTTTTTACCTTATAATATTAAGTATGCTGTTGCGACACTTTTTGTAAATAATTATGTGCTCTGAAAAGTCGTAGTATTTATTTTATTCTTCATTATTTTATTCTATCATCAATCGTTTTCGCAGCACACGTGATTTTAGTTAAATTTTTTTCACCTTGGGTTACACTATTGGAGTTTTAGTAAGGATTTCTATTTTTTTGAAAATATAATATAGCCTATATCAACCAGAGATAGTGTGGCTTGCCAACAGTGAAAGAATTTTTTAAATCAGTTCAGTAGTTTCGGAGATTATTCCCTACAACGTCAAAAACTCAAAACTTTACCTTTTTACCTTATAATATTAAGTATAGATGGAACTGCACCGGGAACATTTTCGAGCTATGATTTATTACGATTTCAAGTGTTGCCTGAAACCGGACGAATCGTAAGATAGACTTCAAATGGCATTCATGGACGAAGGCCCTTCTAAGGCAACCGTGTATCGTTGGTACAACGAATTCAAGCGCGGTCCACAAACTTTGGGGAATGAAGAAAGAAGTGGTCGCCCTTTGACGGCTGTTACGGAAGAAAACGTGCTAGCAGTAAAAAATTTAATCCAAGACAATAGGCGAGTTACGTATCAAGATATTCAGCACGTACATCACATTGGATCGGGAAGCCTTCACGAGATTCTACAAGTGTATCTTCGCGTGAGGAGGATAGTTTCACGCTGGGCGCCGCACAACCTCACCGATGTTCAGAAGTAGGCCCGGGTGGAATGGTGCCGTAATATGATAAACAATTTGAAGCAGGCTCGTCTCGACGTGTTTACAACATCATTACAAGTGATGAGTCCTAGATTTATCATTATGATCCAGAAACGAAGCGCCAGTTGGCGGTTTGGGTCTTTCAAAACGAATCAACCCCTACCAAAGTGAAGCAATCTAGAAGCGGGGGGAAGATTTTAATCGCGAGTTTTTCAATTTGATTGGCTCCTTGGTTACAATTCCTTTACGAAATCATAGAAGCAGCAACGCCAAATAGTATACTACCAAATGCTTGGCAGAAGTTTTCTATGTTGTGAGCAACAAGCGACCAAACACAGGACTCCGCGGGCTACTGCGCCATCATGACACGCGCCCGCCCATACCGCGCTCAAAACGAGGGACTTCCTGGGCAGCACGCTGGTCAAACTCCTGGGTCATTCTCCTTACAGCCCTGATCTATTCTCGAAAATAAATAATCAGCTCAAAGGGATACAATTTTTGTCGCCCGAAGATGCGCTGTCAGGGTTCGAGCAAGCTGTAAACGACGTGTCTGCGACGGACTGGAATTAGTGTTTCGAAAACTAGTTCAGGCGTATGAAACTTTGTATGAAGGCTTGTGGAGAGCACTTTGAAAATATTTAATAAAAAAATATTTACCTATAGATTTTTTTTTCGAAAACTTTTTGAGTATCCCACATATTTATTCTCCTATTTACGCTGCGTCATCTTTTTATCCTAAGATATTACAATTTGGTTTCTTAGGACATAGGTCTTTATTAGTCATGCCATATTTAACTTTGTGAAAAGGCTTGATTATACAAATATATTTACATTCATCGTTTGAACCTTAAGGTGCACCCTCACCGCGAGCATTCGCCTGTAATGTAACATTTATGATTCGATTTTGAGCATTACGTTATAATACCGCATCCCTGATTCACGAGCATTCGCCAGTAACGAAACATTTATAATTCGATTTTGAGCATTTAGTTGATTCCACAATGTTAGACGAAGCAGTCGTTGTGTTACAAGCTGTATCAAAATATTACAGATTGTGTCCTTACAGGTTGCACACTGCAATGCTTGGTTCTCTTCCTTCACCGATGTAACACTCTAATCTATAACATTACAGTTTGCGCACTGTAATGCTCGGATCTGTAACGTTATATTACAGGCGAATGCTCGCGGTGAGGGAGCACCTTTAAAATATATCGAAATAGTATCATATGCATCAAAATTCATTACAATCTATTGAGCCGTTTTGGGGTCTATTCAATACGAATTTTCAGACAAACACACAGACAAAATACTAAAAACGGTCTATTACAATTAGGCACCACATAAATAACATTATTTGCTTGAATTCTGGTATTCATTTTGATATCACAGACAGATACTTCAAATTTCCTTATTGGTAAGAATAGATTGTATAGAAATTTTCAACAAAACCTCATATGACGTCGCATAAAACCTGCTTACAATATTAAATTGGATTGGCTCGGACTGTACCGGTCGTGTCCTTTGAACTTTAGCATCCGGGTCGAGAATAAAAAAGAGCTAGGAGATTCAGCTCAACGAATGTATTTTCCTGGTAGCCGCTAGAGATGTGAAGTGAAAATATAATGAAGGAAAATGTTGTAAAGCATATCGGCTCTATCTATTACTACTATTTAGCTGACTGGTTCCTACACACGGTTTTGCACGGGTATGTATCGAATCGTTATTTAGTGGATATCTTACTATAGATATATGGAACGAGTGATGGATGGGTGTATACATAAAGGGATATATTAAACGGCCAAGAAGTTTGAAGTACAAGAAGTATAAATTCTATAGGTACTAAATTCTGATACAAATAATATCATCCCGTGTGATCTGGCTATTATCAAAAGCGCCTATATAACTATATAATTATAAAATTGGTTCATTCTCAAGGTCGTGACGGTGAAACAAACAATCCGAGATCCATAAAAAGTCACTTTTCCGTTTATATACATATCTAATGTATAGACGTATAATATACATGTATGTATGAAGAGATTAATGAATGTATATTAGATGAAGCAAAAGACAAAAAAGTATGTCAAAGTCGTAGCAAGTGGAAATCCATAGTCAATGCCTACCCCTATGGGAAACACTCGTGATAATATGTATGTATGTATGTATATGTTTATAATACGCGTATATGTTATAAGTACAAAATATAGTAAGAATTTCTTTCTTCATTACTTGTATTATTTTTCCATTGATTCATTTCTTACCGATATTTCCAAAGTAGACATAGTACAGCTGCAGGTAACTGCCAAATATCGTATTGGAAGGAAATGTTATCTCGTAGTATTGTTCAGAATTGAACTAGTTGTCGATTGTTTTCAACAATTTTCAAAAAGTGCTTGTTTGTTGTGAAGTTCCTGTCTGAAGTAGGGTAACATGTGAAAGTTATAATGGTTGTCTTTCACCCGGAATACTTTGTTAGAAAATGCTGTGAAATATTAAGTTTAAAAAAAATTTCGGTAATGCTAAAATACAATTACTTTCATATTTATTTATGATTTATAAATTTTAGGCTTATTATCATTATAAATAAAACGCAGTGGTATTTGATTGGAAGCCATTACGCACTTTATTCGGAAAAAGGGGCAATATGGACGTCGGAACCACAGACATAGACAAAAGAATAGAATATAGTCATACTTTTATTTACTTTACTTACTATTAAGTCTATGAGAATATCACCTTTATATATTTAATGTATAACTTTATAACACTTCATCGCTAGAAGAATAAAAATAAAGGTAAGTATTTCTATCTAAATTAAACTAAAGTCTTGGGCGAAAGCTGGAAAACTGAAATTAAATTTACAGTATAATTTAAAAAAATGTGATATCTAAAATATTATAAAAGTGTAAACATGCGCCGTGTCTGTACATTAAAGCTATTAAGAAAAACAACTGGAATGTACTATATAAACCATGAAGAACACGATGCATGTTTTTAGACTTCTTGTCTGTTTATCTATTTGTGTATTTTTCGGGTTGTCTCTTTGTTCGCGGATCACGTAAAAACTACTGGGCCGAATTCGATGCGGTTTTCGCTGAATCCGCTGTTAACCTATAAATCCCGCGGGAGTGATTTAAAATGGCCAGATGAAAATAAATCGAATTCCAATGTGATATTTTCACTGATTGATAGCAAATTTTATGTAATTAAATGTGTGATTTTTTATCGCGGTAATTTACCCGGGAGCGGTTGTTCGGGTGCATTACAATTAGCTTATTCCGACACAGTTTTCACTAAAACTATAGGTTGCATTCTTTTTTAAATGATGCGGTACTTTGTGTCCCGGGAATCCCGCGGGATTTTCAAGTCGAGCGTGGATGAAGTTGCGGGCATATCCTAGTTAGTTAAATAAAAACCAAAATTGTAGATAATTGTTTTTAGTGAAATTGTGGTCTTACGTTTTGCCACAAGATATTTCTTTGGTCTGGTTATATAATTTGGTACGCCTGTCTAATAACTCGTATCTTACCTAATAGATTATATAAAAACATAATACGTTTTCCTATCGTGGTGGCTATTAAACTTTCAACTACAACATCAATTATATCATTAGAACATTTTTGTATGTACCGCATATAAATGAAAATTACTTAATCGTTAAAAAATTAAGTGCTGCTAAAAGTAACTACTTATTTGGAATTTATCGCCTAATCTGTCAATAATAATATAAAGGTACCACGAGTATATAGAGGCACTTAGCCGGCATATTGGCTATTAACACGAAGTCTTAGGTAATGAAGATCGAACGCTTCTTGAGCATTAAGGCTTGCACCAGTAAAATATGGTTCACTTAGTGGCTGCGAGGAGCTGATTAAAATCATGAGCAAATATTCCCACCGTATCTAAATATAGAATGAATGCTACGAGTACAAGAAAGTATTTTTTAATTTAATCAATTAGAATAGTGGTTTCACTCGTGTAATCTCGGATCGTTCGTATCACACTAATCTTGTCTTTCCCGATACCGTGTGAATAGGTATGCTCTATCTTAGCCCACGTCTCCGTTCCACATCGGGCGAGATGATGGTCAAACGCGAACCTATACTACTATGAAAAATAATCATATTTCGCGAGAGTCGTGAAGCTTTATTGGCTAAAGCCCTGTTATCAACTAAATGTCACACGGGTTCTCATAGAATATAGCTTAGGCAGTTTTTCTAGTATTATATTTAGTTAGGGTAAGGTTTTGTGATTTTAAGTACTTAATTGCTAATAGATTATTACGACTTGTTGTATTTTTGCACCTTAACAAAGGCATTTCATTGAACCCTGTATACGTAACAATATCATAGTTGAAACAGATGTTATTCAGATCCCTTCAAGAACTTTAAATTCCTATAATCCCATAATAGGTAAATCTATGACCGTCCATGTGCGATTCGAGAGAAATCATCCGTTTCTCGCCGAAGAGGCGTTAGATAAGCCTTTTTCTGTCCGTCACATAAATCCTATCGAATCCAACCCTCGTACGTTATATTTTTTCCACAAATAGGCCTATATGAATAATTTACGGACTCATTTGCAGTACGCACTTTATTTTTCTTGTTGAAAGTAAGCGGTCATTTGTTTTTCCATTAACCCGTATTCATATCATCACCATTTCCAGCCTATTGAAATAAATAATTAAATGATGTTTTACTTAGAATATTATTACTGTAATATAGCAAATCACGTGATTTCGACCTCGTGTAGGATTGTATTTTTGTTACTATTGTACTTGTTACTCTCTCCCTCTCATTCTCCCTTTATCTCTGATTCGCTTGTGCCGTTTAGTGTTTGTGATTGTGTGTGTGCGTGAAAAAAAAAATTGTATACAAACTAACAAGGATATTAAAGGCTAAGTTTAAGGATTAGTCTCCGTTTTATAGATTCTCATACTTTAGTCATATAATAGAAAAATAATACTAGAAATAACAGTAGCGCAGTGAATCACGCAACTCTAAAAATTTCTAAAACCTATATAACTAATGGCATGGCTCCACATATTATTATTTCTCACGTTTTAGCTTTTTATTATTTAAAACAACACTAATATACAAATCTTTAGTTGTCATAGCTACTAGCTATTTAGTTTTTATTTAGCTATTTATTTATTCATTTGTAGCTTCTTTGATGACTTGTTAAAATATTTAAGTTGTACTATAAAAGTCATATTAAAAATATAGAATTATAGTCGAGCTAAGTTATAAGAAGTTATATTTAAAGTTTCAAACAAACTGACGAACTAACTTTGTAATAGCATCGAAATAATTTATATAAAATCAAAACACTACAATTATAAGCGGGCGCAGGTTAGCCGATGACTACTTACTATGATTGTATATACTTATGTAAAGTATATACAATAATAAATTAAAATAATACATTTATTGCAACAACTATTTATGTAACATTTTCTAAGTTTTCGCGACTTGTATACATAATAAAACTACGTTTTAATGGTTTTAAGCAAAGTAATTTATTTGACTTTTGTTATTCCGACGTTTTGGCCACTTTTTTGACTTTTTTTTGACATCTTTGTCTTCCGTTATCACGGCCACTGAGAAGTGGCCGAAACGTCGGAATAACAAAAATCAAATAAATTACCGCGCTTAAAACCGTTAAAACGTAGTTTTATTAACGATTTATGTAACCTTTCTGTCAATCCTACTGACCATCGACGCGTGATATCATGAGGCTATCGACAAATGTTCTGCGCATGGGTAGTAGCTTATTTCTTTAGAAACGTAACACATGACAACATTATGTTAGTCAATTCTTTTTTTTTGAATATTAATGACGTGACCTAGATATTAAGATCTAATCGAAAAGTTTAAACATAAATCGCCATTAAATAATGCATATTTTGTAGATTTTAAATATAAAAAAGACAACGAAATGCAAAATACATTTTTTTAAATAATAAATCATTTTATTTTAATCATTTCGGTTATGTGTAACATCCTATATCAATTCCAATTTTTAATTATATCGTCAATAGTGATGATTGTGAACTTACGTAACTACTAAAAACAGTTTTATAGATGCCAAATATGGCTTTATAGAACGGCCGAACTATAGGGGAAAATTGTTTAACACACATAAGACAATAAATAAGACATCCATGTTTTTGATCGTTTTATTGTGACCCGATATGTGACTATAGCAACTTCGTAGTGGCTTTGGATGTATTAATTAATGACATAGTAAAGCGGTCGGTGTGATAAATTCCTTCGAGGTCGGCACTACGATGGTAAAATTTCTAGTATTGCACTGTCTGTGTCTTATGACGTAGTACGTCCAACGGCGGAAGTTTGAATCACTAAATGCTTACAGCTGTTTTATAACGTGATGGACATATTGTTAAATTTACCACTTGCTGACGATGAAGAAAAACATCCTGATAAAACATGCACATCAAGATAAACGGTGCGTAAAACTCGTCAATTCATCTTGTATGCGTAGCGGGTATACTGTCTGTACCCCTAAAATTGAGAAAACCCATGCTCACTAGTAGAACTTTTATGAGTGGATATTATAGGGTTACAATTATTAAGTAGCATAGTTGTTTTTGCCGTGTTTCTTTTTAAAGTTAATTATTAATTTTGTTATGTACCCTCTTATTTCTAAACGATACAATCGGCCATTTCCTTAATTGAATAATAATGTAATATTTTTATTTATTCTGTGATTAGAGCTTGTTTTGTATAGAGTAGTTCTGTATAATTTACTTCCATTTTATATAGTAATTGTGTAAGTTATAATTCAAGGTCTCTCAATTGTATATGGACGGAATTCACTACATGTTATTTTCATCTTGGCAGACTCGATAGATTTATACTGTGTTCGGTTTGTTTTAGTACATGTAAAACTTTAAGTATAATATTTTATATAATATCTTGTATAAAATATTGTTTAGAATTTCCAAATAATAATGTATTAGATTCTTTTCATTCATAACCCTTTAATTAAAATAGTTTATCAATGACTTCAATCCGCTATCGGTTGTGCCAATTTGCTAAGTTTGTTAGACTAAAATTGTTGGAGGGATGGCGAGGTGTTCTAAAAATGCTTGTCGAGTGTAAAAAGTTAGTGTATGTTAAGGTTCTCTGATTATAAAGTATTGTGACCAGTTGCTGTTCTTTTACTACCATAAACCCTTCTGAGTTGTTGCAAGTATTACAATAGGTACACAATAATTTAAAAAAGTGCCTTTTTTATATCTCTCTGCGTATTCTACCTACCATCATCAATCCGAGCGTTAAATCCAGGTTTCGTTCGGAGCAGGTTGCAGGGCAAGTACTCAGTCTTCGCCACATTTAGCTTCAGACCACCGTTCTCTAGCGACCTTTCCCACGCATTTACACGTCGCACCAGGCGCCCCATGTCCGAATCTGCCAGCGCGATATCATCAGCATACATGAGCAACCATGGAGGTTGCTTGGTTAAAATGCCCACACTACGAAGACCCATCGCCTTCTAGGCTTCGATGGGGACTCCATCCGCTCCGTCAGCTTTCCGATTCCTCGTGTGGCGAAGAGCCCCATGGACTTCTTCAGGCATTATCGGTGGCACTAGTCCTTGATTCGGAGGGAGATTGTTGTTGGCTGTACCTCTTTATGCTGCTTATTCAGCAGCTCGTGGTAGGACGAGCGCCATCTCTCCTTCACCGCGAGGTCCTCGCATAACAGGTTACCGCCAGGATCTTTAATACAGCGGCACTTAGAAATGTCCTATACCACTATGATCCTGGAACGTGCCAACTTATAAATGAGCTTCTGCCCCTCAGACGATTCCAACTTATCATACAACGATCTAAAGTGGTCTTGTCTGGCACTGGCTACAGCTCTTTTGGTGGCAAGTTTTGCGGCCCTGTATGCGTCGCGATCTTCAGGAGATCTCGATGCCTGCCACTTTTTGAAGAGGGTTTTCTTCACCCTATCCTCCCTCTGGACTGTGTTGTTCCACCGCCAAGTCTCCTTATCACACTTGCGTCCACCTTTAGACACACCCAGCACTGCCTTTGCCGCTTTAGTAATTGCTGCCTGGATCTTGTCCCAGTGGCTCTGGACTAATTTGCTGTCAGCTCCGACACACATCTCGACGGATGCTGAAGCGAACTCCTGGGATTTGCCCTCATCAAGCAACCACCATCTAATTTGGCGTCAACAATGCTCAACGGTTTTGTCTTTGGGTTTTACGCAGAGGTCCATGACAAGGAGACGGGGTTGTGCCGTGAGACTCTCTCCGGGTATGACCTTGCAGTTGGTTACTTTGCCGACGTGGTGTCTCCTGATGAGTAGGTAGTCGATCTGGGTAGCATGCCACCCGCTCTTGTAGGTGATTAAGTGTTCGGATTTTTTTTTGAAATACGTGTTCACGATGGCAAGATCGGCAGCCGTACACATTCGGAGGATGTCCTCCCCTTCTGCGTTGCGGCTTCCGTATCCGTAGCCACCGTGATCACGCTCAAATTCCTTCCACTTCTCACCTACATGACCGTTCAGATCACCATCCAGAACGATCCCCTGTGATAACGTGATGCAGGACATCACCGATTTGATCCCAAAACCTCATTCTGTCAGTGTCGCTACAACCAGCCTGTGGCGCGTAGGCACTTATCAAATGGGTCACAACCCCTTCGATAAGAACTGACACGACCATAAGCCGGTCGCTGAAGCATTTCACCTCCAGAATGTTGTTTTGGAACTCCTCGGAGAGCACTACAGCAACCCCGTTTTCCCCACCAGGAGCACCCGTATAAATCAACTTGTAGCCATTCCCAATGAACCGGGATCTGCAGCCTTTCCACCGAGTCTCCTGCAAGAACGCCACGGCCGCCCTCCGCCTGGAGAGTACTTTGGCCAACTCCCTTGTACGTCCGGTCAGCGTACTAATATTCCACGTCGCGAAGCGGAGTTTCCTGTTCTGAGTGTGGACTCACGTCGTTAGCCGTGCCCGCCCTTGACACGGTACCCCTTGCTCACTTGTCGCAGGTGTAGGGCGATGTGCCTGCGCGTCGTTTTGCGGCGACGCCCTAGCCATACCCAGCGTTCGTATAAATCTATCCATAAATGATACGACGAATTGTGGTTTTAAGTGTAGCGGCTGCCGCCCGACCTACACAACCCGTATATGGAAACCAGGAAGGGGTAGTGGTATGTGGGAAGGAGTAAAGATGGAGAATACTAGGATGAGGAGAAGAGGGGACACCACTGTCACGGAGCAAAGGAAAAGTAACAGTGGCCGCCTGGAGGACCTCGGGCTTGCGTACCCGTGTGCACTATAAAATGACGGACAGGCAATTATATGAGGCATCCCCTGAGGAAACGTATTCGACTTACCGTCTGCCTGTAATTCTGTATAATGGGAAGTGTTTTGGGGAACTGTTCAGAATAGTGGGTACGTCATTTTTCTACAACGGCACCGCTCGTCATCGGCCGGGCGTTTATCCCCACTTCCTTGAATCTTTTCACTCATGTACGTAACGGGTCCCAAGAACGTTTCTCTTGCGCACCCTGGGGATTCGGAGTGTACTTCCAATTGAGGTTTTGTCATAGCATTTGTAGCTGGCAGCACATTTGTAACACCTTCAGTGTTGGTAATATCCATAGGCGACGGTAACCGCATTCCACCAGGTAGTCCGTCAACCTGTCTGCTGTACTCTTACATTATTATATTATGCATTATACTTTGTATAAGACACCATTGATTATACTTGTCACTTAAATATAAAGTTTTTACTTGCTGAACTTAAATAACAGCTTGTAACGCTAGTATCAAAACACACGCCCTTAGCCAGTCAAGTTACGGAATACACAAACAATGCAACTTTTAAAAACAAACGTATGACCCGCAAAGCTATGACAGACTTACTAACAATCATACTACTGCGTATTCCTTAATGTTTAAACTGTTGCAATAAGAACTATAATTGAATAACTGGAAACTAATAGTAAGAACTGCTTGTAGCTCTTCGAAGAGTTAGAGACCCTGCAAAACGTATTTTCCGCGAGAGCGCCGTAACATTGTGGATTTACAGGGAATTGAATTTTGAAGTTCACACGCTCAACGTTTATTTTACGAGAATGGCTTAATAAAAAGTTATTTTCCTATATACATAACAATATCTTGACATTATGCTCTTTTCGGAGGGTTAGTATCAAAGAATTTTCTAAAAAGCTATTATACGTTAAGCTAAAATGTATAAGAATGAGTTTTTACTCTCACGAGGATAACTTATATAACAGCGGATAAAATAATGTTAAGATTTATTTTTAATGTTAATTAGTTAAAAATTAACAAACGCTGTAAGAATAATAATTGAATTTAATCTATATTTATAGCAACGTGAAATAGATTAGATTATAATTATACACAAGGCTTTACACATGCTTGTGTTATATGGGTTGGGTTTTTGCAGAATATATATATACTTTAAGGAATTTCTTAGGAAGGATATTTACCTAATTTTATGTCAGTCTTCATACCATACAAAAATTATTATGTAAGTAGTTAAATTAACACTAATAATAAAATATGAATGTGTATATTTGACTTCATGATCAGTCAGTTTTCTATATAATAATTTTAGGTTTGTCACTTCATATATTTAATTTTTTTAGAACTATCAATTGGCAAGCAGTTCGGCATCTTTAGATTAATTTTAATACCTTGAAATACAAGTATTTTTTCCTAGGTTATATAATCAAAGCCCGTGGAGAGAGCTCGTAAAGTTATTTAAACCC
This sequence comes from Dendrolimus houi, assembly GCA_039645545.1. Classification (NCBI taxonomy): domain Eukaryota; kingdom Metazoa; phylum Arthropoda; class Insecta; order Lepidoptera; family Lasiocampidae; genus Dendrolimus; species Dendrolimus houi. Next base: position 15,274,387 of record CM077117.1, on the reverse strand, counting down.
AGGTGAATTTTCCTAGTACTAAATGAGTAGCCATAAAATCCTAACTAATATCATGAATGCGAATGTGAGATTTTTGTGACGCTTTCACGTCTTACTACGCAACAGATTATGACACTGTTACAATTCACTAAAAAATACATGATCATCGCAACGACAATGACAAGTCTGATGTGTAGCTCTCCTGGTTGGTTCCACCTTCGCCAGATGGCGTTACGGGTATTTCGAATTAAAAATTAAGTGTGACATTTCTAAGAATAATAGCACTTAGTCTTCATGACATAAATATCCTTTTTTATAACGATTAGGGAATACTTTTGCGTACTATCTCCGGGCCAGGGGTGTAGGGCACCCAACCGCCAGTCCTCCACTGCGTTTACCTACTAAATGGGCATTAATTACAGCGAAGACGGTTAATAAGTATAATAGTTCACTCACTCAATACATTTATTGTGTTAACTCGTATACAATTCTGTTGCCGTTTTGCTTGCTTGTTAGTTTATATGTCTGCGAGTGGGATGGATACATATTTGCACATGAGTGATAGACATAAGTAGTTGTCGAATGAAGTATAAAGTGGTAATCACTGAAAGTTTAATTTAAGTCATAATCTGAGCTTCCAAATTGGATTTTATATTTCTTCCATCCGTTTACAGAACTTGAGCTCATAATAATAATAAAAGTGAGTTTTGGGTGTAAGAAAACAAACCAAGAAATCTCAAGAATACTTGAGAAACCTTTGCTTTGCGCGTAATAATGTCATTAGTAGCTCGAGACGATAAGGTTGGGGATCCACTTGTCGGGGGTGTTATTACAGGCGCTTGAAGAGTTATTTCTAGTTATTTGCGTCCTGTAGTGCTGACGAGTCTGGTATATTGGGTTCAATGTTGTTTTTCACAGGATTTTTATTGTACAAGGATCAGGTTTTATTGATTTTGATAAAGCTCTGATTTAGGATAAGGTTTGTAGGCCTCTTAGTTGATAAACACTTCAATATTTTTCATGACGTAGGAAAGTGGGTATGACAATATCACTTGAACGTGTGTTCATACCTCAATCTCAAAAGAATATAAATTATTTTTCTGATATCTGTACTAATATTATAAAGCGGAAAAAATTGTATTTTTGTATGTTTGTAACAAGTAAAATCAAAAACTATTGAACAGATTTCTTCCCTACTAGAACTTCAATAATGTAATCAAGATGTGAAAAAATAGTGTTTGAGTGGGTCCAGGGATGGTTTAGATTCACAATTAGACCCGGTAGATAGCGCTCGAATCGGGTTCTTGATTTTTATTTTTTCAGAGCAGGACAAGGTCTACCGGTAGTATTAAATAAGTCTATTAAACACTATAGTGTAATCTTAGTATCAATTGTATTTTATTTCTACTTTTTATTCTCGTATGTTACTTTAGTTTGGAATTTATTATTAACAAAGGCTAATGTAATATTTAAAAAAACTGTTTATAAAAACAAACAATATATAATATTATTATATTTTATTTGTAGTTGAGTTATTACCATTCTTTAATTTATCAGTAATTCGAATGTGTTTTAAATACATTTTTCATATTTACAAAAATAGGAAGAAAGCATTACCAAACTAAATTTCATTATCATTTAACATAGACAAACAAAGGCATGTAAAATTGCTTTGTATTTATTACGCAAGAGCGGATAATGACTGATTTTCATATTATTCAATACAATGGAGAAGAACGATAATTCTGTTCAAGATTGGATCCGCAATATGGAAAAATCTTAAAGATAAAATCTAGGGTAGAATTTGCAATATTCAAAGCGGCGATGGCCGTTTGCCACAACACAAGGGCTCGATTGGCTTTACACAGGCTTGTGTTTTACAAAATACAATTTAAGGAATTCGTTAGAAAGGATATTTACGTAATATTATTTCAGGGGCTTTATACAAACCTTATTATACTTTTATATTACAATAAAAAATGAATGTGTGTGTTGGTGTGCATGTCTTTTTTGTATGTAAACCGATTTTGAATACATTCTTTCGTTAGTATCGATTATTAAAGGAAACTAATCATAATATTAATTTTCTTTCATTATCATCTTTGTCCACAAGATATAAAACCTAACCAAATCCACAAGGATTTTTTTTTATTTTTATTGCAGGAGTTTAGCAGACAGGCAGATGGCCCACTTGAGGGAAAGCAGTTACCATGGACATTTGCAACACCAAAGATGCTACAAATGCGTTGCTGCTCTCTTAAGGGAGACTGGAACCTGGTCACTAATGTCGGAGCACAACTCAAGGTTGTTATGGCGACATACTTTAGACCAGGGGTGGTAGCCATCCAGTCGGAAAAATCCCCCCCCCCCTACCACCTGGCTGTGGGTTGTTTTGTCGCCTCTTACGACAGGCCGCCCTGCCGCAGGAAATTTTATTCTTTCTCCATTCCTGCACGGATGAAAATTTCCTAGTGTTTACTAGAAGCCTAGAAAATTTATAAAATTAGTTTACATTCTATTTTGGAATGGCTTTCCATATTATCACTATTTATAAAATCTTTTTAATCTAGAAAAAGAAAAGTAGCTTAAAATGCCTATATATAGAAAATGAAACTAGAAATGTTTATTAACATTTTATTTCATCAATTTAGTCATTATACAACTCATCAACTTTTCAGGTAATTAGAAGGCCGATGCCCACTTCTGACAACAGATCGGTAGAGCAATCCAGTAGTGGAACATAGCCAGCCTATCTGGACATCTTACTCATACAAGAAGGTGACCTAGGCTCGGTAAACGTGGCGTAAGAGTCCTCTCCGGTGGACCAGCCACGTCCGTAAAGTCGCAGGCAGAGGCTGGATGAGAAAAGCGGGAGACTGGGATATATGGCGTAGACTTGGCGAGGCTTACGTCCAGCAGTGGACATTTAGCCATAACACACTTTTAAAATATAGGGTATTATTTAAAAAAAAAAAAATTACGCGACTGAAAACTTACATAAAATTTGGGCAAATCTCCTGAGCGCATCATTACTACTAACCACGTTTTTCTAGAGCTCGGGCTAGATTATTCATTTTTGGCTACAAAAGCACTGGTACAAAATTAAGAAAGAAAAATATTTATTGTCGCGAATGCACATAAAACTAAAAAATATTCTAAATTAATTAACAGAATATACCTATTCAAAAAACATATTTTTTATTTGTTACTTATTATTATATATATACATAATTCATTATTGTTATCAACAAGGCACTTGAAAAGAAAAAAAACCTTAAGATATAGAATTTAAGGAAAATCCTGATTGCGGCCAATGATGTGGAGATTCACCAAAATGTTCCTTTGAAATAGTGTATTAGTATATAACCAACAAATTAGAGCTGCACATCTGAATTGAGGTGTTAATAAAATCGAGCGCAAGATCCGTCTTCGAAGCCAGCCTATTACAGGAGGATTGTAAAACAGAATGAAACAGTATTGCGAATGTCAAGCACGGAGCGTATTGACAGCTCGAAGCACCCCCTCACTTCGCCATCTCTATTTTATGGTAGCCTTAAAATGTATTGTTTGTTTCTATTTACACCTAAAAGGGGAATTCGGGATTTCTTACGACTTTATTGCGACTGTTCGATTCTTTAGATTATTAAATTTATATGGACCCTGTAAATGTCTTTATAGAATAATCAATAGACACTCTCAAATCTAAAAGGAAAATCGTAAAACAGTATTTGTTATATGTTTTGGGTTCTAAACAAAACAAAACCGTTATAAAATGCTGCAAAGCACATTCATTTTCTCAAAAGAACTAAGTATATATTAATGAAAAACCGAAAGCTGTATGACACTATAGGGAACGTGCACGACGAAGGCACTGCTAACTAGTCGCGCAAATCTGAATCTTTTTTCGCATACAATATTAGTACATTGACACTTCATGTAATAAAATAATCACATTAAAGAAGTGAAAGATATTACTGCATTTGCATGATTTCTAACTCTTACTTCTACTTCTAAGACATGCCCAGACTCGAAAGATTTTGGCCTTTTAACTTATTTTGACCACGCAGATGATCATTATCAATCGGCTGAAATCCATATTATATAATTTTAATAATAATAAAAACGACTTAAATGGAATGTAAACATTGAGGGCAACACGAGGACAGATCTAAAAAGTTTCTTTGTTAAACCGCACTGTGGCTCTCGTATCTATTTGTGCTGCTACCATTTTGGTTCGTGCATGTTCACTATAATTATATCATAAAATATAATGGTGTGGTAATATCGCGAATAAATTAAAAATATATAGATATGTAACTAGTCTAATGATCTCCGCTAACGCTTAGACGTCTATAATACAAAGTCTGTGATTTAAATGATTATTACCACGCTAGTATCTATATTGCATTACTCTCCAGTAACATATCTAGCTAGTATATAAAACTTCTATAAACTTTTTAAACATTATTTTAATTTCAGTTAGTAAACCTTTATGATTGGATAATAGTTTGGTGAAAGAAAGGCTATTTTGTATGTTATCTATTGTAAATTAGAGAAAATGAAATTAGGTTTTTGAATCATTTTTTTTGTAGTAAATGGAAAGATCATATATAAGTTTTTTCATCTATCTATGCTATAATAAATCTGTAAATGGATCGAGTTTGTACATTGCGTTTAAAAATGTGAAAAAAATCTCAGGGGCTAATTTGGACCAGACGATTACGAAAATGCAACTTTTAGAATTTTTGTCTGTCTGTCTGTCTGTTACGGCATCACGTGAAAACTACTGAAAGGATTGAAATGAAACTCGACACAGAACTAGCTTATATCCCGGGGCCTAACTTAGGATAGTATTAATTCCGATAAATTATATCGTTTCTGTGGGATAGACGAAAATAGCGAAAAGATGGCGGTACAATCGCATCATTTTTGGAAACTGCTCAACGTATAAGGATGAAACTCGACATAGTGGCACTGGCATAAAACCCTAGGTAAACACTTGGATACATTTTGTCCCTATAAATGACGTCATTTCTTTAGAATAGACGGATTAGTAAAATAGGTGGCGTTGCAATCGCGTTTTTTCAATTCACTAACGAATACCAACGTTGTCATAAACAGCATGACATCTAATGTATTACTTCAAATCAGGTTAGCTTCGGCACGCCTTTACGTTTTGCTGGGCAGTTCTGTAGCTATATGGATTTAGTTTCTTTGTTATTGTAGTGAATTTATAACAATAGAGTTTTAGATCTAAAAATTACAGAATAATAACCTCTTAATACTATAAATAACATATTTGGTTTTAACCAAATATTATATTTATAGTAATAAAATCTCATTAGAAATAATCAATCGACCTTATTAGCTTATACCACTTTTTCATCTGGGCTAATGTTATAGGTATTGAACGTTTCACACAGATGTAGTGCTGAATTTAATGCATCATTTGTGATGTGAAATCGTTATTAATTGTTAATGACATTAAATATTGACAGATAATGTAAATGTATACAATAATCTATATGATTTTTAAGCGACTTTCACCATCAGTTAGATAAATTTTCTTGAAGGTTGAAAATAATATAAGAAACCTAATTAAGTTCTTATATAAGTAACATAAAGCTACTACTACCTAGGATTTTTCACGCGGCGTAGCTGCCGGGAAAACGCTAGTCTTGAAGCTTTTTAAAAAAAACAACTGCAATAAAAACTTTATAAATGATGGAGAACACAATGCATTTTTTTTAGATTTCTTGTCTGTTTGTCGGTTTGTCTGTTTGTTCGGGAATCACGTAAAAACGACTGGGTTTATTTTGATGCTGTTTTCGCTTCGATAGCAAATTCTTAGGCTTAAAATCTTTACTATTTTTTGAATACCGCTGATATTTTTCTGGGAATGATTTAATATGGCCAAATTAAAAAAAAACGAATTCCAAAGTGACTTTTTTACAGAGCGATAGCAAATTTTATGTAATAAAAAGTGATATTTTTTATCCTACGAATCCTGCGGGAATTTACCTCGTTTATAGTTGTTCGAGTGCACAAAAATTAGCTTATTCTGACACAGTTTTCACTAAAAGGATAGCTTACAAACTTTTTAAATGCTGTGGTACTTTGTGTCCATGGAATCCCGAGGGAATTTCAAGTCAAGCGTGGACGAAGCTGCGGAAATATCCAAGTTCAAATATGAGTTTATTACTCATAATAACTCATCGTAGCTATGTCGCTATGTCAGCTGTGGTCTACCAAGCTACGAAGAGTCGAAATTATACTAATTATACATGCACATGTACACTCGGGTTTGTCCGGGAACTGTCGGCGTATTTTCGCTACTGGGTTCAAATTTTTTGTTTTGTTGTTGTTTGGTATAATTTTTTAATTACATTAAAAAAATATATTATGAAACTTATATATGATCTTTACATTTATTACAAAAAATCTCGATTTATAAACCCAATTATCTAAAATATTAATTTGAGTCAGATTGTATATATTGACATATCATATGATAAGACACCATCCAGTGAAGTTGGAAATGACTGGTTTTATATAAAAAACATGTCTAGCTGAGTTACAGTTTATCCTATTTATTCAATCCACTCTTTCAGAGTAAATATGGTTTTACGTACAGTACAGTACAGTAGACCCTTTTTCGAGAATTAATGAACTGACAACTGTCAGAATGTTGAACATACTAATATTTTGTATGTATTAAATTTGAATTTAATATTTTGGAATGCGTGGCTGTCTGTTAAGTTGTTTGTGCCACCAATGACGTTACACTCGGAAATATATCTTGTAGCAACGAAAATCTCTCATATTTATTAATCTCGTCTTCTTAGAATATGAAGTATTATGTTGGAATATATATGAATAAAAATGAACAACAGCTTGGGATATGATTTTTTAACCATATTAACGTGTGTTTGGATAATTTCAACATTTTACTTATATGAGACTTGGAGTCGCCACAAGAACCCTGTTATTTAATCAATGCATTAGGACATCGGTAGCACCGTTGGTGTTACAAATATCCATAGGTGACGATAACTACCTTTCATCATGTAATCCATTAACCTGTCTGCTATTATTCAATAGAAAAATCAAGGTCATTTTAAGTAAGCTTAAGAACCCTTTTCATTAACTAAAATTTTCTTGTCCTTTCTGTATGATGTGATACTTTTCTCCTTGAGCATAAGCCTCGATTCACACTATGATGTCGTTCACGTTTCAATCTCGCTCCGGTTTCGGCCGGAACAAATCTCGCTGTATCTACACTACTAGTCTAGAGTTGAAAGAAAAGCGTTTTCACACTGTCGGTACAGGTTATGACAGGTCCGATCTCATTTCAGTCAAATATTCTTTTCGACTAACCAGTACAAACGTGATATCGAATCTGAGCTAGAGCGATACGATAGTGAGAATTCTCTGATTCTTTCTTGTTTAAGAACATTTGACCGGACCGATAATGGACTGAGACCAGAGCAAGATTGAACCGTAAACGACATCACAGTGTGAATCTAGCCTTGTTCTTTTTAAATATCTCTTCTATTTCAGTAATTAAACACATTTTCTCTCAATGGTTCATCGGTCATTACTTTTTTAAATCTATTTACATTTAAATCGAAAATGCCGCATCTGCGCGGCCATTAGCGTGGAAATGTGGCAGCAGTCATTTGTCGTCTAGAGTAATGTCTTTGGCGTGCCATTACTTCACTTAAGCTATACGGACAGACCATTTACTAATGTTACACTGTATTAATAGGATATCGAATTCGTATTTTTGATATTTAATTAAAATATAATAAAAGAGTACTGTTATCGAATAATATATGAAGAATGCTAAAAAAATAGACGACTAAAGCTGAAAAGATGGCGCTCCAATCTCGTTTTATTAGCGCAATGGTTGCAATTAATTAATTAATACATCGTCATTGCAGCGACAAGGATAACGACAATTTCATTGTGTTGCAGGGGCGGCTGGCTCGAGACGGCAGGCACGATAGGTAACTGCCTACAGAGGCAAAAATGTCTGCAAAAACGCTTGAACTACTAAAGTCCAAAAAAAAAAACAAAATATCGAAAACGATCGATTAAATCACTTGAATCTAGAAAATATATAAATATATGAGTAGTGAAATCAAGAAATACATACAACACGAATAGACAGGGTTCTGGGAGAAGAAAGCTAGATAGCAGACTCCTTTTAGTTTTCTTAAGCTTCAAGGGACGGCCCTATGTGTTGCTCTCATGGTTAATCAGTTCCAACTTCGCTAGATGGCGTCACGGGTATTTATGATTAGCTACTTTGAATTAAAAATTAAGGTAGATCCCGCGAGTGAAGCTACGGAATAAATATAGTGTTAATAAATGTATACATTTGTAAATCGAACATATGTAAATTAGGACTCTTATTAAAGGTATGTTAATTAACCGTCTTCGGATCTAACCCTTATCAATTAGTTAAGCCCCAGGGAATACGAATTTGCCGATTTTGTAAAGGGTTTCACTTCAATATGAGATTCAATTTCACTTCGTGAATTGTACCATAGCTTCATATGTAACGGATTTACTGTTACTTGCGACCTCGTTTGCATTTATGTGTTTACTTTCCTCATAGAGCAGAAAAACTACTGTTACGCTTAAACACGTGTTCCTTTATTCCTTACTAAAAGCCTAAATAAGTAAATATATATTATCATATACCTAACTATCTTTCCCTATAGATTGGAGAATCGAGCCCAGCGTCCGTCCCTATGACTGGAGCGTTCATAGGCTGTTACTTAAATCCTAACACTAAATCTGATAATTTGTACGAATAATCCACAATCAAGCGATTGTGTTGGTGAATTTCCACCTCTTATTTATTACACTTTTTCACCCCCTTCAAAGTCGTTTTTTTAAACATAATCTATATATTCTCTAGAATGCAGTAGGTATATCTTCTTGTAAAAAATTAAGATCTGTGGAAAAGATTAGTCTCGATAAACTAACAAATACACTTTTCTCTTTTTAAGACTCTTAATTAAGTCCCACAAGTTTTCAACGACAGGTATTGTACATATATTATATAGTTGTATGATCAGTTAATACAAGTTGTCTCTACTGTTATAGTTATTGAGTAGCATAGTTGTTCTTGTCGTGTTTCTTTTTAAAGTTAATAATTGATTTTGTTATTTATGTACCCTCTTATTTCTACGATCGGCCATTTCCGTAATTGAATAGTAATGTTACATTTCTATTTATTCTGTGATTAGCGCCTGTTTTGTATAGAGTAGTTGTCTATAATTTAAAATAATTTTGTTACAATATTTATCATTTGTATAATGTGATGATTGTGTACAGATTATAATTCAAACCTCTCAATTCTATATAGACGGTATTCACTATATTTTATTGTCATGTTGGCAGACGCGATAGATTTATACTGTTTTCGGCTTCTTTCATTGCGTATAAAACTTTAAGTATAATATTTTATACAATATCTTATATAAAATATTATCTGAAATATCCAAACAATAATGTATAAAATTTTTGTCATTTTTTTATTGCAGGAGTTCAGCAGACAGGTAGACGACCCACTTGATGGAAAGTGGTTACCGTCGCCTATGGACATTTGCAACACCAAAGGTGCTACAAATGCGCTGCTGCTCTCTTAAAGGAGACTGGTACCTGGTCACTGATGCCGGAACATAACACAAGGTTGTTATGCCGGCATACTCTAGACCAGGGGTGGTCGCCATCTAGTTGAGCAAATACCCTACCACCTGGCTGTGGGTTGTTTAGTCGCCTCTTACGACAGGCCGCCCGGCCGCAGGAAATTGTATTCTTTCTCCGTTCCTGCACGGTCATGCATAACCCTTTAATTAAAATAGTTTACCAATGACTTAAATCCGCTATCAGTTGTGCCAATATGCTAAGTTTCATATACTGTAAAATTGGAGGGATGTCGAGGTGTTCTAAAAATGCTTGTCGAGTGTTCAAAGTTAGTGTCTGTGATGTGTTAAAACCGTAAGGTTCTCTGATTATAAATATGTGACCAGTTGCTGTTCTTTTACTACCATAAACCCTTCTGAGTATTACACTACGCTTGTTCATTTGAAATAAAAAAGACAATTTTTTACGAATAGATACAATAAACAAACGGTTGACAGAAATTTATGAAGTCCACCTGTATGCGCCCTAATACTTTACTCTATTTCAAAGTTGGAAAGAGCTGCGATTTTTGAAATAAGTGTTTAGCAATGATTTCGTTATTCATTGAATTTTTCATTGAAACATTTCCCGGACGGCAGTTGAGAAATGACGATGTTGTACAGATGACGCCACTGTGGAGATGGCGCAAAAAGGTTTTGAATATGTTCGCGATCCATTTTATTTTTGTCTGCAGTCGTTCCCCAGTTTTATGATCCTCGCACGCTGCGACGAATCGTAACGTATGTAACTGGGTAGTTATTTCATTTTTATCACACTGGCTAGCTTCCTCAAAGTATAGGGTGTAAGATGTTTAGCGTAAACACAATAATAGATGGTCACTTATGCCATAAGTATATCTAATAATAATAACAGCCCATACACCATACATGTTCCGCTACTGGGGCCCAATCCTGCTATTTGAATATCTTGGCGTTGTGACTATATCCAAAGTACGTTTCCATTGCCAAAGAGTGAAAAATTCGTAATCTACTAAATCCACAATATATTGTAAAGCGCGCGGCGCGACGCGGCAGATTGATAGTAGAAAAAGAAAATGATATGAGCCGAAATGAATATTGAAAAGCTACCAGAAATTTTAAACATTTATTTCGCTTAAAATTTTATATAAAGATAAGAGTGGCGTACCACAGGCAGGCCATTGGGATTAACAGAATACCGGAATCAGGCAAATCTGTGATTGAGATGATAGTGTCCGACGATTTTGACCAGATAGTATTAGCAGAATTGGGTCCTTGGGCTCAGGCCTCCCATTTATAGGTGGAACGAACAGTAAATTCGCCACGAGTGTCCAAGGTGGATTAGCGGGTTCGATACATTGGTTTCATCATAATTAATCATTATTGCCGTAGGCGTATTAGGTTTGAAAATTGTCTAAGTGGTGCATGCTTACCGACCAGGATTCGAATCCGCGCCTTTTATATTTTTGACGCGATTATGCTAACCACGGCTTCAGTATACCATAGGATAAGGATACTAGGATACTAGGAATTGCAGTCGCTAAGACTCTGAGATAAAAACATAGCTTTGAAAAGCTAAAACTTTACCATGGCTAGATGGCGCCCTACATAATATTTTTCTAAGTTTTTATACTATTTACTTTGTGAAAATATTATCAGAACAAATTAAAATGGAACCTGCTATTTAAGGGTTTCAAGTTTGACTGATTTAGTCTAGAAAAATACTTTTGAAATAATAAAACATCAAAACATGAAAACAAAATAAAGAATGTAGGATTTAGCTGTTTAGAAATAGGATTTACACGGAGTATTTGTATTAACGCATTAGCATGGAAAAAGAACACTAGGAATATCTAATATTTGTGTTTTGCATAAGATGTTTTGTATATTTTAAATAATTCCATTTCATAAAAAAGGTGTTTTAATATTAATATGGTCACGATTTTAAAATCAAGATACTTGTATTCCATGTTAATAACAGTTAATTACAATGTGCTGCCAATAGTTTTTGAAAGCATTATTTTTAGAATTAAGTAGGACCTTGGAAACTCGACTTTCTCATAACTTCATCATGAAGTAAAATAAAAAAAAATCTAATAGGCAAAAAACGGATAGTAAGGGCATGGAAGAATACTCACGTTTTTCATAGTAAGGGTATAGAAACCAGTTATATGATAGAGAATAAAAAACGAATACATCATTATTACAAGCCATTTTGTGTGTTTATTTTACTCAAAAGTAATTCTAATTCTACTTGAAAACAAAATTTTAAAAGAGCATTTAAAACTATTAAAACTTCATGTGACGCCGGAAAATGGAAAGTTATGTACTCATTTTAAGTTATAACGAGCAAATAGTTAACTTGCGACGACAAGTCAAGGGGCAATTTGCACTTTAAACAAAAGTTTTAATTAGGTATGTCGATAATGCATTTAGACGACATGGTTGTTTCAAAGTATTGAAATGTTTTTTGAAATATAAAGCTTATATATGTCACCGTTAATTTGTAAATACCGTTAGTTTATAATCTAATTTGCTGGCACCGACTTCAAGATGTAGAAAATTTTATTTTTTAATTTTTACTATAAAGTCGGTTCCTTTTTTGTTAGAAAATTGTTATTTGTAAGAGAAAATTTCGCTATTTTTCTCACCATTATGTCAGGAATATTAATTACCTACTAAATAATAACTACATACTTGATGTCACAATTTTTGAAGTGCATTTAATTTATTTGACTGGCATCTGTGTTTTATTTTTAACTCTATGGACAAAGAACGACCTACCGTATGACCGACCAATCAGCGCGTGAGGTACGTTCCATCGCATGCCATTTTACAATTCGATGATTTCACATCCATAGATTATCGTCTATCGAAAAATAATACGTTAAATTGTAAGCAGTATTTTATGGTTCTCAATCGACATTTTAAAATCTCGCGAGATAGATCTAAAGGTATTTATAATTTGACGGTGACATATACATTACAAAACAACCTCAACGGTATTTTATTTTTGATATAAAACAGATGTACGAAATCTGTATTTGTGTGGCTAGGTACTTAATGCAATTTTAAGGCTTAGGAAGTGCATTACGAAAATTAACACCATAGTACAAAAAAACATTATGAACTTGAACGATATGCTATTTCAAAACCAACTAAGTAAAGCTTATTAGAAGCTCAATTGTATGTTAATTAAGTTTTTACTTGTTTTGACAAGAACAATGCATCAGCAAATGCTTATTAATGGCAGTTTCCTATAACTTACTGTTCATTCACTTGCCTTATCATCGGTTGAATTTTGACGTTAATTGTACGGAGCTTATGTCAAATTATATCAGTTAAAGTTAAGTAAAGCAAATGAACGGTCGGTAAGATATAGGAACCGATTACAAGACAATAAATACACAAACATTCATTTAAAAAGCAATACCAGTCGCTATATCTTGAAACTTTACAGCTTGGCTAATCTATAGATATAATAAAATTGTAGAGGTCTAATTTCTGTACAATGAAAAAAAAATGCTAAAAACCGAGTCAGGGGGATGTAAGGAGTGAAATAGAACTAATTTAGATTTTTTCAATTTTTTTGTTTCTCTGTTTGTCTGTTTGTCTGTCTGTTTGTACCGGCTAATCTCCGAAACGACTGGAGCGATTAAAATGAAATTTTGTATGGTGGTAGCTTATATCCCTGGTCAACATATAGGATACTTTTGATCCCGAAAAATTAAGGAGTTCCCGTGGTATAGTTAAAAAAACTTTAATTACTTAAACAGCTTATAACAGACTGAAAGTAACTTCTCTGCAACGTAACATAATAGAAGTGGACCCCTCACCTACTCACAGCTGGTGTACCACAGGGCTCGGCACTATCTCCACTACTCTTCACGCTGTACACCAGCGACATCCCAAAAACTCCAGATGTAGAGTTTTCCCTCTTCGCGGATGACACCGCACCCTATACATCAGATCACAACCGACAAATGGCTTGCGTCCGGCTACAGGTAGCTGTAACAGAGCTAGGCGAATGGTTTCGCAAATGGAGGGTAGAGGTAAACCCGGAGAAAAGCGCAGCAATGTTCTTTTCCCCGGGCACGCTTCGCTCTCCCAAACGCGCTTGCCTTCGCTTAAAAGCCATCTCGCTCTACGAACAAGAGATCCCCTGGGCAAAGTACACCAAATACCTGGGTGTCACCCTAGATCAGAACTTGCGCTTCAACGAGCATATCACTATAGTCCGGAATAGAGCGCGATTTGTGATGGGTCGTCTAGCACCCATGATAGATAAACGAAGCAAAATGTCCCTCAGACACAAGCTTACTCTATATAAAACATGCATCCGCCCGATCATGACATACGCGAGTGTGGTATTCGGCCATGCCAAGCCTGCCCTTTTAAAGAAACTGCAAATCGTTCAGAATAAATTCATGCGCAGAGCCGTCGGTGCTCCCCTCTATGCGTAACGTCGACATCCACCGCGATCTGGAGCTTCCCTCCATCAAAAACTACATTACGTCGCTCTCGCGTAAGTATTTCGATCTAGCGCCGCACCATCGAAATCCCCTCGTCGTGTCCGCGTCCGATTATAAGCCTCGACGAAAGGCTCTCGTGCGACGACCGCGTAACATCCTCATGGACAAGGTCGACGATATCACAAAACGGCTGGCTCGGATCAGCCCGCCCGCGGTTAGGACGGCAGGCTGGCAGGCACCGACAGACAGACACAGACGGCGGCGTCGACGCCGCCAATCACGATCTCTCCACGTCCCTGCGAGGGACGCCAGGAGACACAGCCCCCCCATAGGATAGACTAGGCGTGTTCTTCTCTCCCAGCCATAACACGTTGCGAAACGGCAGTAAGATAGTATAGGCCACCGCGGGCCGCCGATCCCGGTCCGCCGGGATCCTTCCTCTCGGGCTTTATATTACCCGTCGCCCGCTCTCAATTAGTGCATTGTGTCGCCCTATGGTGGGCATCATTAGATTCATCCCCCTCTCATGGCAACAGTCCAGCCGAGGTGAAACTCCCTAGGGAGCCCCCTCGAGCAAGTTGCCTCCCGGGCTCGAGCGCCTTCGCTTCGCAAAGGCACTCGCCCCGAAAACCCCGGTAAAGTTGTGAGGTCTTCGGACCAACAACATAAAGTCAAGTCCATTAAAAAAAAAATAGAAGTGGAGACTTTGACAGGGTGTGGTGTCGGTGAGAGAGTTTTATCTTATACTAATATATAAAAGCTGAAGAGTTTGATTGTTTATTTGTTTGCTTGAACGCGTTAATCTCACAAACAACTGGTCTGATTTGAAAAATAATTTCAGTGTTAGATAGCCCATTTATTGAGGAAGGCTATAGGTTATATATCATCATGCTAAGACTAATAGGAGTGGAGAACCAGTGAATAATGTTTCAAAATCGCGGGGTTTTTTTTTTTAAAAATTTTTTAAAACTATTCCACGCGAACAAAGTCGCGGGCAGAAGCTAGTCTATAATATAAATATTGATTAAGACCACGAATTTAAATATTTCATGCGATACGAATTAAATATTTTGGTCAGCCCCAATAAAAAAAGCTCCTTAACTAAAAGAACCTAAATTAAAATGCATAAAATATAGTAAGCGTTGGTCCTACATTAATGTTACGAAACTACTTCGGATAAAATTGTTAAGCGTAATATCCAAAGTTATTTAGGAAGCATACTACCAATACTAAGTTCTCTTTAACTTTTTTATGAAAAAAGTAGTGAAGTAAAACCCAACTGGGGCATACGAGTTAGTACTTAATATTGGAAGGATAAAATGAAAACAAGTTAAGAAAATCCCCTGACACAGGCACTTATTAAACTTGTTCGAAAATCATCTAAAGGTTCACTCACAATGATTCTCAATGCATTGAGGAATATAAAGTAAATAAAAAATTACAAAGACATAACAATATCAACTGTGGTATCGCCAAGTAACCTTCTTTCGGCCTCTACAAACTTTTCTTTAATTAATTTAAATTCTTCTTTTAAATTTGGGGACGTGTGCCTTTTTCTCGCGCACGTCAATAACTCATTCAATCTCATGTCATCAATAAATAAATTATTATAACCTAATATAATACAAAGTATACTACGCTTTAAATACTCTGCAAATTGATATTACATAAATAACTTATTATAAATAATTTAAACTACACATCTTCGCCGCCTATTAAATAATAAATAAATACAATAACATAACAAAGGTGAAAGTGATGTGAACTGAGGGGCAGAGGAGCAGCTGCATTTCATGCCCATTAATCAGGTACGTGCGTGCTCGTCTTTCCACTACCCTTCAAAATTGTCCCAATCTCTTTTTTTTCATTTTGAAACAGTTTGCTTATCACTAAACCCAGCGCCGCCGCAACAAACTGTTTAGTTCTGTTGACTGACTACTTATGGTTCGACAACATTTTTCGCCTACTACAACCATAATATTCAAAACATTTGATCGATATATTCCATATCTCAAAATCTACGTCACGACTTAGTTTAAATCAGTTTTTGGTGAAGTATATAGTATTTTATAAGTACTTACTACCAACTTGAATGTTTTCATGTTTTCCGCCTCACAATATGACAATCGGAGAGGGGGATAGTTTATCAATTTTAGAAGTGAATAATGTCTCTCCACCTATTGACTTAGATAAATAAGTCACACTTAGAGGGTCTCTATATAAAATACAATACAGGTTTTAGTGTATTCGTTTAATCTTTCAACAATTACGAGTTGGCTCTTTTATTCACTGGCCGCTATCAGTCCACGGACGCATGCCACTGCTTAAGTACGGCACTAGAGTAAAATAGATATTAGACGTGCGACCAAGTACACGTACTAGTTGCTTGACGATATTATTTGCCTATGAAAGCTCATATAAATAATGCGAGATACGGGCGGAAAATGTTATCGAACCATAAGTTTCTCGCACATCTATCACTCACTTAATATTTATTCTATTTGCGTTTGGTGGTAAAACAAAACTGTTCATGTAAACCCATTTAATTTTATTTACACCTGTCTTAACCAAAGCCACAAGTTTTGCTGGATCGCGTTTAAGTTTCCATCCAAGCCTTCCTTCACAGAGGCATACTTCGTCGAAAGTAAGTGACCTAATTGGATTGGCGCCCACACTTTCCAATCCTTAAAATTATCAGCCAACCAAAAACAACTCTTAAAACAAGCTCAAAATGTTGATTTTAGTTTGACTATATACAACTAAGAGAATTGAAGATTTTACCCTCGCTAACCAATTTATCGTACCTCTAACTTACACGGGACGTAATGGTGATGTCTTGGATGTTAATCCAATAAGGAAGGGCAATTCCATTTTGTTCATTATGAATTTCTGACAATGAAATTTTCCGCTGTGAATAGTCTCTAATAACTTTTAATTCAATGCCTCTTGATCTAATAAACGCCTTAACAACGATCCTATAACAATGAATAGTCGAATCGAATGCAAAATATTATAGACCAAAAATATTGTATTATAGTAAATCAAACCTAATATATAGTTGTACATAATTATACGTACAACTATATAGTATGGGTGGTAGTGAAATATGAAAGAGAGATTGTATTGTTGTATGTTTATCGTTCTAGGTGAAAAAAACAAAACTACTTTCTTATAATAAAAAATACATATACAAAAATATATGTAATGAGTATCTAGTATGTATTTAATTTATATTTTTTAAATTTACGTACATCTAATTTATGCACCACCGACGTCGCCAGATTAGCTAAGAATACTCCTAATAGGTTGCCTGGAAGGGATCTCTTTAAGCAATGAGGCCACGTATTGTTTTGCCTAAAATACTGTAACTAATGTATTGTGTCTATTATTTTGATGATAAAGTGTTATCTATCACTAACATGACTACAATTTAGATGTATTTGTTATTCTATCTCCGTTCTTTAAGATTTCAACTAAATTGAATGATTAATTTAGATTGAGATGCTAACGCCTTAGGTATTAAACCATCACGCCTACAGCTGGGAATGAATTCTACAGGTAAGTATTAAATTGAAAGATTTACTATTGAAATCAAGCACTGTAAAATGGAAATAATACGCTTACTTTTCCAGTTCATAACGAAAGCAAACAATAGTTACTCTACAAATGGTAATTGAAAGAATCGACCCGCGGAGTGCTGATAGCACATATTTTTCGCTCCGCTGCAGTTCTACTGAACCAGCTTTCCGCTTTCGGCTTTACACAAGTGCCCCACTGACCTTCAATAAGCAGAATTTTCATTTTTTCACTTACAAAATAGGTTAATTCCAACATTAAGTGTGGAGTTCGGGCTTCTAAGCTGCTTTGCATAATTTTAGAGAATTAACTTGACAATGTTTAATACGTCTTGTGTAATGTGATTAACTAAGGAAAATATGCAAATCCTCTTTTAATTAAAAAGGACTGTATTATTTTTTCAAATATCACGTAAACTAGTGACATTTTATCAGTCTACTTATATATATCCTTTTCATCGCCGTTTCCCTCTCGTGTTAAAGTAATTACATATTTCGACATAAAACAAATCTAATTATTTCACGATGATCGATTCGTTAAGATTGGCTAACGTTAATTTTATGTTCTTATCGTATTAAAATATCTTATTATGTTCATCCCCATTTTCGGAGGTATCATAAGATATTTCATCTTAAAAAGTTTATTTTCAAAACTCTTAAAGTTTCTGAAACAAAACGTGTAGCAATGTCTTTTACTCAGGATACAGTATATGTCCTGTCAAATGTTATTAACATCCATTCAGCTGTTTCGTCCTGAAAAGGTGATAAACATACGCAGTTTTACCGCCGACCTATTTGGTCACCACCACTTTGTCTCTTTTTTCTTTTCGCCGCATCTGTCACTATGTACACGTAATGTGACATAGTCTACGTACGACCGCTAATCGTGCCGCTGCTTCCACGAAAATCTCGCCGCGTTTTGTGTGTCATACCGCATTCTATACCCGCTCATAATAACCCGCATGCTGGAGGGTGGGTACCCGCTGTGCCGTACCCAGCTGGTCCACTCGTCGAAGGAACAGCAAGACGTGAAGAAAGGATCCCGAGGAAGACGTGCCTGCCGATGTGAAGCCCGCATCGTTCGTAGCGGGTCTGGTGCGGCGACCTATCCTGTAAGTCCTTTCCTTCTTTCTTATCCCCGTATCCCCAACACGCGCCAACAAACTTAACAGTTACTTTAAATTTTGAATTAATATGAGTAAGATTAATATATTTATAACAACTAAGAAAAACATTCATATCTCTTAAGCCTTTAATCAAGATGTCAAATTTACAAATATGAACCGTTAAGTAATTACTGATGCTTCGAAAAGCTTCACGCATTTTAAGGTTCAAGCGTCAAGCTTGTTTTTTAATTAATTAAAATGAAAGGCTAATCAATCTTGTTGACACATTTTAGGGTCGCAGCCCTCTGACAACAGCTGCTTTGTTTTCGAAATGTTATATTAATATCAATATTATACACGTCAATAAAGGAAAATAAAATGAGTGTCTGTGATTTCTAAAGTCCAAAAATTAGGTGAAAATTATATTATTTACACTGTTTTTCTGAAAGTTCATTTCAAATACGTAGCTTTCGAAATGACTCAATGGATTAAAATAAAAAATTTGGTGACTAAAATAATTTATTAAAAAAAATATATGTCATTTAGATATTTTACAGTGTCCATTCTTGAATATGAATTATGTAATTATTACTGCCAGCTGGCGTATGCCCGGTTCCTATATTTTACCGACGATTATCTGTAATAGTAACTGATTGATTTTGAAGCTACCAATAACCGATAGTTAAGAGGGCTATACGAGAGTTTCACAAGCTCATTGACAATTGGTAATACTGTCGGTTATCAGTTACTAATTCCCTCCCAAGCGTTATGCTAACGCAACATAGTTGTAGTAGTAGTACACGCAACACAATTAAATGAGTCGTGGTATAACTACAAAATAAATACATTTTCAAAAGACGAAAACTTTTTTGATATACGGTTATCATTAACAATCGTGTTTTCAATTAATCTGCTTTAAAAATACTTACAATTACAGAGCCACTTTATATGAATGTTGCATGAACAAAACGCAATAATGTAAACAACAGACAAAACGAACAGTGTTGTCACTTCAGCAATTTATAGCTAGTTTTAATGATTTGTAGTTTTCGATCGCAATTTTTTTTTAATAAGTTAAGGCTAAATGCTATGTTTTTTATGGTTCCAGAGTCAAATGACAAAACCTTGTCCGATTTTTTATTTTCATTCAATTGTTTTAGGGAACTTTTTGTAATGCTACTGCTTTATTAGGGATAATGTTATAGTTATTTATCGTTTCACACACATGTAGCGATGGCTTTAACGTGTTATTTGAAGCGACACTATTATTTATTGTTAATTATGTTAAATATTGACAGATAACGTACGTAGATACGTTATCTGTCAATAATGTTATATTCATTCACTGTTATTTTAATGCTATATTTGAGACGCATTAGGTCATAATCAATAACTACAACGTTATCGCAGGTGGAGCCCAAGCATAAAAAAACTGTAGTCTAATGAGTTTCGAACCTTTGACCTTTGATTATTAGCAAGGTGGCCTTACCATATAAGTGTTATCTGTGGTGGCAACAACTGAGAACTTTGTTGTTTTACATATTTGACGACGAAAATTACGATAATTATTAAAATGATGAAAATAACCTAGCTGACTAAACTGACGAAAATGACCAAACTCACCAAAATGACCAAATTGACGAAAGTGACGAAAATGACCAAACTGACGAAAATGATGAATATTGACGACAATGATATCACAAAAAATGAAAACCTATTCTAGTCTCGGGGTAAACCCTTACATAAATCTATCCTAAACTCTATCTCTATTCGGGGAAGAAAAGTATCCTATGTTCGTCCTAGATATTGAACTTAAATATATCGGATCGGTCCTCAGGCTGGTTCTTTGGAACGTCGGTTATGACTGGATCCTTCGGGTTCCGGTCCTGCCCGGAATAGGGCTAATCTGCTTTGCGGATGACACCCTACTCACGGCACGCGCTGCGTCATTTGCGGAATCCGTGGACCTCGCCAACGCCGGGTTGGCGATCGTGGTCCGAAGAATAAGTAGGCTGGGCTTGAAGGTCTCCCCCGCGAAAACGGAGGCCATCATGTTCCATAGGCGGTTTCGTAATCCCCCCGCGGACTCGTCCGTTACAGTCCAAGGGGTGGACATTCGTGTAGGCCCCCAGATGAAATATCTGGGGCTAATTCTCGATGGGAAATGGCTGTTTAAAGCGCACTTTGAGCAGCTAGTTCCCAAGCTCGTGAGGTCCGCAGGCGCCCTCTCCCGGCTTCTTCCCAATGCGGGGGGACCGGAGGGGACGACCAGGAAACTCTACATGGGCATCCTTAGGAGTATGGCCCTGTACGGTGCACCCGTATGGTCCACTGCACTTCACCGCCACAATAGGACTTTGTTGTGCCGCGCACAGCGGGTCCTGGCGGTGAGGACCATCCGAGGATACCGTACAGTGTCGTGGACGGCGTCGACACTCTTGGCAGGCGAACCACCCTGGCCTCTCTAGGCGGACGTGATAGCCAAAGTTCAGCGCTCCCGACATGATGCCCTCGCCCGTGGCCTGGTCTATGGCCAGGCCGAACTCCAGGTGATCAGGACGCGGGAAACCGCGACCATGATCCAATCTTAGTCAGTACAGTTGGAAAACCCTGTTGCTGGCATTGACACGGTGGAAGCGGTTCGGCCGCAGCTGTTGCGATGGCTCTCGCGGAAACGCGGGACCCTGACCTTCAGAATGACACAGATACTCACCGGGCACGGTTGCTTCGATAAGTATCTGTGTCAGATTGCGGGCTGCTTGCCTTCACCCCAATTCCTCCAATGTAGCGCGCTAAACACGGCGTTACACACGCTAGTCGAGTGCGCAGCATGGGCACCTCAGAGGTTTGAACTCGAGACACTAGTAGGACCGATCGAATCGCTGGGCGATCTGGTGCAAGCCATGCTGCACAGCGACGATGGGTGGGTGGGTGCGGTCAATTTCTGCGAGACGGTAGTGTCTCATAAGGAGGCCGCGGAACGAGATAGGGAGAGAGATGGTAGTGCGCATCCGTCTCGCGGGCGCCGACGTCAGTCGGGAGCCCGGAGGCGCAGGTATGCGCATGACCTCCCTCCCTGAAATACCGCTGCAGGGGCCCTCTAGAATCTAGGGAGCAGAAGAGTCTTCACCCCTGTTGACGAAGTGAGTTTGCCTCTCCCGGGGCATTCTCAAGCACTTGTGCGCTAGGATCGCTGTGGGCGTAACTACGTTCTGTATCTCACGCCTTTCCTACCATAAGCGCGGGACACATGGGAGGAGGGTGGTTTTAGTGGAGTATTGATTAGTCGAGTCTCCACACAAGCCGGTTGATTATTGTTTGGATTGCCTCAGTGGAAAGCCTCCATGATCAACAACGGTCTAATCCCTAGCAAAGGACCCGGTATGTGCGAAATACATTTCGCACATACACATTTTCGCCTGAAAAAAAAAGAAAAAAAATGGCTAGTAATTGCTGTTAAACTTCAACTTATATATTGTAGGTATTATATGTATTCATTCCAGATTTCTAACATATTTTGTATGTGAAAGTGAGATTGTTTTTTTTTGTTTTGACGAAATCGTGATGGTTTAGATTAAAGGCACCGGTGTCTCATTCAAAGGACATGGATTCGAATCCTAGCTGGCGGGTGTATAACGTAGACTTGGGCATAACTAATTAGTATCCCTCTTTTCATTTACCTTCTACCAATTATTTGTGGTTTCCTTCCATACTCCTTTATTCTGACACACTTCCTCTATCACATCATATCATAAATCATGTCATCTTTCATACTATCCATCCATCTCTTTTTCGGTCTAACTTTACATTAGTATTCGTTAATGTTCCAGTTTAGCATTTTTTCTGTCCTCCTCTCCCTCCGACTATTTATTTTATCGAAACTTGTATCTTTATATATATAAATTTACTTTAAGTCGTTTTTCTAGGGTTGTAAGGGCTCTAGGGTACTATCTCAAATCTAACTTATATTTAATACAATATTTATTTATACTTACTTATTACTCCATCTCTTCAATTTAAATTGATTACGTTATTTTACTTCTTTGTTCTTACAGTTATACTTATTTTCTATCTTAATTTTACAGCTGCCTACGTATATATATATATATATATATATATATATATATATATATATATATATATATATATATATATACCAATAACATATAGTGCAGTTTGTTTTTAAGTGCTTTATTCCTATTTATTACTATATTTACTATTCTTATAGAATACTTAATATCCAGTGCGGGCGCGATGCGATGGCCGGGAGAAGGCAAAGGGACGTGGAAGAAGAAGCAAGGAAGGACTTACCTCGCCACCAGTCCGCCGCCACACTGCACTCGTCCCCCGGGGGTTCACATACTCACTAGGATTAATTATGGTTTAATGTGCATTAAATTCAGTTCCAACAGCTTATTTTCTTTATTGTGTTCCAACCATTTATTGTACGTATTTTTATATATATCGCGATGACAGCAGTGACACTAGCTGAAACGTCTTGTATTGCGCATTCTTCATTTAAAAGTTTATTCTTTTCTTGATGGCGAGTATGGGGAGGAAGAATTTATAAGGAGGTGTTCCTCGGCGCAACCATCCAGTTTAGCATTAACGGGTTATTCTAGTTCTTAGTATAATGACTTCAGACTTCAATCGTTATTCATTATGAATGGGCAGTATCCAAATAGAGACATTTGCTTCAAATATTGTTAATAATAATGTCCCATACATTTCATTTTATTGCCGCAATTAATCCGCTCAACTGACGCCGGGTTAACCCTTTGCAGGATAAACCTACCAATTAGAGGCGCTTAAGTTTATATACAAGCTGATCGGGCGGCACGACGCCACCAAATTAATATCGATATATATTTTTAAACAGTATCTATCGATACTGTTTATGTTTCGATAAAATTTTTATTAACTAGAATAAAGTATTCCAATTTGTATAATGTAGATAGGTAGTCAATCGACGGTCTCTATGGTGTAGTGGTTTAAACGTTGACTTGCCTAATTCACTAGAACGCAGAGGTGCCGGGTAAATTACATGAATGAATTTTTCATTATTTACGCTAAACTAAGTGTCATCAGTTCTATTGTTTTCAGTTGTATTCTTATTAATATAACTTGATATCTTTGGTTTGAAGAAAAGTATGCGTGTTGTTTGCCTTTAATTATTAACGTCCTACTGTTAGGCTAGACTCTGCTTCGAATCCGATGAAGGAAACAGTATACCCATTACGCATATAACCTTCACAGCTAGTTACGTGCTCCATAAAGAAAAAATCGTGAGTAAATCATCGATATTAGTGATGTGTTACACTTGCTAATCTGCAAAACGTGCCGGATATATACCGTCTTTTATTCTGAAATTAATTCTTTTAGCCAGCAGGGGAACGATTTAAATGATATTACTTAAATAGTAATTAACGATCATCTAAATTGTTTAATATCTATGACCAATTGACTAATACATACTTAAATGTACCTAAAATAAAAGAAAATGTTCTCCAGTGGAACATATTTTACATAAATTCTTTTGAATTTGAATTTATAATAAAGCAAAACATAAAATACACTTGTCGAATCTTCTTATTTTATAGCGGTAGTTTAATAACATAAGTAATCCATCATATAAAAAAAGATAGCAGACAAGTTTCAACACAAAATACCTCGTCGATTTGTAATTAAAATTGGCTTAACTCGATCCTGCATTAAATCGAAAAGCTCTATTAAAAGTTGGACGACCAAATTTCCACGTATTCCAGTCGAAAATTGAACTTAATAACTATTGCATCAAATTTCTCCCTCGGTTTAAATTTTCGTAACATTCAAATTTTGAATTGTATTTGGGAATAGTTTCTAGTACTAACTAGCAGTCACACGCAGCGTTGCTTGTTTTTTCTTTACTCATTAAAGTGTAGAAAGTCCTCAGTCATAAAAATAAGTAGCTCTGAATTAATTTTTTAACAAAGCTTTTGTTACAATACCTAATACTTAATTTTATTCCTAGATTGCAACTAATTTCAAAGTCGTGGTAGAAGTCAAATATTAAATAACCACTAAACAAATTCTTGTTTTTCATATAAAATAACCATGACTCTCTTTTTTCTTTAACCTTTTCCCAATTATTTGGGGTCGGCACTATATGTCTTTTCCTTCCGCAGTCCTCTATTCTGACATACATCCTGTGTTACACCACAACTCATTATGTCATACTCCACACAATCCATCCATGTCTTTTTTGGTCTACCTTAACATATGTACCCATCAATCTTGCAGTTTAACATTCTTTTTGTCACGTGACTCATCGCTCCTCATTACATGCTCATACCACCTTCATCTTCTTCCTCTCAATTTTTCAGTCACGGGTGCAGCTTTCAAATATCCACTTACGTACTAATTTCTCACCATATCCATTCTTGTAACACCAGAGATTTATCTCAACATTCTTATCTCAGCTGAGTGGAGAGATTTGTGGTATATCACTTTAGTGGCTTAACATTCGGACCCGTATAATATGACCGGTCATATGACAGATTTATATGTCTGATCTTTTAGTTTCAGTGGCATTAGCTTGTCACATGTCACACCGGTTACCTGGCTACACTTACAAAATAAATATGACTATTGATGAAAAAATAGATATCAATTAATTCAATGCAATGTTATTCGTCTGACTTATTTCGTATATTTATCGTAATATATACACGTATAGTAAGTAGTTAATAGTTCAAGTTTTTATCAGTTCTTTGACTTTGGTTACTACAAATAAATACTTTTTACATTTAACTTGTATGTATGAACTACAAAAAACGTTCTCCAGTGGAACTTTGTTTTGAATAAAACTTCTGAATTTATATTAATATAGTTAAATTGTTTTTATTGTTTATAATTTTTTCAGATTTTTTTAAGTATACTGGTATTAACAATTTGTATATATATATATTAATTATATTGTCATCTAATATTATAATATTAATTTAGGTTTTTTCATTATAATTTTATTCGTTACTTGAACGTAAATCCATTTCCAGTTGCACCCAGTTGCTGCTATACAATGATGAAAAATGGAATTTAAAATGTATATTTCATTTCTATGAAAAAGGTATTTAATGTGAGATCAAATCAAAAGAGAAATAATTATTATAGACACTATATTCTCACTGCTCAAAATCTAGAGACTTAATATTGCGAATACGAGTATTACGAGTATTTATCGCCTTATCATATTTCGAAGTAGGTAACTTGATTATCAGCAGCCCACGTCAAAATTTACTAGTTTTAAGAGAGACCTTACCTATATTTAGTCGGTACGTACTAATATTTGATCATTTAGATTTTAAAACAAATGAACCTTATTCTTTAATTCTTAAATTAGATACTAAATAAAAATATACGTAATAGATAATTTAATTAGAGTTGTAAAAAATATACTACATGTTTAAATGAATAATGTCACGTAATAACTTAGACATAGATTAATAATAACACCTCATTAGGTACAGTCGGAGGAAATTATGTAATAACTACAAAACATTCAATTGGCTAAGCGCAAATTTTCTCGTTTTTATTTTCTTAAATTCTAATTAAATCTCTCTGAAGCTAGTTCATCAAATTCTATAGTTTTTACGTCACTTTTTACAATGAAAGATAGATAATGATATAATTAATTAAATTCGACACTTAGTTCATTCATAATTTAGGTTATTTTAATGATGTAGCGGGCCCACCGTCTCCCCTCTCTTTTTGTTGTAGGGTGGTATAGTATACGCTATCCTTTTCAATTTTCATATTAATTGAATTAAATACAGCGATAAATAATATTTATTGAAACACAACTTATAATTGCAGATTAGGTGATAACAATGTCAAATTTCTCACTGCATTTGGCCTACATACCGTCATACAAATAGTTCAGATTTACGTATTGACAAAAAGTTTCTATTATGCTGAAAACAGACAATTCAACCTTAAAAAATAAACGAAACTAATATTTTAAATAGTTTGATATATCATTTTTGACTGCTTATTTGTCATTTAAGGGCGTGATTTAGATTATGGTGTATTATCAAAGGCTTTGTGTTTAAAGTATAAAGTATTATTGGGTATAAATAACTAATAGAAATAACGTTCTATATTAAAAAAAAAACGAATAGACTTAAAAAATCTTGAAACCTCTTTAACAAATGAGATCGTTTAGTTCATTTTTTTAGATTGTGTATATCTTATTTTTATATAAATGAAACACATAAAAAATGAACACGTCTATTTCGTCTTAAATGTGCTATGTAACACACTTGTACATGTATGTGTATGTATGTATTGGACTGGTAAGTATCATCAATATACCAGTATAAATGTTTACGGAAGTTGCCTTTAATAAAATATCGTTAACGATCGTCCCACATCCTACCATAATGAAGCCAAATAGCAGTCAAAACATTGTAATAAAGTGAATAGAACTGGGAAGTCCGCGAGTACAAAAAGCCCGGGAAAATGGTGACGTTGACCGATGATGTGGACATTACGTCGCAGTGCCATTAGAAAAGTTTTACACTATTTTAAAGGCGCTTATTTCAGTTTATACCTACGCTTCAATTAAATGAAATGTAAATACACTTGAAATTTATGATCCTACTAGCTTTTTCCCGGGGCTTCGCTTATATTGTCCCACGGGAATCACAATTTTTTTCGGAGATAAATAGTATTTCTGTGTACTATTTAACATTATAATCTATCTCTGTACCAGATTTTATCCAGATCCGTTCAGCCGTTCTGGCGTCATTGAGCAACAAACATCTATCCGAATATTTGCGTTTAAAATATTAAATATAGAGGTTTTGCTGCCTAAAGATAATACCTAGCTTAATTTAGAAGTAAAATGTCGTAGCAGCTTGTGGTTAACGCAATCGTGTCTTAAACGGCGCGAGTTCGAATCCTAACCGTTTAGACAGTTTTCTTAGCCTAATGTACTTACATATTATTACAGTTAACACATGCTGAATGTTTGCTTCAATTATTCGGAAGCTTGGTTTAGCCATTAAATAGATATATGTGAATTTTAGGTTGTCAGAGAAATGTCTACATGGATGCGTATTCGAGAAGACTTTTATTTATTTTTTGGTGTTACCAGTCTAAGGAATATAAATTGCGCAACCTTTTAGTGTTGCCATTTAAATAATGGTTTTGTACCATCTCGCGAGTCCTTCTCGTAGACACTGAACATAAAGGAAAACATCACGATGAAACCTGCACATCGAATTGACCGATGTGTTAAATCCGCTAATTCATTCGTTTTTTTTTAGATCGGGGTGACGTACCCAGTCCGGGTTAAAATATTTCTCATAGTATGGGAGCACAGGGAGGTAGCACATATGGGAGCACATAATGAGGGTCCCTTAAACTTCTTTGTCCCTATAAGAAATCCCCTATGCCTGCTTCTGGAACTTTAAAAATGTATTTACCAAATCCTTTTAAAAGCCATTTCATGTTAAAGGTCTGTTTACGAAATTTATGAACCAATACTCGTGATTTTTAATATTAGAGGAGCAAACATTGTAATCAGCTGAGATACTTTTTATAAACTTTGATTACACCCTTACAAAACATCACAGTCTCAAATAATTTGTACCAGCTTTTAGGAAAATAGACAAGTAAGCTTGTTGTGTCATAAGTAAAAGAAATCAAATAATGCATTAATTATTGTTTGAAAAGTTATTGCATTTTTTCTATAACAGTATTGTAAAAGTTAGATGAGAAGAAGGTATTTTAACGCCTGTTCTTTTATATGTAAAAATATTAGAATTTATTGTATAAAAGCCGTGATAGATTAGTAGTTAGCGCATTCGGAAAGCATGCACCACTTAGGCGTTTTCTCACCTAATGTGCGTATTGTTATAATTACCACGTTCTAACGGTGAAACATCAAAGTCATACCTGCACATTGAGATAACCGATGTTTCAAACCCGACAATCCGCCTTGGACAAGCGCTGTGTGTATATTGTCCATTCTCCTATAAAAATAGCAGGTTCAAACAGACTCGAACCAAGTAGCGGGACGTTTATGGGCTGTTATTATATTGTAACTTGTGTCCGCATCCCTATTGCGCCTAGGCAGCCAGAATTAATCTTTCAACTATTTAGCCTGTACTCATCTTTAGCAAACCAATTCACTGCTAGTAATAGCCCTTCTAAAACTTTAACCACATTTAGCGGTCCTCTGCTCTCTTTGTCTAGTCATACGACCACAACTAAAAAAAATGGCAAGTCAAGGCTTTCGTCTTCAATTTTATTGCGGAATGATCGACGAATTAGATTGGAGAATACTAAATAAAGACAAATCCACTAAAATGTCCTATGGAGTTGAAAATGAAAATTAATGTATTATTTATTTATTTCAAAATGGAATCTTA
This sequence comes from Dendrolimus houi, assembly GCA_039645545.1. NCBI lineage: Eukaryota > Metazoa > Arthropoda > Insecta > Lepidoptera > Lasiocampidae > Dendrolimus > Dendrolimus houi. The sequence continues at coordinate 15,245,166 of CM077117.1, read as the reverse complement.
CAGATCACTTATTGAAAGTCATGAATCTACCACCACTTCCAAATCAATTTTAGTTACAGTTAAAGGAGAAGAAGCGGCGCAAGAACTCCCTAGTTATTTCTAGACCTTTATGTTTCAATAATAATTCGTGTTATATTTTATGTACAAAATATAATTCCATTTTAACGAAACACAATTATTCCTTATGAGACGGCGTAGGCAGTTTATTCATTGATACTGCCCACGCCTTTCCGTTGCTATTCATCATTTTCAAAACATCCTTAATTTAGCACATTAGAATCTGTTATTATCATAATATTATTATAATAATAATATGACGAAGATATGTATAAGAAAGAACAGCTCTAGTACTAAGCAGTGATTTATGCTACTCGTTTGTTTATAAACATCTTAGAATTTTTAGCAAACGACAGAATAGAAGCTTTACAGTTCACCATGAAAAGAATAGTAGGGATGAGAAACACCAAGAAAAAGCTAAATACCTAATAAGGCATAAATCGAAAAGGAATGTCTTAATGTTTTCTACTTTGACTGATTCGCTGTAAGTATATGTGGTACAAATAGTCGAAGAATATGACGACGGATATGACGATAAGGCTTTATAAGGGTTTAGCTAATAAGGCTGCAGAACCCTAAAAACAGTCTTAAATGTCAAATATTTAATTACAAACTCTACTTAAATTATAAGCAATTCCTTAGCAAGAAATTGACAAAAATCATATAAGCGTAGCTTAAGGTTAAGACGGACTAATTAGTCCTTAAGTACCTGTCAAAACTACCCATAAAAAATAGATACAGCCAAAAGATATAATTAAAATCACGTAACTACGTGTCCACGTTTATATTTATTATATTTGTGTTCATAAGAGAAAATATTAGGTTCTCATATGGAATAATAAACATGTCACAACAACTTATGTCTCCTCATATATCATACAATAAGAAACAAGTTAGTGAACTTAGCAAACTTTAGGGGAAGCCACTAAAATCGGCCTCGGTGCGTTCTTCACAAAGAATATGACAAATAAATAAGTTGTATTTACTCCAGTCAGCTTTGTATTTATTATTTATTATGGTTCAACTTTTGCAGGTAGGAAAGGTTATATATTATGAAAAACTCTATTCATTTTATTTATTTATAATATTGTATATTACACACAAAATAAAATGGGCCAATTACGCAGTGCAAATTTCATAGTACCCTAAAAAATAATGTAATAAAAAACACCATAGTATATCAAAAATTATTATGCGTATCTTATTTAAACAAATTTTCGTTAAAATTATATTTCAAGATTTACTTGTTTTATAATTTTCCACTTTATATTTAAAAATTAGAATAAAGTCCCTGTTTACAATTTTAAATATATCTCTCCACCTATTGACTTAAATATAAAGCCATCAAGAAACGTATTGGTTATTTTTATGATACTAGTGTGATAAGTTGTTAGCTGGGATTCCGGGGTAAATATAAAAACAAAACCGGGTTCCAGGATAACAATTTTTTATTTAGACAATGTAAAAAGTTAACAAAAGTGCAGACTAAAATAAGTGAAAGCGTCAGCCAGACAATTTACAATTGATTAAAAACCATTTAAAATTAGGTACCTATTCATATACAGTTTACAGGAAAAATTAACTACACGATGGCCCTTGTAAGGTAATCACGACGGTAAGTCGTCTATCTTGTAAGGTAGACGACGAGTTGGGGGAATAAACTTGTGGGATGTCAAGCAAAGCGGGCTGGTTACAAATGAAAGAGAGTTTCGTACGCTATATCATTGGGATATATTACTTTAAATACTATTTTGATGAATAATTAGAGTTCATTGATGCTATTAGCCGATTTTGGGCAAGTATTTGAGTAAGAACTGAAGACTTAGCTGTGCTCCAGGTGAAGTAGGCTGGAACCACAGGATGGCTAGGAGGTAATACACCCAACCAATGACGCTGTTCTGGGTAGTCTTAACGGTTTGTTGAAGATAGACAGCTCACCGCTGTTTAAGAACCCGCAAACCTGGAACGCGTCGACACAAAGGTTTGAGTCATGAAACCTAACAACGTTTATCAGCTGAGGTGGTTAAAAAAATGAGAGCACTGAAAGTGAATAGGTAGATTAGATATATTTCGGTTGGCTTCCACTCGAATCTCATTTAAGTAAAGACATGTGGGTATGTCATATGTTTTATTTTACATGGTTGAAATAAATAACAGTAATACAGGGAACGTCATGATTATTAAGATTACGTGGCGTGCACGACGCGTTTATATAAAAGGAAAGAGTACAGAACGTCTCAGCCCAGGTCGGGTCTGATACTTTGAAGGTTAAGAGATATGAATGTTTTTCTAAAAAGAACGCTTACGGGGTTATTATAAGAAGAAGGCAGAGGCAGCTAGGAGACCGCGAGGCGACGAATTACACGCCCTCTGGGGGTCGATCGGCGTGGCAGAAACGACGATCTATTGCCCCGAACATGTCTGGAAGTGAAGGGAGCCTTCTTGATAGGTGGACGATTCGCAAGAGGAGTAAATTGTAGTTGTACTTACCTTAAAAATATTTGAGGGTCAGCTCCCAAGAAAGTACTGGCTTACTACGTCTTGTCTGTAGGGGGTTTTCAGCGAAAAGGGCCATAAAATGGCTGCCGTCGCTTTAGGAGATACTTCGTGATGATAGAAGGCACAAAAAAATCCTTTTCGGATAACTTCACGGTAAACGCGGCGCTTTAAAAATCTATCTGATGTGTCAAGGAATTGACGGAACAGCTATGACATTATTATATAAAGGCTAGGGAACAAGTTCACACAGCCGTGTTATAACGGAATAAAATTGGTGTAAGGATTAAGTTTAGGGAACGACTGTTATGTAAGAAAATGAGTTTCACAAATTAAAATTATATTTAATCGCAAAGGAGACGAAGTAGTTTAGAGTTAATGTTAATGTAAGGATTGAACGTTGTGTACGTTCGGAGAACGAATGGAAGTAGATTCGAAGTTTTATAGGCGGGAATTTAAATGTGAGATATTGGTTACCATGGTTGAAAACCACTACGTTACAGTTGATTTTTACAAACAAGTAGAAGAGTTTTCAGCTTATTTATTGAGAAACTCCTTGGTGGAATTCTCTTCTTTTTTCACCTGAGTGCCTATTTGGTGCGCAGTTTTTAACTTTCGAACAATGTATACAGGTTTCGTAAATGCACGTTTTGAGCAAATAAGTTGAAAAAGTAATTTAAACTAAAACAAACAAAAATTTAAAGTGGCATGTTTAGTTTCAGCTTTATATTTGAACATATTATTAGAACTTCGTTTATAATTGTAAAATGCAAGGAGAGATTTGGGTAAGAAAGTACCAAATATTAACTATTTGGGCAGGGTTTCCCCTTATTGTTCAGCCTTTGGTGTGAATATTCACACTGTACAGTAAGCAATGAACACCGTCTAAACGCCACTACGCCGTTTATACGAAAATGCTACCCTACAAAACAATAACATTGCATCATTGCTAAAAATAGCAATTACATCATAGCGTTGCCAGGATCATAAAAACAATTATAATAATTAGTTACTGATGCACTAAATTATCTAGATGATAATTTAGTGGGCTTATAAAATTAACTAACCGGTAGAAAATGGTAATTTAGTTATAAATCGAATCATCTGATAAATCGTCTAAAAGTATTATCTATGACGATTGTCTACGTCGTATTAATATACACTATGGTTCTCATGACTACTGAGGTGGACATCTTGTAACATAATATTCCACAAATGTGTATTGAAATATTGAAAATCAGATCAGTGCCAAACACTAGATAATTATGGAATTGATCTCTTATATTATTTATACTTATATAACTTAGGAATAGTTTTATTTACGCCATTGCTATCAACTAATATCTTAGTATATAAATAACCTGGTGTTTACACACAACTACCACAGTGTAGACTGTCCACAAACACCATCAGTCAACGTCTGGCCCTCTGATTCACTCGGAGTGTGTAAACATTCTCTTAGAGCCTATTTATCGGTTCGGAAGAATTCCGTCTTATGTGGCCTATGTGGCTAAAAGCGGGTAAGTCAATAAGGGTAATAGTGGTTTTATCGATTGTTATGTGGCCTACACGAGTTTATAGGACGATATCAGAACGGGTTATGAACATGTTATATAAGGTCGGGTTTTGTATAATTTAATTATTAAGGTCAGCTAATATCAGATATACCCTCATTACCTTGTTTTACTGGCAATGTATAGGTATTGGGAAAATTTTACGTTATCTGGTTTCAGGGTTTTTTTAATTAGTCTTATTGACATTCTTTTCAATTAGGCGTCGTCAAATTTGACCAAATTGTAGATCTTTGATTCTTGATAGTAGTTCTTACAATAGGACAAAATCACATTTCACTTAGCAGTTGACTTTCACAACACCATAAATAACACTAATTTATTGTTTATAAAAAATCAATCAATTTCAACTATAATATGTAGTAAATTTATAACAAATAACCATAGATTTCACTAAATATACCTTTATGAAAATCATCACTGTATCTTGAAATACACAGTAATATATATATATATATATATATATATATATATATATATAGAGAGAGAGAGAGAGAGAGAGAGAGAGAGACAGAGAGAGATATAACACGTTATTGCGTATATTGAGTTACACACTTGAAAAAAATCAAAATTGTTTTTGTTTCATCATTTTAAAGTCACGTGATTTCGACAAATAAGTATATGCAAGTTTCTTTAAATTTTCTTATTCTCTCCTTTACCAGTTTAAGAATGAAACAACTGCAGAGGTAATCAAATATTTATAAATATACTGAACATAAAAATATGTATATTCTTCTTAGATATACTGAATATTTGCAACTATTTTATTTAAATCGTGTTCCAGTTTGATTTCTAGTCAATAGAAGTAGGTGAGTGGTACTGTCAAACTTTAATGACCGATGCAAAGCCTGTACGTCCGTAGTCTGCAACATTACATAGTAACATTCGGATAGTTTTCTCGTGTTTGTAGTGTATCTGCGGGTATATTGTGATTACTTTCTCCCCGCTCATCCTACTAACAACAAATTTTCGCGTTTATAATATTAGTAGGATTGTAAGTATACATGTATAGATTTATGGATGTATAGATGTATGTTTGTTACTCTTTCACGCAAAAACTACTGAATGGATTTTGATGAATCTTAACAATTGTATAGCTTACACATCAGAATAACGCATAGGCTATAATTTATAAAGACATAGTGTGAATTATCCAAAATATAACGATTTTCCAACACCACGCGGGTGAGATCGCGGGGCGCAGCTAGTACTATATAAGGTGCTGTTACAGTCAGCAGAGGCAGTTGTTATTCAACCACCAGGGCGGCAACAAGCCATGCTGCGGTATAGTATAAAGACGCCGTTCTAAGGATAGAACAGCATATAGTACAGGGTTTATCGGGTGTATTGTAAAATTTATACCATCTAACCCTTTTATGTGGCTTTTCTCTCGTAAGCATCTGCTCCATATCCAAGATAATTTGTTCACTATATGGTATAACCAACACATTATTTCTTCTTCTTTTTAAATATGGCTTTGCACGATTATTGTACTACTTAATCACTTTTAATATTCACCTATTATCTTCAACAGTTTTGGACTAATATTCAAGAAAACGCTTCATAAGCCAAATTTCTCATTTTTGACTGATGCGTAACAAGCGACTTCTTGTAGCAGATCGAAAACACAAATTTCGCTAAATAGTTGATATTTACATTTAAACAATTCTTCGTTATAAAAATGTAATATCATATATCTATTGTTAATTTTATACCACCTTTATGACAGTTATTTTTTAAATAAACCTGCACAGCAATAACGCACAATTCAAGCATTAGTGTAAATTTTGAATAACGATACAGTTTTCCAGCATGAAAGTCATTTTGTTTATGAAACGATTTTTTTGTGAATAAAGGCGCGATAACATTATAGTCTTAAAAACGAATAAAAACATCTTTCAAAACCATTAACAGCTTAAAACTGCACTTGAGTAATTTTAACAGCAATTATAACACTAACGTAAAGATTTACTTTAAAAGAACAGTTAAAACAAGCAATTGAAGGAAACTAACTTGAGTTTCGAAGAATCTTGCTACGTTATATTTATGTTACATCGATAGTTTTGTCATTTCCGCCATTGCCAACTTCTACACGTTGGGTACACTAATAAATTAAAACATTTTCGCAACTACTGTCATTTTTGGTGCAAAAGTTCTTCTTTTCTTTGTAGGGTTCCACTGTCATTAAGAATAATAGGAACCATTAAGTGTTTGTCACCCCAAAAAAGTGTCGTTGTAAAGCTTAGAATAAACATTCAACAATTTTTTTTAAACAAAAACTTAACCAACTTACACTAAAAATGTTTAATCGACTTCTTTCTACAACATCTTGAAGTCGGTGCCAAGTAAAACATAAAAGAACAACAACAAATTTACAGTTTATTTGATTCCAACTGAAGTCGGTTTTGTTTTTCTTAAAAAAAATATTACTTTTTAGTTGCGCAAATACTTCAATTCAAATTCAAAAGCTTTAGAGATAATATATTAAGCACCTGTAGAAATTGTACAACTGGCACTCGTATATAAATTTGCCATCTCACTCTTCGGTGTATATGCTCTTCAACAAGGGTTGCTTCCGATTTCCTTGCGATCCACAAATCAGATCCTGACTTGGTGACTACAGGACCATCTCGGATAAGTTCTCGGCAGCGAGTCGCGGCTGCAGTCGTGTCAGCAGCAACAAGATGGTGGCTGCTGCGCTGCCAACCGACGATGAGAAGGAGCAGGGCGGCACTTGCAGGATCCGCAGCAACTAGCAGGTGCACCCCTCTACGCGGAGCATTGAAGGATTCGGGACACCTTATAGGTTAGATAGGTTTTCTAGGGCTACGATAGGTTTACTTAATATATATTGTAATAAGGCACCTAAATGACTGTTATAAGTGACACCCGGCTGTCTTATTTCACTACAATGTTTACATACTCGGACTACCCACTTTCCTTGCCAATTACCTGATTGCTATAGTAGAAGTGGGCATAATAAGACCTTGGCGTTATATTCGGCGGAGATCCTAACAAAACTTTTTTACAGATGGCCAGTTGATGGACTGTAAAAAGTATAAACAATAAGTATTTACCACGGACAATAAAAAAATCCACTGGCAATAAAAAAATAGATTGTAGTTTTATGTGTGTATCAAAATATTTTTTACACATTCGTAATATAATTCTTGATATACAAATTCTGACAATTTATAGATTTGTAAATGTGGTATTGTGCGAGCGAGATAGCGAACCCTATTTAGGTAGCGCCAAGGTGTGGCAAACATCAAAAATACATAACAGAACGAACTTAACAATTTTTTGAAACAAAGTTCCTTATCGCACGCTACTCAGACGCTCAGTGGATCGAAGCTAGACGAATAAAAGTGTAACCTCACTGAAAAATGCTGACCGTTGTATAGTATATGCCTCTTTACGCTTTCTGTGGATTCTACGCGATACTACTGTACTTGATGTCAGTTGTATAATAATTATCCATATATTCGTTCAGGCAACTTTCACAGTTGTTGCAATTTTAATTTAAAGTTTTTGTAACATTTACTATATTTTAATAGAATTTGTTTGTTTCTATAGAATGACATTTTATGCTACGTTTAAGTATACATTTGTATATAACGAATGGAACTTCGGTTCCAACCAGGTGTCCCAAAATCACCTCACGGTTTTATTTATAAAATATTGCTTAGGTGAACAAAAAACAGCTAAAAAATCTAGGACCTCAAACATTACCAAAATAAACCAATAAAGTGGCGAATCAAAACGTGCCTGTGTTTAGAACGCTTGTGACATTGACATGACCGCAAATCCCTTATTCACTTAGCTGACTTTTGTGGGTTCTGTAATTTTCACAGCACATTGTATTTGTGGTCAAAATAGAGCATGGCGAATGTAATGTACAACCATCCAGGATAACAATTACGTTTGATTTGTAGAATATTTTTTCTATTAGCATTTTATTCTCACCATTCACTCACCAATACAGGTTATATCCAAGTGTAAAAATGTATAATATAATAAATCTGTAAATGGTTCGAGTTTGTAAAATGCTTTTAAAAATATAAAATATTAGGGGGGATAATTCGAAACAGGGGATTCCGAGAATTCAATTTTTAGAATTTTGGTCTGAGTGACTATCTTTCTGCTTGTTAGAGCATCACGTGAAAAATACTAAACGGATTGAAATGAAACTCGAAAAAGAGCTAGCTTATATCGGGGGTCGTGATTTTTTTGAAAACTACAGAATGTATATATATGCATAAAACTCGATATAGTGCTGGCTTATAACCCGAGTCAACGCTTGGAACTCTTTTTATCCCGATAAATGACGTCTTCCATAGAATAGACGGATTAGTAAGATAGTTGACGCTGCAATCGCGTTTTTTCAATTCACTAAAATACCTTCGTTGTCATTTAAGCAACATACATTAATTATATTACTTCAAATTAGGTTGGCTTCGACCAACCTCTATGTTTTGCTGGGAACATGTCTAGACTATATGGACTTAGTTTCTGAGTTATTGTAACGAATATAATAAGAAATAATAAAGTTTTAGGTCTAAAAAGTTAAAAACATACATAACCTTCTTTAAACAAATTTTATGGTAATAAAATCCCAATATAATTGGTCATTAATATTTCATGTTTTTTTTTAGTTTACCATCCATAGGTATTTAGTTCCATTGTGTGTTATTAGTTAGTTTATGTACTTTTAACACAGAGTACATTAATATAATAGGAGAACTTTTAACTTATGCCACTTTTCTGGGATAATGTTATAGTTATTGAGCGTTTCACACAGATGTAGCGATAATTTTAATGCATTATTTGTCATGTGGTATTGTTATTAATTGTTGTTAATGACGTTAAATATTAATAGGTAACGTATGTGTATACAATAATGTAGCTATGAATTTTAAGCGATTTTTACCTTCAGTTAGATAAGTTGTCGTTGAAGGTTTATATAATGCATAGGCTCGATTCCTGGCAATGTAAATTTCAAAATCGGATTTTATCAGTTATTTTCTATTTTATGGGTGTCTGGAATTGGTCCCAGAGTAAACCTTGTATATTATCCATACCACAAGCGTAACTTGCTTAATTTGGAGATACACAATATGTGTGTTTGTTATCCGATTATTATTATATTAAACGATTCCTACAATTTCTATTAATCAAAAAAATATGAGCGTTCGTTCATTTCACCCATTTTCACTATGAATGCGCAGCTGTCGAATAATAGATATTCTGTATAAAATAATGACACGATTTATAAAATGATCTTAAGAATCTTAATTTTCTACTTGCATCTTTTCTTTCATTAACTTGCGAAACTCAAACTTCCCTTGGTACATTCTGTCAATCACTCATCTATACTTTCCTTGCTTTTTCATTCTTTCATTTTGTTTCACGCATAATATTTAACATTCCTACATATACAGTAGACATCTGTGTCATAATTATAATTATAAACCATTTAATACATAACATTTCATCTGTAATTAGCTGTCCACACGTATTTGCGATGCGGTTGTGAAATTGAGCGCTAACTTATCAGTGCGGAAAATTGAATTGGATTTATTTAAGAAAGTTATTACGAGTTCTGGATTAATAATGATCTTTTATAAATTTGTGATTATTTATTCACTAGCTGTGATCGCGGCTTCGCTCGTGAGGGATTATACAAAGTAATATTCATATCTTCCGAAACCTACAAGATATTCATTTGGGATATACCTGAAAATTGTATCATAGGTTCCACTCGTTGAAGACGATTCGAATTTTATGTTGGTCTTATGTACGCAGTCAGTTAGAGTATGCTTCACCTCCGCGGAAGCCCCCGTATCAATTATATATAAATCGTATAGAGAGAGTGCAGAAAAAAAACCTTCGATATCTAGACTTCAAATCTCATCAAAATTCGGAGAATTATCTTCAGTTTATCAACGTTATCTTCGTGTCTTTGGAGTACAGACAGAATGTGATCGGTATTTGTTTTCTACTAAATATAGCTAACGGATCCATTGACTACATTGTACTTCTTTCTAATATTGGGCTGCTCTCGCAGCAATTGGGCATTAGGCAGAGATAGCTATTGCACGTACCCACCCTTTGCATCCACTAACTACAGGCAAAACTTTTTCTTTCCTCGTAGCGCATCTAAATTTAACGAACTATCTATCATCAAAGTTCAACCTCGATATCTTTCAAACTAAACCCAAAATGTTTAGAAACATAATGAATAAAAAAAACAATTTAGTTTAATTTTTAATCAGATTGCAGATTGATTTTAATTTAATTTAGATTTATCAATTAAAATAATTAATTAAATGTGTAACCTATGCTACATACCTAAGTAAGTCTATATGTTCAGGCTTGTAATTAACAAAAAAAAATAATGAACTTAATTTATATTATTTATTTGTCTCTAAGTATTATCAAAATAAATAAATAATAAAGTTATATATAATATCCATCAAGCTGCTTGGCGTATTATTCATCACGAACTTACAGAAAGAGAGACAAAAATTCTAAACACGATAATATCTAATTAATTTGTATAATTCGTATAAATATCGTATAACTCGGCTGTTAATTATTTTAGCGTTTAATGTAAAACTACAGATAGGCACCTACATCCATTTTGTTTATTGGTATAAACTCTTATATCGCAGAGTCGTTGCGATCAACCTCGGTTTCATATCAAGTAAATATTCTCGGATATTCAAGGTTTTAAACATAAAATATCATTAGAACTGTCCTTGGCAGAGAATCTCAAATCGTGCCAAGTGCTTCAGGGACATAAGTAAAATCCCTGTCTAACAATATATCATTCATATAATTATGAAGCCAAACAGCCCTAGAGAAAAATGGTTATGATATAGATACATGGACTATCTGTCAGATGGACAGACTAATGCAGAAGCAATGCCAATTTATAAGATTCTTGTACTGTTTCTTTTTAATTCTTACTTTGTTTCAATGATACAGAAATTACAATTAAACAAAAGCGTTTGATCATTGTGCAAGTACTTCTATTGTCAAAGCCCTTCGGCCTCAAGAGCGGTTCGCTAATTAATTCAAGGGTTCTCTGGACTGGAAAGGGAGGAAATGAACAGCTGATCATATTGTCCACTCATATGAGTGATTATTCTGTTTATGCGAAACTCTGAATTAAATTAATTTTGTCATCAATTTATTGTATATAAGTATACCGACTGTTAATAAGTAAAATGGAGTGTTTGACTAACATATTAAAATAAATTCTAAAATGTAAGTTAAAAGTGATTTATATAATATCTAATTATTGATGCCCGTTTTTAGACTTTTTATCTGTCAGTCTGTCTGAAAGTTTGTCTCGAATAGGTTCCAAAACGCCTCGATAATAATTTTAGTGAATAAAATATGAATATTTTTGCATTCTGGTATCTTACATATTTCAGAAGTTAAAAACATAAAGTCCAAGTCTAATTGAAGTTAATTACAGACCAAAATTAAAGAGAAAGGCAACAAATCGCCCCTGTTTAGGTACAATACAATTGACTTACACTGTATGACTTTAATAGTGGCAGTAACAACGTATGAATAATTTGGCCAAGCGAAAGACTTTAATTAAAACCAAAATAGTGATGATCGATAATGTGCAACGACTTGTCATACACACGATAGATAAATCTACGCAAATCGGTTTGTACTGAGAAGTCGCTACAATATATCGTTACGTATGTAGCAGGCATAAGTTTATCACCTCAGCAGAAACCTTTAATTGTGTATGGACTACTAATAATTTATGCGGTTTATCCTAAGTAACATTAGAAATGTGAATATGACTTTATTTGTTACGCTTTCACGCCTTGACTTGATTACATCGCACAGACATTGACTAACGCAACAGATCACGAATTTTTGCACGTTGTCGGAGGTATTAAAAAAACATAGGGAAAGATTTATCCAGAATAAAAGTGCCGTTCCCGGCGGATGGACGAATATAGCCGAAAAAGTTGCACTGAGATCGCGTTTTATTATCGCCACCGTTGCAATTCATTAATATAAATCGTTATGGAAACGACAAAGACAGCGACTATTTTAATGTGTTGCTCTCATGGCTAGTTAGTGGCACCTTCGTTGGATAACATTTCAGGTATTTATAATTAGGTACTTTGAAGGTAAAGATCAATACTTCTAAGAATTACGCCCACGCCATGACATATCCTTTTTTAACGCAGGCACAGCCTAATTTATTATATTTTAAGGTTTCTCGACAACCTGATTTCAAAACCACTTTTGCGCGCAGTTTTCTCTGCTATTTTGGTGGATTATTTACAACACAATATACTACTAAACATTTACCCTCTGACAAAAACAGCACGTAAAAATAAAATAATGAAGTGGATAATTACATTGGATTACAATTCAACAGAAGCTTTGTTAGCTCCCAGTTCTTGAACGAAGATAATCTTTCTTTTTGTCTCTCTTTAGTATATGTACATCCCGGTAGTTATATTCACTTGTATATTTGTATATATGTATGTAAGTATATTCAAAATAATACACCCAACCACACTCACAAACGCACACACGCACGCGCACGCGCACACACCCACACATACACACTCACAGAGACAACACTCACACAACGCACACAATCATTCACACAATGTACATACACTAGCCATTCATTAGCTATTCAGCAGTATATTGTACGATTAAATCTTTTTGACTTTCTAGGGAGGGAAAAATCAAGATTTTTAACCTAATACACAGGCACCAGGCTCTTTCTAAATTAATTTAATATGTATAATTGTTTACCGTGACTGTGTAAAATGTTTGATTTATTGAGAGCAAATAAATAAACATTATTAACTATTATTATTTTAGATTTCACTGCATCATTTTATGGCATACAAAATAAGTAATTAAACTGCTTATAGTCAAGTCAAACATAAATGATGAAAGCAAAATACGGGTACAGTTTACACAAATTAGGAGCAATACTGAAATGTCATTCACAATTACCAAATGACCCAAATCGATTGTTGTTTAATCTATGGCAACATTGAATTGCGGCCCCACAGTGAAGGTAATTAATGGTCATGTTGTGAAATCATCTACAATTTCCTTTATTTGGTAAACCAACGTTTCCCGGCCATGAATCTTAACTGACGCTTTAATTTTTAAATCAAAATGACTACTGTTTAAAATAATAACAATAGGTCAATTAAGAGACACATAAATTGAAAAATTAAATTATTAAAACTAATTACTATACAACAGGAGACCGAAAGGCTGGAGCTTACCTCGCTCAAAGGATTAGCTTCTGTATCCAACGAGGTAATGCTGCCAGCCTTCTAGGTACAATGCCCAGCTACAGTGGTCTGGTGGGGCGGCTAGACGAGCTATAGTATAGGTTTTTATTTTTATTTTTTTACTATTTTATATATTTTTTTAAGTTAGTTTTATTTATAGGACAGTTTTATTTTTAGTAGTTTAATGTTTTAAAGAAATTATGTCACTTCATTTAATTTGTTTAAAAGTACTAGGGTATTTCATCCGCATCATTATTTAAGGACGGTAATCCGCGGCGTTATAAGTCTCCACAATCTAATGAATATCTATACTACCTTTTTTAATATTTATTAATGAATCAATGTAACAAAATTTTGATGTAGAATAAATTTGTATTTTAGTATTTATCTCAGAAGAATATTTATTGATTATGCCTCTATTGTTAGTCCTTAGCTGTGTTTTGAATTTTAAATTACGTATAACGACGACTACGATATTCCCGCAGCATTCCCGGTGCACAAAGTATCGTAGCATTTAAAACAGGATGTAAGATATCGTGCTAGTGAAAACTAATTTTTGTGGACTCGAACAAACTTCAAACCCTTCCCTGGAAAATGTCCGAAGGATTCCCAGTATAAAAAATTTCACACATTTTATTACATAAAATTTTGCTATCGATCAATGAAAAAATTGCACTGGAATTCGATTTATTTTTTCAAACTGACCATTTTAAATCATTCACATCTTTTAAGTCTAAGAATTTGCTGTCGATCACCGAAAACCGCATCGAAATCGGCCCAGTGAATGTGAATTTCGAACACACAGACAAAACCGACAAACAGAAAATTGAAATAGATTACTATATATAGATTAATGCGTTCTCCAACTTTTATATACTCTATTTCAGTTATTTTTTTCAATAACTTCAATATACAGACACGGCATGTTTAGAATTGTATAATATTATAGATATATAATGTATGTATAATAATTTATATGTGACTTTATACTATGTTGTAGATAAATTGCAAGACAGTCTCTTGATAAGGCTGGTTTGACATCGATGTTATGGTTATAATAATTTAAAAAATATCTTAATTGTCTGTTGGTGTGGCTTCATCTGTGATAAAGTTAAAAGTATAGGCCGTGTTATGCAGATGTGATGATGGATTTAATGCGCAATTTGAGATATGACGTTATTAATGACGTTAAATGTTGACAGATAACGTATTCCACTAATGTGGCTCTGCATGAATGAAGTTATTTTTTAACGCTTTATATAAGGCGCATTCAGCCACAGCCTAAATCTTTAACCCTACCGCAGATGAAGCCCAAGTATGATAAGATCTTTTAAATACCCACAAACAGTAGACTACTGCCGATTCTCAATTGTCTACAAAGCAAATAGAAATTCTAGTTATCAGAAAAATCATTCGTTTTTTTCATACAACCTAATTTAATTGGAAATTGCGCAATGAGAAATATGTTTTTCATCTTAAATGATATAGCAGGCGACATTTTCCCAAAGCTTCACAAATACTTTTGTCGTCTTCGGAGCGTTACTAATGGTGACGCACGGTATCGCTGGTGCTTGACACTCATTAGACGAATCGGGTAAGCTGCTGTAGTTGCGAGTAATGATTTGTACATTATATTCAAATCAATATTTTTAGCATAAATGGATAAATACATTGCAGCAGGCTATGTTCCGTGTTCGTTTTATGGTACGGCCTTAACTGGAATAATGTTAATACGTTGTTTGTGACGTGATATTGTTTTTATTTGTTAATAACTTTGATATAAAATATTGACAGATAACGTATGTATATAAACTAATGTGGCTAATAATTAGCGACGTTATTTTTACTGGTATAAACAAAACACACTTGGCCACAGCCTCTAACACAAACATTATACCAGATGGAGCCCGACTATCTATACTAATATTATAAAAAGGAAAGATTTGAATTTTTTGTATGTTTGTAACGAAATAACTCAAAAACTGTTAGTGCCTCTTAATTTAAAATCCTGTCCTATCAAATTATGTCCATAACTATCCGTTTTCCTAACCACGTTATCCAATCACCTTTTCCCAGCCGTCATATTCCGTTCCATACGACTATCTTTGTCGTACTTACCGCTGTATTAATACTGCTCGCCTTTACGTGTCAGTCTGCTGTCGACCCTCGTCGCACATAGTCGGCTGTCGACCCCCGTCGCACGTAGTCTGCTGTCGACCCTTGTCGCACATAGTCGGCTGTCGACCCTCGCCACAGGTAGTCTGCTGTCGACCCTCGTCGCACATAGTCGGCTGTCAACCCTCGTGGCACGTAGTTTGCTATCGAACCTTGTCGCATATAGTCTGCTGTCGACCCTCGTCGCACGTAGTCTGCTGTCAATCCTCGTCGCACGTAGTCTGCTGTCGACCCTCGTCGCACATAGTTGGCTGTCGACCGTCGTCGCACGTAGTTTGCTGTCGACCCTCGTCGCATATAGTCTGCTGTCGATCCTTGTCGCACGTAGTCTGCTGTCAATCCTCGTCGCACGTAGTGTGCTGTCAACCTTTATACGACAACCCGCACATCTTTCCGCCACCAATTGCCGATAAGTGCAGTTAAACCACGCCGCGTGTGTAAAAATAATATCGAAGGCCGCTAGAAGGAGACAAGCCAGAAGATTTCCTGCAAGGTTTACGACTTGGTGATCAGCACGCATAGTTAGTGCAGCCCAGAGGCACGCAGGTAAGTCTTCCTTCTTTCCATACCAGCACCGCCATTTAGATACGAGTTCAATCCTTAATACTGGGCTATCGCATTGACAAAAAATACTAGACCAATTTTAAAAATACTGGCACAATTAGAATGCTACATTATCCCTGAATAATATAAGATATATTTATTACTAGAAAAAAATAGGGATCTCCCTCCCTACTTAAACTTCAATAACCAAAGGTGTAAAAAATTAGCCATAAAATGTTTTGATTGAATCGGATTCTAGATTTTTATTTTTTCATAGCAGGGCAACGTCTGCCCATGACGATAGTAATAAATAAAATTAGAAACAAGGACACCTGTAAGAGAACCACTTTAGTCGATGTAGCTTGCAAATTCAGAAAGTTGAATGGACCGGTTACATCTGTTATAGGATGTCGGTTGATACAGCAAACAAGTTCTAGATTGGAGACGGCATTTTGGTAAGAGCAAACCAGCACCAGGTTTCCAGTAGAAGCTAATAGATAAAAGTTTAAAAGATCAGGATACATATCTTCTTTATATAATATAAAACAATGTCGCGTCCTGCGTGTCTTTTTTTTATACAGGGGAAATCCGTTTGAGGACCGTGAGTCGCGTGAGGGGGAAAGGACGCGGCCCGTGTGTGGGATTCGCCAGGTTGGGATGACACTAGCACCTCACATGTGAGATGCTATTGCCACGCCACAGTTAGGGATACTCAGTAAAAACCCTGTCCGGTCCTCGAGCATCCTTCATCCTAGCTGTGGGTTCGCTCGCGCATTCACCACCAGACCGGACAGACACGACGGCCGACGAATCTTTGCGGCCTGGCCTCACCATTTGTTAGCCAGAGGTTGGGATCTGTCCGGCTCCTCGATCTAACCTCGAGGTGAGAGGGGCGCGCGGATCGGGGCGCATCCCTCCTCTTCGGCCTTTATGTGCGGGTGGGTCCGGTTTCCCCGCCCGTCGCCCGCACGGCCGCAGCCTACGGCGGCTGGGGGTCATTGTGGACGACCCTCCGTCACCGCCGCCAGCTCTGGTGGAAGGGTAGCGTGGCAGACTGCTCCCACTTCCGCTCCGCAGCCTCTTTCACGGACATGACGGTCTCGCAGAAAGAGGCGGCTGCGTCCCACCTGTCGGCGCTCCCGACCACGGCCTTCACCACTGCCGGGAGTGACAAATCCGCCCCGATTGCCTTGTTGAGATTGCGGCGCTGCTCTTCCCAGGCTGGACACACCTGGAGGGTGTGCAGCGACGTGTCTTCGTCGCCACCGACGCAGTGGTGGCACCCTAATGTCTGTTCACGCCTTATTTGACACAGGTACCTCCCGAAGCATCCGTGCCCGGAGAGGACCAGCGTCAGGCGGAGCGTCTGTCTGCCTATACTTCCGCTAACTCTTCCTAAGCCACGCAACGGATTTTTAAGCGCTTTTCACTATCAGTTAGATAATTTTTCACTAAATGTTTATATACGTAAAATATAATTAAATTTTTATCTTAGTAAAATAGCGCTACTCGCCAGGGTGTGCCAGGGTTTGAAAACTCTAGTATAAGTATAATTTATAACTCTAGTACTATGTATATGTATACTAATATATAAAGCTGAAGAGTTTTTGTTTGTTTGCTTGAACGCGTTAATCTCAAGAACTACTGGTCTGATTTAAAAAATTCTTCAGTGTGTTAGCCTATTTATCGAGGAAGACTATAAGGCTATATATCATCACGCTAAGACCAATAGGAGCGGAGCACCCATGAAGAATATTTCAAATGGGGTTTTTTTCCTTTTGAAAGCTTCCACTGCATGCGCTGCGTAAACGCTTAAAGTTTCGCAAAATAAGATGTGACAGAATTATTCCCCTTTAAAAGTTCTAAAAAAAAATCTGAGACAGCATATGTTTATCTTTTAAGGTTGGCTCACTGTAAACTTTTTTATGCTAACCAAATTTGTTCTATAATAATGCATTATTTACGAAGGGGTTTTTATTTAGTAAACATGATATTTATCCTTATCCAAATAAATACGTTATTCAACACAAGTATTTAATTTAAAACAAAATTGGCATGTACGTCATTCGATGTGAATGAATATCTTAGGAGATATCGCAGTTTTAAAATAACATCGCAGCAAAATAATGATCAAGTACTGCGCGTGCATTTATGATGTGCAAGGCCGACGGGCAGTCATTAAGATTTAAAAATATTTTCACCTTCTCCGTAAACGATGTTACGGGTTAAAGTTAGCGTTAGCCCAAAGTTACTATTCCACGCGGACGAAGTCGCGGGTAGAAGCTAGTTCAGTATACAGAAGCGAGGTAAAGTAACCTACACCATTTTCTCCCTCACTAATTTACAGTCTTCGAACTTGCTCGCAATTTTCAAAGGTAATATCGTAACAAAGTCCAAAGCGGTATAAAAGCGTTCCCTTCCGCGTACAAATTAGATTTTAAAGCGCGACTGCCGCGATCACTTGACACTCATTACTACTGCGCGGTTTTAAGACGGAGGGTCTAAACAATCTTATATATGAGTTTCTTTTATCCACTGAATCTGAGTTTACTTAGTATTAAACAGATAGATCAATGACTCTTTATTATATTACAGAAACTTTACAAGCTGGTATGTATTTTCTAATTGAAAGAAATTAAAGAAAATAATTTTTATTTAGTTATTTAAAATGGAAATTATACGTAAAGAGGTTAACAAAAGCAAATTACATAAAAGGTTAACTTAACTCTAAACAGGCCCTAACTCAGCAAATGTTGTTTGATAGCAATCAACTCTGGTCTTCTGATAGTGCCAAGCAGTAACGTCGTCTTCACAGAAGAAAAAAACTTTTAAATATTTATTTAATGTATATTTACTAGGATATGCCCGCGACTTCCATCTATGCTTGACTTGAAATACCCGCGATCTCGCGGGATCTACCAGGGGCACAAAATACCGCAGCATTTAAAAAAGAATGTAAGCTATCGCTTTAGTGAAAACTGACGGAATAACCCAATTTTTATACACTCGAAAAACTACAAACCGCTCCCGGAAAATATATCGCGGGATTCCCGGGATAAAAAATATCACACATTTTGTTATATAAAATTTGTTATGGACCAATGAAAAAATTACATTGGAAATTGTTTTCTTTTAATCTGGCCATTTTAATTCGTTCCCAGAATAATTCTCCAGGGCTTCTCAGCATAAAATCTAGCGCAGGTTTTAAGTCTAAAGTTTGCCGTTGATTAGCGAAAACCGCATCGAAGTCGGACCAGTAATTTTTACGTGAATCCCGAACAGGCAAAAAATGCATCATTTCATGCGTGTTCTCCATCATTTACATAGTCTATTCCAATTGTATATATTTTTATATAGCTTCAATATACAAGACACGGCATGTTTAGAATATTATAAAAAGAGCTGTTTTATTAATAAAGATTGATTTGTCTTCCAGACAACCCGTGATGGGAACAAAACCTTTAATAAAGATGATACACAATTAATTACATTACGATTACTTACAATATATTTTAGTATTAAAAATATAAGGATCCGTGGCATTGGGATTTGGAATAAGCTGTCAGCTGTGGTTTTCCCACAGCGTTAAGTACGATACGGGGTTTTTCAAAATGGGTTCATAAAAATCATATGAGGCCGGCAGCGCGTTGGTGATATCTCTGGTGTTGCAAACGTCCATAGGCTATGGTAACCGCTTTCCGTTAGGTGGGCCATCTGCCTTTCTTCTTTACTCCAGCTATAAAAAAAATATATTTGTTTCTTTATTTTTTTTTCTTTATAATACCTGAATAACTCTACGAAAACTATTTCACTATAAGTAAACATACTTACATCCAAACAAAGTATTACGAAAAATATGTTATATTATTTTGTATAAACAGTGCAATTACTTAATCTCATTTATAGTAAAATAACCAAAAAAATAAATAAATTATTAAGTACGTATTCGGAAACCTCATCGTTATTACCCGTATTAAAGCTTACTTATCCATTCATGCCATCAGTTAAACACAATACTCAATGTCGATGTTGCCAAGCGTTGTTATGAAACCGACTGTAGTCTGAAATGTTATTGCCTTGGCTATCCGCCATGTTGTGTGACTTGGTGACTTTAGGGTTGTCTAATGGTGTCTTGCTTATTCAGTGTGATAATATCATACGCTTATTTTGTACAGTAACACCATTTAAATAGATACTTGCGGATTCTTAACTTTCATTTACTTTCCAAAGACTTATCCGATTGTGAGTGATGTTTCGTAAAAACATCGCGACGTTCATATGTTGATAGACAATTTTCAGTCGCTCTCAGTAAGTAAATTCAGAATTTAATCTATATAACAGATCAGTTTTAGGAGGTAGTCGTCATTACATACTATATTACATAAGAATGGTAAATTAAATTTTTTTACGAAGAATCCTTCACTGACTATACACATGTATATAGAGGCAATACGTGAAGGCTCGTTTATTTTGAACAGATTGATAAACCGTTATAACTAACGTCACGTAGAACAATCATCATCTAGAAACATCGCCTTAATTAATATTAGAAATAAATATGAAAATAAATTGTATTACACTGTTTGAAATAATATATGTAGGTGTATCTAAGTCACCTGCGTTTAATTCCAATGAAATATCCTTAAATTCTGGTCGCGGAGCAGGCAAAACTATCGCAAGTTTCCTAACCAATACTGTTACAATAACCACATGCTAATGACGAAGGAAAAGTGCATGAAGAACCTATTTTTTTTTATTATTGGAGTACAGCAGACAGGTTGACGGCCCAAATATGATGGGAAGTGGTTAACATTTACAAC